>OY856412.1:795228271-796428271 GCA_963693085.1 Alisma plantago-aquatica
GGAAACTCTCCCATGCACCTTCAAAACTTCCTGCTACACATCTTCTGATCGAGTTTCAACTAAAAGACCTTGGTGATCTACACTTCTTCCTCGGTATAGAAGTCCAACACACTACAACTGGACTCTTCCTTTCACAATCCCGGTATGCTCCAGACATCCTCCAACGTGCCAATATGATACATGCAAAATCCGTTGCACACCAATGGCTGTCACAACCCCTCCAGCTGCAAATCCTACCACTTTCTATGACTCTACCTTATATCGTAGCCTTGCTGGATCACTCCAGTATTTGATCATCACTCGTCCCGACCTAACCTTTGCTCTCAACCTTGTTAGGGATAAGGAAAAATATTTCTAATAAATATTGTCTTTGTAAGGATAAATGATATATTGTAATGAGAACATAGAATATGTATAAGAAATGAGAAATTTGTAACTACGTATGACGTTACGTCGTAATACAATCTGGAAGTATCATTTCATTGTATTACAAAATGTCATTCTTGATTACATATGTTTCCTTTCCATTACAAATGATCTATTTTGTTTACAATTTTTTTCCTTCTCATTACGAATTCTCTGTTCTGATTACAAACAGTTCCTTCCTATTACATAATGATATCTTTTTTTTACTTATTATTACAAGTCTTGTACGACGCCAAAATATCACTCGTTTACTTGCTGCTGTCTCTTATTTTTTTAGATTATAAAATGTCAGTTCTAGTTACAATGCGCTCTTTTGTATTACATTTTTCCCGTACATGTTACAATTTCTCTTTGCTATTTACAATGTGTTATCTCTCCTTACAGAGCGGTCTCTTGAACACAAAATACGTAGACACGATTTTTAAATACAAATAACAATTGTCTTATAAGGCACACATTTTTGTCTAATGTGCATGCTAGATAGTATGTATCCAACACTAACGAGGTTGCAGTTGCTATTTGTATTGTTGGATAAGGTTTAGATTGCTGCTCCATGCACGTTCAATTATTTAATATAACTACTAATATGCCACCGCTACTCCATGCACGTAAAGTGACTAGCTCTTTACATAATTACCAACAGTGCCACCGCTTCCAGCTCTTTACATAATTACCAACAGTACCACCGCTTCCATATCAATGCTTCACAACACATGTTAATTCGGCAACCGGGTAACTTCACTTATCTACCCGCGCGGGCAGCGAGTGAATAGCCTATATATATATATATATATATATATATATATATATATATATATATATATATATATATATATATATATATATATATATATATATATATATATATATATATATATATATTGACAACAATGCTAAAAACTTGATTGAACTTAAGTGTGTGCGCTAAATGGAAGTGTACTCATCTGAGTAATAAAGGGAATAAAAGATCTGAATGTCAAATTCATGGAATTTGGGGTGGCTAGATATTACTACGAACTAAAACATTTCATCCAATCTTAAGAAAAGAGTTGAATGAATTAAAATTATAAAAAGAGATGTGGATGGAAAATTAGACTAATGGATTCTTTAAGGCACCAATTTCACCATGGTGTCAACCTATGCATGCATTCTATGCAATTAATATAACTTATCTTGCTTCATCAGATTAAGTGAATATACCTTGTACTACCACTTTTGTAGTGTATCATACTATTTAGCGTAATTACTAATCTTCTTATGCAACATTAATACAAAAAGGCTAAACAATTTAATCTCTCTCTAGACAAAATACTTCACAATTATTAGGCCGCTTTCCCAATATGTTATTGACTTTGATGATAACAACTTTTCTAACTATTAACCCCATTTTCTTAGAAATTAACAATCTAGCATATATTCATAGTGATCAAGCATGGATAAAGCAATAAAATTACACAGTTATGAATATTGTAAGCAAAAGATGAATTATATTGAATAAAAAATAAACATGCATAGAGTTAATGTTGGGCTACTCCTGGGTCCTAAAGAATGGGATTTAGCCCCTCTCAATCAAAATATATAAGAAGATAAATATAATAGAAAACTCCTACAACATAGTGCAAGGAAAGAATTTTGCAGCCTAACAACGTTACGACCATGAATCTACTCCTCAGGAAGTGCCTTGCTTCACCTAACTTCATCTCCTTCTCCTTGGACTTTGATCCCTTGTGAAACGCCAAGTGTCTTCACATGATATGATATGAGATCAGATGGCCCTTGTGTTTCCCCCCTTGGGCTTATAAAGGAAGAGGAAAGGCACCACTTATCCAATAGACCATTGGTGTGCCTTGTTAAAACATGACCATCAAACAAATGTTGATGCCACTGACTTGGTAGTTGGCTCCATTGACTTCTCCAAGTTAATGTGATTATGGATTGTTCTCTCAGTGCCACCAACTTAAGTCCTTAATACTGAGAATTCTTTTAATGCTTCTTCTTTCTTATTGTTTATTCTTTATATGTTGCTAGTTTCCCTTCTTCTCATGTCGATGCCATCGATTTGAGTCGGTGATATCGACTTCCTCTGGTTTTTGCTTATTTTATCTACAATAGAGAAACAATGCATTAGGCAAATAATAAGATATCATAAATTTGAGCCAAATACATGAAAATTGAAAAAATAGATATATAAAAGCTACTTTAGGAAGTGTAGACAAAATGTACATAAGACACATTAATATGAAATAAATTCTTATGAGAATGTCCCTAAATTAGGCCCAAATTTGGTCGATGAATCATGTCCATGAGTTACTCATCTTCATCAAGTAAGAAATACTCCCCAAGTGATGAAGAATCCTATACATCAAAGGTAAACCATACAAGGGAAAGTCATGCTCTTCTTCAAGGTGCTATGAATGTGGTCAAAAAGATCCTTTAACTATGACTACCAAAAGGTGAAAAAAAAATCATCATCATCATCATAAAGGAAGCCACAAGAAAAGATATGATAGACATAAATATGGGAAGTACAAGAATAACAGTAATAAGGAGAGAAAGACCAAATACGCAACCCAATTTCCTATTTGGAATCCTCTCACTCTCCTCATATTTAAAGCTCAAATGATGAATATGAATGCAATATGGCACTCATATCTAGAACAAGTGAAGCGTAAATGAGGTAGGTGAGCTATATTATTAGAGACCAAACTCTTTTAGGACAGAGATGATATCGATGAGATATATGACCATGAATTGTATTACTCAATATACATTCTCTAAGAACCTATTTGCAAAAGTTTCTCAAGGATAATTAGACCCTAAACAAAATTCTTGATCATGTTACTAAATTGATTGGTAGAAATGATAGTCGATATGAGGGCAACCCAAATAACAATAAAGGGAAAGAGCATCCTATCTTTCAGGGAAAATTATATGGTTCAAAGGAGAAAAAAATGATTTGCAAACTATACTTCATATTGTATTTTTAAAAAGAAAGGTTCCCAAGCTATTCTTGAACCCAAAGGTTTATATGGGAATCAACCCTTCTTGTTTTGAAGGTAAATGGCAGATAGATTGCAGATAGTGGGTGCTCCAAACACATGACCAGAGACAAAGCCCACTTTAATTTACTCAGAAAGAAGAAATTTACTTTTGGAGATAATAATAAAGGTAAAGAGATAGGTGCAAATGATGTAGATTATTCTTATACATCAAGAATTTTCTTTATGTAGATAGGAAATATAAAAATGTAATAATTGTAAGCCAATAATGCAGAAATGGATATAGTGTAGCCTCCCCGCTCTCTCAACCTAGTGCCGCTAGGGTTTCTTCCTCCATAGGCGGCTAGCTGGGGGGAGGGGGTTTGGCCGCCGCAAAGCAGTTCCCCGCTCCCCCTCGACCTCTTCTCACCCGTCATCAGCAGTGTCTCTTCTTCAGGAGGTGTGTGGGCGTGGTGTCTTTGGAGGCAGTAGTTTTCTTCCTCCCTGTCGTTGAACTCGGTTGCGACGAGTTTCCTATCCCCTTTCTCTTTTACTGGCTTTCTGTTTAGATCGTTCTCTTGTTTTGTGTATCTCTCTGTTAATCAGTGCTGCTTTCTATTCTCGTGGTAGATTTTTCTTTCTCGGTCAATTTTATTGTGGAGTTTGTATGACAGCAAGTGCAGGGAAAATATCCTTTTGGAACATGGATTTGGTGCAGGTACTCTACCACATATACATACTCAGGTTGAAGGTATTCCTCATAGAAAGCTGCTTTAGCCAGCGAAGGAGAAGAGGGATCTATACATCATTGTCCTTATCGGATTCCGATATGAGTTTTTGTGGTGGTTTGTATCTGTTCTTGATCTTTGTGTGGTCTTTTAGTTTGTTTTTATCCTCATGTAGATGTCGTATGGCTCTTCCATAATGAAATTTTTCTATTTAACTTCAAAAAAAAAATGCAGCAATGGATATTTTGTGCTACTCATGCATATTGTATGTCTTTTCTTTTTTATATTCCCTCACCTATAATGTAATCTATAAGGGAACCAAGAGTGGCAATCTTCATAGTATTGTTTTAGTTTACTAAATCTTATTCTTGGTAAATTTTTGGTAGTAAATACAAAATATGCATCTCTTTGGAACCATTGCAAATTATATCTTTATGAGTTCATATCATATTTTACTTTATTTTTCTGACTTATAA
The DNA here is from genome assembly GCA_963693085.1 of Alisma plantago-aquatica. NCBI lineage: Eukaryota > Viridiplantae > Streptophyta > Magnoliopsida > Alismatales > Alismataceae > Alisma > Alisma plantago-aquatica. The sequence continues at coordinate 795,232,880 of OY856412.1, forward strand.
ATTATTAGATATGAAACTTTGAAATTCTAACCAATTAGGTATGTCAATAAAAATCATGTATTTATCAGAATGGACTTAGGCAATAAAACTAGTGCCATTGGACATATTGTAAATTTTTTATTTCAGAACATATTTTATTTTATTTTTATGAACAAATTATAATTTTTATGAATCTTCCAATATCTTTCCAATGAGAATCTCGGAAAAAAGCCACCTCAATAAATAAGCAAAAAACTTGGATGTGTGTTGCTAAGATGGACAATAAGATTTAGTTGTCCAGATCTTGGCTCACAAAATCCTTTGTGCACGATGCCTTCAACATAATAGGTCATGAAAATTTGTATTTTCCCTTAAAACATGTGAAAAAAATCAAAAGACACATATGGTATATCGGGGAAAAGCAAAAGCAGGACCATCTCCCCCCTCACGACCTTTCTAGTACATAGTGGGTGAAGAAGATCCCACAGGATGGGAGACTTTGTAGCCACAACAAGCAAGTCAAAAATCAATTGGAAAATATTTGTGTGATCCCACAAAGTCAGTATAACAAGTTATACTGGTATGTGGGGGGAACAAATATTTGTGTCTAGTTGTAACAACATATTCACATCAATTATTATTACAGAAACAAAATTAACATTTTCTTCAACCCTCAATCTATTTTTACTCAACCTCTGGGATACCCTTTCAGGGTCTTGTCCCTGTAGTGGACATTAGGCCACCTTCTCAATTTGGAGTTAGGTGCCACGTTGGTTGGCCACCTTCTCAATTTGGAGTTAGGTGGTGTGTTGGTCTTCCTAATCTGGGGCCAGACCAAATATGACCTTCCCAATCTGGGGTCGGGTGATAGCATTTTTAAATATGACTTTCCCAGTCTAGGGTCAGTTCACTATCTAAATTCTCATATTTCCAGAGTTGGTATAAGGGGTACATGTAAGTTACAAGCATATAATGTGATATCCATAATGACTTCATAGATTGCATGAAATAAATAAACAAGCAAGCATTTATCTACAATACATTTTGACAATCCTCAAAAATGTCGAAAAACTAATGTGGTTAGTCTTAGGTATAAGCACATACCTTTATCAGGAGTACTTGATGTCCAAGAAAAATATAACAAGAGCAACCAACCAATCAATTATCTTGAAATTAAAGCATAATATCCATGTGTTACTATTTTTTCTGAAATCCCTCCAAGTTAGGTTTTTAGGTTCAACTCATGATTCCATTAGGTTTTTGGCTTCCCAAAGCCTAATTATCACTTTTTATGCTCTTTTGGTTCACAAACCCTAATCTTAACATTTTATGCACTTTTAACTCTAGAAAAACCTCATTCATCAATTAATGGGTTATTAATCTTAAACTAGATCCAACTTATCCTTTTATTAAAAAACATCCATCTTTGATTATTAATATCCATTGAACATATTAAGATCATAAACTTAGAGATTAGGGTTCTAATGCATTTACCATATTAAAGATGGCAACTTTGTATACTTTTTGAACTATAAGAAACCTAGGTCTTGATTATATTTTTATCTCTTATTTTTCTGATCATTTTTCATATATTACATGTCACCATCTGATCATTCTAGGATTTATTATGATTTTTTATAAAACTAATAGATTTTGGTCAATCAGGGAAAGCCATATCAGCAAAAAGGGGATTTTTCCCTTATGTGATAATAGCCACGCGGGACGTCTCATCTAATGGCATAACACCATGTTGTCGTTGTGCTCCATGCAGTCGGGCTAGTATACATGCTTAAAAGACCTATTTGTCCCTGTGCAAGGAATAGAGTTTCCCACATGCTTGAGGGCTAGCTTGGCCATTTAACTTGTGATCTTCTTCTTCCTCACAACTGGTCTGTCTCTGCACCTGGATGAGTCAATCGGAGAGTTGACTCCATATCCTGGGGTGCCAGAGAGTTAGGTAAAGGTGTGGTCACCTTCGCCTGGTCCAAACGAAGTCAAGGGTGGTCTTGAACCTGTTAGAGGGTGCGAGAACAGAAGGAAGGGAGATCGTGTTCATTGATGATATACATGGGAACAAAGAGGACAGATGGGGGGTCATGGGAAGTTTTGCTAAAGCTTCGACCTAGAAGAAGGCTCTTGTCTTTGAGACGAGAGACCTGAACTATCTATTTAGATAAAGAAGTTGATCAAGAGGGTCAGCCACCAATGGTTGCTTCTACCATTGTCTGCAAATTATGAAAAGCCTAATCTCTCATGAAATGAAAAACACAGGGGTCCTTTAGTTCGAATTGGTCTCCAAAAACCAATGGAGGGGTTTCCAGGAAAGCTTGCGAATTGGAGAGAGAGAAATACGAGAAATCAATTTGAAATAACTGTCCCTGGTTTCCCCTTTTGGCTCAAGGTAGGTGATGAACCAGGCATTGTTGGATCCAGAATCCAATGGTTGTTATGCTATGAACACTATTAAAGGGGTTGGGTATGGTTTCCTACCAGAAATATATGTGACATTTAATTCGTATTCCTTTATAAATCATCACTTTATAGAAAACTATTTAATTCATAACTCTCTCTCCTTTTATCCTTTTAATCTCAAATTTTAAGGGAAATTCTTAAATGAATTTATCTAACCTTGGGAAAAGTTTGAGTCAAAACCCTAAGAATATATACTTTTCTTAATATGCAAGTATTCCTCTTATTTCATCTATTTAAAGCATCAAAATTAATCCTTTTCTCTTTCTATCTTTTCCATATCTTTTATTTTAATTACTTTTCTTATTAGGAACCATGTGAAACTAAAATCTAACCATTAGTGGTCATCCATACCAGTTTCTAGAGAATTCCACACAATTCTCATAAGTACATTATTTGTTACCCATTATCTTTTGCCTTTTTCTTTGTATTGGATTTTCTTCTTTTCATTTTCCCTTATATCCATTATTGGACTAACAAAACTATAGAAACCATGAAATTCATAGTAAAGGGAATTTTGTAAAAGAAAGCCATACTTTCAAAACAAAGCACACAAAATTTCCAATATGCCATTTTTATTCAAATAATTGCAATTCAATTATATGAATACATGCGAAAAACTAGGTTATAACATCCTTCCCCACTTATAGGAACTTTGTCCTCAAAATTCAAGTAATCATACAAACAATTCAGGATAGGCCTATACCATGTTCGTCTTTAACTTCCATGTGGCTTCATCCTCTCCATGGTGCTTCCAGAGAACCTTTACTATCTATGACTTTTTGTTCTGAGTTCTTTGATCTTTTGTATTTAGTACCCTCACAGGTGACTCAGGGTATGTCAGCCTCCCTTAGAGTTCAATAGGTACAATGCTCAACACATGACTATGATCCTTCACATAGCGCTTCAGATTGGATACATGTCATACATCATGCATCATACTATATTGAGGAGATAAAGCTAGATGATAAGAGTCTTCACCTATCCTCTCTAAGATTTCAAACATACCCACATATTGGGGGCTCAATTTTCCTCTATTCTTATCTATAGCTCGAAGGGGTCAGATTTTTAGAAACATATAGTCACCTACATTGAAGTGCAAATCTGTCTGCTTTTCATCACCATATGGATACCGTCGATCATGGGCTCTCTGCATCCTTTGCTTCATCAAAGTGACCTTATTAGTGTACAACTATAGTACCTCTGAACTCAATAAGGTCCTCTCACCGACATCATCCTAGTGAAGCGGTGACCACATTGCCTCCCATAAAGCTTCATACGGAGACATCCAGATACTGTCTTGGTAGCTATTATGATAGGAAAACTCAGCTAAGGGCAAGTATTGCTCCCATGATCTACCCCAATCGAGCACACATGCTCTCAACAGATCTTCTAAATCATGGATTGTTCTTTCTAACTATCCAGTAGTCTGAGGGTGATAGGTTGTGCTGAATTTTAACCTTGTACTAAGTTCTTATTTTCATAATTTTGAAGTGAACTTAGGGTCACATCAGAGATAATTGAACTCAAAACACCATGTAGATGAACTATTCTCTAACATATAGTTCATCTAGGTCTGCCACATTGGCAGTAATCTTTTAAGGCGACAAAATGTGCTGAATTGGTAAGGCGGTCCACCACAACCCATATTGCATCATGACTTTTCTTTGTCTTGGGGAGACCCACCACGAAGTCCATAGTGATCTAGTCCCATTTCCACTCAGGGATCTCAATTGATTGCAATAATCTACCGAGTCGTTGGTATTCATGTCTTCACCATTTGGCACATGAAACAACTGGCTACATATGTTGCAATGACTCTCTTCATTCCAGGCCACTAGAAATATCACAGCAAGTCTTTAAACATCTTGGTGGTGTTACTGTATACTTAAAATCTTGAGTTGATTGCAAGATATTAGTCTTTAAAGGTGAATCCTCAAGAACTTCAAATAGGAATTTTGTATCGGGTTCCACCATTCATACCCACCAAGAGACGTGCCATAGGCTTCTCCATCAAACTCTTATCTCATCTAACTCTTGGTCATCCACCTGGGTTGTTACAAGCTCGGTAAACAAGTCAGCCTTTATTTGGTTCCTCAACTCTTGCATCCATTAATTTGATCACCATATTCAATCTTATACCTATAGAAATCTAATTTCATTTGATAAATATATCCTCATTGAAATTTGAATTTGGCAGTTACCTTGTACACCTAGGTTTCCAAACCGTTTATTCAATATCCTCTCAGAAGGGTGTGGTAAAACCTCAAATTCTCAATTATCCTAAAAGGATTTCAACTTAAGTATTTATTCTCATATCATTTCCATTCCTAATATGGCATGTGTCTATCTCATCTATCACATTAATAACAAGATGAAGTAAGCATTTGGCTACAGTCCAAATACAAAGCTCATCCCATTCCAAGAGTAGAGACAGTGCATCCATATATTACCATTTAATTTCCAATATAGGTTGAATCATTCTCCACATGACTTGAAACCATGAAAACCACAATTCCCTCAATGCTATGTACACATATAGGAAAAGATTTCCTCTTAACCTTTGAGTCTTAAGAAAAATCTTAATTAAGATCCTTATCCAAACATTATCACATGCCTTCCTATATACATCTCATGTCTCATCAACCTTAATCATTTCCTCAATATTTCTAGGGTATATGTACCTTTGAAATGATCTTCTCTTGACTCCTAAAGACCTTATGCACTTAACACATGATCTTTCCTCATTCTCATAAATTTCATTTACTTATAATCATCCTACAAGACCTTAGGGTTGACTTCTAATTTTACCCTTTTTATTGAGATGTCATAACTTTATCTTATCTAATCACACGTTGTGTTTGAGGTTTCTCTAATAATATTCAAGCACATTATATCATTTATAATTCTTTCACCCAGATTTCCTTCATCTATTAGGGTACCCATAGTTTTATTTGTGCTCCTTTATTGGGCTCATTGCGACCTACCCATCTGATCCTAGTCCCGTTCTAGTGGTCACTTCCATAATGATTTTTCTTCATGTCCCTTAGAGAAGGTCATACATGGGTTCCAAGAATCATACTCAATTTATGTGCTCTTGTGAGTTATGCACATAATCCCTCATGTCAACTGCAACCATGTTCAATATTTTCACGATTATTATCCCATTTTTACTTTCTCATATTAGGATGTGTTCCTTATTGAATGTTCATCCTGAAGTTAGCTAGTCACTTTCCTTTATCATTTTCATACATGTGGCTAGCCAATAACAAGTAGAGAACTTATTACACCATTTCTAAGTTTTCTGTTATGTCATATCCATTCATCATCTCTCAAGGTTGGACCAATTTCATACGTACAAATGATGCCACGTTAGTGCTACACAAACTTGTGTGAGTGTCTCATCAAACATATATCACAATCCAAGTGGGGTTTCCTTTAACCCAACACTTGAGGGGGGTGACATGCTTAATCTATATGAGCTCACTCAACCTTGTGAGCATAATATGTACTAGATACCACCACTTTCCCTCTTTTGTCTAGGAACCTCAGGTTTACCTCCTTAGCATTGGTCATCTAAACTACATGACTTAGCCACTCAAGCACATATCAAACCAAAACATGATATGGAATTTTCTTCTTAGATTCTTATTCACAAAGTAGTATTACCCAACTTTCTCTTTCATGTAAACAACCGTTAGAGTCCTACACAAGGGACTACCAATGTGAGTATGAGGCTTCACAACATATTACCATTTTGTACCTCACCAACATCTTGAGACTCTCTTTCCCTCACCTAGAAGGTAGGTACGCATATCACCTACACATATGTATAAGAAGCCTCCTTCTCTGTCTCTAGGGTTTGGTCCTTCCAAGGACATCTAGGATACAATAAGCCTCTAGGGATCATGCATTCAATAACTCAACTCATTCGCTCTGGGGAATTCTAGTTTAGGACACATCATACAAATATTTATCGTAATTCCGAATGTCTTAGAGTCTAGGTTCCCAACCTTCTCGTTCTGGGTCCCACTCTCTCAGGAGTTAACCCCGTAACTAGTCCTAACACTAGAGTCCCCCTTTGTAGAAGATCCTGGGCTCATGTAGATTAATATCTTATCCTCATCTAGTTTATCTTATCTAGAGAAGCACACACATTTGTATTATCAAATCTCACTGTCCAAAATTCCAAAACTAAAATCAATTTCTCAAATCCAACTGTGGTCATCATAAACTGCATTACCTCAGTACCAAACTCCTTGTCCATTCTATCTAGTATGCCTATCTTGTAATCCAACATACATTAACCCTCTGGCTAAGAACTAATCCCTTTTCCACCCTTGATGTCACTTGCTTTCACGTAAACACATGTCTACCTCCTACTTGTATCTATGTGGGGACACACTTCTTGTTATGGTTCCTACCAGAAGGAGTTTCGATTTTATGGTCAGAACTCGATCTTAGGTTTTAACTCCCTCATAGATCTTTTCTCCACTCTTGGGTTGACCCACCTTAGGTCGAGACACCAATTCCAAAAGTTGCACTAAAGGGTTTCATATTTTCCTCATTATGTACTCACTTATTTCTCATACTTTGTATGTACGTTCAACCTGCATCTGTGTCCTACATTCCTTACTCAATGTACCTGCATGCATCGATGAACTCCTTATATTCTCTCTTTCCTTATCCATTGTTTAATGTTAGGATTTAAGGTTAGGGTTAGGAACAATACCCCAACACATTAGGATTTTTATAAACACTCTAAAATTATGTCCATAACATCTTGTTTACATGCATTTTATTATTTGGTGGAGGATGCCTAATATCCATAACTTGGTACTCAAAATAAGATAAAGAGAACAATTATAGGTACCTAGGGCTTATTGAGTGAAGGAGGTAGAGAAGTGATGAAAGTAGATGAGAAATCCCAGAGGTATTTTATTTTGATTGAATTCCTCTAAGTTTGGCCATGTCGGATGCACGGGCCCGGGAGTCCTCGTTATTCGACTAGCAGAACGGAGTAAAGTATTGCTAGATCCCAGATCGTATTCCTTTCTAGACACCATCATCTTTGGAAAACACTCTAATAATTCACTTTGGGCACTACATAACTCTTAAAATTTAATAATTATTAGAGGTGAAAAGGCAAACCAACTCTGTTACCAAATGTATCGACCCCCTCCCCCAGTTATCCCTTATTCAGGCAGACCAAGAGGGCAAGGGTCATTACCATAAATACACGATCGAAGGTTTATCAAAGAACTAGAAATAATTAATAAATTTTTACTATATCAAAATGAGTTTGGTACAAGATAAAGTTTCCACTAAGGAGTTACGCGATTTTCTAGAGTTTGCAACATGATGTAAAAACTAACTAATTAAATCCTCTAGAGTTACATTACTTCTTTTCTTTTGGTGCCTTCTTCTCTGGATGTCCATTTTCCATTATACTTGTAGAAATGATAGCAGATTATCCTAAAATTTTGTGAAACAAAACACGGCCAGTATAATAAGTTATACTGGGATGTCGGGGAAACACAATATTCACATCTATTTGTAACAACATATTCACATCAATTATTGTTACATAAACAAAATTAACATTTTCTTCATAACCCCTCAACATGTTTTTACTCAACCTCTAGGATACCCTTTTAGGGTCTTGTCCCTGCAGTGGACGTTAGGCCACCTTCTCAATATGAAGTTAGGTGCCATGTCGGTTGGCTACCTTCTCAATCTGGAGTTAGATGTCTTGTTGGTCTTCTCAATTTGGGGCCAAACCAAATTTGAGCTTTCCAATATAGAGCTAACTCCTAGTATTCTCAAATATGACCTTCTCAATCTGGGTCCAGGTCACTCTCTAAATTCTTAGATTTCTAGAGTTGGCATGAGGGGTACGAGCAAGTTACAAGCTATAATGTGATATCCCTAGTGACTTTATAGATTGCAGGAAATTAATAAACAAGCAAACATTTATATGCAATCCATTTTAACAATCCTCAGAAAATGTCGGCAAACTAATGTCATTAGTCTTAGGCATAACCACATACCTTTCTCAAGAGTACTTGATGTCCAAGCAAAAGATAACAACAACAACCAATCAATCAATTACCCTAAAATTAAAGCAAAATACTCATGTGTTACTATTTTATCCAAAATCTCTCATTAAGACTGACTTAAGCTCCAAGTTAGGGATTTAGGGTCAACTCAGGGTTCTATTAGGTTTTTGGCTACTCAAACCCTAATGATCACTTTTTATGCGCTTTTGGTTCACAAACCCTAATCTTAACATTTTATGCACTTTTAACTCCAAAAAATCCTATTGATTTAATTAATGGATTATTAATCTCAAACTAGATCCAAGTTATCCTTTTACCCAAAAATATCAATCTTTGATTATTAAGATCATCAAAACTTAGAGATTAGGGTTTTAATGCATCTATCATATTAAAGATGGAAACTTTGGATAATTTTTGAACTATAGGCAAATATAGGTCTTGATTATATTTCTATTGAATTCCTCATATTTTTTTATCATTTTTCATATATAACATGTGATCATCTGATCATTCTACAGTTTATTATGATTTTTACAAAATTAATACATTATGGCCAATCTGGGAAAGCCATGTCAGCAAAAAGGGGCATTTTACCTTATGTGATAATAGCCACGTGAGTCATCTCATCCAATGGTGTAATTCCATGTCATTGTTCTGCTCCACACGACTCGACTAAGATACATGCTTAGAAGACCTATTTGTGCCTACATAAGGAATAGAGTTTCCCACATGCTCGAGGGCTAGCTTGGCCATTTAACTTGCGATCTTCTTCTTCTTCACAACCAGTCCGTCCCTACACCTGGCTAAGTCAACCAAAGGGTTGACTCTATATTCTGGGGTGTTAGAGAGTCAAGTAAAGGTGTGGTCACCTTCTCCTGGTCCAGACAAAGTCAAAGGTGGTCTTGAACCTGCTGGAGGGTGCGAGAACAGAAGGAAGGGAGATCAATTTCATTGGCGATGTACAGGGGAACGAAGAGGAAAGACAGGGGGTCGTGGGAAGTTTTGATAAAGCTTCAACCTCGCAGAAGGCTCCTGACTTTGAGACTAGAGACCCAAATTATCTATTTATATAAAGAAGTTGATCAAGAGGGTCGACCGTGAATGGTTGCATCTACCATCATATGTAAATTGGGAAAAACCTAATCTCTCACCTAAATAGTGGAAATAGGGGGTCCTTTAATTTGGATTGGTCTTCTGAAACCAAGCGGAAGGTTTACATGAAAGCTTTTATATTGGAGATAGAGAAATACAAGAAATCAATTTGGAATATCTATTCCCGGTTTCCCCTTTTGGCTCAAGGTAGGTGATGAATCAGACATCATTGGATCCAGAATCCAACTGCTATTATGCTATGCTCACCATTAAAGGGGCATGGTATGGTTTCCTACCAGGAATATTTGTGACATTTAATTCATGTTCCTTTTTGAATCATCACTTTATATAAAACCATGTAATTCATAATTCACTCTCTCTTTTCATCCTTTTAATCTCAAATTTTAAGGGAAAGTCTTAAATGACTTTATCTTACCATGAAAAGTTTGAGTCCAAACTCGAAAAGAAAATGTACTTTTCTTAGTATGCAAGTATTCCTCTTATTTAATGTATTTAAAGCATCAAAACTAATCATTTTCTCTTTCTATATTTTCCATATATTTTATTTTATGTACTTTTCTTATTAGGAACCAAGTGAAACCAAAATCTAACCATTAGCGGTAATTTATACTACTTTCTATAGAATTTCACACATTTCTCATAAGTACATTACTTATTATCCTTTATCTTTTACCTTTTTCTTAATATTGTATTTTCTTCTTTTCATGTTCCCTTTTATCCATTATTGGACTAACAAAATAGTAGAAACCACGAAATTCATAGTAAATGGAATTTTGTAAAAGAAAGCCATATTTTCAAACAAAAAAAAAGCACACCAAATTTACAATACGCCCTTTTTATTCAAATAATTGCAATTCAATTTTATAAATACATGTGAAAAACTAGGTTATAACAATTGATAATCTAGATCAGAAATCTATTGAGTCCCTAGTAACAAAGGGAATGAAAGATTATGTTATTATGTCATTTACTGATGAAGAGCTGATCTCCAATGAATCTTTTAATCTTCTTAACATTTATTTGGCATTTTAAGAAAAGCTAATAGCTAAAGAAGGAGGTAGTTATGTTCCCTCTACTCTAATTCCCTATAGAGTAGCATCTCCCAAAGTTCATCCATTCCTTTTAATCCTAGTGCGAGGAAGAGGAATATTTTTCCACTTGAATGAGAAAGCAAGCATGTTGTAGGTATCTATCATAGGGTGGTTAACTTTGTCTTCTCTCCTATGTCGAAGCAGTATGGAGGATTGGAAATCATTAATGAAGAAAACAACCCCATGTTTCAAATGAATTTATCATTGAGTATCACATCTTGGAATGTGAGGGGGGATAGTAATAAGATCTTGAGTGTCTAAGAGGAGGTAAGAAGAGCCAATAGTGATATCATTATTTTAAATGAATCCAAGTTGAGAGCTAACAAAATCAATAAAGTTATGGGTAGGTATTTTAGTGATTATAATTGGTTATTGAATTTGGAATCTCATGCTCTAGGAAGAGTTATCATTCTTTGATGCAACTGTGTTTTAACCTAGCTTTCAAAATGTGATCAAGTGCTACATGTTAGAGTTTAGGTTGAAGATGAGTCCTTTATTCTGTATGCAATTTATGGTCATAACCATGATATGGATAGGATTGGTCTTTGGAGAGATTTGAAGAAGTTTCATGATAATTTTAATACCACATGGATGATCATGGATGATTTTAATGTTGTTAGGAAGGATTGTGAAAAAAATTGGGAAACAACCACCCGCCAAGAAGTCTATGGATAATTTCAATGATTCTGTCTCAAACACTGGTTTATTCCAATTGGATTTGTGTGGCCCATTCTTTACTTCAGACAATCACCAGGAGGGTGATGACTTTGTCACATCTAAAATTGATAAAGTCTTGTTTAACTATGAGTTTCAAGTTTGTTTTGAAGATTTCCATGGTATGTATTTCTAACTCTGTGAGCAATCATGAATAATTTGTTTGGTTATTGGAAGACCAAGAAGATTAAGTACTGCTTTTAGATTTATTAACAGCTAGACTAAGCACAAAGAGTACTGTAAGCTACTAAAAGATGTGTGGGACTTACATGTTGAGATTTTTTCTATGTTCGTACTGTACATGTGACTCGGGAACCTTAGACATAAACTATTATGTTGGAATAAGAAGATGTTTGGTGATATTTTTGTAAATGCTTTAGTAGCTGAACTTAAAGAACTTGAAGCCCAAAAGGCAGTTGATCTTGATCCTTTGAATGGAAGTGCACGTTCTATTGCTGAAAGTATGAGAGTTGAGGCTAAGATTGTTGTACATATTGAAGAATCATTTTTAAGAAAAGTCTCCGGTTCAATGGTTGAAGGAAGGCAAATCCAACATAAATTTTTTTATTCATCTCTGAAAACTAGAAGAACTATAAATGTTATCAAGTGGATTATCATTTATGAGCAATTGAGTTATGATCATGCAATCATTAGTAATCATATTGTCAGTTTTTACTTAGAGTTGTTTTACAAGGGGAACAATGAGATGTCTAGGAATGCAACTGGAATGGGCCTCGCATTTCAAAGAAGAAAATTATATATCTTTCAAGTTTTATTACCAGAAAATAAGTGGATGATGTTGTTTTGAATCTTAATGAACATAAATCTCATGGTCTGGACGGGTTCAATGGGTATATCTTCAAGAGTGCTTGGAATGTTATAGGGGATGATGTGTTCGATGTTATCAATGATTTATTTCATAAGAGGAAGTTTATTAATGGAAGCTAATAGGACTTATATTTCTTTATTGCCTAAAGGTATGGATTATTCTCTCATTACCAGTCGATCTCCTATTAATCTGTGCAACCGTTTCTATAAGATCATTTCAAAGATTATTGCTAACAGACTCCAATAGGTTCTTCCTAGTATTATTGATATAAATCGGTGTGCCTTTGTTAAAGGCAGGAATATTAAAGATGATATTTTGTTGGCTAATGAAATTCTCAGCAACTTCAAGAGGAACAATATTTCTAATCTATGCATTCAATCTAATGTTTCCAAAGCATATGATTTAGTCAACTAGAAATTTATTTTTTTAGTTTTGCATAAAATGGATTTCTCTTCTAATTGGGTTAGATGGATTGAGATTACCTTCCAATCTACTTCATATTAGATTTTAGTGAATGGATAGCCTACTATTTCTATATGTACTTATAATGATATGAAGCAAGGGGACCCCATTGCCCCCTATCTCTTTGTTATAGATATGCGGGGATTTTTAAAACTCATGAAAGTCCGAGTTAAAAAAAAAGAATATAATTACAATCTATACTTCAAAGAATTTTATCTACTCACACCTCATCTTTGCTAATGATCTTATGATCTTTACAAAGGATGATGATACAAATGCTCTAAATTTGAAAGCTCTCCTAGATAAATTTGGTAGTCTATCTAGTTTGAAGATTAATAATACTAAAAGCTCTATTCTTTTTTGGCAAGAATGCAAGTCTTCCGCTTATTACTGATATTCTGAACATGGATGAAGGGGTTTTGAACAACTCTAAATATTTGGGTCTTCTGTTATTTGTAGGGAAACTTAATAAGAATCATTGTGCCAATTTGATTGATAAGATTAAGAAAAGGCTTGAAAGATGGAAAGCTAACATGTTGTCACTTGTAGGGAGAGTGGAATTGTTGAAGTCTACTCTCTCCACTATGAATTTGTTTTGGGTCTTTTCCTTTCCTATCTCTAGCTCTACTCTTGATGAAATTGATAAACTATTTTGAAATTTTTTGTGGGGTCAAATTTTTTCTAAGAAAAACGTGCACCTTATTAAATGAGAGGTAGTGTCCCTGCTGAAGGATGAACGTAGTCTAGGAGTTAGAAAAAGCAAAGAGGTGGCCAAGGTGTGTTTGGTTGTAAATGCATGGGATGTTTCTAGAAAAAAAATATACACTTTGAGTCAAGTGGTAGGAGAAAAGTATTTATGGAAATCATCTTTTGGGTTGATTTTTGTATATCCTAACTTCTCACAGATGTTTAACAATATTCTTAAGGCTAGATATTTGCTTATAGTTTTGATTCAATTTAAGATTGGCCTGGGGAGTCCTTTTAAAGTCTAGCCAGACCCATGGATCAACAATATGTTTATGGAAGATATCACAGGTAAGATTGTGATCATAAGGTCTGACATTCCATTTAGTTCTAATTTGGATTTTATCTTCAAAGATAAGAAGTGGAATATTCCTCAATCAAGAAGTTCTCATGTCCTGGAATATATCTTGAAAGATGTCTCTCTAAGCACTACCGAATATGATTACATTATGTTTGATGGGTATAGATCCATTGACATTAGAGAGGTTTGGGAGGTTATTAGATCTAAAGCAGCTAAAGATGAATGTTTTACTTGGATTTTGAAATGCAAATGCCATATTGCTAGTCTTGTTCATATGTGGAAAGCTAGACATAACAAGTTGTCTACTTTGAATTATATGAGAAGAAGTGGTATTGTTGTTGCCTCCATTTGCTTTTTGTGTATGTAGGGATATGAAGATTCCAGACATATTTGTTTTAAATATAAGTTTTTGTATGATTTGTGGCATTTCTATGAAATACAACAAGGCTAGAGAGACTAGTACTCTTATTCTTTGTCATTCTCGGTTGGAGAGAAATAGGAGGGTTCACTACTACAGAAATAGCTTATAACGTCACATTTAGAGGCGTCAGTTGTATCCACAAAACGGATGCCTAAACCCTACAACGTCAGCTGAAGACACAAACTGACATCTATATGTGAAGACCGGCCAGACATGGGTATCACTTTCTATTTAGTGTCGGTTGCGTAATAAGAAACTGACGCCTAAAATCTCCTGCCAAATCTAATTTTTCCAGTACAAAAAAATTACCTCCAAAGTTTCACATACGGCATCGTTTGTTTACCAAATAACCGATGACTAAAGATTTTCCGTGAGACAGAAATCGGGCCCACTTTTGTCGTCAGTTTTCTTGAAATAACCTACGCTGATATGATTTCACGCGTTGTCCCCGTGAAAATTTTTAGGATTTAGGTTGCCCAATTGGCGTCAGTTTTTTATGGCAACCGACGCTTTTGGATCTTAGGTGTCAGTTTCTGAAACAATCGATGAAGATTGTTAACTTAATAGCCCCCGTGAAACAGACTCTTCCCCATTCTCTATTTCATCACAAAACACGGCTCGGTCTCTGGCGATTCTACTCGACATGCCTCTCGTCTGTCGCCTTCTGCCTCCACCGCCCTCTTGTGGGCTCAACGCCGCCGCCTTCTCGTGTGCTCAACGTCGCTGCATGCCCATGTGCTTAACGCCGTCGCCACCGCCTGCTCAATGTCGTTGTCGTCTGCTCAACGCCGCCGCCACCTACTATGTAAGTTCTCCCTCATTTCCAGTTCTTGTGCTTGGGGTTGCCTATAGTGGCAAGTGGTGAATTGTTAGCTAGGGTGGAGGGCATTTTGGCTGTTGGCAGTGCAGGTGGGCGGGGTGATGGGGGTTTTGGCTGTGGCAAGTGATGGGGATTTCTCTAGAGATCTTTGTTCCCTCTGTGTGGGGTAATGATCCTTAAATATGTTTTCCCATTTCTGTCTGATGTAATGGGGTACCTGGTGCCCAAAGTTTTGGTAATACTAGCAACACACAGTTTTGACCGACCCAAAAAAATTCTATACTTATTGCATTAATCATATTATTGTATTCATGTACAATACTTCTACATACCTCTTTATTTTTTGCAGAAGTTAGAGTAACTCTTTGTTTCATACATATAGTTATAATCTAGTTAGTTATTTGTTGTTATGCTAATTAATTATGACTTTTACGGATAAATAGTATAAAAGTTGCTAATTATTACTAGCTATTAACGTGCTATAGTAATGAATTTAAATATTTATTGTCTGTGTATTGTCACACTAAGTTAGTAACTACTTTATTAGTACTTAATTACTTGTTATACTTATATATGTTATGTTACTTTATATCAATTTACTCCATATGTGTTCATCTATTCTCCATTACTTGGTATATGAATATGTAGTGATATATTATAGCCTCCTATACAATTTGGTAATCTAACTCCTCTCGAATAATTATTAATTCATTAATCACACTAGGTATCTAATATTATGAATCACATAACCTAGAATCTAGTTATAATTTTGGGTTCTTCATAGTCCAATTAGTAAATCTACCAAATTTGAAGTAAATCAGGTAATTAACCCTAGCTATATGTAATAATAATAGGGAAAAAAGTGAATAAGCATAGACAAATAAACCTAATTAGATGATGATGTAGTAGATCTAAATAATATTGGACTAAGTTCCATCCTTAGGTAGTGTGTCAAGCTCAATATTTTATCACAGGCTCATTATGAACCATTAGATCTAGATCTTAGGGCATCTCTACCCTCCTAACTATGAAATTGGTAACCTATTTCCTTATTGAGTATATTGAGAATCCTAGTCACCCTTCTTGCTTAATGATGAACTCTAATGCACTCATGTGACATGCTTGGAATGCAAATGATGAACTTTGACCTAGATTTCCAATCATGCTTCTAAAGACATCAATAATCACCCTAACTTGAAGAACTAGGATATGAATGATGAAACTTGGATTGTAGGTATAAGAATGACAACACATGTATTTGTTGGCCTAGAAATACGTCCAAGATTTACTCATTAGGAGTAAATCTTAGATAGTCCTCGGTTTTGGACTGATCTTGAACACTTAATCTCACTTAGGATGTAAGTGTATAATGTGTATTGGGTTTTTAAGAAAATTTCGGCAGCATTTCCCCGTTTGTTCTCTAAGTACATATGTACTTGGAGAACAGTGGAGAAATGCTGCCGAAATTTTCTTGAAAACCCAATACACATTATACACTTACTAGTGATATTAGGTGTTCAAGAATGGGATAGGTGGTACACAGATTGTAGGTATAAGAATGACAACACATGTGTTCTTGAACACTTAATCTCACTTAGGATGTAAGTGTATAATGTGTATTGGGTTTTCAAGAAAATTTTGGTAGCATAATCTCTTAACCTTAGACCCTAATCTTTTAACCCTAAACCCTAATATATACTTGTTTTCTCTTTGATCATAGATTGGATAGATCATGGATGTCCATTCTAAATCATTACACCCCAGATTTTATTTCTGGTCTTGATCAATTTATTAGATTTGCTGAGGAACTTAGGAAACAACTTGGAGATAGGTTCTACTGTCCATGTAGGCCTTGTGGTAACAACTTGAAAGTCAACACTGGTGACCAAATCAAAAGTCATGTCATGTGCAATGGGATTGTATAAGGCTATATAGAATGGCACTGGCATGGAGAGACTTCAAACCTGAAATAAGTGGATGTCAATAGCAGTGCTTGTGTGGAAGAAGAAATTGCCTCCGATGATGTAGATGTGAACGAACCAGTTCCAGTAGACATTGTTGATGCGATGCTTGATAGTTGTGGGGTAGAGCACACTAATCCACCTCCCATCTTTAGAAACATTGTGCATGATGCTGAGATACTGTTATACACAGGTTGTACTAAGTTTATAAAGCTTAGCGTTGTGTTGAGATTGTATAAGCTGAAAGCTAACAATAGATGGAGCGACAAAAGCGTCACGTTATTGTTGTCTTTGTTGAAAGAAAATCTTCCTGGAGGAAACAAGCTGGCAATCTCAACATACCAGTTAAACAAATTGTTGTGCCCAATGGGAATGGAGGCCAAGAAGATACATGCATGCCTGAATGATTGTGTATTATTTCAAAAGGACTATGTGGATTTGAAAGATTGTCCAAAATGTGGTGCGTCAAGGTATAAATTGATGACTTTGGGGGAGTCCGGAATTGGTTCTCCTGCCAAGATGATGTGGTATCTACCTATAATATTACGGTTTCAACACTTTTTTGCCAATCTGATAGATACAAAGAATTTGAGGTGGCATGCAGATGTTAAGAAAAATAATGTTGGGGTCCTACGACATGCGTCTGATTCCCCACAGTGGAAGAACATTGATTTATTGTACCCTAAATTTGGTGAAGAAGTTAGGAATCTAAGACTTGGGCTTTGTATAGATGGGATGAATCTGTACGGGATATTGAGCAGCCAACATAGCACTTGGCCAGTTATGCTTGTTATATACAATCTTCCTCCATGGTTGTTTATGAAAAATAATTATGTTATGTTGTCGTTGATATTGGGCCCTAAACAACCTGGAAATGATATCGACGTTTATCTTGAACCTCTGATTGATGATGTAAAGAAACTCTAGGGTGAAGGTGTCATGACCTATGATGCTTCACGAAGAGAGACATTTCATTTGCACGCTATGTTGTTTTGCACTGTTAATGACTTTCCAACATATGGGAATTTGTCTGGATATAGTGTCAAAGGATCTAAAGTGTGTCCTATATGTGAAGAGAACACTGATTCAATATGACTAAAACATAGAGGCAAGACTGTATATCTTGGTCATCGAAGGTTTCTTCCAAAATTCCATTCGTATTGTAGGTTACGCAAAGCATTCAATGGACTGAATGAGGAACAGAGTGCACCTAAACCTATACCAGGGGAGGTTGTTTATGAAAGAGTAAAAGACTTTGCCAATAAATTTGGTAAGAGATCACAATGTACCATGGCCACACGGAGTGACAAATCTTTATTCAATAAGAAGTCAATATTTTGGGATCTTCCTTATTGGAGTTCTTTGGCAATCAGGCATTGTATCAATGTCATGCACGTTGAGAAAAATGTCTGTGATAGTGTCATTGGTACTTTGTTGAATATACCAGGTAAGACTAAAGATGGGATAAAATCCAGAATGGACCTATGTGAAATGGGAATAAGGATAGAATTAATAGAAGTAGTTAGTAGAGATCGGAGAACATACTTACCTCCCGCTTGTTACACATTGTCTAGAAAGGAGAAGAAAGCCTTTTGTGAATGTTTGGTAAATGTTAAGGTGACATAGGGTTACTCATCCAACATCCTTAGATTGATATCAATAAAAGATCTGAAGTTGATAGGTCTTAAATCTAATAATTGTCTCACTCTAATGCAACAAATATTGCATGTGGTAATTCGATCTATATTATTGAAGCATGTAAGGTTTGTAATCACCAGACTTTGTTTCTTTTTCAACAGTCTGTACAGCGAAGTTATTGACCCTGATACTCTTGATAAATTGCAAAGAGAAGTTGTTGTTATCCTATGTCAGCTTGAGATGTATTTTCCTCCTTAGTTCTTTGATATCATGGTACATCTTGTTATCCACTTGACTAGGGAAGTGAAAATGTTGGGACCAGTTTTCTTGCATTGGATGCATCCATTTGAACGATATATGAGCATTTTTAAAGGTAATGTTCGAAACTGTTATCGGCCTGAAGGGAGTATTATTGAGGGTTATGTGGCGAGAGAGGTTATGGATTTTTGCAATGACTTTCTGAGTGGTAATGACGCTCCTATTAATGACAAGAATATTGAGGAGTATTTCGGCAAAGGAATTTTGGGATCACAGATGAAAGTAATCATCTGTGAGAAGTTGGAACAAGGTCACTTGTATATTTTATACAACATCAACGGAGTGAGTGTTTATATCAAGGAACATACCAATTTCATCAAGAGACAATATCCTCGAGCCAATTCAACGTGGCTTGCTAGAGAGCATAACAAGACATTTATTTAGTGGTTTGAAGATAAAGTCTTATATCAACTATCTCAAACACCAAATAATCTTACTGGAACTATCAAATGCCTCACCTTTAAACCAAAACTGAATGTTATGTCTTATGAAGGGTTTGACATAAATGGATTCTCATATTACACAAAGTGTCAAGATGATAAGAGTGTCGTCCAAAACAGTGGGGTCACCCTTCAAGCGTCTTCATTATTTTTTGCAAGTGCAAAGGATAAGAGTCCACGTGAAGCTAAAATGTCATATTACGGTGTCATTGAAGACATATGGGAGTTTGACTATGTAGATTTCAGAATTCCGCTCTTTAAATGTAATTGGGTTGATAACACCAAAGGAATTATATTGGATGAATTGGGTTTCACATTAGTGAACTTTGAAAAGATTGGCGAGAAGGGTGAACCATTCATATTGGCATTTCAGGAAAAACAAGTATTTTATATCGATGATCCTGCAAATGATAAATGGTCGGTTGTTCTTCATGGTAAAAGACAGTTCATTGAAGATCCTATAGATGAAGAAGAGTACTATGATAAGTAAGATGACTCCAGTCCATTCTCAGTTGGGTTTCCAAGAACACCAAATATTGAAGCTAATGATGACTTGTATGTGTGCGGAGATTACAATGAAGAATTGTTAATTGATAAAATATCACAATATTTGAGGCATGCATGTTTATATTTTTTATATGTTTTATTTTTCTGAATGTGAACTTTAGAATGTTTTATTATCTTCTAGTTATGTTAAATGCTAAATGTTCGATTTTTTAATGACACTTTCAGATGGCTGAACATGAGGATGATGACCTTGATGATGATTACCATGAGGGTGAGGATATCAATGTGCCACCTCACAATGTAAGTTTTTTTTTTGTCAGTCAAAAAACGTGTTACTATAATCCAAAACTTTGGGCACTGAGTACCCCCTTACATGAACAGGAGCTAAAGAGCTCGAACAAGGATCATATACCCCATGCAGGGGGTATAACACTAGACCTAAAGATAACAGTAACTGAGAAGAACATCAAACCAACAAGACTAAAACCAGACATTCCTACCAGGAGGGCGATTAATTACAACCTGTAGATACATGCAATAAGCCCACCCACAAATAGTAATTACAGATTGCAACAAGCAACCACCAGGAAGCCCTGTCTGGAATAGCATCACTAGCTTCAGATCTTCCCAGATCGCCAGACCCATCACGATCTATCAACAGAGAACTACAAGGCTAAGATGTTCGAAATAACCTTTCCTTCTTGGCACGGTGCCAACTATCTAATGGAAGCACCCACAAGGTGTGGTCCTATGCCAACAAATTTGGGTTCAACTAGCATCCGAACCAGGCACCAATCTGTTGATGTCCTGCAATAGGAACAACAACCAAAACCACCCTAGGGGTGTTCCTACACACAACAAGGAAGGGGGACATAGGAAATGACCCCAGCAGCACCTAGCTGTAGTCTTGATCAGGATCAAACCCAGATAACATCTGTCAAACACCTTGAGGGTGCCACCCTCACAATGTAAGTTTTAAAAATATATCCTATATTTCTATCTATATGTCCATTTATAGTTATATCATGTAAGTGTGTTTATTTTGTCAAATTTTAGGTTGATGATGTAACCCCTGAAGAACTTGGGGCACTTGATGAGCAGCAAAAAAAAATTGAAAAAGTGAAGGGCATCACTATGATGAACAAGTTACTACAACAAAGGGGCAATGGACCCAAACTGGTTGTGGCTTCTGATCATGCAGGAAATCCAGATGGAGTGAACCGCAACTCGTTTATTTCATATCTTGGGGTTCTTACTCGTAGCCATTATAGTCCTAGTGTAGAATCTTGGCATAAAGTTCCTAAGGGGAAGAAAGACTTAGTGTGGAAGGAACTATGTGTGAGTTATTATTATTTGCGATTCTATTTTGTAGATTACTAATTTTTTGGATACTAGTTAATAGAAATTCTATTTTGCAGAGTATATTTGAACTGGATGAAAAGTTGCATCGTAAATGCATGACACAACGCTGTGGGAGGGTCCTAAGGAACTATATGACAAATATCACCTAAGATTACATACGAGATGCTGAGAAGAGGAAGAAGAA
Organism: Alisma plantago-aquatica; assembly: GCA_963693085.1. Classification (NCBI taxonomy): domain Eukaryota; kingdom Viridiplantae; phylum Streptophyta; class Magnoliopsida; order Alismatales; family Alismataceae; genus Alisma; species Alisma plantago-aquatica. The sequence continues at coordinate 795,254,292 of OY856412.1, forward strand.
AGCCACTGAGCAATGGAACTACATGGACCCCAATGACTGGGAGGAGTTTTGTTACCAAAAGAAATATTGATGAATTCAAGGTATTAAGCACCAATCCCAATTTAATTAATATATGTTCTTATGTATTCACCTATTCAAGATTAACCTTTAGTATTACTAACCAAATCAATATGCTTACTAACAAGGCTATCAACGATGTTCAAAGAGAAAGGTGTGCACTGAATGTGCATGACCACACAATGGGTCCAAGAGGCAATGCATGTGTTTGCCAAAGACTAAAGGCTGAGTCTACTACTCAGTCTGCTGCTACTCAGGAGACTGTAGAGTCCTCTACTATTGGTCCCGCACCTCTGCCTTGCCATGAAATGTGGATAGCTGGGAGGAAAAATAAGAAAGGAGATATAATGAAGCCCGCAACTACTGAGGCGGATGCAAAAATGGTAAAATTCAACTCTTAGAGCAATCGATCAATATTGATTATTATTATATTTACTTACCAATTTCTATTGATGGCGATTAGCGAGAGCTGCATGAGTAGAGGAAGGAAGGCAAGTTCATCCCTGATGGCACAAGGGATGAATTGACAGTTGCTCTGGGTAACCCTGAGCATCTTGGACGTGTTAGGGGTGCAGACACTGGTGTGGGCATCAAATCGTTTTTTGGGCTATCCCAATGCAAACCTGCCCTAAAAGCGGGACTTTCACAAGTTGAGGTAACCTATTATTTTTTTAGAATGTTATTGCGAAAGGGAATTCAATAATCAAAAGCTAGCATTTCTTTTATCCATGTATAGGTAGATAAGTTAATTGATAGTAGAATCCAAGAAGCAATGGTGAAGTGGCAGGCGTCTCAGACTGCCACTCAGAAAGTACCTGTGGCGGACCTTTCTTCTCCTAGTGTAGAGGTTGGGAGTAATCTTGTAGACCCACCACCTAGAACGTCCATTGTAAGTATTTTTATGACATAGTAGCTAGTCTTTTCAAGATGATATGTTTATGTATATATGTATATAACATTCTTTACGTAAATTTGTAGGGGTTGAAGTCATGTTGTCTAAGAAGTCAAGAATATGTCATTGTAGAGGCATCGGCTTACCCACCCCTTCTAGGGGAAATGTTTCATGGGACTCCAGTACCAGATAGTGTGGTTCGTGTGAGCCTGATACATTTACTCCCCAATTGGAGGGATCTTCCATTGCCATATGCCAACCCAGATTCTAAAATGCTTGGTGAGGCAGAAGGTGGATTGATATTGTGGCCCAAAGCGGATGTCGTCTATACTAATATTGTATGGTAAATTTACATTATGTTAATTTATTAGTGTGTATATATGAGTCAATTGATCTGAAATTATATATACATATCAAAAGGAAGACACCTGCTACATCTCGGCCTCAACCTCCACCTCCTGAAGTACCAAATTGGCTTCCAAGAGACCTACATTCCTAGTTAGGTCCTAATTGTAGGGGTATTGCAGTATGGATAGGCAAACATGATCCAAATTGCCCTATAAATGTTTCTATTCCAGAGGATGTTGCAGGTCAATCATACGATAACAATCTATTTATACAAGATATTTTGTAGTTGTTTTGTTATGATTAGCTGAATACATCTATGATAGAGCTATGGATATGGTGAGATCTTCTTTATACATCCATATACCTTGTTTTATATATGGTGATCTGGTTTCTTATATATTAATGCATACGTAATACATGATTTGCAGCCACTTACACACGATATGTACATATTTTTCATTTTTCCATGTGGGATTTTTGGTTCCATCTTTGATTAGTCTTGTAGATAAAGACCCTTCATCAGTTACTTTATACTGCTATGCTGCTTTTAAATATTTTGGTAAAAAGAAGAAGATGGTGATAATAGCTCCATTCAATATCGAGTAAGTTTACTTTTCTTATAATTTGGACTTCAGAAAATTACATTTTTATTGTGGATTTTGAGTTATTAATTTTAACTTTCTTACCTCTAGTGGTAGGCATTAGGAGTTACTAGTTATTGTCCCCAAGACATTAACAGTCTATTATCTAGATCATACGGGGAAGGAATTGAATACATTATATGGACACACAATGAAAAGGCCATTATTCCCGTGAGAAATATTTCATATTTTTATATCTATTAACATCTGTTATTACATTACCATTTAATAATGCAATTTAATGTGTTACATTAACATGTAGGGCTTTACATGAGTTCAAAAAAACTGGAGGAAAGGTCCCCAAGAAAAAGAACCAGCCACTAATTTAGGAGAATGTGAAAGTAATTTCCCGACTCCAATGTATATATTATTTATGTGAACTGTGCTTATTTTTATTTTTGAATATTTTGTATGTTTCAATTTATAGTGTGCTAGACAAGACAACGGTTGGGCATGTGCATACTATGTGATGTGATTTATGAACCTAATTATCGAACATGCCACAATGGAAATCGATACCATACATCAGGTATTATATATAGTCTCATTAGATAATATGAAATATATCAATATTATTATATATTATTATTATTTATATATATACATCATTCTCTTTACATGTGTTTAAAATTAACTTCACTACAGGTCAAAAGTTATTAGATGTACATACTCCCTATACGATGGAAGACTTAAATGATGTACGAGAACAATGGGCAAATGCCCTACAAGTAGTGGAAATTTTTAAATATGATTGGGATAGTGATGGCGATAATGACGATGATGAATAAAGAATGATATTTCTGAACTTTGTTCTCATAATTATTTTTGTGTGAATGTGAATGAATTTTTCTGAATTGTCATATGTGTGAATGTGAAGATGATCAATACATGAATGTTTCTACATGTGTCTGAATGTGAAAAGAGATGAAATGAATGAAACTGCAGGTTGCTAAATGTGTGTGAAAGTAGAGGAAATTTAAAATGGAACTACTGGTTTCTACATGTGTGTGATGAAAAATAATATGAATTAAATGTGCTTATACATGTGTGTGAATCACATGATCCATATATAATATTGTCCATCTTGTTCATTTTACAGGTTTGTGGCATGTTGTTTGTTGATATCAATGGATGTTGTAAACCTACAATTCAGAATTGAACTGTAGGTTTTGCATCCTGTTGACTAGCCATACAGTAGGCCTGCAAACTCATAAGAAAAAAATCAGAACATAGGCGTCGGTTATAGTACAAAACCGACAACAAAACACATAGGCATCGGTTATTAGTATAAAACTAACGTCTTTATCCCTTTTTGGCATCGGTTATAGGTAAAAACTGACGCCTATTGTGCCCTACACGGCTGTGGTGGCTAGGTAGCATGGCTGTGCTGGGAAGCACAGCCATGGTGGGCACATGGATATCGTATCAGTTGTCTATGAAAACTAACGCCTATTGTATGGCGGGAAGGGTTATGGAGTCAGTTGTTAGTATGAAGCCGACGTCTTTTAGAGGGATATAGTGTCAGTTGTCCGTCAAAACCGACGCCGATTATGCCCTTGCTGGCACGTTTTATTGGTGGCAGGAAGGGTTATGACATTTGTGTTGAAACTGATGCTGAAGGTTTCTACTTTTAGCGGCGCTCACTTGGGTGTTTCTTTGAAACTGATGCTAAAAGCCTTAATTAACTGACACTAAAGGTCAGTTCTGTACTAGTGGTTCACGATAACATAAGTAGGGGAGTGGATGCACTATGGAAAGTTATTCATTTTGAGTTTGATACCCTTTTATAGTTTTCTTTCTATCATGTTCTGAAGATTTAGTGGTCTCTTGGGTCTGTGTTATCTGGGCTTCTTGGATTGTCATTCTTTTCTGTCTTGAAGTTTGGTCTGAGAAAGTAGAAAATGTTGTTTTGGATCTTGCTTCTATGAAATCGTTGTGGGTTTTGTTGGTTATCCATATCTTTTGTTTGGAGTTGATGTTTGGAGACTATGGAGATCTGAAGGGCTTATTATTGAAAGGACTTTGGATCTGAAGGGCCAGAATCATTGGTTAATTGGAAGGATATTGCACAGAGGTACGAAGGTTTCTGCTTACAGTTTATTGGAAGGATTCTTGGAAATATGAAAGGCCAAAGTTGGTGGCGGATATTTTTTGATCTTTTTTTTGGAGATTTTTTGTACATATAGTCGCAATTCCCTAGATATATACATGTATAGTTATTTTTCTTATCAGCTTTGTAACTCCTTTACAAAAAAAATTCAAAAAATAGCAAGGTGAGTTTGGTTGACCAAAAAAGTCACCATACCATCAAAAGTCTTATGGTGGACTGTCTTGCATAAATTGAATTGTTTACTCATTTATACCCATAAGTTCATTATTAACCTTAACTTATATATTGCCACATTAGTTATATCAACTTCTTATCAAACATTCAATTATGATCTCCACATATATACCAGTCATATTATATTAAATATCAATCATTCATTCGCTTCAAATTACTAATTAAGCACATGTAAGTAATTATGTGTGTATTAGTGGACAAGGTGACATATGTTACATATTTTTTGAACTTACTTATATGTTGCACATATACATGTTAGGGTGAGATATTCATGTTTCATGCATTAACTATGTTCATTAGTTACATAATCAAGTATTAAGGTATAACTTCATCCATGTTTGGTCAACTTTAAGGAACCAAGATTACTATCCTCCTAATCATGGGAATAGGATAAGATCTTAGATTTTAGGACCTTACAATTATAAACTTGGTCATGAAAACATGTATCAATTGAACAAGTCGAGAAAAAAGACTTAGTCAAGGAGCTTCCTGCATTGGATTTTAGGAATATGGGGCATATAAACTTTTCATAAAAGGGAAGCAAAATAAGTCTTCTTTCAAGTCCAAAGGAGTCTTAAATACTAAGAGATCTCTTAAGATTTTTCATATTGATCTTTCTGGGACCAAGTCACACACAATCACTTAGAGGTAGTAAAAATTGCATAGTGATTGTCGACGATTCACATTGCATATGAATATTATTTCTTGTCGCAAAGAGTGATATTTTGAAAACTATTACTTCTTTGTAAATGTGTTATAAACAAAACTTTATTATGCATCCTCTCTATCAACAATGATAATGATAGAGAATTGGAAAATGATTGAGAAAATATTTTTGTGGTGAATCTGGTTGTGTACATAACTTTCCTTCCCTCAAACAAATTAAAAAATGGGTTTTGTAGAGAAGACAAATTGGAGTTTGCAAGAGATGTTTGGGACCATGTTTTTGGGTTATGATTCTCCAAAAACATTTTGCGCCAAAGCCACCAACACTACTTATTTTTTGCAAAATTAGGTTCTCACACATCTTTTTTTTTTTTTGAAAAAATCATATGAGTATAGCGTGGTAGAATTCTTTTATCAAATTTTCCATGTTTTTGGATTCCCTTGATTTTTTAATAACACCAAAGACTCTTTTGATGTTTGATGCTAAACTATAGAAAGATGCATTTCTTGGCTATAGTATGTGTAGTAGAGTGTTGCCTATTTATAGCAAGGATCTCTCTAGAATAGAAGTGTCTATAAATACAAAATTTACTAATACTAACCCCTCCTTGTCCAAGAATGCTTTTATGATGATGAGTTAGGTGAGGTGATTCCCTAAAATAAAGGAACTAGTCATCATCGACCAAGAGAAATAATAGGAGGTGAATCAATGTGAAAAAGAGAAAATCTCATAATATGAAGAAAAGAAGGATCTGATTCCCTATTTTGCAAAATATAATCCAAAAAGAGTTTATCAAGTTGATCCATTTGATAAGGTGAAAACCTGAGCTGCATATAATAAAGATCAAGTCAATAGTGGCTTCATCTATCAATTCAAAACAAATAATGCTTGATATGTTATTGGGGATAGTTATTTGGATCTTGTCTATGCAAAAAGAGTTAGAATAATTTGAAAAAAAACAAATTGTTGACTCTAGTGCCAAGAGATGATCGATTGATAAATTGGCACAAATAGGGTCTAATAGAAGAAAAAAATGTAATGAACAAGTCAAGTTAGCAAGAAAGAAACCAAGTTTAGTTGCACAAGGGTAGAACCAACAAGAGGGTATGTAGTTGGATGAAACTTATGCTCAAGCATCTATACTTGAATCAAGTCATATGCTACTTGCATTTTCAAGTCATAAGAATTTACTGCTTTACCAAATATGTTAAAAGTGTGCTTCTAAATGGAGAGACAGAGGAGGAATTTGTTGTGCCTCAATCACCAAAATATGAACATATCAAGCATGTGGATCATGTTTATCTTTTTAGAAATCTTTATATGGTCTCAAACAAATCCCTAGAGCTTGGTGTGAGAAATAAAAAACCATTTTTCTTTAAATGTCTATGTCGTGGTAAAATTGATTCCACTCACCTTTTAAAGCATAGTTTTCGTTAACCAAATGAATGTTTATGATATCATATTTGGTGCTATAAATCTTAATGTCAAGACTTTAGTTCTCTCATACAGATAATTCAAGGTGAGTGTGATGGGAGAACTCAATTTTTTCTTAGGATTACAAATCAGGCAAACAAAGGATGGGAACTTAATCAACCAAAGCGAGTGCAGCAGAGAGTTGATCAAATTCATTGTGACAAAGAAATGCAAGCCAAATGAGACGCCCATGTATAAAACCACCAAGCATGATAAGGATAAGGAAGGAGAAAACGTAGATGAGAATCTTTTTAGAGGTATGATTGGTAGCTTTTTATTTCTAACTGCATGTAGACCAAATATTATGTTTATCAATGGATAGTGGTATCCCTTTTAATCATTCATAAGAAGTCCCATATTATTGCAGTAAAAAGGATTCTCAGGTATTTAGACAAAGCAACACTTTATGGTATCTCACATCAAATGATTTTACTAAAGCTTCTTGTAATGGTGCAAAATATGCATGGTGCTCGATTGATAAGAAATGCACAAGTGGTACTTGCTTCCTCCTTTAACCATGCTTAGCCTCTTAATTCTTCAAGAAATAAAGTACATATGTATCATCAATGACTGAGGCTGAATACATAGCCATTGATAGTTGTAATGTCCAATTCCTCTGGATGGGGAAAATGCTCAAGGACTTTTGATTTTTTTTTTCCTATTTTTTGTAATTATACTACTGCAATTATAATCATATATTTCTTAGTAAAGTGAAGCATATAGAGGTACACCATCATTTCCCTATGGGATCGCTCGACTTTTATTCTTTCTGACAAGGCTATGGGCAATAGGATTTTCAGAATGTGTGGGATGCCGAGACTCTTTCTATTCCTAATGAGGATTAAGCACTAGAAGGGGTAGTTGTTTCCTATTCAAGAGATGTATGCAATTTCCAACTTGTACAATAGGGCTAGAGTGTTCAATCAAGAGTATACCAGACTGGGTTATCCCTATTTTAGATAAATCCTTAGGGATATCAAGTACGAACAAAATAAATGAATGCACTAATATCAGTAGATTCAACACAAAGATTTAATCGCCAACACAATAAAGGAACAGACTTGCAACTTACTTGGGGAGGATGGCAGAGTAGGCCAATAAATGTTTAGGAAGAAGGGAAGAACCAAGACCACCGAGATCTATGCTCTTGGATCAGAAAGCTATCATGATTTGGGGAGGATGCTGCCACTGATGAGATATGATTTTCTTAACCAGGAAGTAGTGAGATTTGGGCAACTAGATGTCGATGACATAGGGAAGTTGACATGAAGTTGGAGCCATGACAAGGCTTGGATCAGTGTGACTGGAGTTGTGACGACCCACCACCACATGAGCAAGATTACTCAAAACAAAGCATGGAATTATCAACTAATAAGCACATTACCAGAAAACATGGTGAATTAAAACTGATCTGATATAACCATCTCAAGTGGAAACAAAAACATCAAGGTCCATAAACTATTCCACCTATATCACATATCTTGCCATAAAGGTACATACATCACTGTATAGTGGCCATCCTACCACAAACCTGAAACCTATTACAAGGGTAATGTTACAACCTCAATTTTGCATATGTTTTCATAATTGGAATATAATGATTTTGTGTATTTGGGCTTAATTAAAAAGGTTGTATGCCTTGCTTAAAAGGATGGGTTTCTTTGAAAATATTCATTTGGATATGAATTTCATGATTCCTATTATTATATTAATCCAATAATGGATATAAGAGAGAAGAAAAGAAGAAGAGTCCAAATATTAGAAAAAAAGATACAAGATAATGAATATTAAGCAAAGTATTTATAAGAAATACTTGGAAATATATAGAAAGTGGCATTAATGGCCACAATTGAGTTCGTTTACATGTGTTTTCTAATGAAAGAAATAGGAAAAGAAAGATAAAGGAAAAATGAATATATTTAATAAAAGGGATAAGTAAGAAAGAGAGAAAAGAATTAGAGAAAAAGGCAAAGGAATATTTCCTAAGATGGGATTTCGTGCCTTTAGGATTCCTTGAGGTCCAAGGAATCTGAGATGATAAGATAATGGCAAAAGAAAGAGGAAATATCAATTACTTTGGTTTTATTAATGAGATAACTTGAATATGAAGAAAAGCCTTTCATACTTTTGAATTTGAGTCCCAAACTTGACACACAAGTAGATTACATCTTAATGACCTTTCCCTTAAAATTTGGGATCAAACGGATAAGCAGTTTGGGAGATATAATTTTTGTAAGAATTCTTAAAGTGGAGAAGAAAAGGGAAATTTACATTAATGTCACGAGTACTTGCTTTTTGGATTAAAGCTGGGAACATGGTCCCCATTATTTACAGGACATGCTGACCGTTCAATTTGAAATCTAAGGCAAGAGGGTCATCCCCTTCCTCCAATCTGAGAAGGAAAGGACTCTATAGTATTTCCTTTTCTCCCCTTCATATGCCTTCCTCTTGGATCCATATTTTTGGTCGAAGCCTCTCCCATAAGATTCGGGAGTAGGAAATGAACCAGATGAGTCATAAGAGGGATGGTATCTCCCTCTATAGGGAGAATACCCAAATCCCTATGTGGACAGGTCTTTAGGGGGGAATGTAGACCTTACACCCTGCCCAAGAGAGCCTATAAAAGAGGTTGTGTAGTCTCCCTACGGGGAAGAGAGGACCTTGAATCAACCAATTCGTGGATGGTGACTCTGTAGCATCTCCACAGCCTTCTACCTCCTCAGATGACCAACCTTTTGTGCTTCAATTGCCCATTAACCATCATGGGCAATTGGTTTGTTTAGGAGTACCAGCGGAGGGTGCGAGGCCTTTACGGCAAGCCAAGGCGGGGCTAGGCAAGCCAGCTGGTCAGTTCGGGTTGCCTGTTCTGGACATGAAGAGGACCCCGATGCTATAGAGATCCTGACCCTCAAAGGTGATGATGAACCGCTGATGGGCGGAGATGGTGAGGCCTTTGCCCGAAGCTTCGAAGGCCAGGAAGCAAGAGTCAACACCGAGGTTGACCACCTCCATGGCGTTGTGAAGCAACCGTGTAATCGGGGAAGAAGATGACTTGAAAAAAGGACATCCTTGCCCTCAGCCTTGCAAATGTGAGAAAAGGGAAAAAGGGACATCTACCCGGCCCACAAGTAAGTAAGTCGCGCCCAGTGTGGCGCTAGGTGGCGCGCTACCATTGACCCAGGAGGTAAATACTTTAAAAATTCATAGGAAATAATTGGTAGCTTAGATCGATACATATAAAATATGTATTTTGCTCAAAAAAATGTGAGGAATCCATTAAAAATAGATTTAGAAGTTAATTCCTCTTACAATTCGAAAAGTAGTTGAAGTTATCAACTTTAATGCATTGATGATTAAGAAACCCTAAACTATGATGATTAATGTATTGCGGAGGGTTATATGGAAGATTAAAGTTTATATTAACCTATTGATTATAAAAAGACGCATTAGATATAAAAGGATGAACTTTATGCGTAATTTGATTAATTTAGGGTTCCATGTGCATAAATGGGCTTTAATGGGCCTTGAAACCCTAATTATGATTCTTAATGGCTTTAGTTGATCAAATTCATGTATAAAGATGAGATATGATGGTTCTAAACTATTTTGAGTATAAAATTTCCTAATTGTGGATAAATACCCTTAATTTGGTAATTATAGTTTTCTAATCGATAAATGTGGAATTAATGATAAATAGAGTTCATATGTGAATTAGACCATAATGAAATATGAGTTGTCAATTCGAAAGAAACCAAACATGATAATTGTGTTTATGATGCTGAAATTAGGGTTTATGAACTAAAAAGGGCATTCAAAGTGATAAAAGCATAATGAAGGCTAAAACCTTAATAAAACCCTAAAGTGGGCCTAGAAAGTCGAAGGTGGAATACAAGTCTATCTTTAGAATGTTTTGGATAAACTATAACACTTGGATGTTATGCATTAATTTCAAGATATTGTTGATTGCTTGTTTGATTATTCTTGAATATTATTGCTTGGACATCAAGTTGCTCTGGATCAGGTATGTGGTTAATTATGGTTAATCACATTAGTTTCCCGAAGGTTTTCCGGATGATTAATCACATTGAATGCAACCTACCAGTTTGAATGTTAATACTTGCATATTATAAAGTCACTATGAATATCACAATTATAATAGAAGTGTGTATTCTCGCACCTACATGCCACATTGATGGATGAGGCCAAAAGGTCAAGCCCAGGAGGGAAGACCCATGGGCACCATGAGTGGTGACCCCAGACACCAAGCTCGGGATTGAGAAGGTGGTCTTTATTGAATGACTAATGGGCACTATGAGAGGTGATCCCAGGCACCAAGCTTGGGATTGAGAAGGTGGCCTTAAGTCATTGGCAAAAGAGAAACCCTAAGGAGGGTATGCCAAGGTTAGGGAAAAGCGGTGGAGAATGTCACATTGAAAGTGTAAATTGGCTTGTTAATTAATTTGATTGTGATATTTAGATTGTTAGTCATATTTGTGAAATTTTGGTTGCCCCCACATACCAACATATTCATTTATGATGACTAACGTTTTGTTTGTCGGTGTTTTAGGTACAAGTATGAAAAGGACAAATAGTAAAGTGGCATATGTGGAATTAAATAAGAATTAAATTACAAAGGAGGATTAGTTAGAATAGACTCTGGATGTGGATAGATGTAGATATCCAAGTTTTTTAAAAAGGTATGCAAAGTTTTATTTTATACCAGATTCCTGTTTAGTTCGATAGAATTTCATAATTATTAATGATTAATTGTTGAACCTTTGATCCTATTAATTGGGATAATGGCTCTGACCTCTTGGTCTCCCTTAATTGGGGGTTACTGGGAGGCGGGGTTGTTACATTTGGTATCAGAGCATAGGTTCCTCATTTAATATTTAATAATTGTTAAATTTTACAAACTCTGTAGAACCCAAGGGAGTTATTAGAGGATTTTCTGAAAGATAGAGGTGTCTAGAAAAGGATCACATCCGGGGGCTGGTAAGATTTTCCTCCGCACCGCTAGTCGAAATACGAGGACTCCCGGATTTGTGTGACTGCCTGGCCAATGTCTCAGGATTTGACTTGAAATAAGATACCTTTAGGACTCTCTCATCTTGTTCATCCCTTCTCAACTCAAATGTTGTTAAGGATTTTAAGGAATAGGGTTTTCTCTCTCTTCCTCACCCTCTTAAGGTATGGGTAAATTTGATAAGGCTTAAGGAAGCCTCCACCAAAGTAATGAAAAACATGTAAATAAGATTCCATGGACATAAGCTTAATAGTTTAAGCATAAACTAAAGAATAAATACATTCTTAGGTTGTATGACATAAGTTTCCATGCCCTCAAGAGAGACCTGAGGCTAGACCCTCTTGTCAGGAGGATGAGTAGAGAGAGTTGGTCTTGGAGGCAGCGATCTCCATTATAATTAGAGACCTGGCACATCCTTTGAGGATGATTCTAACCCTAACCCTAAGTGGTGGTTAGAGAAAGAGATGACACGATGAGTTAGATGTCATAATAGACCAGGTGTGTGGGTGGACATGCTTTTGGATGCCCATGATGATATGAGCCATGTGAGGTTGGATGACCTAGTACCTTTGGCGACCCAACCTTGGGAAGGGTCGTACATGTTAGAGTGAAGGATAGCTCCTTCATTGATGAGGTTAGTGAAGAACCTACAGAAACCCAATGGTCTTATATGGGCATGACATAGTATGCACCCAGGGTGCATCAGTAGTGCTGACAATAGGCTAAAACCCTGGCCAAGAGAGTATGTTGGATAGCTTATGAGATAAGCATAATGAGTTATGGATAATCTTGAGCAAACCTAAGATGAACGTAGGCTTCACCCATGTAAGGGTATGCTTGTGAGCTTGATCCACCTTCATGGAGAGAAGACCTCTAATAGTAAGGTTGTTTGTAAGGTTAGCTCTAGAGAGAGAGAGAGAGAAAGACCCAAGCAAGGAGGTTGGAAGCTTAGACTCAGATATATGAGGAACAGTGGGGAGTTGAGGATGATGCGACCTAAGTGGATGATAGTGGTTGCCTCATGCATAATCCTTGGAGTCTTATGATATCTTGGTTGCCTTTAGAAGAACCAAAACCCTAGAAAGAGGATGAGGTTTCTAGTACCTATGTGCAAATAGGTGTTTACCTTATAGGGATAGGAAGAAGAATTCCTTAGACCCTAGAAAGGTATAGTAATAAGTTGTGAGGCCTTATACCTTGTTGGTTGTCCTTGAGGAGGACTCCACTCTGAAGTGTTGTTCAAGTAGAAGGATCATTGGAAGTGCATGTCATACCTTGTACATGCTTGGTTCATGGTTAGAATGTTAAGCATGCAGTGGGACATATAAAAGTGAACCTAGGGTTCCTAGGCCTAAGAGGGGAAGTGATGTACCTGATGCTCATGATGAAATTTGAGTTTTTATAGATTCAAGCATGGTACTCTTCATGTTTAGAGGAAAGGGAAACCCCTTAAGTTTAAGGTATGTTTGATGAACCCCTCACACCTAAGTTGGTGACATGGGAAGGTTGTTCTTGGTCCAATGTTGAGGATGAGAACAAGTGTGACTTTAACATACTAGATCTAAGACCCTACCTTGGAAGTTGACATTTTGGACTTAGCCAAACAAGGTTGAAGGTTAGACCTAAATAGATGTTTTGTATAATCCCAATGAGCTAATACATTTATAGATCACCTTAACGTAACCTAATTCTCTAACATTAATCTTAGGTTTATAATACATAAAATATGCCACATAACTCATTTTGGTGGTAAAATGAAGATAAGAAACTTAATTGGATAAACAATTTAGATAATGGGCCATATGACATATCTCATAAAAATAAATCTCAAAATAGGAAACAAACTTCGAATTCAAATTCTACATATCAAAATTAGCCTACATGTCAAATTTCATCTAATTTAGACAACCTTGAAATATTAGGATAAGTTTGGGAGAGAGAAAATGAGTAAAACGCATAAGTAATAAATAATGTGATTATATAACTTCAAAATATATAAATAATGGAAAATAAATATTCTACACATCAAATATCACTTGTGGATAAAGTTTGGTCCAATTTGGATGTTGTTTGTGCAAGTTATACAATTTTAGGTACATTCTGGACTTTTATGCAATTTACCCAATTGGGAGGTTTTCTTTGCAAAATATCACATGAATTATAATAATTAGATACCACCTTACCATTATCGAATTATAAAACCATGGGAGCACCTAGTTTCACCTTGTTTTGATGGTATTGCTTTCCAAGGGCATTTTAGGGTTTTTCTCTTTATAAGTGAGCTTACCTTTAGAAGCCATCGACCAATGGGGTTATTTCCTTTATGGAGGTCGTTTGAGAGGGCCTAGAAACGTCCATAAACCGATCTTAGATATTTTACAGCCTCCATGAGGTGTCCACTTGCATGGCCATGAAGCCTTAGCCTAACACATGGAAAGTCCCATGAAACACCTCATGCTTGAACTTTTTCTATAAATAGCCATGCATACCCCTTTCCCAACTCACAAATTTGAAACTCTTGATCTCTTTTTCTTTCCTCTGCTTAGAGAATAGTTCCTTTGGTTTTTGGCCACGAAGTTGCTGACCCAAGGTAATAAAGGGAGCCTACCTTGGTGAAGAAGGCTCATATGGTTTCCAAATTTCTCTATTTTGGATTCTTATGCTCCTCCTTGGTGATCTTTGTTCAAGAAAGGAGCTAGGCTTGGAGCAACCAGACCCTATAAGCTCATGATCCTTACTGTTTGGACCTTATTATCTTCCCTAGGTATGAGCTTCATAACCCCCTTCCCATATATTTCTTATTACATGCTTAAAACTCATGATCTTATGTTAAAAATTGACGATGTGTCGATTTCTAATTGGTCGATTTTCAATAATTCATAACTTTTGATTCATTTGTCCAAAAATTAAAGTAAAATATGTTCTGAACTCATAAAAACATGTTCCTTTTAATAAAAATATTTACAAGTATTGGTTTTCAGTTTTGTAGAAAAGAGTTTTTAGAAAGTGAATTAAATACCTAAAAATCACCAAAAATACACTTTAACCTTCATAACTCCAATATATGCAAAATTATATGTTTTCTTAATCAGAAAAACCTAACTAAGTCAGTGGTGATATTTTTGAGGTCTGAATAGAGGTTTTGTGTAAAAATTTCATGTATTAGGGTTTCAAGTCTTTAATGTATATATGTTATTCTAATACATGAATATGAAATTGGAAATAGGACAAGTGGACCTTGATTTCAACTAAAGGTTTGGAAAAGAGGTTAATAGGACTCTAAGTAAGAGAGGTATGTTGTATCCCCTATTCCTCTATAATGAGAAATTCACCTATCTTTTTATTCTCTTGAATTTGACCTACACAATATGTCTTATCTCTTGTTATCATGGTTCGTGTGAACTATCTTGCTTGTTATGAACTTAGATATTTTCTTGATATCCTCCCTTGTGCCTTGGTGCAAGTTGGTCTCTTATATTGGTATGTGCCACTTTGAAGTGGGTGTTATATGTTTGTGTTGTCCATTGTGTGATGGCAACCTTTGTATCATCTTCTGAATAAACTATTTACTTGCCTCTACATTAAACATGCTATGTGATTCAGTAGCACTAGAGTAGTGTAATTACATTGGTTTTGGGGCAGTATTCCCCTATTGTTTATTTGGAGGGTGGCAGTATACCATTCCTCTTTAATCGAGTGTGGCAGTAATCCATACTCAACTTTATATATTTGGGAGATTGGCAGTATTCCTTTCTCTATCAGGTTTCAACTTTATGAGGGTTGGCCACCAATTGTGTTTATATTGTTCTAGGGCTATGTTTATCTCACATGCATGCAGGTTGATTATTGAGGGGTGTGTGCCCTACTACTTTCTTATTGTGCCAGTATTGCACAATATTTATTGTTTTGATCATGGCAAGTATATTCTTTCATGATGATGATGATTCTTTTCTTTTATGCCCGTGTGGGTAGTCCTTATCTCTTGTATGGGAAGCATTTTACATTTGAATTCCTTATTGCTTAAATTACTCCTTGTGTAATGATACATACATGTTGAAAGAATTGGTCTCCATCCCTTTGACAGAAAATTTTATGTGGTGTTTGGTTTTAAGGGATGTGGTCTTTTCTTTTTAGTAGAGGAGTGGTTTCACTCCTTTACAGCATGGTATCAGAGCCACTAGCAGTCGGTTATCTAACTATTTCAAACTCGTCTCCCTTAGGATGTTTACCATTATATTAGGCTGCTTACACCTAGTACCTTGCCTTGTGTAGGTAAAACCCTAATGGCAGGAGATAACTCTACTGCTGACAACCAGTACAGTTACAAGACACCTCAAAACACTAAGTTTGGCCATGGGACCTCATCTTCTACTGGTTCGAGAGGAGCTATGACTCCAGAGCAAGAGTTGGCCATGTTAAGACAACTCTTTGCATCTTCCATGGCGGGGAATATGAAAGACATGTCTGTACCTGAGAAGTCTAAGGAGTTCTCAATCATGGAGTTCATGAAGATGCAACCACCTTCTTTCAAGGGTGAAGGTGAAATAGAGATGGTTGACAAAGCTGATGATTGGGTGTTGGCCTTAGAGAGGACTTTTGATGGTATGGCATGTCCTCCACATCAGAAAGTTAGGTTTGGTTCCTACATCTTGGATGGACCAGCAAGAGTTTGGTGGAATGGAATTGCAAGGACTAGAGCTATCTCAACCATGACTTGGGCAGAGTTTTTGACTCTCTTCCGTGGAAAGTACATTTGTATTGCTGCTTTGAAGAAGAAAGAAGCAGAGTTCTACAGCTTGAAGCAAGGTTTCTTATCAGTTTCTTCTTACGTACAAAAGTTTCTACTGTTGGAACGTTATGCAGTTGGTTTGGGTGAGGAACGTAGGGATGACCTGTTCCTTCAGGGACTCAACTACAATGTAGGTCGTGCTCTTATCCCACAACTGCCTTTAACCTTCCAGCAGATGGTTGATAAAGTTTTTGCTGTGGAGTCTTACCCAGGGTTTCAACCTAGGGAGTTTGACAAGAAAAGGAAATCCTCAGGTGATGAGCAGAAAAGAGACAGTTGTGCAAAGTGTAATAGACCCCATCCTCCAGGGAAGTGTCCTCATGTTAGAAATCAAGGCGCACTAGTGGTATGTCACTATTGCAATGAACCTGGACACATCCAACCTGATTGCCCTAAACGTCATAATGGTCAGGCTCCAGTACAACAACAACAAGTGCCTCCTCAGAATCAGGGCAACAATAATGGTAACAATAATAAAGGAAGACCTGTGGAAAGAAGAGCTGGAAGAGTTTTTGCTTTGGATGGTAAAGAATTTAATGATGAACATCAAGAGCAAGTTAAGCCATAGTTTCTTAGAATAGTCTTTGCAAGTTATGTTTCCTTTTTACATGTTGCATATGTAGTTGGATGTAAGAAGTATAGTTGAACTTTTTGTATCTGAAGTTTAGTTTGATATAATAAGATGAACCCTTTTAAGGGGTGGTGGATATGTTTGCTTATGGATGTTTTGATTTTGAGGACGCAATCCCTTTAAGGGGTGGTGTGTTGTAACATACTAGATCTAAGACCCTACCTTGGAAGTTGACATTTTGGACTTAGCCAAACAAGGTTGAAGTTAGACCTAAATAGATGTTTTGTATAATCCCAATGAGCTAATACATTTATAGATCACCTTAACGTAACCTAATTCTCTAACATTAATCTTAGGTTTATAATACATAAAATATGCCACATAACTCATTTTGGTGGTAAAATGAAGATAAGAAACTTAATTGGATAAACAATTTAGATAATGGGCCATATGACATATCTCATAAAAATAAATCTCAAAATAGGAAACAAACTTCGAATTCAAATTCTACATATCAAAATTAGCCTACATGTCAAATTTCATCTAATTTAGACAACCTTGAAATATTAGGATAAGTTTGGGAGAGAGAAAATGAGTAAACGGCATAAGTAATAAATAATGTGATTATATAACTTCAAAATATATAAATAATGGCAAATTAATATTCTACACATCAAATATCACTTGTGGATAAAGTTTGGTCCAATTTGGATGTTGTTTGTGCAAGTTATACAATTTTAGGTACATTCTGGACTTTTATGCAATTTACCCAATTGGGAGGTTTTCTTTGCAAACTATCACATGAATTATAATAATTAGATAACACCTTACCATTCTAGAATTATAAAACCATGGGAGAACCTAGTTTCACCTTGGTTTGATGGTATTGCTTTCCAAGGGCATTTTAGGGTTTTTCTCTTTATAAGTGAGCTTACCTTTAGAAGCCATCAACCAATGGGGTTATTTCCTTTATGGAGGTCGGTTGAGAGGGCCTAGAAACGTCCATAAACCAACCTTAGATATTTTAGAGCCTCCATTAGGTGTCCACTTGCATGGCCATGAAGCCTTAGCCTAATGACACATGGAAAGTCCCATGAAACACCTCATGCTTGAACTTTTTCTATAAATAGCCATGCATACCCCTTTCCCAACTCACAAATTCAAAACTCTTGGTCTCTTTTTCTTTACTATAGCTTAGAGAATAGTTCCTTTGGTTTTTGTCCACGAAGTTTCTGACCCAAGGTAATAAAGGGAGCCTACCTTGGTGAAGAAGGCTCATATGGTTTCCAAATTTCTCTATTTTGGATTCTTATGCTCCTCCTTGGTGATCTTTGTTCAAGAAAGGAGCTAGGATTGGAGCAACCAGACCCTATAAGCTCATGATACTTGCTGTTTGGACCTTATTATCTTCCCTAGGTATGAGCTTCATAACCCCCTTCCCATATATTTCTTATTACATGCTTAAAACTCATGATCTTATGTTAAAAATTGACGATGTGTCGATTTCTAATTGGTCGATCTTTAATAATTCATAACTTTTGATTCATTTGTCCAAAAATTAAAGTAAAATATGTTATGAACTCAGAAAAACATGTTCTTTTTAATAAAAATATTTACAAGTATTGGTTTTCAGTTTTGTAGAAAAGAGTTTTTAGAAAGTGAATTAAATACCTAAACATCACCAAAAATACACTTTAACCTTCATAACTCCAATATATGCAAAATTATATGTTTTCTTAATTAGAAAAACCTAACTAAGTCAGTGGTGATATTTTTGAGGTATGAATAGAGGTTTTGTGTAAAAATTTCATATATTAGGGTTTCAAGTCTTTAATGTATATATGTTATTCTAATACATGAATATGAAATTGGAAATAGGACAAGTGGACCTTGATTTCAACTAAAGGTTTGGAAAAGAGGTTAACATGACTCTAAGTAAGAGAGGTATGTTGTATCCCCTATTCCTCTATAATGAGAAATTCACCTATCTTTTTATTCTCTTGAATTTGACCTACACAATATGTCTTATCTCTTGTTATCATGGTTCGTGTGAACTATCTTGCTTGTTATGAACTTAGATATTTTCTTGATATCCTCCCTTGTGCCTTGGTGCAAGTTGGTCTCTTATATTGGTATGTGCCACTTTGAAGTGGGTTTTATATGTTTGTGTTGTCCATTGTGTGATGGCAACCTTTGTATCATCTTCTGAATAAACTATTTACTTGCCTCTACATTAAACATGCTATGTGATTCAGTAGCACTAGAGTAGTGTAATTACATTGGTTTTGGGGCAGTATTTCCCTATTGTTTATTTGGAGGGTGGCAGTATACCATTCCTCTGTAATCGAGTGTGGCAGTAATCCATACTCAACTTTATATATTTGGGAGATTGGCAGTATTCCTTTCTCTACCAGGTTTCAACTTTATGAGGGTTGGCCGCCAATTGTGTTTATATTGTTTTAGGGCTATGTTTATCTCTCATGCATGTAGGTTGATTATTGTGGGGTGTGTGCCCTACTACTTTCTTATTGTGCCAGTATTGCACAATATTTATTGTTTTGATCATGGCAAGTATCTTCTTTCATGATGATGATGATTCTTTTCTTTTATGCCCGCGTGGGTAGTCCTTATCTCTTGTATGGGAAGCATTTTACATTTGAATTCCTTATTGCTTAAATTACTCCTTGTGTAATGATACATACATGTTGAAAGAATTGGTCTCCATCCCTTTGACGGAAAATTTTATGTGGTGTTTGGTTTTAAGGGATGTGGTCTTTTCTTTTTAGTAGAGGAGTGGTTTCACTCCTTTACAGTGACCTAGCATGGTTTAGTAGGTGGTCTGCTTGTTATCTGTGTGCCTTAGTAGCTTGCTAGGGCTAAGCATGCTCATGTGGATGTAAACCCTAGACATAAGGTCGTTTGTGACCTTTGTTATCAAGGTGTAGTTTCCTCCCGTCCAGGGAGAGGGACCCTTTTGTAGGGTGTATACCAGTTTTGTTGAGTTTGAGGTAACCTAAAGAGGTCTCATAGGATCTTGAGAAGCTAAGTGAAAAGTACATAGTATGAGATTAAACCTGTAGACCCATAGATAACCATCTCTAAGTACATGTGGATGTGTTACCATTGAGGTAACCGGTATGGGGCCTGACCAAGGTAGGCAGGTCGCAATGACCCCTGTGAAAGAATGAAAGACAGTCTAGGAATGTAGAGATAGATGATGGAGACTTGGGTAAGGTTCTAAGTTGGACATGTACTATATTAGAATCATAAGTCTATCCTAAGGTCAGGTAGGGATAAGTCCGATGGAAGTAGGAGTTGCCTAATTCCCTAGTTGCACATGACCATAGGGTCGGGAGGTAACAACTATCATTATCTAAGGGCCATGGGTTAGGAGATTGATCACCTTCATAAACTCATGGGTCCCAAAGGGCAGATGAGGAGGGCACTCTCTGGATGCATAAGGGAAGAGGGATGACCCCAAAAGTGATGGCACTCTACATACCTAGAGGAGATGACCAAGGATTGTGTAGTGACCCAAGTGGGTTCGAGACCAATTTTCCATGGAAGTAACTTTGATATCGAGATGATAGTGATGTAGATACATATGTTGCACGTTTCAACTTAGATTTGTAGGTGTACTGGAAAGGTGGGATGTACCATCTCTACTCTTGGAATGGGAACAACTTTGTATTTGGACTGCAGCCAAATGCTTATTTCCTCTTGTTATGGGAGTGAGAGATAGGACAGTACGCATGCCATACACCAAGGATAAAAGATGATGTGAGTTGGAACGTCGCTATGAGGTATGAGGATAGAGATGATAACATACCCTTGTAGAGTAAACATATGTGGATGGTTTACAAACATCAGGAGAACTAAGGTAGCCATCTTATGAGGATGTTTTTATCATGAGCTATGAGTTATATAAGGTTGAGTTCGAAAACCAAGAAGATGAGCTCTGAGTTTTCTTGATGAAGATAGACTTAGAGTTTGAGATGAGATGATAAGTGGAATACATGGAGGTGTATGTTTTCAACATTACCTTACACAGAAGGATGTGAGGTGGTAATGGATGCTCTGGTTGAGGTGCAGCTGCCTAGTTTGGCTGGAGGCTAGAAGAGGTTGTTAGGTCAACCCTAAGTTTGTAATATATGTTTGGCTAACACTAACGAAGTTTTTTGAAAAAGTTAGTAGTTGTTTGGTTAGCCAGCCTAGGCCTTGATGCAATAAGAGGATGGTTGTAGAACCTCAGATGCACTTCTCTGGAAAAGAAGGTGATGAAACCCTGACTATAATGTTTAGGGTTTTAAGGAATCAACCTTAAGGAATCATGACATACAGGAGATCATGATTTTAAGTTCATCATACACCGTGGTACTACTAAGATAGTAAGTTGTGGTAGAACTTTGGATACCTAAGATGAAGTTGCAAGTGGCTTGTCGCCATGCATGCCAGGAGGTGAAGGACAAACACCAGTAACCCAGTGAGTTGATATAGAGCATAAAGAGTCACTGAGAGGGAATGGGAGTTCATCACTATGGATGTTGTGGTAAGTCTCCCCTGGACCAAAGAAGGTCAAGATGCTATATGGGTTATGGTAGATCGCCTTACCTAGATGACATAGTCTAAGAGAAAGAGAGAGTTTTGTCAAGGGACAGATCTAGTTGAACTACTTATGAGAGAGAGATGGTTCAACTACACCATGATGTGAGTTCAAAAGTTCTTGAGTATAACCTAAAGATTCACTTCCATGAAGTGGAAGTAGATACATGACGAACTCGATACTAGTACAACTTATCACCCCTAACTAATGGTTAGAATGATCCAGACTAGAGGGTCTGATGAGAGCATGTGTGCTCGTTCAGGGTGATACATGGAGACAATTCTTGTCCTCTATAAGATGTGATGATAACCACCATAGCCAGTATCGGGATGTAAAGAAGCTCTGTAAGGGAGGTTGTGTCGGTCACCGCTTCATGAAGATGATGTCAGTGGAAAGACCTTGTGAAGGTCAGAGAGACCACAGTGGGTGCAGATGAAGTCACTTAAATCATGTGATGGCTGAGAGAGCCCAGGGACGACATGAGTCGTGAGTTGATGCAAAGTAGACTGACATGCAGTTCACTATGGGAGGATATGTGATGTGAAAATCTAACCCCTCTGAGCTACAGCTGAGAAAGTTGAGTCCTCGATACATGGGTCCATTTGAGATGGATCGGTGGAGATGGTTAGGTTTAGCCTTACCCCTTAGGATAACATGATGTATAATGTGTTCTACGAGTCCAATCTAGAGCACTATGTGATGTACGCAAGCCATGTGTTAAGTCATGAACCTATTTAGCTTTGAGAAAAATTGAAATGTCCCGAGTCACCTACAAGGGTATGAGATACCAAGGTGAGAGAAAACTCAGATGAAAGAATATTAGATGATGAAGGTTCTTTGGAAGCACCATGGATAGGGTAAAGCCACATAGGGGTCAATGATGGACATGGAAAAATCTTATCCTAATTTGTTTGCTTGATGGAATTTTGAGGGCAAAATTCCTATAAGAGGGGAAGGATGTTACAACCTCAATTTTGCATATGTTTTCATAATTGAAATGTAATGATTTTGTGAATTTGGGCTTAATTAAAAAGGTTGTATGTCTTGCTTCAAAGGATGGGTTTCTTTGCAAATATTCCTTTGGATAGTAATTTCGTGATTCCTATTATTATATTAATCCAATAATGGATATAAGAGAGAAGAAAAGAAGAAGAAGAGTCCAAATATTAGAAAAAAAGATACAAGATAATGAAGATTAAGCAAAGTATTTATAAGAAATACTTGGAAATATCTAGAAAGTGGCATTAATGGCCACAATTGAGTAAATTTCATTTACATGTGTTTTCTAATGAAAGAAATAGGAAAAGAAAGATAAAGGAACAATGAATATATTTAATAAAAGGGATAAGTAAGAAAGAGAGAAAAGAATTAGAGAAAAAGGCAAAGGAATATTTCCCAAGATGGGATTTCATGTCTTTAGGGTTCCTTGAGGTCCAAGGAATCTGACATGATAAGATAACGGCAAAACAAAGAGGAAACATCAATTAATTTGGTTTTATTAATGAGATAACTTGAATATGAAGAAAAGCCTTTCATACTTTCGAATTTGAGTCCGAAAGAAACATATTGTTGATGTCGTTGATCTTATTGCTTTGACACACAAGTAGATTATGTCTTAATGAACTTTCCCTTAAAATTTGGGATCAACGAATAAGCAGCTTGGGAGATATAATTTTTGTAAGAATTCTTAAAGTGGAGAAGAAAAAGGAAATTTACATTAATGTCACAAGTACTTGCTTTTTGGATTAATGCTAGGAACCCAACCCTCATTATTTACAGGACATGCCGACCGTTCGATTTGAAATCTAAGGCAAGAGGGTCATTCCCTTCCTCCAGTCTGAGAAGGAAAGGACTCTATAGTATTTCCTTTTCTCCCCTTCATATACCTTCCTCTTGGATCCATATTTTCGGTTGAAGCCTCTCCCATAAGATTTGGGAGTAGGAAACGAACCAGATGAGCCGTAAGAGGGATGGTATCTCCCTCTATAGGGAGAATACCAAAATCCCTGCATGGAAAGGTCTTTAGGGGGGAACGTAGACCTTACACCCTACCCAAGAGAGCCTATAAAAGAGGCTGTTTAGTCTCCCTGCGGGGAAGAGAGGACCCTGAATCGACCAATTCGCGGCTGGTGACTCTGTAGCATCTCCGCAGCCTACTACCTCATTAGATGACCAGCCTTTTGTGCTTCGATTGCCCATTGACCATCATGGGCAATTGGTTTGTTTAGGAGTACCGGCAGAGGGTGCGAGGCCTTTACAGCAAGCCAAGGTGGGGTTAGGCAAGCCAGCTGGTCAGTTTGGGTCGCCTGTTCTGGCCACGAAGAGGACCCCGATGCTGCAGAGATCCTGGCCCTCAAAGGTGATGATGAACCGCTGAGCAGGTTCAGTAGAGATGGGCGGAGATGGTGAGGCCTTTGCCCGGAGCTTCGGAGGCCAGGAAGCAGGAGTCAACGCCGAGGTTGACCACCTCCATGGCTCTATGAAGCAACCACATAATCGGGGAAGAAGATGACTTGAAAAAAGGACATACTTGCCCTCAGCCTTGCAAATGCGAGAAAAGGGTAGAAGGGACATCTACCCAGCCCACAAGTAAGTAAGTCGCACCCAGCGTGGCGCTAGGTGGTGCGCTGCCATTGGCCCAAGAGGTAAATACTTTACAAATTCGTAGGAAATAATTGGTAGCTCGGATCAATACATATAAAATATGTATTTTTCACAGAAAAATGCAAGGAATCCATTAAAAATAGATTTAGAAGCTAATTCCTCTTGCAATTCGAAAAGTAGTTGAAGTTATCAACTTTAATGCATTAAAGATTAAGAAACCCTAAACTATGATGATTAATGTATTGAGGAGGATTATATGGATGATTAAAGTTTATATTAACCTATTGGTTATAAAAAGAGCATTAGATATAAAATGATGAACTTTATGCATAATTTGATTAATTTAGGGTTCCATGTGCATAAATGGGCTTTAATGGGCCTTGAAACCCTAATTATGATTCTTAATGGCTTTAATTGATCAAATTCATGTATAAAGATGAGATATGATGGTTCTAAACTATTTTGAGTATAAAGTTCCTAATTGTGGATAAATACCCTTAATTTGGTAATTAGAGTTTTCTAATGGATAAATGTGGAATTATTGACAAATAGAGTTCATATGTGAATTAGACCATAATGAAATATGAGTTGTCAATTCGAAAGAAACCAAAGATGATAATTGTGCTTATGATGTTGAAATTAGGGTTTGTGAACTAAAAGGGCATTAAAAGTGATAAAATCATAATGAAGGCTAAAACCTTAATAAAACCCTAAAGTGGGCCTAGAAAGCTGAAGGTGGAATACAAGTCTATCTTTAGAATGTTTTAGATAAACTATAACACTTAGATGTTATGCATTAATTTTAGGATATTGTTGATTGCTTGTTTGATTATTCTTGAATATTATTGCTTGGACATCAAGTTGCTCTAGATCAGGTATGTGGTTAATTATGGTTAATCAAATTAGTTTTCCGAAGGTTTTTTGGATGATTAATCGCATTGAATGCAACCTATCAGTTTGAATGTTCATACTTGCATATTATAAAGTCACTATGAATATCACAATTATAATAGAAGTGTGTATTCTCGTACCTACATGCCACCCTGATGGATGAGGCCAAAAGGTCAAGCCTAGGAGGGAAGACCCATGGGCACCATGAATGGTGACCCCGGATACCAAGCTCAGAATTGAGAAGGTGGTTTTTATTGAATGACTAATGGGCACTATGAGAGGTGACCCCAGACACCAAGATCAGGATTGAGAAGGTGGCCTTAAGTCATTGGCAAAAGAGAAACCCTAAGGAGGGTATGCCATGGTTAGGGCAAAAGCGGTGGAGAATGTCACATTGAAAGTGTAAATTGGCTTGTTAATTAATTTGATTATGATATTTAGATTGTTAGTCATATTTGTGAAATTTTGGTTGTCCCCACATACCAGCATATTCATTTATGTTGACCGACGTTTTATTTGTTAGCATTTTAGGTACAAGTATGAAAAGGACAAACAGTAAAGTGGTATATGTGGAATTAAATAAGAATTAAAGTGAAAAGGAGGATTAGTTAGAATTGACTCCAGATGTGGATAGAAGTAGATATCCAAGTTTTTGAAAAAGGTATGCAAAGTTTTATTTTATACCAGATTTCCGTTTAGTTCGGTAGAATTTCATAATTATTACTGATTAATTGTTGAACCTTTGATCCTATTAATTAGGATAATGGCTCTGACCTCTTGGTCTCCCTTAATTGGGGGTTATTGGGAGGCGGGGTCGTTACAGGTAACATGTTCACATTTATATACAAACCATACATGTACAACCATGACATCCTTCCAAAAACCTCATATCAATGTACACCATCTACAAAACACCCCCAAGGACCTGAGAGTACACGACTCTACTACAAAAACTAGCAGCATATCCCAACCTTCAACCTCTATTACTCTCCTTGCTGCTCTTCCTCAACTGCACAATATCTACTGTGTGGTGCACGACCACCTAAAAGATGTGAAAACCCACGTGGTGAGACCAACATCCCAACGAGAGATATAACTCTCTACCAACAACTATTGTTAACATAGATAAATATATAGTAGGAAAGTAATACTATTAACATAATGAGTAGATTTAACTAAATGAATAAATAAAATTGATAACACAAATTAAGTAGTTTAAGTAGCTACAACTGATCATCAGATTATCATATATTCTTAGAAGGAATATGAAGAACATGTATAACCTTTATCATCGAAACAATAAAATAAATAAGGCAAAGGGTTATCCAATGTGATTCATGTTTAACCCTAAGCAAATATTCTACATGGTTGTATTACGTCTTTTATTATGCCTTATGGAGATGAGGTATACCACTCATACTCCAACTGACCACTGCTAAGTTGAAATCAGTGCCATACAAGATCTAGGAGGACCAGACTCCTATGATCTCCCACACCCTCAGTCAGTATGAGTCCACCGCAGTGACATATAAAGTCAAACTGCAAATCAGCCTAGCCTTCCTTGGCATATAGACCGACAATAGTTAGATATGACTACAACCATTCTCCTGTCAAAGTATGATCACAACCATCCCTAAAAATATATCATCTGAGATATGGTCTCTACCATTCTCCTACTGATGCATGACCACAACCATCCTCAAAACCAATGATTGTGGATGTAAGGATATACCCTCAACTTGCACCCCCACAAATTCAACAATATGTGCTCTGAGTTTCCCGTAGGAATTACTCATTTCACCATCCAACAAGTAGTGACGTTGAAGATGGATCTATGGCTCAAGGCAACTACATGATTAGGGTTTCACTTGATTCGTTATTTCTAGTGAGATGTTATTTAATGCATCAATCAAGTAACAACATATAAACCCTAAACAAATTCTACAAAGATAAGGGTATATTGCAACGTCAGAAGATATAAAACATATTAAGCATAAAGATAATCACAACACTACATGATATTGTCTCACTGCCTTATACTAGGCCATCATCATTATCATATCATCATGGGATAACCATCCCTCATCACTTCACTAGAGGTTATCACCTGAAACTAGGCACAGAGCCTCTTACAAGTCATATGACCCAATCAAATCATCATTCTCTTACCATGCCTCACCAGGGCTCATAATCATCACTCTGTGTTACATAAGGTATCACAAAAAATACTAGCTATGATGTTCATTCAACCTACAATGTGAGAGTTACACAAGTAGAAAAGAGAAAATATTACATCATGTACTCAAATTAGGCTTACAGGTTTCAACAATATAATCGATTAGGGTTTTACAAAACAACATATAACATTCAACCCTCATATCACTACTTCCCACATTCTTGGAGCCCATAACATTATCAACCACCATAATTATTAGGTTGATCATACAAGAAGAAATTGGGTCTAGAAAAACCATCGGTCGAAAAGAACCAAAGCCAACCATCTTCTGCGACCGAAGAGAAAACAAACTACACTCATCGAATACAAACATCAACCTCAACGACCAAGGGAAACACCATCCCACCTTCGAACAAAGAGAAAACTCTAGGTCAAAGACAACCTCATAGACCAAAGAGACCCTCCACCACTTCATCGACCAATGAAGGAAACAAGACAGTAGACTTCTTCGACCTAAGGCACATGGTCATCTATGCGACCTCTCAAGGGAACCATCTCATCGACCATGCACCCTCACCAAACCTTTGACCACTGGATCACAATATAAGGATCATAAAGGGAGAGAAAACCACTCATCAAAACAAGATCAAAATAGGTGAGTTATCAACATAAAACTGAAACCTCAAAGAGTGGAGTTCATCAAGGAAACCATCATCCAAACCCTAGAAACCCGATCACCAAACATAACAAAACCAAACCATGATATGAGAGAGAAAATCATACATCAAAAAGGTGAAATGGAGAACCAAAATCTCCATTAACCACAAGATAGCCAAAACATGATCATGGGGATCTAAAACCAACATTTCAAGGAGTACATGCAAGCACCAACTTCTCACCATCCAGAAAACTCAAGAACAAGAATTCAAGTTTAGAAAAAGGAGATAATCTATGCAAGATTACTATATAATCATAAACCCTATAACAAGGTTTCAACATCAAACAACATATAATCATGTTTTAGAGGTAAGACAATCTTTGCATGTAAGATTAAGGTGCAACAATAGTAGAGGAGAGAGTTATATTACTCACCTTGAGGTGAAGATCAACTTCAAAGGCCAAGAGGCTCAAAACGGGAGAAGCAACGCTAATCTTGGATCAACTCCAACTC
This sequence comes from Alisma plantago-aquatica, assembly GCA_963693085.1. Lineage (NCBI taxonomy): Eukaryota > Viridiplantae > Streptophyta > Magnoliopsida > Alismatales > Alismataceae > Alisma > Alisma plantago-aquatica. The sequence continues at coordinate 795,282,545 of OY856412.1, forward strand.
CAAGAAAGATCACCTCAAGAGAAGAAGAACAAACCAAGGTCAAAGGATTCTCAAAGAGAAGACGGAAAAAATCCTAAGTCGAAAAAGAAAGGGGAAAGAGGGAAAGAGGAGATCTCTATCTCACATAGGTACTACCATGGAAAACCATGGATTTGAACTCTATTAGAGAAAAGTTCCTCAAAAAGACCACCATGGGTTGGGCCAAGAGAAGAAGAGAGAAAGTAAGGTTCAAGAAAAATAAGGTCAAGAAGGTTAGATCACTTACTAAGCCCAAGCATCACTAAAGGATCAACAAAGGAAGATGCTCCAACCCTAGATCACCACATGCAAGGTTCAGCCTCCTTGCTTCAAGGTTGAGCTCATTATCTTCCAAGCACCAAAGGGGACGAGCTCCAAAGATGAGAGAGGAAAAAAGGATATAAAAGGATCATATGCATGCAAAGAAGGAGGTATATATACTCAAGGGTAGGAGAGAGATTTGGAAGGATATGTGTCCAACTAAACATGCCACTTGTCCATCAAAGAACAACCATAAAACCACTAAAACCATGCAAGCAAGAAAGGCCATGAAAGCCAAGGTGGATCAGTGACATCACTTGGTTCTAGAGGACCATCGGTCAAAGAGAAATATGGCTTATAAGGCTCATCGGTCGGAGACCAAAACACCTCAACACCCTAGGTCTCTCATCGACCCAAGAGAGAGCTACAAGCATCTTTGATCGAAGGGAACTCAGGGCACACCCAAAATATCATCAACCACAAAGATTAGAGCTAAGAGAACACAAAGGCGGTCACTGAAAACCAACTCAAATGTTCAACACTCAAGGAAGGTCAACCATCTACACAAAGCACAAAAGCAAACCCTAACCTCCACACACGATGTCACCACTTCTCTCCTCAACATCTAAGGTACAACAAGACACCCCTAAACATCACTCTCTATCTCATGATACCAAAACATAGGAGGAACATCCAACATATGACAAATTGCAAGATACACCCTTAACATGGGCAAATTGCAATTATGTCCAAAGCAAGTACACATATATCATAACCAACTCAAACATCATATAAACTGGACCAAACTGAAAACATAAGCACGTCACATGTTATTAAAGCATGTTAGGAGATTAGATTAAGGTTTAAGCATCTTATTAAGTAAAATCAAGTAAGATCAAGCACTAAGCTAGGTCAGGGGTCTTACAAGAGTTTTTGGTGCTTGAGTCAGCGACCCCAAGAGTCATTGACACTAAGAGTTGGAGGTTGTCCAAGTTGGAAATGATAGAGTGCACAACCGGTGATGACAAGTGGCTAGACCTCAATGCAAGTGATAGATAGTTGACATGGGCAGGACAACCGGAGCAAGAGAATTGGTGGTCAGTTGATGAGGGTTTGACGAGGAGCATGAGTAGGAGGTGATGCTTCCTACCGTCGCTTGGTCTCCAATTGTAGATTGGAGTGAAATCACTAATTGTGATTCATTTGTATGTATGAAATGATTTAAGTTTGCTAGGGTTTAGGACTTTGGTCTTCAATTCATATTAGTCTCTAGCCATTAGATCACATGATAGGAGGGTTTTCTGGCCCTTAGATGTAAAATGATATATCTATTTATAATATTTTTATTTACTAATTTAGTACTGTGAGTACATGGGTCTAACGGGTATGGGTATAGACATATTGATTAGCGAACCCACTTAAATATGGGTCCACGGGTATGCGGTTCTCCGACTTTGCGGGTCCAAGGGTTTTGAAGGATATGGAAACGCGCGTATGCGGGTATACCCGGACCCATTTTACAGCCCTAACTGCCATACTTGTATTTTTTGTGTTTGGTTGAATTAATAATACACATATGAAATATCATGATTTTCAGTTGATTTTCTACACATTGATCCAGTCGCTCATCAACCTACTAATTTTTTTTAGGTAAAGGATCGGCTCTACCAAAAGAGATAGAAGCTAGTTTTTATCAAGACTAGAGAATAGTCTTTTAAAGAAGTAGTTAGATTAGCTAGTCGATCTCCAATCCTTCATCTAGATCCTGGAAATGAGTGAATGAAAAAAGAGAACAGTTTGTCCAATGTTGTACATGATATGTATATTAAGTGAGAACTCTTTCTTTAATGTAAAAGTCAAATCATGTGTATCTTTTAATGTTAAATTTAAACGATATATTAGTCAGACGCTTGTTATTATCTGATGTTGTTAGTTCATATAGATCCATACTTTCGTAAGTTTCTTTATGACTAATGAAAGTAAAAAGTTAAGACAATTTACATCATGTGATAAAAAAATGGTTAGTTGTAACACCACTTTGACGTGCCCTAACCTTGGTTAATAGGTTTGAGTCGCATCATTAACACACAAACACAATATGTGAATCTAGTTTATATGCTAATATTGAGCACTTTCCACACCCTTAATTAAAACACAACTAATGTTCAAATAACAACTGTGTAAGGATCTTTACTGTTATATATGTGTAGTTATATATAAAAATCACAATGTCATGTAAGAAAATGAGTATTGTTAATATAGCTTTTACAAGTTTTTTTTTTAAATTTGTCCGACACCTTTGTAGTTGCATTATCCTTCTAGCCGTCATATAGTTTTGAGATAAACAAATTGTAGATTTTTACGTATAATAATGTATAAAAATGAGTAATGTTATGATATAAATGTGTATTGTAATAATGAAGCCAATTGTAAAAATATATCTTCCGAACACCTTTTATGACCATAATGTCGTTATTGGTTGTTGTACAAATTTAAGATGAAAAAATACGTCACTCAAAAAGTGCACGATAGTAGTAAATTATACACATAGCGGTACTCAAAATATATATGAACTCAAATTTTATATGACTACTGGGGAGAACGTTTAGATTTTCTTTAAAAAATGATTAATGGACCTTTAATTGACCGCCAAGGTGGTGGTGTGTGTTTTAAAGCATGTTTAGTGTACATGTTCACAAAAATCCATTTATCACCACTCTTTTATTTATAATATTTTAGTCGAGAACTCGTGCGAAGCACATACATTACATTTGAATTGGCATTAATTTTGAGACAAAGCGAACTTTTTTTGGTAATAATTGAACATGAACTAAAAGAACAAACATGCCAGCTGAATTATACTATAACAATCTTTGGCATTTATTTTGTGAAAAAAGGAATTAAAAAATCCAACACACTAAATGTGAATTGTCACTGCTTTTGTAGAAAAATAATCATTTTTTTAAATAGCAGTTGTACTCTTTGAAAAATGGTGATTTTTAACTAAAATTATTTTGTTGAAGTGGGTATAATATAACACTATATGGTAGAAGTTCTTCAAACTGAAAAAAGATCAATTATATATTGACGATCCAAATATATTCTATGTACACATAGTTAAGTTTGTAACACTCCCGTTAAAAGATTAGATACTAAATGAATTTATAATGTTCAACTCGCTCCCAAGACAATCTTTGCCATCATTTATGTCAAAAAATTATAAAATTTTCTGAAGTAACCTACATGAATAATAATTATTACTTTCTTAATAAATTACCAGAATGAAGCTGTTCAAATAATCATTAAAATAAGTCACACATCTAACTGGAGTAATATATAGACAGACATAACCAAACAAATAACCAGATTGAATAAAAAAATAATACACACATTTAGGTGAGGTAGTAAGTAGACATGCAACTGAGTCTACGTGAATATTGATTATTTTGTCACTCATGATTAATACTACACTGCCATAGACAATAATGTATAACAACCCACTAAGCGAGAGCATATCGATTAACATGAAGAAGACTCCCTTCAACGTATACACACACACACACAGAGTGGACTTATTACCACACATACATGAAGTTGGAATATAAAGAGTGAATGGATTAAGGAACACACAACTAAGTTGTTGGAACACATACATGTGCTTAATTAACCGTCGGTTGACTCCTTCTAACTCGTAGCTTGTCTTTAAAAATCTTATACCCCCAGGTTGTAATACATACTACATTACATACAATAATTTATTACAATGTACTACGAGAGAGCAGTTTGATTGATAACCATCTGACTCATCTAACATGTAAGTACACAAATAGTCATGGTGCATAGGGGTCTTCATGCTTTGAGGATGTCACATATAGAAGATGGACAACTGGGATAGATTGAGATAGATACAGACTACACAGTCATATGATTTTGGCACACATGTATAAGATTATGACGACCTCACATCGGGAATCCATGATTCAATCGATGGTGATCACACTAAAATTGATTGAGGAGCGTAACCTCATTATCTCATCTATTGAGATTGATGAAAATACACCTACAAGTTGATATGGGGAAATTGCCAGAGCCCATGACACCTGGATGCGTTTGTTAAGGAGATCAAGGATGTGCTTATAGAGTTTTTCATTATAGAGAGTTACATACATACGACAGTGAATGCAGTGGTAAGACTGGTTGGACAAGACCGAGGACACATCCCAGAGACCATCTCAGAACCTCTCATGCTCCCAATGAAGACAAGGGGCTTGATAAGTCCGGAGAGAAGAAGACATCGTACATTACACCCTTTATGACAGATAGTTAGGAGGGCAACGTGTACAAACGGGTCTTGGATTGGGAGACTCCATACGGCAGTTTCCCTGAGGCTTATTTTAGTTGCAGATTTACATTTTTTTTGGACATGTTTGATTTATTTTGGCGCCGTCAAGTTTTGGTAGGGAAGGGGTTAATACATCCAAGGCGGGGGAGTGATGATGTAATGCTTTAACGTGTTTTTGCCGAATTTGGCTACGAGGGGAAGGTATGATGGATATAATGCTTCCCGATTTCTTTAAAAGAAGTAGACAAATAGACTGGACCGATTAACGCTCAAAAGACTCTGTTTGCTTGAGCACAAAAAATAATTGAATCAATGAGAAACACAATTTACGGGAACTCCCTCTAAATTCGAAATTGATTTTTTGATCTTGCTAATTATTAGAACTACATTGCCAAATATACAAACATATGTACTTATTAACATACAAACATACCATTGGAACACAAAGAGTTATTGAAATGATGAAAATACAGTCAAATTGATAACTACAAGACCCAACACATAATTATTTTATACCAACTCATCCCCCACATTGGGCATGATAGCAAAAAATAGCTAAGGAAACGGATCGCAATTTTTCACTAAAGGCGAGAATGAGAAGCAGCTTAAATATAATCAGTACGGTGTTTGCCGAACAAGTAGTTCGAATAGCAAACACCACACTTTCCTTTATATAGGGTTATTATACTGAAATATAAGATGACAATAAAAATACAGTATGGAAGCCAAACGCCCACGCCAAAGCAAAGCGAAACCGAGGGAGTTGATGCAGTTCACATGTTTTGACAAAAGTTTCGTCGCATTGCAGGGGAGCTCTGACTTCTGTAGTATCTGTTGACAAAAATTGGTGGTTTACAAGGCGCTATGAAAGAGCGCGGAAATGTAGAAAACCTGGTAACGAAGCAAGCAGTCCCTGGTTACTGGGAGGTTGGATTTGCTTATCGCGCATGGCCTTTTCTTCTTCCTTTTTGTCTGCGTCGCATTGAGCGGAATCCCGGCGGGAGGGCGAACAAATGGATGACTCCTCCGCCTCCTCTTCGCGAGGCCCGGCCAGCTTCGCCACGCAGGCGAATGCCCTCCTAAGGAAGAATATCTCCTTTCAGGTCCCGATTCTCTCCTGCCCCTTTGTCTGCTTCGTCGTTCGCCCTTATGGCTGCGTTGAGTTCGAGATATGCGTATTTTGGTAGCTGATCAGCTGGTAACTGCGGTTTCATCTATCTTTGTTGCGGAGTATGGATTGCTAGTGTTCCGAGGGAGTTCATTGGTTTGTATTGTACAAGGAAGTTGTATTGGCGTAATACCTGCTCATACCTAAAATCATAGATTATCTACCGTTGATGGACATAACAAGCGCCAAATTGGATCGAACCGTCATCTGCGAACTCTCTTGATTTTTGATTAGTGATATAGCAAACGTCGAATTGGTCCGAGTTCTACCCTGTTCGATGCAACTGATTTTGGGAACTCCTTTTATAATCTTCTATCATCCGTGATTCGTTATTTGATTCCAAGAAATGTGCAGTTAACAATCCGAATGCCTTTTCGTTATTCCATTATGCAGAAACGGAACATTGGATCCAACCTCCGCCTTGTCTGCTACCCTATCTTCCTATGTATACTGCTGATTGTCATCCAGATGATAGTCGACAAGGAGCTGGACAAGCCTAAGAACAAGTGTGGCTGTCGTTGTGTAGACACCAATGGGGACGGCGTGTGTGAGAATGTTTGTGGTATCCAGTATTCTACCTTAGATCAAGTTTTCACATGTGCTATACCCAACCCTCCAGAGTTTCCTCCCTTCCTTCAAGTGCCACGCCCTGAATACCGTGCTGCGAGGACCGGTTCTCAGTCTTTTGCAGATTTGCCGCAGGACTCCTGCAGGGAGACAGGGAACTGCCCTGCCACTACACTTATTACTGGTGGTAATCAAACACTAGCGGAAGGTATGAGTTGAGTCTTTGTTACATGTGATATAGAGGATTGTACTGTGTTTCATGGAGTTCTCTTTCAGAGTCATCACTCACTGTATGCTTGGCTCAGAATTACTGACCTTTCCTTCTAATTTTGTCAGGTGTTGCACAAGGGTTCTTTACCAGCTCTTTCATTGCAAATGCTCCGGCCTTGTTTAGTATGCCGTCCATTCCTGAAACATCAAACTTACTCAGCGCCCTCTCAAAATTTTCCTTGGTGGGAAATGCACACGTCAATCTTCTGCAGTGCTTTGGAAAGTTTTATCTATTGTTTGACATTAAGGACTCTTTATTTCAGGGAACGGATGCAAGAACTCGCCTTGTGAACTTTATTGAGCCTGCAATCCTTTCGAACAGACCAGTATATACACTACAGAAACAACAATGTACACCAAATTCCAAGGTTTCAGTTCCCCTTCCAATACTGGATGGCATTCCTCCTATAAATATAGGTAACAAATTGGAACAACTCAGAGTGTGTTTTCTCCATCAACTTTTATCCTGTCTTGAATGGAACTTTTCAAACCCATCCTTTCCCGTGACCGACTCCTTGTCTTATTTTTTCGCATGCAATTCTTATTCTAGATAAAATCTGCATGCCATTGCCCTGCTTCTGTAGTAATTTATTCTACGTGAATTCAAACAGATGTTGAATGTGTTCAAGGAGCAGTTGACTGGCGAAATAGTTCTGCTCTGGTGAATGATGAGCTATACAAGGGATACCGACAATCAAATACAGACAATTCCATTAATGAGATCATGACAGGTATGTGTTTAAGCTGTCTTCAACTACTTAAAAGAAATCAAGAGTGCAAGACTCTCGTTCATTTCTCCCATTTTCTCTTTGCAGCATTTGACTTCCTAGACTCAGATAACAGCAAATTTAATCTGAATGTCTGGTACAATTCGTCCTATAAAAATGACTCCGGCTGGGGCAGCCCTATTGCATTAGCGCGCGTTCCCCCTTCAGTAAATCTGGTATGTGATTGTGTAACCATCTGCGACAACAATGGTCCATCAGTTAGTTCTAATATGTTTTGTCCTTTAATAACACTAATCTGGTAGCCTTTTCTTTTTAACCTTATTTATTGCAGGTATCAAATGCCTATCTCAAGCACATACGAGGGCCGGGCATAGGGGTGCAATTTGAGTTTACCAAAGAAATGCCAAAACCGGCAAACAGACTTGAGCTCGACTTTTCATCTCTTCTTGGCCCTCTTTTCTTTAAATGGGTCGTTGAGTTACTATTTCCAGTAAGTATAGAGGATTCTGTCGCTGTCTTTATTGTATTAAGACTGATACTTATTCACTCCTAGTGTTCAACTTCACTTGCACCCATGTAGTCTGCATCTGCAATATTTATGACAAGCAAAGCATTATTCAGTCACTTCACTTGTTCTGTACCTTTATCTTGTTGGCTTGATTTGGTTGGGTAAAGTATGCATAGTCGAATGCATATGCAGTGAGCTATCAAAAGGGTGAGGGAAAATGATGGGGGCATAATTGGGAGGGATATTCTTTTGAAAACACAACGTCCTAGATGGCTGTCACCAATTCATTGTTCTGTTTCTCAGATTGGGAATTCCTTTGACCTTAACTCGGGTCTCGAAATCTTTGACATTATTTATAAAAGTAAGTGCTAGTGAAAATCGGCATCGAAAATTGTTGTCGAGCTTGAATTCCAACTTTGTTGGGGTCTACTACGTGGATCCACTTTTCTGTTCAGTTATGTTCTGGGTCATATTCTTTTTCAGATGTAAGAATCTGGATCTCTATTTATTAGTAAGTTTATCCTACTCAGTAACATTACTTTGAATTGTTTCTCTTGCCGATCTACGTTGCATGTTCAAGCCAAAATGCAGTTTTTTTTACAAATTTTACTCAATATTCTCCACTTTCTCTTTATTTTTGATATATTGATTTCCATACATCTCCTTGTCCCCTCAAATATCTATCATGGCATTCTTATTTATATAAGATCCTCTTTTGGACACCTTGGTTACATTCACTACCATACAACATGGCTGGGGTGTACCTTACAATCTGCGTGGAACTTTATAATCACATAATATATCCAGTCACACTCTATTTTTTCCACCTCGAGGAGATACATCCTTGTATACATTATTTTACGGCCCAAATAAGAATAACTATCACATTCTCAATACCTGCACCATCTGATTTGGCTCCGTTTCAGGGACTTCTAGTTTGGCTAAATTGCTATGGATATGCTTGTTTTGTTTCTATAAACAAACCCTAGGATGTCTGATGTAGGACATATTAAGCTTTATTTCTATATTTAGGGACCTAAGTGCAAATTATCTAGTTAATGTACTCAGTCGCAAATCTTTTAAGCTTTTCCTTATGTTAGGTTTTATTTAATTATGCATTTTATTAAATATGAGTTTATTCCTTTACTTGTGGGTCAAGTCACGTAGTGTCATAAAAGCCAGCCTTGGGGCCTTTGTCCAGGTAGTTGGATATGATTTGAGAAATATAGATTATTTCGGTTTATCACTTCTTCATTCTTCTTCTTTACGATGTGCTCCACATCGATGTCTTCCAAGGGAGGTGATGATAAATTTGTTTTTCTTGGACTTCGAGCTTTGGTGGCTTGATTGGTGGTGCTTCAGCTAAACCATCCAACTATCCCTGCCCAATGTACATCTTTAGTTTTATCAATTAGCACAATAAACCAACACACAAAATACACCAAGGAATATCACCATGGACATGTTTTTCTAAGCTTTCCCATAACCAAATCAAATATATAGGATTCAAAAAGTGAACCCTTATGTACCCCGTCACTTTGTCTTTGACACCAACTGTTGGATGATCCTGCATGCCATTTATTAAAGTAAATGTATTGGATTTGGCCCCCTCTTTCTCCAAACCTACCAAAGGACTTCTCTTGGCATTGAATTATAAGCATTTTCAACCGTAGTGATAACCATGTGTTTTTCTTGTCTTTGTACTTGTCTTCAAGTCTCTTTTTAAAATGATACCTGTAATTAATCCTTTGGTTATAGAACCAGGTTGGTTGTCCGATATGTGTGTCACAGAGTTATGTTTGTACTCAATAATCTTCTTCTTAAGCGTCATTTCATGACTTGTGATCTTGATACATCTATATTCTGGACAGTTTTAAATATTTTCCTTTTCTAAAAATGGTACTATGATATTATTTCTCTACTCATTAAGCATTTTCCTTATTATGATAATCTTATTAAAAAAGAATTAACCGCATAAATGAATATAAATGGATAGTCTCTCTCTCTCTCTCTCACACACACACACACACACACACACACACACACAAACTTATATATGTATGCGTGTTCATATGTTTGTATATATGCTTATGTATAAACCTATAGGAACTGGAACCTACACTTAACTATATAGGAAATTTACTATACCTATTCCCAATTGGCATCATTTATGAATGTTTTATGTGATTAACAATATGGATTTGAGGAACATGGTTTAGGTAAAACATGATTAAAATAACATGAGAAGCCATGTGTAGTCTATGGATATTATCAATTGCCGGATGGGGTTGCCAATCATTTTCCAGGTCTTTAGATTGCTTTTCACTCACAACATTGAATCATAAATACAATTCAACAATGGAACCATCAAGTTGAACATACATCATATAAAAGATGGACTTGTTACATATCTCAGATTTGAACGATTTTCAATCACAATTTTTCTATGTGTGCTGCATCATATCCATATGGTTGGTTCAAAATAATCAGATTTGTATGATGCAATTGAATATTACCTATATGAAATTTCCTACACCTAGGTATAGAGTCCCATTTTCCTTATATATGAAGCTATAATAGACACACTAACTATAAATACATCTTGAAAAGAGCAGATAAAGCAGTAACACTTGTGTCATTTTCCTTGTTATAAAAAGAACTTCTATCCAAAAAAATTTAAGGTTTTGAAATCCTTGCGTTATCCTTAACTCTATCTCCTCTCATGTTTTTTCTCCCCTTTTCTCCTTTTTGTTATAATATCTCTATCTTCTCGTAAAACATGACTAAACCACCGCACCCACTATACCAACAAATTGATAATAAGTGCACTCTCTCTCTTTTGCTCTCTCTATTTCTCTTCCCTACCATTGGCATTATCTACATCCTCGCCCTAACAAATCACTCCAAAAATTATGAAAGAAGCATATTGATAATCATTGCATGCATTTGTTGAATAGAAACCTCAAAAACATTAATATACACATATATATCTAAAATTATGTTTTCACATGTACTTGGGTTTCTATTAGTGTGTTCTTATGTCTAATTTACAAATTAGAGACATGATATTCTTCATTTTACTATATGAAACCCAACCAAACTGATTGTAACATTTTCAAATTGCTGCAGTCTCATTTACTCTCTATTGAAATGTTTATTTGCTATGTAAAACAAAATACAATGGAATCTCTTTTATAGGATAAGAGAGCAAAAAGACGGAGTTAGGCAATATGGGATAAAAGAAAAAGGCTAAAGACAAGACAAGTTTAAAGCCCATAAAAAAGAAATAACACAACATAAGACAATAAAGCACATACACTACAACTCCCCCTCAAGCTGGAGCATAGATGTCAATCATGCCCAACTTGTCAACCAAAGTAGTGAATTTGGCCTTTGGAAGAAGTTTGGTGAAGATGTTGACGACTTGATTAGAAGTGTGAGTATATGGACTAGAGATATTGCCAGACAAGACAACAATCCTGATGTAGGATAGGCTCCGCCTTTACACACTTACGAGCGCAGGCGTCGTTGTGTCATTAGTTAGGCTTTTTTTCTAGCTTGCGTTGTTTTATTACCTTTTCTTTATTTTGGGCTTTTGTAAAGTCACGTGGTTTAGTCCCATTTGGCTACCAACCTTTTAGTCTTTCTTTTAGAAGCCTATATAAAGGCTCTATTGCGTCCTTGTTGAAGCACAGTTGATGAATGAGAATTATTCCTTTTAGTCTTTAGCCGTATTTCTTCTTTAATTCCGTAGATTTACATTAAGTGGTATCAGAGCCTAAACCTAAACTCCCTTAGGGTTGTGCTCCTTCCTGCCGCCCACTAAACCTAGCCGCCACCCTCCCCAACAAAACCTTGCCGCCGCTCTTCCCATGCTTGACCTAGCCGCCATCCACCGCAGTCTGCTTCCGCCATTGTCATATTGCTTCCACCACAGTCTTCCTCCGTTGCCATCCACCCTTCCAGTCGCCGCTTATAGCTGCAACAACCTTCACTGTTGCCGCCAGATCGACGCATAACCTGCCGTTACGTCTTTCGTCCGCAACAGACTCTCCTGCGCCTCCACCATCATCTATAGCAACTGTCGTTGCCTGATCGACGCGTACAATCAACGACCTCCTTCGACGCTAGTAAGCAACTCCCCAAATTTTTTTTGGGCCCCAAGCAAGGGGCCGCTGGCCCCTGTGACCCCCAACCAACTCATCGCAGAGTTGGATCCGCGAAGAGTCAGGGGGCAAATATCTTACTTCCTCCTGAGGGATTCTCTCCATCTATATCATAGTCAAGGAAGCAACGATTGTCATCACTTTGGGGAAGATCTTTTTGTTGTTTAATGTGCTTTTGCTTATCTTCTGCAAATTTAGTATATTCGTAAATGGGTCCATAGGGTTTTGGTTCCTCTACCAACATATTGCCAAGTCCCATTTTTTTGAGAGTTTTTCCCCTGTTCAGTGCGTCACTTTCTATCATATTATCTTTCTGTAGTGTTTTCTTGAAATATTGTGTTGCCCATTACTAAACTAAGTTTTCTCATAGACACAATAATTTTTTTGCTTATCTCGTGCAAATCATAATGTCGGGTCGAAGATCTAATAGGCCTATATTAGAACCCACTCCAGATGCAGCCCCTGAGTCCTCAGAACCCATGTTTACCCTAGAAACCCTTGGCCAAACAATCAATACCATCATAACGAAGCTTCACACCATTCGCCAAACACATACACTGCAAGTCGGTTAGAACTCGACACCTTTTATGGGGTATGGGATGCCACCAAATCCTAGAAATGCACCACAAAGCCCCCTGAACCCTACTCCTCTGCAATTCTGTCCACCACAACTCCATGAGCCACTGCCTACCACTCGTATGGAGAAGTTGATCCTTTTGCCGAAGCTGATCCTTATTCACAACACCCATATGCGGAACCACACCCCTATCAACTACCATACCATCACACATCCCCAACCGCTACCCCACAAGCACACTATGCACCACCACCACCACATCCCCCTCTACGTGCTCCTCGTGCTCCACTATTTGTTCCTGCACCTCATCACCAACCATGGGCTCCGTCACAAGGCCCGCATCCTCCCATGACACCTCATCCTCGAGCGCCTGCTCGTGATGTAGCTATAGGATGGACGTTGCTAGGTGGTGGCTAGGAGATTGTAGCTATAGGACAGTAATTGAGAGCTCAAAGAAGAAGATAGCAAGTGTAATTCAACTGTTTTGCTCTCTAGAGTGATTGCTCAAGTGTAGCTTGTGTGTCTTTGGTGTCCAAAGGTCACTTCTATTTATAGGAGTGGGTTGTAAGTGACTAGGTACCTTAGGAAAGTGTCTACATGGTTCTTAGTGGAGAATTAGCCGTTTTAGACGAGTTAATGTTAGGTGCAACAACTAACTTAGTCGTTTCTAGAAATCAGTCCAGAACTCAGCTCGGTCAAGGATTTTGTCGACCGACCATGTCTTGGTCGAGAATTTGTTTGACTGAGTGAGTTAAATGCTCAACTACCTTTCTAACGGCTAGTCACCGGTTCAAACTACTTGGTCCAACAATCATGTATTCTTGGACCGAAGGTGTTTCGGTCGACAGTATTTTTGACTGAAAATGATTTAGAGCACAAATGTGTAATATTTCTAACGGTGCTCTAATCCTTGACTGAAGTGATTCTTGGTCGACAATGTCTTCGACCGAGTATGTCTCGGTTGACTAGTTTCTCGATCGAAAATATTATTGGAAACAAGTGTGCAAATATTTGAAAAACTTATCAAACAATTTTTCTAATGAAGGATAATGACTCTAGAGCATTTTTCACAGCGAAGTTAACTGCATTTTTTATGTTTGGGATCCTAACTAAAGGTTCTGGGTGGATAGGGAAAATCTAACGCTTGATTTTACATGACTTCTAGGTACTTGTACATTATACACTTGTACAAGCTATTACAAGTTGTACAAACATGTAAATACAAGCGTTTAATCATGTTAACTTCATCTATCCATTGAGTGTGATCTCCTTGAATCCTGTCATACTTAAGTAGCAAGTTAGATCTACAAAAATGAGATGTTTGTCATTATCAAAACAAAGGATAAGCTAATGTCCAATTTAGCCAACATGCCCGTACGTCGTTTCTTAGTTCGTTGGATATGTCATTCTCCAGTAGACGCCACATGGATCACTTAGGAGGAATTCTGCCGCATTGATGCAAATCATCTTGAGCTCTACCTCAAAACTGACTCAACGAAGTCGAGTCTTCTACAGCCGAGGGGAGTTGATGTAGGACATGCTCCTCCTTTACGCACTTATGAGCGCAGGCGTCGTCGTATCATTGGTTAGGTTTTTTTTTTCTAGCTTGCGTTATTTTATTATGCCTTTTCTTTATTTTGGGCTTTTGTAAGTCACGTGGTTTAGTTCCACATTGGCTACCACCCTTTTAGTCTTTCTTTTAGAAGCCTATATAAAGGCTCTATTACGTCCTTGTTGAAACACAGTTGATGAATGAGAATAATTCGTTTTAGTCTTTAGTCGTAGTTCTTCTTTGATTCCGTAGATATATATTAAATCCACTTCAATATGTTTAGTCCTCTCATGAAAAGAGGGATTGCTAACAATGAATATAGCACCTTTGTTGTCGCAATGCATAGAAATAGGAGTGGGGTCAGAGATTCTAAATTCTCGCAAAAGGCATGAACCCATAATAGTTCACATACAGTATGAGCCATAGCTCTATACTCAGCTTTTGTTTTTTGCTGCTTCAGGTCACAAGGTTTACTCCCACTAAAGTACAATAACCAGAAGTAGATTTGCGGTCTATCCTACTGCCTGCATAATCAAAATCAAAGTACCTTGTAATTTGACAATGCCCATGATTTCTATAGAATAAGCCTTTTCTTGGAGAATTTTTTAGATATTTCAAAATGTGACACAATATCCCAGTGGAACTGTTGAGGTTTATCCAGATATCTACTAACTAAGCAGACTGTAGAAGTAATATCAGCCCTTGTCACTGTCAGATAGATAAGTTTACCAACCAAACGACGATATTGGTGGTTGTCTGGGTATGGAGGAGAAGTATCATCATCCCAGTTTGTATTAGGATCCAAAGGAGTAGTAGCGGGTTTTGCCCCAAGCATTCCAGTTTCTGACAAAAGGTCCAGAACATATTTCCTCTGAGACAAGCAAATACCTGAGGAAGAGCGGGAAACCTCGATACCCAAAAAATATCTTAATTTCCCAGATCTTTAGTTACAAAGTGTTTTTCAAGGTACTCTTTAGTAGCCTGAATACATGCTGGATCACTCCCAGATAAGATTGTATCATCAACGTAAACTATCAAAATGACAAGCCCAAATGAAGTTTTCTTGATAAAGACGGAGTGATCAGAGTGAGATCTACGGAAACTAAATTTCTGAAGAATACTATTCAGTTTGTCAAACTAGGCACGAGGACTCTGTTTCAGTCCATCGATCGCTTTGCGCAATTTGCACACTATTGAGCACTCCCCCTGAACAACAAAGCTAGGTGGTTGCGTCATATATACCTCTTCATGCAGATCACCATATAAAAAGCATTTTTAAAGTATAATTAAAACATAGGCCAATCACAATTTACAGCCACATATATGAGAACACGAACAACATTCAGACGTGCAACAAGAGAGAAAATTTCAAAGTAATCTACTCCACATGTCTGAGTATAGCCTTTGGTCACAAGGCGAGCTTTCAGGCATTCAATTGTGTTGTCGGGTTGATACTTGACAGTAAAGACCCAACGACACCCGACAGATGAACAATCAACAGGGGCATCAACCAAGTCCTACGTATGTCGATCAATAAGAGCCTGCATTTTAGTTTCCATAGCCTGGCGCCACGCACGATGCAGTAAAGCTAGAGGTGCATTCTTAGTAGAGATATGGCATATAAAGTAGAGGTAAAATTGGCAAAATTCACACCCAAGTTAGCAGTTGAACTGAGATTGGAAATAGGATGCTGAGTACAAGATGTAGTCCCTTTCTATAGACTAATAGGAACATCCAAATTAGATAATACTTGAGTTGTAGATGGATTTGCCGACGAGGATGGAGGGGTTAGAGTTGGAGGGGCCGTAGAGGGAGTTGTAGTTCTCGGGCGTCGTTGCTATACTTTCGGAGGCGGTGATGAGGTCACATCCGGAGGAGGCAGGTCAGTATCAACCGTCACAGGAAGAGGCGTATCAACTAACAGATCTGAGCTCAACAAAGATCCTACTGTAGAGTAGTATGTCATGCTCAAAAAACACCACATCAACACTGACAAACCACTTCTTCACAGAGGGATCATAGCACTTATAACCCTTTTGAGTCTGAGAGTAACCCAAGAACACACATTTGACAGACCGTGGGTCAAGTTTAGTCAAGCCAGGAGGAAGATTTTTGACAAAGCAAGTATTGCCAAAAATCTGGGAGGCACACTAAAAAGGGGGGGCATCGGGGTATAGAATTTGATAAGGTACCTGATTACCAAGGACAAAAGAGTGCATGTGATTAATTAGGTAACATGCAGTCGAGATAGCTTCAGGCCAAAAAGTTTGGGGTACATGATAATGAAAAAGAAGAGTGCGAGCGACTTCTAAGAGATGCCGAATTTTGCGCTCCGCAACCCTATTTTATTGCGGAGTATGTAAACATGAAGTTTGATTAACAATACCCATCTTGCGACAAAACTGTCTGACAATTGATTGCACAAATTCTAGAGCATTGTTAGTGCAATTTTTTTATAGGCTTTACCAAACTAGGTATGGATCTCAGTAAAAAAGGAAGCGATAGTATCTAGCATATGGGAACGATCTTTTAATAAAAACAACCGAGTAGTTCTAGAAAAGTCATCAATAAAACTCATAAAGTATCGAAAGACTGAGATACTTGGAACAAAACAAGGACCTCAAACATCAGCATGCACAATATCAAACGGTTGCTTGGACCGAATAAAATTTTTCTTAGAAAAAGTAACACGAGTTTGTTTGCCCAATTGACAAGTTCCACAACGAAAAATTGAATCAGAAATAGCAAGAAGTAAATGCTTCAGTTGAGCATCATATGGATGCCCCAGTATATAATGCCATTGTAGACCAGTGACGGATGCAATGAACAACGCAAATGTCTTTGGTGGATCCAAGTAGTATAGCTCGTTTGGTCCCTCATGGCTCGAACCATTCCTAAGCCGGGTGCACATATTCTGAAAAACAACACCGTTGGGGTCAAAAGTGATAGAGCACCGCAGACTTTTTACAGTTCTACTAACAGATAAAAGATTAAATGGGAATTTAGGAACATAAAGTGTTGAGCTCAGTAATAATTTTCCAGGAGTGTAGATATTCCCGATGCGAGAAACATGTGACCATGAAACACCATCAAGAATAACATGTGGAACAAAAGAAGTTTTATGCAGTTCAGAAAACAAAGCAGAATTGCCAGATATATGAGATGTGGCGCCAGAATCAATCACCCATTTATCTTTACCATAGGTTGCAGAAGATGCAAGAAGAGCAAAACCTTCATGAGTAGAGGCATCAGTAGTGGAGGGAGCAAGATGAGCCTGAAGCAACTTGTCAACCTCAAAATGAATCCACTCCACAGAGGGCTGAGATAAGGAGGATGGTGCAGAATCAGGTTGATCAGTAGTGACCTGGTTTGCGCATGCAAGCTTACCATGCTTGATCCAACAACGATCCTCAGTATGATTGGTCCTTTTATAGAAGTTACAATAACATTGTTTAGAAGAATCAGGGCCAGAAGAAGATGAACCACGACCAGATCCAACAGTGGAACGACCACGACCCAACCACGACCACGACCACGACCACGGGAGGAATCTCCTGAGCGAACAAGGACAACATTAGAGTGGTCTAGAGACAACAAAGAGACCGACGGTAGGCGTTGAACCTGTTTGAGATCATCACGCAATGTAGGCAATGGGACACTGGACAATATCTGATCTACTACTCCAGAGAATGAGTGGGGTAAGCCGACAAGAAATTGTACCAGTTGAAGTTCATTGCGTTGGTGCTGTATTTCCGTGAGATCAACAGAGAGGGTGATAAACCTTGAACTTGTCCCAGAGAGCGCAAAATGATTATAATAATCTTCTACAGAGTCAGTCGTAGAATACTCTTTCTTGGCCAGTTGTTTGAAGATGTCAAACACCTTTGGATTTTGCTGATGAGAGTAGACATGTTAGAGCTGGTCCCACATGGCTTTTGGCGGTCTTCAGGCGCAGAAGGGGCTGACTTATTTTAGGCTCAGAACTATTGACCATTCAGGTCATGATGCTAGAATCGTCCTTCGACCACAAATCATAAGCTTGCTTCGTTTTAGCGTCAACACCCTCAACAGGTACAACCGAACCCTCAGAGATAAGATGTGAGTAACGACCTTGAGCTTTTCGAAGGCCGCATACCAAGTGTGAAAGTTGGATCCATCCAACTTCACCGTAGTGACACATAGTGTTCGAAGAGGATCGGCGGACACCATCAGAAGAATATGTCAGAAGGTAGCAAGAAGTAGAATTAGGCAAGAGAAACCCAACGCAGGGACATAACAACAAACATTAGGCAGTAGCAGCAGTCAACAGACAATAGAGGAAGTAATAACCCAACACATGGGCAGAAAAAAAACCTAGATCAACAAATCCAGGAAAACCCGCAACGAGACAGTATGCAGAAATAGCAGATTTGACACATCAGATCTCTAAAACCCACACAGGGGCAGAAAAAGAGATAAAGACCTACCCCAACATGGGGAGAGAGTTACTCCACCATGAGGCGCAGGCAGGCAACGGGGGAAGTCAGATTAGAACGTCTACGTGCAATTATTAGAAAAATTACCGGAGACGGAGATGGAGAAGGAAGAAGAAAGGGAGATGGATTGGGAGGCTAGATGATGGAGAAGGGATGGTGGTGGAATATTGGGTGAAGGGGGAAACAATAGGAAGGGATGGAGAGGTGGTGGTGGCGGCGGGTTAGGAGGTGGTTGAGGGAGGGGGCGGCGGCAATAAATTGGTGGTCAAGAGGGGAGAGGGCAACAACAATGGGAGGTGGAGAGCGGCGGTGACAGGGAATGGGAGGGTGGTGGGCAGCAGCGTGAAGGGAGGGAGAAAGGAGGAGGGGCGGCATGAGGAAAGGGGGGTGGAGAGGGGCGGCGGCATGAAGGAAGGTGGGGGGGTGGCGGCGAGGAGAGGGGTGGTGGGGTGTAGCGGTGGGAGTGAAGGAAGGTGGAGTGTTGACTGATGACAGAGTCTCATTAGTCATGATATATGATATCAAGTCACTCACATAGATACATGTTAGAGAACAGTGTATCAGACAAACCCACTATGAGAGTGATACATGGAGACCATGGAATGATAGTCAGAATCAACTCTCACAATGATAGTGGTGATTGTTGTTCTTAGACACGAAGTCACTACATTCATCACACGTCGTTCGGTATACTTTGACATCATCCAACGTAACCCTGAATAAGGATTGCCATAAAGGTGATGATTGGGTAGCTGTGACACATGGGGACTGAGTATGAGTGATGTAGATGAGATTTGTCCCTCCTACAGGAGATTGATATCCAGGGCCTTTTGATAAGCGAGACTGAGAAATGTATGACCATACTCGTGTGACTCAATAAGTGATATGTGAGCTCACATGCATCTCAGACAGTCTGCTCTAGATCAAGGAACATGGATTGAACGTTGAGAGGATGAAGATTTCATGCCTTGAGTTCAATCCAGATATCATAAACTATACGATCACAGTAACTCTGTTCACAGATTGTAGGTTGAAGTTGTTCTCCAATTTTCCAAATGACTTGGGTAGCAATAATGTGTGACCAAGGTTTTAAAGTGCGTGAGGCGTAACGAGACGTTTTTCTCTCAAAGAGACGAGGCGTAAGCCTTGTAATATGTCTGAGGCGTTGATAAATTATTAAATATTTAAATGTATATACATACATATATATTATATGCATATATGTGTATATATATGTATATATATTATATATATGTGTGTGTAAAACATAAATATGTATATACAGGCAAAACCAAGATTAAATAGAAGCGATTTCTGTAACTTAATAAGATTAAATAGAGATCAAAGACTACTACAATACTATATAAATATTTAGTAAATAGTGAGCATCAAAGATTATAATATTATATCCATTTAAGAGTTAGTAGGAATAAGGAACCAAAATTACTTAACAATGAAATGAAATTCACCGACATAGTAAATAAAAAGGTAGCAAACAAAGACAAATTTAACCTTGAAGATTGAAAGATCTCACTCATAAAATAATAGTGATAAATTCACTTATAAGAAAATGATTAGTAACTACAATAACAATTAATGGAAAACTTTTAGTAAATGTTTGTAATAATCTTAAAAGTAGAAAAGTTGGTGGGTAACATAAGACATTAGCTAACATAACCGAGGTATGCGCCTCAGCTAAGCCTCAAAGCCTCATTGTTGTGAGCCGAGCCTCAGTCTGAGGCAATGAGGCGTACTTAGGATAGCCTCGCCTAGCCTTAAAAGCCTCCAGGCGCATTTTTTTAATACCATGTGTATAACTAGGCACCGCTCTTTGCTTGTGATGTCATAATTGGTTATGGACATTCACTGCCAACGTAATTCTGGACCTATAGGGTCACTCACATATGATACAATTGGATTAAAGGAGTATATTCATGAAAGATGTTTTGATTGACTGTTCAAGGTGTTTAGATATTCAATTAAACAACCGAGGCTCAAAATTGACTTACTGGACTCTGAACCGACCAATTCAAGTGTTGAATCGACCGGTTAGAAAGTCAGGTCAATTGGAATCAATATTGGTTGAACTTTGCCTGAACTGGACAAGTGAAACGACCATCTCACAATGTGAAACGACTGTTTCACTATGTGAGACGACCGCAAGAGGCCGTCGTCTGCCGCTAGGAGGACATCGTCAACCGCTGTCCGTGGTGATGCATCAGGAGGCCGATGGAGACGACTGTTCGAGTGTTGCTGTGGCTGAAGGAGCATGCTGCTGCCTGAAGAAGAAGAAGCACAATGCTACTACAAGGGTCATGTCGCTGGACTTGTTCCAGGACCAGGTATAAATTGGAGGCCGGTGGAGACGACTGTTCGAGTGTTGATGTGGCTGAAGGAGCATGCTGCTGCTTGAAGAAGAAGAAGCACGATGCTACTGCTAGGGTAATGTCGCTGGACTTGCTCCAGGACCAGGTATAACCTTACAACCTTTCCTTCCTAGATAAATTGTTGTTGATGCGATCTTGCTATCTAGGGAATCATGCTTTAAATTTTTTTCCGCTGCCTTATCAGTCACCCCGATTTCCCTACAATTAGGTCATGTTATGCAAAATAGGTCTAACTTTGGCCAAATTAGGTAAGACTGAGTTAAATTACATCCAAGTTAGGTCTTGTTAATCAAACTAAGGCTGAATAGGTCTATTTTAGGCTGTGACAGGTGTAATGTAGGTGAAGTTATGATTGATTAAGCTCAAGGATAACTAATACAAATGTACATAATGATGTACACATTGAAATAGAACTAAACATATACACAAAATCATTTATATATATGTAAAATATAAATGAATATGAAGAATGTCTAGAAACGCCTAGTCTCCCGCCTAGGTCCCCCTAGGCTTCTCCTAGGTAGGAAGGACTGCCTAGCCGCCTAGACAAGTATGGCAACAACACTAGGTACATTTCATACAATCTGATTATACCAGTGTTAGCAAGATTATTATCATCTCATCATCATTAATAAAACCTCTTATGTCATGTTATTGTATAAACAGATTTTTTACAGGCTGACATGTAATATTAGATTGACGAGATTATTATTGGCTACATTTATGGCTCATGGACAATGACTGACATTCTATTCAAAACCTGGGATTTTCTAGCTTTATAAATTTTATATATTCTTGTTTTATGCTATCCGTGATTGTTTTGCTATTATCATTTTTCACTCTCCTGCTGCCTGATATACTTGGTTATTTTCTTCCATCACTCTATGGTAGGTCTTGCTGACATATTTGGTCTATGAGAAGCAACATAAGTTGAGAATCATGATGAAAATGCATGGGCTCGGTGATGGACCTTATTGGATTATTTCTTATGGTTACTTTCTTCTCATATCATGTGTCTATGTGCTATTTTTGGTTGTGTTTGGCTCTCTTATAGGTAGGTAATAAGTGCCATAAGGCATCTTCAGTCTGTATTTATATTTCTGCAAAGTAGGTACTTGTCAAAACAAGTATGACAATGTTACAATTTTATAGGTCTCAAGTTCTTCACGAAGAATGACTACAGCATACAGTTTGTATTCCATTTTACTTTCATAAACCTGCAGATTGCACTAGCCTTTCTGTTGGCAACTGGTCTTTCAAATGTAAAAATCGCTCAAGGTTTGCTATCAATTAGCCAATTCTCCCCCAGAATGATTCTATATGTGAAGTAATCTCTAACTCAAGCTGCAACTTGTTTGTCATATGTAGCAATTGCATACATTTACGTATTTGGATCAGGGCTACTTGCGGAATATCTTTTCCGTGCTTTTGTTGAAGACTTGACCTTTTCAAGTGAGTTTGTACTGTTTATCGCGTCTTCCTAGCATGTTTTCTATACTTGGGATGTTTGATATCATTGTTAGTTCTCGATAAGGCCATTACATTTTAACTGGTTATTTCATTTTTGACATAATCTTGATCTCCTGTAGGAAACTGGGTCAGGGTGATGGAAGTGATTCCTGCCTTTGCTCTGTACCGTGGAATGTATGAGTTTGGCACATATTCCTTCAATGGAAGGTTCATGGGAACGTCTGGCATGCGCTGGAAGGACTTAAATAATAGCTCAAATGGAATGAAAGAGGTCCTAATTATCGTAATTGTAGAATGGCTTATGCTGTTGGCGGTTGCGTACTATATAGATCAGCTTTCCTCATTTGGCGTCCAAAAGAATCCTCTACATTTTCTACCTTGCTTCCAGGAGAAAAAAGTATTGTCTTCCAGGAAGTCAGGTCTTGAGAGACAGGGATCTAAAGTTTTTGTTGAAATCGAGAAGCCTGATGTTATTCAAGAAGTACGTCAAACAAATGCTGTTTCTGTAGTGTAGTAAGAGGCACCTAGATAATTTATTGATCTTACTTTCAGAATATATACTTTCAATTTTGGATCTTACCAGAATTTGGGAATATGAAAGTATATGGCTGTGCTTTAAGCAACTCAATTAGACTTTTTATATTCTGATACTCTTGTGAAACATGAGAATATTGTAACCCACATCCTAACTTTGTAGTTCTTAATTTATTGATTTTTTTTTCTTCCAGAGGGAGGTGGTTGAGCAACTGCTTCTTGAATCTAATCCCACACATGCTATTATTTCTGATAACCTTAAGAAGGTGTACCCTGGACGAGATGGAAACAATGATAAGCTCGCAGTCCAAGGCCTCTCTCTTGCTGTACCACGGGGAGAATGCTTCGGCGTCCTAGGTCCTAATGGTGCTGGAAAGACTACTTTTATCCACATGGTAGGTTTCAAAAGTTGACAGTGACCATTGTGAATATTGTAACACAGTGCAATACTGGAAAGTGCTTTTTGCCATCTTTTGCTATTAGAATGAAGGTTCTTACATGGTCCTTGAGTGAATACTTTTTTTTTGGGTCAAAATGTTTGATTTTATTTATGCGCTTATGATTGATGATTATGTAATGTGATTTATGTCAGTTACTTTACAACAGGTGTCATAAGACTGAAAATTTCTATTTCTTTTGTTTACGCAATGAGCAACTAATACATTTGGCGGTAAATTACATACAAGTACGACCAAATTTGTCTGCAGAACTTGAATCTATCACGAAATGTCAGAAACCACACGTAAGTGATATGTGTATAGATGAGATTTAATCAATATCTGGAGCATTTTTGGGCTAAAATAGACGTAACGAGTTTATATTTCCGATCACTTCTTCTCCTATCTGATATCCTTCTGCAATGTTCCCTTTTGCTGCTGCCACAGTGTGCTACAGTGCCACACTTGTCATCGTGCTGTTGCTGTACCGCTACATTGCTTGCTGCACACTACCCAGCGTTGCCACCTATGTATAGTGCAATGACAAGGGACATAAGCAATGGTGATGAACAGAAATGATTCAATGGAGTGGTGTGGGCAACAGCAAATGAGAACGATATAGGAGGAGATGAGGAATACAGCAGGGAAAAAAGGACACAAAATTGGATTTCTCTGGGATTTTGCAGCCCAACATAAACTGCTACCGATGTGGATGACGGTGTGTCGCTACATTGCTTGCTGCACACTACCCAGCGTTGCCACCGATGTGGGATGACGGTGTGGCGGTACATGATAGTGCAATGACAAGGGACATAAGCAATGGTGATGAACAGAAATGGTTTAGTGGAGTGGTGTGGGCAGCAGCAAATGACAAGGATGTAGGAGGAGATGAGGAATACAGGGAAAAAGGACAGAAAAATGGATATCTCTGGGATTTTGTAGCCCAACATAAACTGCAAAGTGTAAGAAGACTGCCGCTCCACTGAGTTTAGAGGGTTTCCTGGTCTTACAAGGTGTGTGAGGTCCCTTCACTCGTTACCAGTTGGTATTAAGTTAAATATCCACATTTAGTATTGGAGCAGCGCCACAAAATAAGTGTAGAGACATCACACCATACCAAAAACACTTGCAAACACACAACAAAAGCGGTTACATGTCAGAAGGGATGTACAACCAGTCCACACTACAATCTTTGGAGGGTTTCCTTGGAATTAAGAGGTGTGAGGTTGGAGGGATGTACAAATAGTCCACTGGTTGCCAAATGATTTTGAGTTGTATACACGTCACACATTTACACATCAGGTAAATATGAAGCTTTGTGACTGATGAATTGGGGTGAGAAGTACCGGTACTTGTAGCTTCATAGACAATTTACTAAAAGTTAATTCAAACCATTTTATTTTTATATTGCAGTCATCTTTTAGATGTCAATGATATTTATATTTGACTACAACTGGAATTGCAGATGATCGGCCTTGTGGCTCCAACTTCAGGAAATGCTTATGTACAGGGTTTCAGCATACAAACAGAAATGAACAAAATTTATACGAGTATGGGTGTATGTCCTCAACATGAGTAAGAATCCCGTCTAATTTACGATTGACATAATATACTGTTAGTGAAGGTTGGTGTAGTCGGGCTTCTCATATTCGCTTTCTGCATGTCACTAATTCCTTGAAATTCACCCTAAAACGGATTAAAGTCCCATGTATTCATCCCTATTTGGTTTTCATTGGGTCCTTTTGTTACCTTGAATCGCCTGCTATCTTTTTGAAGTCATATACAGTACTTTTGAAATTGTATGATCAGGTCGCCTTAACATGATGCTTCTAGGTTCAGTAATGCATTTTCTAACTTTATCTACAGGTAAAAGAGTTTGTGATCTTATATGCTATTATATTTGCAGCATGCTTTGGGAAACACTATCAGGAAGAGAACACCTGCTTTTTTATGGTCGCCTGAAGAACCTGAAAGGACAAGCATTAACTCAGGTTAGTTTCTGAATTTTCTGCTTAGTCACTAAGTGAAGTTGACCTAAATGTTAATGTTAAAGTGTCTATATTAGTCTATTAGTTAAATAGGCTAATTAGTTTAGTGGACCTTTATATTCCGGCCCGTCTAGTTTAGATTACTTGGGTCCTAAGTAATAGGGCGTCTCTCCTTCTATATAAAGGAGAGGCCGTCAGTCTTTGTAATCATCTATTCCTATTCAATAAATCTCATATTTCAACATGGTATCAGAGCAGTCGCTCCTGAGGGAACCCTAATCTGCCGCCCCGCTTCCCTCTCTCTCCAAGCCGCCGTCTTCTCCCTCTCCAAGAGGACAACCGGGCGAGCGCCCGCCTGCTGGCGGTTGCAGCCACCATCACCATGGCTTGGCCGGCTGCCCGCTAGGCATATCTCGGCCTCCATGGTCATCTATTCTTTATTCTTTCATTCTTTCCATACAACACCTCCGCTTCCTATCATAGCAGCCGTCCTCCATCATCATCCGCAACAGTCGCCGCCGTAGACATCCGCCGCGGTAATCTCCTTCCGCCATCCGAAACCAGCAACTCCGCATCCAACTCCGCACAATAGCAGCGCCGCCGCCACCATCAGCAACAATAGCCGCCAGTAGCCGTCTCCACAGTGTCGCCAGCCATCAGAAATCACTTCCCATCCGCAAGGAGCAGCCATCTCCATCTGCCACAGCCGCCGCCGCGTCGATACTATCGACCCGAGTGTCGATAGTATCGAGATCAGTCCAGACGCAAAAAAAAAAAAACATTCCGTCGATACTCCATCTGCCGCAGCAACCCAGCCGCCGCCGCGTCGATACTATCGACCCGAGCGTCGATAGTATCGAGATCAGTCCAGACGCAAAGAGCATTCCGTCGATACTATCGACAAATCCGTCGATACTATCGAGATCACTGCAGACGGAAAAAGACTGCCGTTGCTACTATCGACATTTTCGTCGATGGTATCAAGATTCAATCAGTCGTTTGTTTGAAGCCTTCATCGCCGCTTTGGAGAGGCTCCGCCTTGGCTCCGCATGCAATTTCTCCGGAGTCACGCTGGAGACCCTTTGTCATCTCCTATGGTGCGACAAAGTGTTACACCAATGAACGTCATATTTGCCACCATCCGCAAGTTGTTCTTCCACTTCATCATCATCCCGGCGATCTTCATCTTCCATTTGCTGCTATCTGCATCATCATGCTACTGCTGTCCCTACGCCATCACCTGCTATCTTCATCATCATTACTCCATCATCATCACTCCATCGTCACCTCCCATCTATGTCTATTCCCATATTCATTATGCCCTCTATTGCTATAAGGATCATTAATCGGACGCGGACGGACGATCCTTATAAGGATCATTATGCCCACTCTAATGCTTCTCCAACTTAATATTAGCAAACCCCTGACCTCAGATTTTCTTGACAACAAAAAACTGTAACAAAAGCATTTTTAAACGAACAATTTACTATCATCAGGAGGGTGAGTCAAAAAGAATCATTAAAACATATATATATATATATATATATATATATATATATATATATATATATATTTATCAAGTAAGTGACACATGTGAATGCCTAACACTGTCTTTGTGGTAGGGCAAAGGAGTTCAAATTTGTGTGTATAGGAAGAGTTTTGGCAATGGGCCCTAACACTGTTAATCTTCTATTAATGTTGATGTCACAGTTTAGCATATTATTGTTATTCCATGATAGTTTATCACTTATAATACCCTGTATTTCTTTCTGTTTCCTTTTGTACTGGCCTTGATTTTACTTGTGAATAGCATGCAGGTAATATTCGATAATGTAACTGAACCTTTTCCTATGAGCAATTCTGCCATAAATACACAATTGGCTGAAAATGTCTCCACCATTATTCGGCAGATAAATGCTTGTTTCTACCTGATGTCTGCTTATATGAAGATTTAATTCATATATATAGATGTGTGTGTGTGTAGGTCTACCTGAGGAATATGAATATCTGCAACTCTTTTTTTGGTTAGATAATTGTCATTCTAACAGTCTCTTCGTATAGGTCTCCTGTATGCAATGACACCTATACGAAGATGCCTAACAGTCTCTTCAAAATTTTTAACCTCAGGCTGTTGAAGAGTCACTGAAAAGTGTCAACTTGTTCCATGGAGGTGTTGCTGATAAGCAGGCAGGCAAGTACAGCGGTGGCATGAAAAGGAGACTCAGTGTTGCGATTTCATTAATTGGGGATCCCAAGGTTGGATTTTTTCTAGCATTACAGACGTGTCATGTTGAGATACCACATCAATGTGTTCTGTATTGTGTATGTTTTTCTAAAGCTTGATATATGCTTGGATAACTTCACAGGTTGTCTATATGGATGAACCTAGCACTGGACTAGATCCTGCATCAAGAAATAACTTATGGAATGTTGTCAAAAAGGCCAAGCAAAATCGTGCAATAATTTTAACCAGTAATGTTCTCTTCGACAGTCTAGACTAGGCAACTGCCCTAATAATTTTGGCAAAGCTTTTCCTTGAGCTAATGAGTTCCAGATATCCTGTGATTATATTCCAACAACCAAGTACATTGGCATTTATGTGCACCAACATGCACACTGACCATTCTACACTTACAGCGCATTCAATGGAAGAGGCAGAAGTGCTCTGTGACCGGTTGGGGATTTTTGCAAGCGGTGGTCTGCAATGCATAGGAAATCCTAAACAGGTACGTAGAGTAACTGTCTTGCATATGGTACATGCATTTGACAAGGATGTCAAAGTGGCATTCATGATAGATGTGTACATTAACAGTCTTATTCTTAGATCATTGTTATTGATTTACAGGATTTTATTCTTTGAAGTTTACTTATGATATATATTTAACATAATAGCTGAAGGGTAGATATGGAGGAACCTATTTGTTTACAATGACCACAAATCCAGATGACGAATTGGAAGTAGAAAACTTGGTGAACCAATTATCTCCAAATGCAAATAAGATATACCACATATCTGGGACCCAGAAGTTTGAGATTCCAAAACAGGATGTCAAGATTGCTGATGTCTTTGAGGCAGTTGAGCTTGCAAAAAGAAAATTCCCTGTACAGGCATGGGGCTTGACTGACACTACATTGGAGGATGTATTCATCAAAGTTGCAAAAGGAGCAGATTCACTCAGTACATTATCCTAAATGTTTGGTACCTTCAATCTGCCATTTTTTTGCAATGATTATGCCACTGTAGGGGTATTGGTTTTGGCCTGTAGTTGCTAGCAGAAGAAAGTTGGTGTCACTTACTTTTTTGTGTAGGAGGTTTGAAAATATAGGGAGGAACACAGTTGTGCGCTATAAAGGGCATCTTTTTTGGTTTTGAACGCTTTCTGGTCTGTATATCATTTTTTTCGGATCATTTGGCCTTTTTCAGATAATTTATTTGTGTTTGTGATTCAAAACACATTGCTCTTTAGTTCTACATCGTTTAGACAAGAAGAACATTTCTTTTAAATGATATCCTCAAACCATCACTTTCAAACCATCGTTAGACAAGAAGGACATGCCGGACCGAACCATCGACGCTACACTGGCGGGGTTGATTTGCTACTCATGATAAAACATGTACATGGACTAATTTGCACGTGGCATTTGTTTATAATCCTTTTTCTCCATTTTTTGTGTTTTCCAAACTTGTCATTTCTTGTCTGCTGGGATTCCAACATTCTAGACAAATAACACTTCCTCTCCCTGACCCCTCATTAACCTATGGATGCCCGACATAGGAGGAGTATGGTAAACCAAGTGTGCAACCCGTCGGACCGACGCAAACCATGTCAGACATAAATCCTAATTTATTCGTCCCCGTGAGGATTCGAATCTGAGACCTCTGTCTGCGTTCACGGTCCGATCACCAGTGAGCCACAAGGGCACCTCCCTCACATTATTATTTGTACAAAATGTCACACTTCACTCTTTTGTATACTACGACTGTTGTAAGGACTTACTAAGTAGACATTTTGCTTGGCTGACACTTGGACCGACAATGGGTCTCAACGTGATCCTCTTCTTGACATCAAGAAGTTGTACCAAGAGCCGGTGGTGGGGACATATAGCCAGTGAATTTCTATGTTAGAACCTGGTCGGTGTATCTTGAAAGAATGATCATATATGAGCTTTTATCAACATTTTCTTAGATACAAAAACATAAGTGACAAACATTTAAGGCCCAAATATTAAGGAAACATCACCGTGGAAGCACAAATAGTTAAAACTATAAGTAACGCCACATTCACATAACATGTACTTGCATAATTTTGTTAGGGTTAGTTTGGATCTAATACTCCAAAATCGCAGGATTTATATGCATAAATGTCATTTCATTTTGGTAAGGCAGGATCGAAATGGAGTGATTAGGCAGCCAAGTTGGCTCGAGAGCATGAGGAAAAATAGGATTTGAATGAGTAATGTGGGTTTCAAACAGTAGCAATTTTGGGGTGACTTACACGTTACTTGAATGTGCTATATATCTAATATTTATTTGTATACATGAAATACCATATCTAACCATACACACTATCAGATTTTTTTTCCGAAACAAAAATACCTTCACAGAAGAGCGGGCAATAAATTAGGCTTCAAATCCTCGTTGGATGGAAAAATTTAGAACTTTAGAAAAGTTATAACAAAGGCAACATAAGGTTCCTATTGCTTACATGTAAAAGTGCCATAGAAGAGATGTCACATCATTAGAAAGTACTCCAAATATATCAAAAGCAAAATATAAAAAATGACGGTGATTTGCCAGACAAGTTGTTCCATGCATTTTTACCTTTTGTGCAATGGCGTCATAAGCTGCCTGGTCTGTTTTAAAGTTACTTGAAAGAACACTTGTCAGGAGAGCGACTCAGGTGAGGTAACACATGTCTACCTCCCATGTGTTCAATCAAATAACAAGATCTCAGAAGGATAGTGGTAGTGGAGACCATCAAGTTGGGTGCCAAGGAAGGGCACAAGAGCTTCCTTTAGGACCTTCAACCCAACTCGAGAGGTAAGGTTAAAAAAATAATCACAAACTACGTCTTGTCAAAACTTATAGCAAAATCTTGTACAACAATGTTCTACATGATCATCAAAGGCATTGAGGTTTTGTGGTGTAGCAAAGTGGGCAATGTTCATCACATGGGTACAAGGGAATTATGAGTCGATATTGAAGGTGTGGAAAAGACGATATGATGGGGAAGTTCCCTTGCATATATTTTTCTTATTGGTAGAAGGGTAGAATAGGATAAGGGGGAAGTGTACAAACTCAAGACAAACTCTAATGGGCCAAGACACCATTAGACCAATTTAACAAAGAGACTAAACAACTTAACTAAATAGACTCTCTAACACTCACCCTCAAGTTGGAGCTTGGGAGAATCCCGAGTCAACTTGTAAACATACAAACTGGCTAAAGACAAAGAAGTAGAAACATATAAACCAAGACCACAGAAGCCCTTAATGTTAATATAAAACACTCAAACACTCAAATACTCCCCCTCAAATAGATAATCTCAAAGTGGGTGCACATGTAGGTAGTTGGAGCTTCTTGATCAGTGGCATCTGGAGTAGAAGTAAACATCAACAAATAGACATCATGGTCATCATCTCAGATGCCATTGTCATGAAATAGATTAAAGAGTGTTGGAACAGAAGAAGAAGTAATCAACATGCATCAAGAAAACAATCAATGTGCACAAGGCATGAACAAGCCAGATAGTGCTGGTCACTATAGCAAACACTGGAGAGCTTAGCCAGATAGAAGACCAGTGCGCAAAGTAGCAAGTAGATAAAGGACTCCAGGATCCAATGTAAATGAAACTCCATCCCTAACAAAAATCTTCATCATCTTCCCTCATCATATAATTTTCATCTTAGACGTCACAATCCAAAGAGTGATGGGCCACATTAGTGGCCGTGGTCAACACACATAGAACATGGACAAAGGTCACTGTGCAAACGTAGCACAATCAAGTAGAGAGTCAACATGCAAATAAAGCATGGATGACATATAGTGAAAAAGAACAATGTAGAAAATAAATGTGCTAATCATAGCACAAGTAGCAAGAGTGAGGCCACTAGATAAAAAAATAAATCAAATATAGCACATGTGAAGTAGATAACTTCATACAACAGTTGAGATGATGATGAATGTGTTTCTCAATCTCTTCATAAGGTAAACATATCAATAACAGAAGTAGAAGGATCCACAAAGCAGCAAAAGGATCCATATAGCAGAAAAAGAAATACTACATAGTAGCAGCAAAAATAGCTTGCATAATCCACAAAGAAACATAGATAAATTCCTCTTCTTCTCTCCTCCATCTCATTCTTCCCTCTACTCATCATTCTATTCTCTCCCTCACATCAACCATGGAAAGAGTCAAGAGAGTGGTTGGGGTTGAGAGTCAAAAATTACGGTAGAGGTAGTGTTTTTGTAGGAAAATATGCAGAGGATGTAACTGACAAATCAAGTCAATGTGAAACATGACCCAATTATATAGATATAGGTAGAAAATTATGTAGATCTTAGTGTGACCCAAAAAATCTAGGGGGTTTTAGAGGGCAAGGGTGAAGTCCCTGTGATATAATTTAGAGGAAATACAAGATCCGACCAAGGATCCAATTAGTTAGTAAGCACAACATGTATATTGGGGGTAGTACAAGTATTGAGGAGGTAGGAAATATGTATATAGAACTGAAAAAGGTGGGGTTAAAGAACAAAACTATATATATAATTGCTGGAAAATGAAAATAAGTGTTGCCATTAAGGATAAAGGTAGGGATACACCATGTTTCAAAACCTCCACCATATAACAAAATATATGTAGGTGATGTTGTATGACAAGATGTAGCAGCAGTAGAAGGAGACACATCATGTCGTTGGGGAGACAAACATGTCAGTTAATAGATTTCAAGGTAGAATTTGGACAGGTTACAGGTGACACACCGTGTTCTTTAGGCAACAAACAATGTCACCAGATAGATTTAGCAAACCAAGTCTTGAAATAAATGTTGACCTAAAGGTTATACATTGTCCATATTTTGATAATGACTCAACCTATCCATTCATGTGTATCTAATATGTTTGTTCAAGATTAATTTCAGGCTTTAGGTACATGAAAAGGATCAAATTACACAAGCCCTAGCTGGTTCAAGTTCAAGTCAAATACAATGCAAGTGTGCTAATTAGGAAATCACTTCAAACGACCTTAGAAAATTTTTGTAATCACTTGTATTGATGATATGACTTGTAACTAAGATGAGAAAAATATGTGGGACACTTAATACCAAGGTTTAATCACCCATAAGTCAATTTTGAAAATTGATCACATGATGTTCATCGGTCGATTTACAATCTCGACCGATCCTATGATAACTTTTCTGAAGATGACCCATCAGTCGAGTTGTACATTCATAGAACTCGACCTACTGACTCCTTGAGAAAATTCAATTTTAGCTCATCGGCCGAGTTCGGTCGAGTTCCACAGAACAAACTCGATCTATAGTTTGAAAATTGGCTTTGTCTTTTAGTTGATCGCTCGAGTTACCTTTATTGAAACTCGACTGAATGTACGATACGAAAAATATAGAAAAAGTGATTATGACCGTTAGTCACTTGGTTTGGGTGAAAATAGATCCGTTGCCTTGTGCAAAACGGCTATATTTCTACCCCAAGTGTTCCCCAACTCATGGGACTACATGATTAGAGTTGCACTTGATTAGTTATGCCAATTGGGTGAATTAAGGCTGCATCAAACAAGTGGACATACAAACCCTAATTCACTTCTAGCAAGCATATAAATATCAAAATTTGAAAAGATATAAAACATATGAAACATAATTTCTCATCTCGTCATCACATGGTACTATTCACTTGCCATTCATGAGACTACACGAGTCATCATATTATCACAAGATATAAATCCTTTTCACAATATCATAGGGCATCAACCCTTATCAACATAAGAGGAATACACCTCATTCAGGACTCAACCATGCCCAAAGGTCATTAAGACCATCATACTATCACATGATATAAATCCTTTTCACAATATCACAGGGAATCAACCCTTATCAACACAAGAGGATTACACCTCATTCAGGGCTCAATCATGCCCAAAGGTCATTAAGACCATTATATTATTATTATTCCCTGCAAGATCATCATTATCTTTCCATGCCTTATAACAAGGCTCAACAACATTACTTACATATAATACACCAAATCAACACAATATTGCATTAATGAGCTAGGATATATTCATAAACAATCATAGCAGGGTTATATTAACATTAAGAACATTCCTTTATTACATCGACATGCAAGGAATCTAGATATGATTAACTCTCATCATATTCATTATGCACATGTTTAGCATAAGAAAGTATCAACCATGTCGTTATAATAACCACCAATTAACATATCAAGGTTATGATCATAGTAAGGATGTTATTCTACCATTATTCCATCATATAAGAATGTTAAACATGAATACTCATCTTTATCTAATTGCATTAGAGTTAGGTTCAACATGATAAATTATATCAATGTTACTAATTATCACTTATACCCAAACTCTAACTCACGACATCCCCATTGGATCATGGATGCATAAGGTGAAGCATAACCATCACATTCCATAGTATTCTCAATTATGAACCCACACATAAATCAAGGTATAACCATCAGGTTATAGCATACTAGGGTTTCAACAATAATAGAGTACTCCATGATTGTATTAGTCATTCAAAGGCTATTCATACCCAATTACCATCATTTAGTTATATTAAAGCTAGGTATAACAAGCTATACCTCATTAGGGTTACATATCAACACAATGTGATTATAATCCCTTCTATTAATATGAATGAATAGGTAAGACTACCTTATTTAGGGTAACCCTCCGTTTGTTCCATCATCATTCAATCAATATCACCATACCACAATGTCACCCAGAACCATTGGATGTTTAAAAGGTAAGACCTTTGGTTGTTTACATAAGTAAACACCTTGGATAAACCACCTATGAAGTCCTTAATTTATGCTCTAGAAAGAGTCACCATCTAACCCTATACATCACTTGATAATCGATACAAAAAGTTCCATTGAGATTAGGGTAAAATCCACAATTCACTGTTCAGTTAAAACAAGCCATCCATAGTCAACAAGTAAGCTCCTTAAGTTGGTCATATAAAGGAAACCATCTAAATCACATTATTAGGACCAACATATTACATTAGCCATCATTCCACCTTAATGGAGGAATAAATAGTAGATCTCGACCATTGGGTCAAGTTCACATGTTAAAACTATCAATTATAGTATATGTATGACCATTGCATCAAGTGACCCAAGAAACCATTGGCTTAAGGCTTAATTGATGATACAATTACAATGCTTGACTCACCATAGGTTTTAGAGACATGATCCACCATCATTAGTGACCATTAAGTCACCATAGGTTGTTAGATCAACACTAATTCATTAATCAACATCAAATATTAAGCTAATGTCAACATTGATTGATAACATCAGTAGGGTACTTAATGGTTGATCATTAAACTTCTAATTGATCCAAAACCTGACCTAAGGGGGATGAACATAGGTTGTCACCATCATTTGACACCCTTGATAACGACCATCAGTTGTTATGAATACAACACCATAGGGTTGTTGCAATGGTACCATCATCGGGTCATTGTTTATAGAAGAAATCAACTTAAAACCCTAAAATTGACCATTGGTTGATAGGTGCTTAACACCATAGGTTGTCAAACCAACCTTATCCAAGTGATATTGTACCTTTGAAGTATCATACACATGATCATTGGTTCATATATAACTGAAATCAGAACAGGGAACATTATAAAAATCGAAGTCCAAGTCAAGCATAGCTTTTTAGTGCATGGATCATCATTTTTAAGCAAGAACATGATCTAGAAAGCTTTTGGTAAGCAATAAATGTGGAGAAAGTTACAAAACTTGCCTCTAATAAGAAGATGAAACCCCACACCAAAGAAATCTCGAGTAGGTAAGGAAGAAAATCCAAGAATAAGCTATGAATTCGTCCATCTAGCACCTTTCTTCATCAAATGAGCAAATCTGGGGTTCGAAATGTCCGGATTCGACTAGAATTGCGTCCATGGGGTTGTCTTCAACCTCGGAATAAGCTCAAAATGAACATGTTGCACACAACAACTATCTCGCAAACAGGTTGAAGGAAACGAGCTCCGAGATGGGTGCTACTCGTGGCTATGGCTGCGGATTCCGATTCTAGGCTCTTGGCCGAGCTCAAGGCGGCGATTTGGTGTTGTCCTTCGCACCCAAACGGCCCTGGTTCAGACCTACTGCTGCAAGCAACAACTCCTTCATGTATAGGTGAAAAGAGAATCTTGGTTGGGTGCCTAAACGCAGCTAGGAGCTGTGAATTTGTGCTCTGAACCCTCGGTCGATCTTGATGGCATCATTCCGGAGTGCTGGCTGCACCCAGGAGAGCCCCTGGCCGGCGCCTTACTGTAGATGCAGCTTGGCCATAGCTCTGCTGGCTGGCGCCCTAGCTCTGCTGGCCAACGCCCTAGCAGCTCAGCTGCTTGGATGGGACAAGGATTAAGGAAGGAAGGTGGGAGAATGGAGGACGGAGGTCGATTTCTCACTATTTCGCCCAAAATTGCCCGCTCTTCTGCTACTGCGATCAGACTTCTGGGCGCTGCTATAGTGCGTCGCTCAAGCGGTGGATTGGGGAAGATGATAAGGGAGAAAGGGAAAGAAAAAGGAAATATAAAGCTAAAATTTGGATAAATTGCAGATTCAACCCAGGAATCTTGCAAACCTCATAACTTTTGCCTCGAAGGCCCAAATTAACTGATTTCTTTTGCAACATTCCAAACACGGGATCCTCTACAATCCCAAAGCAAGAAATCATGCTAATTAGACTGTAACACTCGGTCAAAGCACTAATTGCATCAGTGAGTACTTAATTCAACTTAATCATCTTAATGACGCACTAAGCATTAAATTATGGTAATTAAGCGTGTTCAACTCATTAAGAAAGTTTAGGGGCCTTACAACTACAAACCCCTAATAGGGATTTCGCCCCCGAAATCCAAGGTAACCAAAGATGGGTACTTCCTTTGCACCTCATCCTATTACCTTCACATGCTTACTTTCATATCATGGTAATGTCACATCATTCATACATATCTCATCTTGGGTCAACACAAAAACACCCACATAAGAAGACATATCATGATCCCATTAAGAAATTTAATCAACCCCATCTCACTCTTATTCAACTTATTCTCATAGCAGTTATTGCTTCAGAAACCCTAAGGTTTTTGAATAAATATTGATCATATTTTTGACCATATTTGAAATACTTTGACATGCCATCATTCAAAGATTACTACAACTTGTAAGACATTACTTGAACACTCTCTTCCTCATATTCATAAATTCTATTAGTACATTGGTTAGTCTAAAGGACATAACTCTAAACTCATCATGGTCATATGGATTATGTCATCCAATCTAACTCTTATGCATTGATATTTTATCATAGGTTTATCTTAAAGGAACATGGTATCACATATCTATTGACCAAAAAACCATCTATCCTTGATAGTGGTCTTTCCCAGCTATCACTGAACCATACACACATTATAGAATCACTTTTGTTTTTCCTTACAAACAACATTTATAGGATCATTATCAACTCTCTCTCTCTCTCTACAAGAGAGGAATACTTGGAATGTTTATATAATAAACATCTCCAACCTTCACATATTTCTCATATTATTGATACATCTTGGATACAAGGATTCATTACCTTGGTATCCACCTCATGCACTATAAGGAAATCACATCCTTATCTCATCTACTTTTACCAACATAACAAATATCAAGACATATAAAAGGAGTCTTCCTAATTATTGGAAGGCTCAAAAGCAAAATCATCACAAACTTTATGATCGTGGAACCATAGTCCAAACAACCTTATTCTATAGTAAGATATCCATCCTCATGTTTAGAATGAATCCACACATACCAAGTGGCAATGATCCACTTGAAATATGTGCCCTAGAAAGGAAAGATACAAAGTGATACACACTTCCCACATCATAGCAACATTGTTCAGGGGTCACTAGCAAAAAGGTAACCAATTCTATTTTCATTATGTATATTACAACTTCTTATGTATCATTTCACCTTTTTCATTTTTGGTTCCTTACCATTAGCATAGGAATCATCATGATTAACATATCTCATTACTCCTTCCTTGATGACTATTTATCCCACTAGTGTATGTTATCTTATTTTATTATGTTTTTCAACCGCTTATCGACAGGTAAATCATCATATTCCACATTTTCTTAATTAAATCAGGATCATCTCCCTTAATTTCTTTCACATGCCATGCTGATTTTTCATTAACACTTTCTTACATACATAGGTTGGTCTGAGATTAACTCAGGTTCTACCTTATTTCATTTCCATTATTCCCATTCATCTTCTCATTTTGTATTTTTTATAGGAGTTCTTTCCATCTTATGTGGATTTCATACCTTGATACACTTTATAAGAATAGACTTATCTATCTTTTATTTTATTATATTTTTGAATCAAATCTTCAAGAACTCCTCTTTTCCTTATTTGTATTCAGATTTAGATTTCATAGTGTTGTATCTTTCTCTTATAGTTACCAAACATTCAAGTTTTGATAGATATGCAATTCTCATCTTCTTTAAGGTAGGATTGAGATATTCACACCATGATTTCTTATTCGTTATGCTCTTTAGATTGTCTCAAAATGACTACTTGATCAGAGTAATCAGAAAAATAACAATCTAAGAGTTCCATACATATCTTTTCTTCAATAATTGAATACCTGGCTAGGGCATCCAAGCACTGAGATTAGGCAGTATGCACCATGTTTTTGTGTCACATTCCTAACTTAGACACCATCCTAGTCCTAAGTCCTAGTGTCCCTATAGACTCAGTGAACCTAAAGCTCTGATACCAACCTATCACGACCCGACATGCTAAATGAGATTACTCAAAACATAAAACACAATTAATCACTAATTAATCACATACCCAAAAATATGGGTAAATTAAAACCGATTTCAATGTCAACACCTTCTCAGAAACATTTTCATAAGACCCCAACATCTTTCTTTTATCCATACTAGGCCAAGAATTTGATACAAATGTTCTATTGCCTTAGCCATAACATATATACACAGAAGAACAATATTCATATATATCACACAAACAAGCATTAACATGCTAACAAAATCTCGATTCATTTGAAACACCATATATAAACTTTTCCTGCCCGAACCTGAGAGTACATGGACGACTCTAGAACAAACTAGATATCTAATCAACTTTATCAAATATTCATTACTATAGCTCCTCTTTGCTGTCACATGTTTGTTTTCATCACTTTCGATTACCTAAAAAAATGTGGCGAACCACAAGGGTGAGACCCATGTCCCATCAAGAGTTATAACCTCCAATAACGTTTATTGATTACAAAATTTTTAAGTAATTAAATAGTTAAGCAGTTTAATCAGATATAACAAATAAGATCAGCAATATTGATGATTAACAAAATACATAAGCACAACTATCTAGATAAGTATGATTAGTAGTATACGCATCTCTAGTTACAAAGGCATGGATAGCATGCTAAACATAACTAACAACATGAGATATCTAGCATAATGCTTATAATTAGCAGTAGCAGTATAGTTATCAACATAAGCATGGCTACTGTATGTACGCATCTACAACCTAAGCATATCCAAAACATAAGTATATTTACTATCTCTTAATTGCATTAAGCCTCATCTTTATGTAAAGATAACAAACAAGGGTTATCATCTAATGTGAAGCATCGTGTATAACCCTAAACAGATATGCTATATGA
Organism: Alisma plantago-aquatica; assembly: GCA_963693085.1. NCBI lineage: Eukaryota > Viridiplantae > Streptophyta > Magnoliopsida > Alismatales > Alismataceae > Alisma > Alisma plantago-aquatica. The sequence continues at coordinate 795,321,960 of OY856412.1, forward strand.
CTGCATTACATCTTTTATTACACCTTGGGGAATTTGAATCGTACCATTCAAAGTCCAACTGACCCCTGCGAAGGGCTATTCAGTTCCGTACAAGATCTAGGAGTACCGGTATCCTAATATCTCTTCCCCTCAGCCAGTACGAGTAAAATGACAGTGACATATCAGTCAAAGCTGCCACCACAGTGACATATAGTCAAGTTGAAAACCACTAGTCCGACCTTGGTACAGGTCACGACACTAGAAACCAGGGTATTCAAACCCAATCACCGAGGTACAACCGCAGTTGTCCTCTAATCACATCATGTTGTAATCACTGAGACACGACCGCAACCGTTCTCAATCACATCAGATGTATGAGGCATGAACATAGTCAACCTCCATAATCTGCATTGTGGATGACTAGGATATATCCTCAACATGCCACCCCCACATACTCAACAGTATGCGCTCTGAGTTTCCCTTAGGAATACTCATTTCACCATCCAGCAAGTTCTGACACTAAAGATGGTTCTACGACACAGGGCACTACATGATTAGAGTTGCACTTGATTAGTTATGCCAATTGGGTGAATTAAGGCTGCATCAAATAATTGGACATACAAACCCTAATTCACTTCTAGCAAGAATATAAATATCAAAACTTGAAAAGATATAAAACATATGAAACATAATTTCTCATCTCATCATCACATGGTACTATTCACTTGCCATTCATGAGACTATACTAGTCATCATATTATCACAAGATATAAATCCTTTTCACAATATCACAGGGTATCAACCCTTATCAACAGAAGAGGAATACACCTCATTCAGGGCTCAACCATGCCCAAAGGTCATTAAGACCATCATACTATCACATGATATAAATCTTTTTCACAATATCACATGGAATCAACCCTTATCAACACAAGAGGATTACACCTCATTCAGGGCTCAATCATGCCCAAAGGTCATTAAGACCATTATATTATTATTCCCTACAAGATCATCATTATCGTTTCATGCCTTATAACAAGGCTCAGTAACATTACTTACATATAATACACCAGATCAACACAATATTGCATTAATGATCTAGGAGATATTCATAAACAATCATAGCAGGGTTATATTAACATTAAGAACATTCCTTTATTACATCGACATGTAAGGAATCTAGATATGATTAACTCTCATCATATTCATTATGAACATATTTTACATAAGAAAGTATCAACCATGTGGTTATAATAACCACCAATTAACATATCAAGGTTATGATCATAGTAAGGATGTTATTCTACCATTATTCCATCATATAAGAATGTTAAACATGAATACTCATCTTTATCTAATTGCATTAGAGTTAGGTTCAACATGATAAATTATATCAATGTTACTAATTATCACTTATACCTGAACTCTAACTCACGACATCCCAATTGGATCATGGATGCATAAGGTGAAGCATAACCATCACATTCCATAGTATTCTCAATTATGAACCCACACATAAATCAAGGTGTAACCATCATGTTATAGCATACTAGGGTTTCAACAATAATAGAGTACTCCATGATTGTATTAGTCATTCAAGGACTATTCATACCCAATTACCATCATTTAGTTATATTAAAGCTAGGTATAACAAGCTATACCTCATTAGGGTTGCATATCAACACAATGTGATTATAATCCCTTTTATTAATATGAATGAATAGGTAAGACTACCTTATTAAGGGTAACCCTCCGTTTGTTCCATCATCATTCAATCAATATCACCATACCACAATGTCACCCAGAACCATTGGATGTTTAAAAGGTAAGACCTTTGGTTGTTTACACAAGTAAACACTTTGGATAAACCACCTATGAAGTCCTTGATTTGTGATCTAGAAAGAGTCACCATATAACCCTAGACATCACTTGATAATCGATACAAAAAGTTCCATTGAGAGTAGGGTAAAACCCACAATTCACTATTCAGTTAAAACAAGCCATCCATAGTCAACAAGTAAGCTCCTTAAGTTGATCATATAAAGGAAACCATATAAATCACATTATTAGGACCAACATATTACATTAGCCATCATTCCACCTTAATGGAGGAATAAATAGTAGATCTCGATCATTGGGTCAAGTTCACATGTTAAAACCATCAATTATAGTATAGGTATGACCATTGCATCAAGTGACCCAAGAAACCATTGGCTTAAGGCTTAATTGATGATACAACTACAATGCTTGACTCACCATAGGTTTTAGAGACCTGATACTCCATCATTAGTGACCATTAAGTCACCATAGGTTGTTAGATCAACACTAATTCATTAATCAACATCAAATATTAAGCTAATGTCAACATTGATTGATAACATCAATAGGGTACTTAATGGTTGATCATTAAACTTCTAATTGATCCAAAACCTGACCTAAGGGGGGTGAACATAGGTTGTCACCATCATTTGACACCCTTGCTCATGACCATCAGTTGTTATGAATACAACACCATAGGGTTGTTGCAATGGTACCATCATCGGGTCATGGTTTATAGAAGAAATCAACTTTAAACCCTAAAATTGACCATTGGTTGATAGGTGCTTAGCACCATAGGTTGTCAAACCAACCTAATCCAAGTCATATTGTACCTTAGGAGTATCATACACATGATCACATGTTCATATATAACTGAAATCAGAATAGGGAACATTACAAAAATCGAAATCCAAGTCAAGCATAGCTTTTTAGTGCATGGATCATCATTTTCAAGCAAGAACATGATCTAGAAAGCTTATGGTAAGAAATAAACACGGAGCAAGTTATAAAACTTGCCTCTAATAAGAAGATGAAACCCCACACCAAAGAAATCTCGAGCAGGTAGGTAGAAAATCCAAAAATAAGCTATGAATTCGTCCATCTAGCACCTTTCTTCATCAAATGAGCAAATCTGGGGTTCGAAACGTCCGAATTCGACTAGAATTGTGTCCAGGGGGTTGTCTTCAACCTCGAAATAAGCCCAAATTGAATTTGTTGCACACAACAGCTATCTAGCACGAACATGTTGAAGGAAACGAGCTCCGAGCTGGGTGCTACTTGTGGCTATGGCTGCAGACTTCGATTCTAAGCTCTTGGCCGAGCTTAATGCGGCGATTTGGTGCTGTCCTTCACACCCAAATGGTCCTGGTTCGGACCTACTGCTGCAAGCAACAACTCCTTCATGTACAAGTGAAAATGGAATCTTGGTTGGGTGCCTAAATGCAGCTAGGAGCTACGGATTTGTGCTCTGAACCCTCGGTCGATCTCGATGGCATCATTCCGGAGTGCTGGCTGTGCCCAGGAGAGCCCCTGGCCGGTGCCCTGCTGCACCTGCAGCTTGGCCGCAACTCTACTGGCCCGCGCCCTAGCAGCTCGGCTACTTGGATGGGGCGAGGATGAAGGACGGAAGGTGGGAGAATGGAGGACGGAGGTTGATTTCTCACTATTTCGCCCAAAATCACCCTAAATTGCCCGCTCTTCTACTGTTGCGATCGGATTGCTGGGCGCCGCTACAGTGCATCACTCAAGCGGTGGATTGGGGAAGATGATAAGGGAGAAAGGGAAAGAAAAAGGAAATATAAAAGCTAAAAATTGGATAAATTGCAGATTTATCCCAGGAATCTTGCAAACCTCATAACTTTTGCCTCGAAGGCCCAAATTAATTGATTTCCTTTGCAACATTCCAAACACGGGATCCTCTACAATCTCAAAGAAAGAAATCATGCTAATTAGACTGTAACACTCAGTCAAAGCACTAATTGTATCTGTGAGTACTTAATTCAACTTAATCATCTTAATGATGCACTAAGCATTACATTATGGTAATTAAGTGTGTTCAACTCATTAAGAAAGTTTAGGGGCCTTACAGGTAAGTCCTTGGTACGGTGGATATCTCCTTGTGATTGGATGGGTAAGTCCTTTGGTGGTCTTGTGTTGTAACTCTTATTGGTGATAATATAGAGAAAATCACTTACAAAGTCCTAGAGGTTAACCTCTCTAGGTAGTGGACTGACTCACTTCTAATTTTAAGTGTAGAATCACTCTACATCCCTTTGTCAAGTGCTTTCTATCATTATCTCTCATCCTTGCTATGCTTGTTAGATAGGACTTCAAATTGGAAATAAGATATTGCTATAAACTTGATATAATTTGAAGGTTGAATTTGTTTTGTGAGAATTTTTGTAGCTATATTCACCCCCATCTAGAGCCCTTAGATCCAACAAGAAATAGAATTCTGCCTACACACCACCTCAAACAATGACTCCCCATGTTGGCAGCAAAGCAACAACATGAAATCTCAAGACAACAACAAAGGGGTGGAAAAACCCTTCTAGATCTCCACCATAGAAATATAGGGATGACATGCCACAATATCAACAGGAAAAGAAGATCTTTATACAAGATTTGGGATTATATCTCAATAATCAACAACAATGTAGATGACTGTGGTGTATATCAACAACAATATTGATGACGACGGTGTATATAATAACAACAAATAGGTACATAGGAGTGGTTCAGGTGGTTCGACACGGTGTCCCCTCATGAAGGGACCCATGTTCGAAACCCAGTGGCCGCTTCCGAAATGGTACCCGTCGTGCAGGCCGGCCAACTGTGCGCTTTAACTGGTTCCTGAGTGTGCGGGGCGCTCGGGGACTGAGAGTTTTACGCTGTTTGGGGGGGGTCACAAAAGTGGCGCTTCTACGGGGGCAATTCTCTTGATAAAAAAGGTAGTGCTGGTGGCTCAATAAGCAAACAATATTGATGGAGGCATGGAAGTACATGTAGATGTAATAGTAGGGACTTCAAGATGAACTTTGATGGAGATGCTTCATGGAGACAATTCCTAGAAGAAGTAGGGGTAGGAGATCTCAATAGGAAGCCAAGCAATGCCTGGAGGCTACCAACAAGGAGATGCTTATCTTCTTTGCTCTCTCTCTTTCTCAGGGTTAGGGGTGGTGTAGAAAATCCTGCTCTGATACCATGGGGAAAAGATGGTATGATGGGGAAGTCCCCTTGTGTATGCTATTTTTATTATGTAGAAGGGAATCCCCCTCTCCTATAAATAGGATAAGGGGGAATAGTACAAACTCAAGACAAATCATAATGACCAAGATACCATTGAGCCCCTTTAACAAAGAGACTAAACAACTTAACTAAAATAGACTCTCTAATAAAAAGATAGTTTGATATTCAAAAGTAACATGGAGATACCAAGACCATCAATGAGAACGTCAAGTAGGAAGTCTTGTGCATGATCAAATTTAAGAGAAGTGATGATACCTAGTTGTCTTTGGGAAAGTCTACTTGTAGTGAACTGTTGGAGGACAATTTTGTAGTAAGCGTTTACCAAAATAGACTACATATATGGGGTGGATGAAGGCACACTTCATAGCTGGGACCATCGAAAAGACAACATGATATTATAGACAGCGACATGTGCAGTAACAAAGGAGGCTCTCATAGGACAAGATCTAATGTCTCAACTAATATGGTATTGGAGTTTTTGGGTGTGGATATGAGAGGAAATATAGGTGAAATTGATGACATCATCAGAACATTTATTTCCCAAACCTCCAAGGTACACAGTTAAGCATTGCCAAGCCGTTGTAGATCACTAGTCCATCACCAGCCATAATGCGTACCAGACTTCATCATGCCCACGATCAAAAGCAAAGCCGATAGAAGTTGGGGGCGTTGTTGAAGAGCGAACAAGAAGAGGGCATCCCAACATATGACCAAAAAATAAGAATCTCACATTATGTTAACTGAAGTAAATCAAAGAGATCCATCCATGCAAGAGTATTCACAATTCCTTCCTTAGAAGCTCCATGGCAAAACCTAGGTAGAAAACCATACCTCCTAAAGATCTTCGCTCCACATATATGATGAGATATATTAGAAAGGAACATACCAAATTTTGGATCTTGCCAATGGTCATCTAAAGGTAAAAAATATTTCCATCTTCTTAAAATTGACATGAAGACTAAAGTTTGGGCCTTATTCTTGGATAATAGATAGATCCTTGGAGACTTTGACAATGTCACCAATGAGGGTTTCATCATCAATATAGAAAGAAAGAAGTTCCATATGTCATTCATCCTTCAATAGTAGAGTAAGAGGATGGAGGCCAATGAAAAAAAAGGAGTGATCCAATAGATTGCTTTTTTGGACATTGACAATGGAGACAATAGGCTCACTCCAATCCATGCATACAGGTGCTGGGGATCTATAACAAATTCAACCCAACATGCAATAGATGGGAAATAAAGATGAACCTCTTGAAATATCATTGATATATCAACCACTTTTATTGTACTACTAAAGTATAAAGGGGCCATTGTGAGGGTGGTACTATGTTTTTAGTCATGGAAAAGGCAAGTGATGACATGTAGAAAGGCTTCATTTACCCCAGAAATTCCAACACCAAACATATGGTCCTCAAGATAAGGGAGTACATCTGACAATACAACCTTTATTGCAACCTTAGAAATAAGGTGATGCAAAACCATACTAACAATGACAGGTGGAATCCCATTGTTCGGTTTGAAAAGAGCAATAAAGGCACATTAGAGACATGGGAAGCTAGGGAGGCAAGACAATGACTGGAAAGACAAAGGTTGAGCAAAGTTGAGACACAATTCAAGAAGCCATATTTAATGGCTTTTGATGCACCACACACAGTGTCAAGAAGGTATTGCACACAAAGACCATCACATGTACAAGGGTTCCCTTTCTAGAAGGATAAGATTGCCTCTTCAACCATAACATTGAAAGTGATAGAGGGAGAACAAGGAATATCTAACACATGCTTTACCATAAGCAGGGGAAGTTGAGGGTGTTTGGCTTCGATATCCAAATGAGTAGAAGAATGTGAGGGGACAACATTTCTAGAGGAGAGATATCGCATGGAAGTAGAAATTGGCCATCCTTGATCTTTGACTTGGCATGGGAAACTTTGGATTCAACAAATTGTTCATGCTCAAAAGGACACTGGTGGGCCAATATCCAAGCAAGAAGTTGTTGGATATTGTCAAGTCCTAAATTCCTAGTTTCTAGGGCCTTAAGGATCATAATATATTGGAGTGAGGTACACTTTTATGCTGAGCATTCCTGAGTAGACTCTAGATAGAAGTAGTAGAGATCACACATAGCAACAAAAGACAAATCAAGCATCAATGGAGGTAGGATAATAATCCACTTGTTGTAGGGAAGCACGTAGAGTGTCAGTGAAGGGAAGATGATAAAGAAGGGGGATGATTTTTAACTTAGAGACACCCACACAAAATACATATTAAATAAGATTCACACTGAGCTGAGATGGTTCAATAAGAGCCAATGGCATTTCAATATGTTGGTAGGTTATCAAGGTACAAGGAACATGAGTCAGAAAGACAAGCTTGATGGGGACGGGCAAGCCAACAATCATGTTGACTGGGTCTTGACGTGGAGGATAAAACATAGTGGTAGTAGCATCAGAACTGTCAAAAGCACAACGGGGGATGCCTCAGACCAAGGTTGGGCAACAAGACATAAGCCACATATTCACTATTTGTAAGAATGAAGAGTGGTGACCAAGCCTTTTCAAACGTCAATGTATTCTTATAGATGCCCCCAACTCAAGTTGATGAAGACAAATGCACGATTAGAATATGACTAACAAAACTACACAAAGAAAAGGGTTTACCATGACATGTGTGGAGACTCCTAAAGGGGTATGTGATGTGGGACATGTGTTGGCTAATTTCACATCAGCTACAAAGGAACCTGCTGGTGATGAAGCTTTCTGACATTGCACTGATTGTTGCTGACGGTGAAAGGATATGAATGCATAAGATGAAATAGACTCCAAAACCATACTAGAATTTTTGATGAAATGATCTGATCAACTCTTTAGGGTGACTAGACTCATAGAAGGAGAGGATTCACACAATTTGAAAAATATTCAAAAGAACATTAATGCCCTTTTTAGATGATACTAATATCTAATTATTTTTATATTTAGTGATTGGAATCACCTCATAATCTATGGGAAAATATTTCGTGTTAAATAGAGATCAATCATTTGTCTTTCAATCCTATTTGGTTTAATGAATTTCTCCATGAATGTGTATATCTAAGGTGAAGTCATATAAAAGAAATAATTTGGATATAGAAATTGGCCTAGAAAAATTTCTTTCTACACAAATAGTTGTCATTTTGAATTTTGAATTTTGAATTCATATGACTACAAATCCATATGACAAAATATTCTCCATCATGTTTGAAGGAATCTCCCTTATTTGTGTTAGTTAAGTAATGTTCATATGGGGCGTTCAGACCATCTCGAGGTTTTGCAAAGAGTTGTCATTTTATTTGGATGAATACAAAAATCCAATGTTATCAGGATCGGACTAGTCATGAAACATGTGAGGCTACTAGTTCTTGATTAACTAGTTCGTCCTGTGGTTGTACCAGTGACATAAACAATATATAAAAATGAAATATATATTCTACAAATATATATAATATTGTAAAAATATGAAACTAGTTCAACTATGATGAAAGTATAAGTAGAATTCTTAGATTCCATAATAAAGTCATAACTTCATATGTCACAAATACTAATGTTTCATACAAAATCACACTTTCAAGATCCAAAGTTCATTAACACAATATGATTCAAAACATAACTAGACCCCATTACATTAGGTGGAGCCGAAGTTCTTGTGAGAGTTGGGGATTGAAAAATTAGGGTTATGGTTTTTTTTGTTTATGTCTATGCCCAAAAATGGATTAGATGTTTAGAGGGGAGGATGAAGTTATAGTTATCCACTCATTGGTTGAGACAGAAGTTATGGTTAATAAAACTGAAGCAAATGGCTAACTAGTCACTAGTACATTTCTAATCTCTAATGTCACTTTTCTTGACATTGGTTCCACTGACAAATCGTCACTATAGATAAAACAATGTCGTCTGTAAAGCATAATCATTACCATTGATCAAGTCCTACCAATTTAGAAAAAACACAAGTATCACTTTTCCTTTAATGTCGATTTCTTTCTGACATGATCGGCGTCTAAAATAACCCATGAAATACATTTTTTTGGTATAAATTATTTACCTCCAAAAACTTTAAGATATGCATTGATTGTTAGGGAATCGACGATAGAAACCTTTAGGAGTAAAACAATTTGCCTCCAAAATGCGTATGAAGTCGGTTGTTTATCCACAAAACCATCATTGAGCCTTAGGATAATCCACAAAAATTTGCACAATAGGTCTCAGTTTTATGTCAAAAAACTGACGACAAACACCCCCCAAAATATTCCCCCCAAGTTGCTTCTTAGTCATTAATTTTATATATACCTAATCAACAACTCAGTCCCCTTGTTGAGGCCAATTTTTTTTTGTTTGGAGAAGGGTCTCTGTCATCAATTTCTAATCTGGAACCGACATCTAAGTGCTTACTTAGTCGTGGTTGTAGCAATATAAACCGATGACTAAGTCCCCTTACCGAGGTCTACTTTTTGTTAGGATAAGGAGTTAGTTTTCAGTTCTTATTAGTGAATCCGACGATTAAGTACTAAATCTATCGTTCGTGTGCCTACCTAACCAATAATTAAGTACTTATTCTTCAGTTTACTCCAACAACCGAAGACTATAATATACTTAATAGCACCTACAAATTTTTTTCCCCCATTCTCTATTTCATCACTCCCCTGATACCTAGCACTAGTTATTATACCCCATTCATCGTCGTCCAGCTGCTCCCCCACTACTACTCTCCACCTCGCCATTGTCGCTACTTCTCTCCACTGCCACCGCTACTTCTCTTTGCCGCCGCCACAACCACTGCTGCTGCAACTTTCTGCCACCACTACTGCTACTCTTCTCCACTGCCACTGTATTCCTCCATAACTACTTGGACCGGAGCTGCTTGAGTAGCCAACCTCCAGCGCTGATTGGACCAAAGCTGCTACTCTTCGCCCCCGTCATTGTCTTCCTCCATAGCTACTTGGACTGGAGCTTCTTGGGGGGCCAAACACCAACGCCAACCACCAGCCACCAGTGCTGCTTGGGCCACCAACTACCAGGCACCGGTGCTGCTTGGGCTGCCAACCACCAACCATCAGAGATGCTTGGACCAGAGCCACTTGACTTCTTCACCTACCAGTAGTGCTCTGCTACCGCCAAACACCTTGTTCCTGTCAACTTCTTCACCAAGGGTAATTTTTTAAATGTAATTGTTGATTTGTTATGAAAATGCATGCATTACGTTTAGGTCATTAAATTCTACATCTATTATGATTTTCTATGAAAATGCATGTATTATGTATTATAGTAGGTCACTAAATTATAAGTTGTATATATAATTAGAATTTATAATTATGTTTACAAAAATGAATGATTAATGATATTCACATTTGATAGATGATAAAAATGCCTAATGATAAATTAGTTAGTTCTTGATGATATATTGATTCAAAACGCTTCTTAAATTATATGAGGTCAAAAGACTTCTCAAATTGAATGATAAAATGTAACTAGGGTTTTAATTTGGAATTGGAGAAACTATTTGGGTGCATTGTTCAATTTGGGTATAAGTGCTTATATATGTGGGTGGTTAAACACACTAATTATTTATCCATATAACATTCAAATTGGGTTTATTTACTTGTATATTTGGGTGCATTGATCAATTTGAATGTTGTATGGATAAATAATTAGTGTCATTAACTATGTTGGTTATCAATAAATATGTAATGTTTCTAAGATCTACCTTGTCTTGATGAACCTTAACATTGCTTTCCCTATTATCTGTTGGACTAGAAACCCATCTAAGATTGACTCATTAGGAGTAAATCTTGGATAGTCCCCGATTTGGGACTGTTCTTGAACACTTAATCTCACCTAGGATGTAAGTGTACAATGTATATTTGGTCAAGATGTTTCTTCAACACTTCCCCATTTTTTCTTTTAGTACATATGTTGGTGGACATTTTCCCATCTACATCGGTGTACTTGGAGAACTGTGTGGAAATGCTGCTGAAATTTTCTTAAAGGCCAAATACACATTATACACTTACTAGTGAGATTACATTTTCAAGAATGGGATAGGTGGTACACACATTTATTACTAAACCCTAAACCCTAATCCTAATCTATAAACCATAAACCCTAATCTATAAACCCTTATCCCTAAATCCTAAATGATAAAACCTATTTGTAAACCGTAAACCTAATCATGTAAACCTCAAACCCTAGTAATTTTTTTCTTTGATCATAGAAAGGATAGATCATGGATGTCCATTCCAAATTGTTGCACCTGGAGTTTATTACTAGTCTCGATCAATTTATAGGATTTGTAGAGGAACATAGGAAATGACATGGAGATAGGTTCTATTTTCCATGTAGGCATTACAATAACAACTTGAAAGTCAACACTGTTGATGAAATTAAAAGTCATGTCACATGCACGAGATTGTATAGGGCTCTAAAAAATGGTACTAGCATGGAGATATTCCAACCATGAGATTAGTAGATGTCGATAGTAGTATTTGTGTTGAAGAAGAAATTGCCTCTGATGATGTAGATGTGAATGAATTGATTCAGATAGACATGGTTGATGCGATGCTAGATAGTTGTGGGGTAGAGCACACTGACATCCTTATTTAGAAACATTGTGCATGATGCTGAGAGACCACTATACATAGGTTGTATTAAGTTTATGAAGTTGAGCACTATGTTCAGATTGTGTACTCTGAAGGCTAATAAAAGATGGAGTGACAAAATCTTTATGTTATTGTTATCTTTGTTGAATGAAATTCAACCTGAAGGCAACGAGCTTCCAATCTAACATACAAATTAAAGAAAATGTTATGCCCAATGAGAATGAAGGCTAAGAATATACATACATGCCCAAATGACTGTGTTATTTCCAAAGGACTATGTTGATTTGAAAGATTGTCCAAAATGTGGGGCGTCAAGGTATAAAATGACGACTTTAGGGAAGTCTAAAACTGTCTCTCCTACCATGGTGATGTGGTATATACCTATAATACCATGGTTTCAATGCTTGTTTGCCAATACCATGGATGCGTAGAATTTAAGGTGGCATGTAGAGGTAGAGAAAAATAATGATGGGATCCTATGACACATGTCTGATTCCTCATAGTGGAAGAAGATTGATTTATTGTACCCCAAACTTGGTGAAGAAATCATGAATGTAAGACTTGGATTTTGTACTGATGGGATGAATCCATATAACACATTGAGCAACCAACATAGCACTTCACCTATTATGACTATTATATACAATCTTCCTCCTTGGTTTTGTATGAAAAATAAGTACGTCATGCTGTCGTTGTTGACATCGGTCCCTAAACAACCTGGCAATGATATCAATGTTTATCTTGAACCTCAGATTGGTGACTTAAAGAAAATCTAGGGAGAAGGTGCGATGACCTATGATGCTTTGCATAGAGAGACATTCTGTTTGCATGCTATGTTGTTTTGCACTATTAATGACTTTCCAACATATGGGAATTTGTTTGGGTATAGTATAAAAGGATCCAAAGCATGCCCTATATGTGAAGAGTGTTGGTATGTATGCCCAGAGAGACAATCATACGATGATTGCAATGGAGCAGTAGACACTTGATTTGATAATAATAAAGGTAATTCCATCTATTATGCTTGTCTCAATCAAGAGACAATGACACATACATAGCAGATGTCTAAAGAATAATGTTACTCGATGACATATGACTTTAGGATGATGACCCAAACAGTGAGATCGTAAGTATGATAAGAGTACATGCATTCTTGTTATGTCCCTAGTTGAATATGAATGTGGAAGCAAAATAGTGTGTTGATTGATGACAGAGACTCATTAGTCATGATATGCGATTTCAAGTCAAGCACATAAGTACATTTTAGGGATCAATGTATCAGAAAAACCCACCATGAGAGTGATACATGGATACCATGGAATGGTAGTCAGAATCAACTGTCATAGTGATAGTGGTGATTATGGTTCTTAGACCTGAAGTCACTACACTCATCACATGTTGTTATGTGTATTTAGACATCATCAAATGTGACCTTGAAGAAGGGTTTCCATAAAGGTAATGCTTAGGTGCATTATGACACATGAGAATTGAGTGTGAGTGATGTAGATGGGATTTTTCCCTCCTACAAGATATTGATATCTAGGGCCTCTTGATAAGTGAGACTGAAAAATGTATGGGCATACACATGTGACTTAGTATGTGATACGTGAGATCACTTGCATCTCAGAAAGTATGCTCTAGTTCAAGGAACATGGATTGAACGTTGATGTCCATAACTGATAGTGTTTCTCATGCAAGAGCCTAAGGGTTGCATCTCTAGGGTGATTTTGTGAATTGCGACCGCCGCTGGTGGCTACACCACCTCCTAGCCCCGGTCGGGCACTTTGCCTATCAGGAACCTCATCCCTATCCATAGATCATGATGGCCCTCTTCTGTGGCACCTTACAGATCGCAAACATGTTGGCCAAGGTCAGTAGATGTCTTAACCGCCCCCACCACAACATGGGATGCAAGCACAAAGGGTGGTGTAGGCTCATAGGATGGAATCAACTGCTTCAATAGTTGATGTCAACACCGTTGTCCAGGATATGAGGACCATCTTCACAAATGGGAGCCCAGTCCCCCCCAGAAGCCAATAGAGGACAAGGTGCTGAGGACGGGATACAAGCCACACTGAACAAACCTAACATAAATGCTTCTCAAATAGGAGGAGGAAGACAAGTCATCTCAGAGGAGAGGATGGATGATTGCCAACATATGCAGAACACGAGAAGCGGATCATTGTTCAGGATTCCTTAAGACACCTATTACATATGTATGGAGAGAGGACACTAGCAATCCTAATGCACCCGACCGAAGGTGTGCTACGTTTGTCATCAACCTGGCCATGTAGCTCACGGATGCCAAGACAAAGTGCCCCACACCACTGGATCTTACATCCTAGATGATATTCCCTCCATTACCGATGGGGATACTGATAGGCTCGAATCGCGCGTTCCAAAAGGGAAGGCGGACTAAGAAGGAATCAAACTTTTAAATTTATAACCCGAAACCTTCAAGGACCCCCGCAACTTTTATTACGGGGTCGAAGTAGATATACGGGGTGAACACAGGGACATGGTGACATTTAGGACACTCGAGATTTTGTCCTTTAGTTAGATAAGCCAAAATGACAATCAATGAAAATATATGCTAGAACTAGTCTAGCGGGTTGTCACAAATTAAAAGAGAAAATAAAGAAAAGAAAAGAAAAGAAAACAATACAAAATAGAGTTCGTGGGATTCTACTAAACAGAGAGAAGGAGTTCCTAGCTATGTAACCACAAATTGGGCAGTCTATGCACCCGTTCTCGGGCGCAGAACACCCTCAAACACCTCAGCAAGCAACCTACATCCAACATAGCACTCACTGTGGTATCTGTTCCTGTGGGTCGTCCCACTCGCTCTCGCGAAGCATGACTAAAACCCATCTATGATTGCGACATTGAACCTCTCTTCAGGATGGAACATCAACATCTCAACATATTCTAAAGGTCCTCTCAGGTCTAGAATGTGTTGAGATGTTAAGAATAGACATCTGTTGAACCATCCTCCTCTCGGGCTCTGGTCTAAACTATCTTCTCGCATCTATTCCTACACGGATCTCTCGATACAGGAAGAAATAGCAGTTCAAACTAGAAAGAGATCAACCAAACTAGCAATCACAACTAGAGAGAGAGGATAGAACAAGCAAACATACTAGATCTGAAATAAATCTACTTGCTTATGGCAAAAGTACATAAATATGCCCAAAATGGGCTACATAGACAAGAAGGAGTTCAGCTAGCCATGGGCAAGCATAGTTGGCACCGAACAAAGATGGAAGTACATCGTTGTACAGAAACAAATGAGAACAGAAGAAGGAAAGAGGAGGAAGAAGAAATTATCCCATAGAGGAGAGGTGGCTCTCGCTCCTTAGCCTCCGTATAGGTCGGATCTAGTCTTTTCAGCCTTCCTCCTAGGTCTTCTGGACACCTTGGCCTCCTTTCTCTCTAGGATCCTCCCCGAACAACGGCGTGGATGATGTCTGGATGGTCCAGATCTGGGTTTCCACCACATATCTGGGTGGAAATGAATAGGTGGATGGACCAGGGTCGTGGATCTCTCCACAGATCTGGAGGGTGGAGTGAATGGCGTCAGGATGAGTAGAACTCTCCAGGTCGGGGCACAAGATGGCGGCTGGAGTCCTCCTCTTTGCATCCAGACTCAGTGCTGTAGCCTTTTGGTCCCCTAGAGTCTCTCCCCTTGAGAGGCAGTGGTGTGGGTCTATTTATAGTGCTGGGTGTATAGGGGGGTCTGTGGTTGGACCTCAGTCGAGGTGTGTAAGCCTTCTCTGGTCGCGGTCTTGTTTCAACCCTGCTGGACCTCGGGTGCGGCTGTAATTAACCTCAGTCTGTAATTATGCCTGCGGTTGATGACATGGAGAAGGAGAAGCGATGGTGTGAGGAAGACAACAGCAGAGGTGGTGGACGTAGAAAAGAGTTTCTTCCACGAGGTGGTTTGATGACTGCGGTTTCTCATGGTTGTGGAGATGAAGACATGAGGCAAGGTCATGGATGGGAGAGGAGGAACCGCAGTCGCAGTTGTTGGTGGGAATAACCGCGGTCGTAGTTAGTAGGGTGAGCAGATGAATGATTGCGGTGTAGAAGGGAAGGATGAGACCGCGGGTGTAGTTATGGGTGTGAAAAAACTGCGGTCACGGTTGCTAGGGTTGTAGAGGGTCAGAAGAGGAAGGTGCGATGAATAGGGGGGTGAGGTCACGGTTCAGGTGGAGGAAAGAGTGTTGCAGGTGTTGATGGTGGTAGGTGCTGTGAGCGGAGGGGAGCGGGCCACAATGTGGAGGTTGAAGGTTGCTGTGATGAGGAGGATAGGTCGCGGTGTTTGGCAGTAGCTATTACTACGGTCGCAGTTCTATGGGTAGGTCGTAGTATCTACTGAGGGTAGTGGAGGTCGCGGTTGTTGGGGGCAGAACGCAGACAGGTAGGAACCGCGGGTGTGGTGAAGGGGTTAGCAGGTCACGGTTTAAGGCATAAGACCGTAGATGCAGTTCTAAGGTAGAGAAGAGAGGAGTCACAGTTCTAGAGGAGAGGCTGGGAAACTATGATCGCAGTTAGTGTTAGAGGGGAGGGGTCGCGGTTATAGCAAGATGGGAGAAGAGAACCGCGATGCTGGAGTAGGGCGATTGAACTTGATCACTATCAACCCAAATTAACAAGGGCCCAATTAATAGATGGACTGAGAGGGTTGGGCCCAAGTACTCATAATCCATCTGCAAAAAAAGAGGTAAAATCCCATAAAAATGAAGATAAATCAATTAAGCTAGGTAGAATCGAATGTAGAGAGGTTAAGGCAATAAAATCATAAAATCTGAGCAAAATTGGGCCCATGATGTGACTCAAACAATGATGAATATGTGTTCATCATTAAAAGATATAGCAGATAATACTGTTTTACTGGGCCTCAGTTGGAGAGAAAATATGGAGAATAACTTCCATCACAAGTTTGGTGCCAGCTAGTCCCAAAATTGGCTAGATTAGCTACTTTATTGGCTATTTTAGCCACTTTACCTATGACAAGATAAAAGGTGCTAAAACATAAGCATTATAGGGCATATTAAGGCTATAACGACACAAGACCACATATAAATGCTTAGTGAATACACATAATTTTGGGTGTTATCAACTACCCCAAGCTTAAAACCTTACTTGTCCACAAGCACGACTATGCTCAAAGAACAAAAAGATAACATCCAAATTAAGCTTGGTGATAGATGCCAAGGCTAAGAAAAATAGTTTAAAATATCAGTACTCCTGATCCATGTCATTTCAGGACAAACCCCCACAAATTAGGAAAAATCCTGCCAAAGCAAGATCAAAGAGTGTCCATGCAAGATTAAGCAAATTCACTACAACTTGTCGATACTCATGAGGGTTTCAATCATAATTATACATCATAAAAGTTTTTTCACACAAATAATTATGCAGGTGATGAGCAATGAGCAATCACCATGAATCCATGCATATCAATTAGGAACAACACACCTCTCACTTATTCATGTCCTAAGAAACAAAGCAAAAGACTCTAATAACTTCTGAGGATTCCGATCTGCGTCAGGTTGGTCCATGTAACGAGCAACAGTCCCTGCAGTCCAAGTCAGTTGGCCCAAAGCAGTGAGATGAACTCCTCATACTACGCTCGAACCAACCCTGCTACTGAGATGATCTCAAAGGTCTCCTAGGGGTTCCTAGTGACTCTCTAATGAGCTTTTGGAGTGATACTACCAGGAACGACATACCCTCCTTCATGAGCGCAATCATACACCAACTGGGCACCATCCTCAACTCTCCTAAAAGGGAAAACATACACTCATTTATTCCCACTCAGGCTTTTATTCTCTGCATTCTATTTTTTAGGATTGGGTGAGAACTATATATATATTTTGGGATTTTGTGGGCGGCCAAGCCTCTTTTGCAACTTTTTATATTTTTCATCTTTTTGACTCAATCTAATGTGAGAAGGCACGTAGTCCATCAAGGAAAACATTTCATCTTATTTATAGCTCAAAGCCCGTCATGATCCGCTTGACACCTGTGTGAAAAGTTGCAATTATAATTCAAGAAGCCTTAGAATAGAGGCAAGCTCATGAAACCAAAGCTAGGATTCTTTGATCATGTTTTAGCTCATTCCATCGGTCCTTTACCTTGGATTTGTCATTCACAACATAGATCAAGGGAATAAATCTTTAAGCTATGAAAAAGGCACATAACCTTAGATTTATTACCAAACTTAAGGAAAGAATCAATGAGCAAGTCAAGAACAAGATAAAGCAGTTTTAAGATGAAAAAAAGTGCATTCATGCATACAAATAAGCATTTAGTTCTAAGATTTGTATTGCATAGCCTTAATTGCAAAGCTACAAATTACAAAATTATCACCTAAATGCATTAAATAAACATGCATGCGTGAAGAATGAAGAGGTAGAAGGGCGAATAGCCCTACCACCCCAAGCTTAAAATTTTGCTCGTCCTCGAGCAAGATCTAAGCTTAGAATAGTAGGGTGGGAATGCATGGAAGTTAGGGTGGGAATCTTATTAAAGTCCTAAATTGATGCATGTATGCAAGGAAAAATAAAGCAGTTAGAGGAAAGAAACTAATGAAGCAGGAACACAATTTTTATTTTAATGAAAAGAGAAAAGAAAGATGTAAGAAAAAGGGGGTGGCTGCCCCACGATACCGATACTAGGATCCCAAATCCTATGTTTTGGGACCAGTGTCACCTGTGTCTTGCCAAATGGATTCGTCTCATAGTAGGAGAAGAATAGGTGGAGGTGAGGGCCATTCTGAGTCTGAAGTAGAGGAATAGAATATGATGACTCAGTGAACTCATCCGTGTGTTGGAATTGTCTTGAATTGCACTGAGATGAATTCTTCGACAAAGCATCCTCAAGGCACCTTTCAATGTATGGATATGAATGGGAAGGCCCTAGGATGTCGAAACAGGATGGGATGGAGGGGAGAGGTTGAAAGCTTTCTGGAGGACTCATCTCTCCTCCCTCCATCTCTAAACTTGAGGTTGGATACTCAGATAAGTCAACATGTACAGTCTAAGTCATCCAATCATTTTCTGAGTAAAAAGTGTCCCCAGAAGAATATATTTGTTGTTCTTCCACCCCAAGCTTGTCGCCTTCTGTGGGGTCTAGGGTGTCTTCATGCTCGGTAGACATGTTGTAGTGGATCGCCCATCTTGTTCCCTTGAGTTCCACCAAGCCTTGTAAAGGGTTGGTGGTAAATGTCAGGTCATGCTGCTCCAACTCATCGTCGTCAGTATATTCGCTCTATTGAGAGGAATAGTCATCGTCATCCTCATCGAACAAATTGTCCCAAACCATGATTGGCGTACTACTCGAAGCTAAATGACATTTCTCAATATGAGAGATATCATCCTGGTTTGGGTCAATGTTGGACTCGGGTTCCTCAATCCAACCTTCTGGATGCGAGGTTGTTTGGCTTCCCTAGTGAGGATAGGAGTCATCGTCATCATATAACCATTCATGCTTATGACTCATATCTTCCATTGGTTCATTAGTTGAGTCATCTGGATGGAATGAAGGGCTTCCCCAAGTGGGTTGGTCTTCACAGAAAAATCATGGTGAGTCCAGTTGATGGTCTGAACATGAAAGTGAGGTATACTCCTCTTCAGGCCCAATGGAATGGTCTTGATGACTGCAATCTTCATCGCCAGGTGGTTGAGCTTGTGACTGTATGGTAACCAAATTGATGATCTCTTGAAGCTTGTTGCCTTGCTCAACATCTTTATCATGGAGATGTTGGACTTGTGCATCAATGCTTTCAAGATTCGTTAATTCCGCCTTGCAATCTTATCGGAGACTCACTGTATCAAACTGGTGTGATTGGATGAATCCTTGCTCAGCAGTTTGAAGCATTCTTTTACTGTGGTCTGCAATCTCTGTTTCTATTCGGAGTTGACACTCCTACTTTTCTAATAGTTGCTGGAGCAGATTGACGTGTTCTTGGAGATGAGGTGCTAAGGAGGTGAGTGCATGAATACTTTCCCCAACCAACTCCACTGCCTTAATCAGTTTTTGATCCCATGATAGCACGGATGTCGAGGGCTTATTGAAAGTCTTTGTTGTTGGGATTTCAACATATGACGATGGTGGAGGTGAGTATAAATTGACTAGCTGTAGAGCTCGACCTTCAATTATTTGCCAACAGTTAGAACTGTAGAAAAACTTGGGAGGACAGGTGGACAAGATGACTTGTCTCGCCGAAGCAAGATCCATGGCTGAAAAAGTATAAGAAAAAGAAAAGGTATTCAGTATATATGAACAAGTATGTTTAAAATAAAAGAAAACTATGCATATATATACATGCTTAAAAGTGACAGAACAAAATCTTTTAGGCATGTAAACGTGGAAAACCACCTCCCCGACAACGGCGCCAAAAAGGTGATAGGCCCGAATCGCGCATTCCAAAAGGGAAGGCAGACTTATAAGAAATCAAACTTTTAAATTTATAACCCAAAACCTTCAAGGACCCCCACAACTTTTATTACGGGGTCGAAGTATATATACGAGGTCGAACACATGGACATGGTGATGCTTAGGACACCCAAGATTTCATCCTTTAGTCAGATAAGCCAAAACAATAGTTGATGAAAATATGTGTTAGAACTAGTCTAGCAGGTTGTCACGAATTAAAAGAGAAAACAAAGAAAAGAAAAGAAAAGAAAACAGTACAAAACAGAGTTCATGGGATTCTACTGAACAGAGAGAAGGAGTTCCCAGCTATGTACCATAAATTGGGCAGTCTATGCACCCGTTCTCGGGCACAGACCACCCTCAAACACCTCAGCAAGCAACCTACATCCAACATAGCACTCGCTATGGTATCTGTTCCTGCGGGGTCATTCCACTCGCTCTTGCGAAGTGTGACTAAAACCCATCTATGATTGCGACATCGAACCTCTCTTGAGGATGACACATCAACATCTCAACATATTCTAGAGGTCCTCTCGGTCTAAAATGTGCTGAGATGTTAGGAACAGACAACTGTTGAACCGTAATCCTCTCGGGCTCCGGTCCAAACTATCTTCTCGCGTCTATTCCTACACATATCTCTTGATACAGGCAGAAATAGTAGTTCAAACTAGTAAGAGATCAACCAAACTAGCAATCACAACTAGAGAGAGAAGATAGAACAAGCAAACATACTAGATCTAAAATATATCTACTTGGTTAAGGCAAAAGTACATAAACATGCCCAAAACGGGTTACATAGCCAAGAAGGAGCTCAACTAGCCATGGACAAGCATAGTTGGCACCGAACAAAGATGGAAGTACATCGTTGCACAGAAACAAAGGAGAACAGAAGAAGGAAAGAGGAAGAAGAAGAGATTAGCCCATAGAGGAGAGGTGGCTCTCGCTCCTTCGCCTCCGTATAGACCATATCTCATCTTTTCGGTCTTCCTCCTTGGTCTTCCAGACACCTTGGCCTCCTTATTCTCTAGGATCCTCCCTGAACAGTGACGTGGATGATGGATGGATGGTCCAGATTTGGGTTTCCACCACAGATCTGGGTGGAAATGGATGGGTGAATGAACTAGGGTCGTGGATCTCTCCACAGATCTTGAGAGCATAGGGGATGGTGTCGGTATGAGTGGAACTCCCTAGGTCGGGGAATAGGATGGCAACCTGGTGGCGGCTGGAGTCCTCCTCTTTGCATCCGAACTTAGTGCAGTAGACTTTCAGTCCCCTGGAGTCTCTCCCCTTGAGAGGCAGTGGTGTGGGTTTATTTATAGTGGTGGGTGTATAGGGGGTCTATGGTTGGACCTCGGTCGAGGTGTGTAAGCCTTCTCTGGTCACGGTCTTGTTTCACCCCTGCTAGACCTCAGGTGCGGTTGTAATTGACCTCGGTCTGTAATGATGCCCGTAGTTGACTGTGTGGAGAAGGAGAAGCGATGGCGTGAGGAAGACAGTAGTAGAGGTGGCAGACATAGAAAAGAGTTGCTTCCGCGAGGTGGTTCGATGACTGCAGTTGCTCAGGTCATGGAGATGAAGACGTGAGGCAAGGTCGAAGATGGGAGAGGAGGAACCGTAGTCGCGGTTGTTGGTGGGAATAACTACGATCGTAGTTAGTAGGGTGAGAAGATGAATGATTGTGGTGTAGAAGGGAAGGATGAGACCGCGGGTGCGGTTATGGGTGTGAAGCAACTGCGATCGTAGATAGTGGAATCGCAGTCGCAATTGTTAGGGTTGTAGAGGGTCAGAAGAGGAAGGTGCGATGAAGAGTGGGGGGTGAGGTCGCGGTTCAGGTAGAGAACAAAGTGTTGCAGGTGTTGATGGTGATAGGCACTATGAGCGGAGGGGAGTGGGTCGTAGTGCGGAGGTTGAAGGTTGCTGTGATGAGGAGGGTAGGTCGCGGTGTCTGGCAGTAGCTATTACAGCGGTCACAGTTCTATGGGTAGGTCACGGTATCTATTGAGGGTAGTGGAGGTCACAGTTGTAGGGGGTGGAACCACAAATAGGTGGCCATAAGAACCGCGAGTGTGGTGAAGGGGTTAGCAGGTCACGGTTTAAGGCAGAAGACCGCAGGCACAGTTCTATGGTAGAGAAGAGAGGAGTCACAGTTCTGGAGGAGAGGCTGGGAAACCGCGATCGCGGTTAGGGTTAGAGGGGAGGGGTCGCAGTTAGAGCAAACTGGGAGAAGAGAACCGTGATGCTAGAGTAGGGCGATTGAACTTGATCGTTGTCAACCCAAATTAAGAAGGGCCCAATTAATAGATGGGTTGAGAGGGTTGGGCCCAAGTACCCATAATCCACCTGAAAAAAGGTAAAATCCCATAAAAATGAAGATAAATCAATTAAGCTAGGTAGAATCGAATGTAGAGAGGTTAAGTCAATAAAAGCATAAAATCTGAGAAAAACTGGGCCCACGATGTGACTCAGACAATGATGAATATGTGTTCATGATTAGAAGATATAGCAGATAATACAGTTTTACTAGGCCTCAATTGGAGAGAAAATATGGAGAATAGATGCCATCACAAGTTTAGTGCTTGCTAGTCCCAAAACTAGCTATATTAGCTACTTTATTGGCTATTTTAGCAACTTTACCTATGACAAGATAAAAGGTGCTAAAAATAAGCATTATAGGGCATATTAAGGCTATAACGACACAAGACCACAGATAAATGCTTAGCAAATACACATAATTTGGGTGTTATCAACTACCCCAAGCTTAAAACCTTGCTTGTCCTCAAGCAAGATAATGCTCAAAGAACAAAAAGATAACATCCAAATTAAGCTTGGTGATAGATGCTAAGGCTAAGAAAAATAGTTTAAAACATCAATACTCCCGATCCATGTCATTTCAGGACAAACCCCCACCAATCAGGCACAATCCTACCAAAGCTAGATCAAAGAGTGTCCATGCAAGATTAAGCAAATTCACTACAACCTGTCGATACTCATGAGGGTTTGAATCATAATTATACATCATAAAAGAATTGTCACACAAATAATCATGCGAGTGATGAGCAATGAGCAATCACCATGAATCCATGCATACCACTCAGGAACAACACACCTCTCACTTATTCATGTCCTAAGAAATAAAGCAAAAGACTCTAATGACTTCTGAGGATCCCGATCTGCATCAGGTTGGTCCATGTAACGAGCAACAATCCCTACAGTCCGAGCTAGTTGGCCCAAAACAGTGAGATGAACCCCTCGTACTGCGCTTGAACCAACTCTGCTACTGAGATGATATCAAAGGTCTCCTAGGGGTTCCTAGTGACTCTCTAATGAGCTTTTAGAGTGATACTACCAGGCATGACATACCTGACTTCATGAGTGTAGTCATACACCGGATGGGCACCGTCCTCAACTCTCCTAAAAGGGAAAATAAGCACTCATTTATTCCCACTCAGGCTTTTATTCTCTGAATTCTATTTTGTAGGCTTGGGTGAGAACTATATAGATATTTTGGGATTTTGTGGGCGGCCAAGCCTCTTTTGCAACTTTTTATATTTTTCATCTTTTTGACTCAATCTAATGTGAGAAGGCACATAGTCCATCAAGGAAAACATTTCATAATGTTTATAGCTCAAAGCCCGTCATGATCCGCTTGACACCTGTGTGAAAAGTTGCAATTATGATTCAAGAATCCTTAGAATAGAGGCAAGCTCGTGAAACCACAACTAGGATTCTTTGATCATGTTTTAGCTCATTCCATCGGTCCTTTACCTTGGATTTGTCATTCACAACATAGATAAAGGGAATAAAGCTTGAAGCTATGAAAAAGGCACATAACCTTAGATTTATTACCAAACTTAAGGAAAGAGTCAATGAACAAGTCAAGAACAAGATCAAGCAGTTTTAAGATGAAAAAAAGTGCATTCATGCATAAAGATAAGCATTTAGTTCTAAGATTTGTATTGCATAGACTTAATTGCAAAGCTACAAATTACAAAATTATCACATAAATGCATTAAGTAAACATGCATGCGTGAAGAATGAAGAGGTAGAAGGGCGAATAGCCCTACCACCCCAAGCTTAAAATTTTGCTCATCCTCGAGCAACATCTAAGCTTAGAATAGTAGGGTGGGAATGCATGGAAGTTAGGATGGGAATCTTATTAAAGTCCAAAAATGATGCATGTATGCAAGGAAAAATAATGCAGTTAGAGGAAAGAAAGTAACTAAGCAGGAACAAAAATTTTATTTTAATCAAAAGAGAAAAGAAAGAGGTAAAAGAAAGGGGGTGGCTGCCCCACGATACCGACACTGGGATCCCAAATCCTAAGTTTTGGGACCAGTGTCACCTATGTCTTGCCAAAGGGATCCATCTCATAGTAGGATCAGAATAGGTAGAGGTGAGGGCCCTTCTGAGTCTGAAATAGAGGAATAGAATATGATGATTCAGTGAACTCATCTGTGTGCTAGAATTGTCTTGAACTGCACTGAGATGAATTCTTCGGCAAAGCATCATCAAGGCTCCATTTAATGTATGGATATGAATGGGAAGGCCCTAGGATGTCGACACAGGATGGGATGGAGGGGAGAGGTTGAAAGCTTTCTGGAGGACTCATGTCTCCTCCCTCCATCTCTAAACTTGAGGTTGGATGCTCAGATAAGTCAACATGTACAGTTTGAGTCATCCAATTGCCTTCCGAGCAAGAAGTATCCCCAGAAGAATATGTTTGTTGTTCTTCCACCCCAAGCTTGTCGCCTTCTGTGGGGTCCATGGTGTCTTCATGCTCGACAAACATGTTGTAGTGGATTGCCCATCTTGTTCCCTTAAGTTCCACCAAGCCTTATAAAGGCTTGGTGGTAAATGTCAGGTCATGCTGCTCCAACTCGTCGTCGTCAGTATATTTGCTCCACTGAGAGGAATAGTCATCGTCATCCTCATCAAACAAATTGTTCCAAACCATGATTGGCATACTGCTCGAAGCTAAGTGACATGTTTCAATATGAGAGATATCACCCTGGTCTAGGTCATTGTCAGACTCGGGTTCCTCAAACCAACCTTCTGGATGTGAGGTTGTTTGGCTTCGCTTGTGAGGATAGGAGTCATCGTCATCATATAACCATTCATGCTTATGACTCATATCTTCCATTGGTTCACCAGCTGAGTCATCTGGATGGAATGAAGGGCTTCCCCAAGTGGGTTGGTCTTCACAGAAAAATCCTGGTGAGTTCAGTTGATGGTCTGAACAGGATAGTGAGGCATACTCCTCTTCAGGCCCAATGTAATGGTCTTGATGACTGCAATCATCATCGCCAGGAAGTTGAGCTTGTGACTGTATGGTAACCAAATTGATGATCTCTTGAAGCTTCCTGCCTTGCTCAACATCTTTATCATGAAGCTGTTGGACTTGTGCACTAATGCTTTCAAGATTCATCAATTCTTCCTTGCAATCTTATTGGAGACTCACTGTATCAAACTGATGTGATTGGATGAATCCTTGCTCAGGGGTTTGAAGCATTCTTTTACTACGGTGTGCAATCTCCGTTGCTATTTGGAGTTGACGCTCCTACATTTCTAATAGTTGCTGGAGCAGATTGATGTGTTCTTGGAGATGAGGAGCTAAGGAGGTGAGTGCATGAATACTTTCCCCAACCAACTCCACTGCCTTAATCAGTTCTTGATCCCATGATAGCATGAAAGTCGAGGGCTGATTGGCAGTCTCTATTGTTGGAATTTCAACATACAACGACGGTGGAGGTGAGTATAACTTGACTAGCTGTAGAGCTCAACCTTCAATTATTTGCCAGTAGTCAGAACTGCAGATAAACTTGGGAGGACATGTGGACAAGATGACTTATCTTGCTGAAGTAAGATCCATGGCTGAAAAAGTATAAGAAAAAGAAAAGGTATTCAATATATATGAACAAGTATGTTTAAAATAAAAGAAAAACTATGCATATATATACATGCTTAAAAGTGATAGAACAAAATCTTTTAGGCATGTAAACATGGAAAACCACCTCGCCGGCAATGGTGCCAAAAAGTTGATAGGCCCGAATCACTCGTACCAAAAGGGAAGGCAGACTCATAAGAAATCGAACTTTTAAGTTTATAACCCAAAACCTTCAAGGACCCCCACAACTTTTATTACGGGGTCGAAGTAGATATACGGGGTCGAACACAGGGATGTGGCAACCTTTAGGACACCCGAGATTTCATCCTTTAGTCAGATAAGCCAAAACGATAGTCGATGAAAATATGTGCTAGAACTAGTCTAGCGGGTTGTCACGAAATAAAAGAGAAAACAAAGAAAAGAAAAGAAAAGAAAACAATACAAAATAGAGTTCGTGGGAATCTACTAATGAGAGAGAAGGAGTTCTTGACTATGTAACCACAAATTGGGCAGTCTATGCACCCATTCTCGGGCACAGACCACCCTCGAACACCTCAGCAAGCAACCTACATCCAACATAGCACTCACTGTGGTATCTATTCCTGTGGGTCGTCCCACTCACTTTCACAAAGCATGACTAAAACCCATCTATGATTGTGACATCGAACCTCTCTTGAGGATGAGACATCAACATCTCAGCATATTCTAGAGGTCCTCTCGAGTCTAGAATGTGCTGATATGTTAGGAACAGACAGTCGTTGAACCATCCTCCTCTTAGGCTCTGGTCCAAACTATCTTCTCACATCTATTCCCGCGTGGATCTCTCGATACAGACAGAAATAGCAGTTCAAACTAGAAAGAGATCAACCAAACTAGCAATCACAACTAGAGAGAGAAGATAGAACAAGCAAACATACTAGATCTGAAATAAATCTACTTGCTTAAGGAAAAAGTACATAAACATGCCCAAAACGGGCTACATAGCCAAGAAGGAGCTCAACTAGCCATGGACAAGCATAGTTGACACCGAAAAAGATGGAAGTACATCGTTGCATAGAAACAAAGGAGAACGGAAGAAGGAAAGAGGAATAAGAAGAGATTAGCCCATAGAGGAGAGGTGACTTTCGATCCTTAGCCTCCGTATAGTTTGGATCTCATCTTTTCGGCCATCCTCCTTGGTCTTCCGGACACCTTGGCCTCCTTTCTCTCTAGGATCCTCCCCGAACAATGGCGTGGATGATGGCTAGATGGTCCAGATCTGGGTTTCCACCAAATATCTGGGCAGAAATGGATGGTTGGATGGACCAGGGTCGTGGATCTCTCCATATATCTGGAGGGCAGAGTGGATGGCGTCGGGATGAGTCGAACTCCCCAGGTCAGGGCACAGGATGACGACCTGGTGGCAGTTGGAGTCCTCCTCTTTGCGTCTGGACTTAGTGCAGTAGCCTTTCGGTCCCTTGGAATTTCTCCCCTTGAGAGGCAGTGGTGTGGGTCTATTTATAGTGCTAGGCGTATAGGGGGTCTGTGGTTGGACCTCGATCGAGGTGTGTAAGCCTGCTCTAGTCGCGGTCTTGTTTCACCCCTACTAGACCTCGAGCGTGACTGTAATTGACCTTGGACTGTAATGATGCCCGCGGTTGATGGCATGTAGAAGGAGAAGCGATGGCGTGAGGAAGATAGAAGCAGAGGTGGCGAATGTAGAAAAGAGTTGCTTCCGCGAGGCGGTTCGATGACTGCGGTTGCTCATGGTCGTGGAGATGAAGACGTGCGGCAAGGTCGCAGATGGAAGAGGAGGAACCACAGTCGTGGTTGTTGGTGGGAATAACCGCAGTCGCGGTTAGTAGGGGGTGAGCAGATGAATGATTGTGGTGTAGAAGGGAAGAATGAAATCGTGAACGTGGTTATGGGTGTGAAGAAACCGTGGTCACAGGTAGTGGAATCGCAGTCATGGTTGCTAGGGTTGTAGAGGGTCGGAAGAAGGTGAGATGAAGAGGGGGAGGGTGAGGTCGTAGTTTAGTTGGAGGATAGAGTGTTGTGAGTGTTGATGGTGGTAGGTTTTGTGAGTCGAGGGGAGCGGGTCGCGGTGTGGAGGTTGAAGGTTGATGTGATGAGGAGGGTAGGTCGCAGTGTCTGGTAGTAGCTATTATCACTGTCGCGGTTCTGTGGGTAGGTCATGGTATCTGTTGAGGGTAGTGGAGGTCACAGTTGTTGGGGGTGGAACCGCAGACAGGTGGCCATAAGAACCATGGGTATGGTGAAGGGGTTAGCAGGTCACGGTTTAAGGCAGAAGACCACAAGCACGATTCTATGGTAGAGAAGAAAAAAGTCACAGTTTTGGAGGAGAGGCTGGGAAACCACGATCGCGGTTAGGGTTAGAGGGGAGGGGTCACGGTTAGAGCAAGCTGGGAGAAGAGAACCGCGATGCTAGAGTAGGGCGATTGAGCTTCATCACTGTCAACCCAGATTAACAAGGGCCCAATTAATAGATGGGCTGAGAGGGTTGGGCCCAAGTTCCCATAATCCACCTGCAAAAAAAAAAGGTAAAATTCCATAAAAATGAAGATAAATCACTTAAGCTAGGTAGAATTAAATGTAGAGAGTTTAATGCAATAAAAGCATAAAATCTAAGAAAAATTGGGTCCATGATGTGACTCAGATAGTGATGAATATGTGTTCATCATTAGAAGATATATCAGATAATACAGTTTTACTGGGCCTCAATTGGAGAGAAAATATGCAGAATAGCTGCCATCACAAGTTTGGTGCCTGCTAGTCCCAAAACTGGCTATATTAGCTACTTTATTGTCTATTTTTTCTACTTTACCTATGACAAGATAAAAGGTACTAAAACATAAGAATTATAGGGAATATTAAGGCTATAACGACACAAGACCACAAATAAATGCTTAGCGAATACACGTAATTTTGTGTGTTATCAGATACCAGCAAGAGGTGGCCCACAACATGTACCCAAGCAACTGGTGGTAGATCTTGTACCCGATGATAGCTCCTGGATTTGGGGGATCCAATCCCTGATGCAAGTTGTTGAGATAACATGTCACCCATGTGTGCAATGGGAAGATCTGTCACCTGTGGTGAAGCGTAGTTGGCCCCAGGCTATTGAATTTTATAGGTTCTCAACAAGGATAGCAGTGGTGTTTTTCTCATGCAGAGAGGATGCACAAACAACAGCGGAGGAAGGTCTTCTTGATCCTTGGGGATCATCAATTTCTCTGAAACATATGGAGGAAGGTCATATATGCCAATAACATGAGAGGTTATGGTTTTGGTTTACAGATATTCTGATTATCTGTTGGGATAGGGATTCTATAGACATGATGATAGCATCTTTCAGCCATCTTGTGAGCATATCAACATGGCAAAAGCATGTTCATGACATTGCCAACATCTTAGTTGAAGTGGATGCCTTCAACAATGATGTTTCATAGTTTATTGCTCTTATGTATGGAAAGAGAAGATCCATAGTTTGACTCCAGATGGTTGCGAGAGGCAAAATCACTGGTGAATTAATGGCCCTCACAGAGTAAGGAAAGGAACTTGGCATCCCAGTGGAGATCATATCGGATAGATTGTCTTCGTCAAGGCAGATGAATAACCAGAATGACAACAACCAAGAGGATGTGAGATTGAGAGAGGGAAACATGCATGACCAACATACCGAGGAAATTCACCCACCGAACAACCCCCAATACTCACATCAGAGGATGATGATTGTCGATGAGGGAGACAATAGATCAATGCCGAGGAACCGAAGGCTGGAAGACTTACTATGCTTTGAGTATCTTTGAGGGGAGAGCTGAAAGAAGAAGGGGCCAATCTAGACATGCATACAACATATATGATATGGGTCATATACCTAGGTCCATCCATCATGACAGATTGAGAAGAAGGGGACCATCTCAGAGGTTCTTTGAAGGAAATGACCCATACCACGAAGATGAATGAGGTGGAGATGGGAGAAGACACAACCATTAGGCAATGGCAAGGAGGAGGGGCCTGATGTACATCTATGGATTGGAAAACAATCTACTGGAATATTAAGGGTGCGGCTAATAATGCCACAAGAAACGTCTTAGGCAATCTGTGCAGATGACATCAACATACCATTGTGTTCTTAATGGAACCTTTCATCTATGCTAACCGACCAGAGGAAATTCTGGACACCATTCACCTAGAATGGACATTCGACAATGAATAAGATGGGGGTAAGATTTGGGTCTTCATAGATGATCATCTTAAATTGGAGGTAGTATGTAGTCACAGCCAACATCTCACAGTCCTCCTGACTGACTCGTTGGGTACACATGTCTTCATCACAGAAGTCTACGCAAGTTGTGACATTCGTAGGGGGAGATATTTGTGGGAATCCCTCACAGATATTTCGGTGAGCATTGGAGATGCGAGATGGAAAATAGCTGGGGATTTCAACGTGGTTCGTCATGTTGGAGAAAAGCATGGAGAGACATCCCCACCTTTCCAAGATATGAGTGAATTTAATGGGTTCATTGCAGATACTAGATTGTCTGAATCCCCTTTTGAAGGTAGAAAGTACACATGGGTGAACAAATAGTATCTTACGCCCACAACCTGGGAGAGATTAGATAGGGTTTGTAATCAACAACACTTGGTCCTCTGCTTTTCCCTCGACTAGATCTCTACATCTTACCCACTTTAGGGTGTCGGACCACTGGCCGATCATATCATGGGCAAGCACTCATGGGACATAGAAGTAGCTTGCTCTGTTAGAATTTATATCCACTTGGATACAAGATACTATATGCTTGGACCTTATAGCAGAGAATTGAGTAGAAGAAGCGATTGACCACTTGTCGTATATCTTCTATAGCAAGCTTAAAAATACTAAGGCTGCTCTGCGGAGATGGAATACTGAGATTTTTGGGAATATCCACTAGAGAAAAAGGGATATGGAAGACATCATTTTCACTAATCAAAGGGATTTTGATAAAAATCCATCGAGAATTAATGAAGAACACTTGTTGTAGGCTGAACAGGAGCTTCAAATTGTGCTAGATCAGGAAGAATCCCTCTAGAAGGATAAAGCTAGGGCTATGTGGATAGAAGATGGAGATAGAAATATGACATTCTATCATGTGGTCGTGAAGCACACAAGAAAGAGAAGACGTGTAGCCTGAATAACCCTACATGACAGATCAATTATAGAGGATCCGATGGACATGGCAAATGCGGAGGCATCATACTTTCAATCTTTCTATGATGAAGTCCACAAGTTGGAAGATGATGAGCTAAACTGATTCCTACAGATGATACCGAAGATATTATCCACAGATGACAACCTAGCACTGATGGCGAGTCGTGAGGAGGAGGAAATCCTATATACTTTGAAGGGTATGGACAGTCATACCACTTCAGGACCAGTTGGTTTCATGGTGGACTTTTATGTTGCGACATGGGACTGTATCAAACCAGATTTCACGGCCATGGCAAGAGACTTTTTTAGAAGACAATAGTGCCATCACAGTATGTTTTCTTGCAGACTGGTACTCATACCAAAAACTGATTCCCCTATGAACTTGGAGGAAAATTTCAGACCCATTTCCATTGAAAATGTGTCACTGAGGATCATAGCTCGACTACTAAACAACAGATTAGCTATACTGCTTCCCAGAATCATCTTGCCATATCAAGGGGCCTTTCTCCAAGGCAAAGAGATTACTCACCATATACGACTGGTTTAGGAGCTGGCACATGACATCAGACAAGGACCTCAATCCCCAACATGATAGTCAAGCTTGACATGTCATGAGCATACGACCGGGTGTCTTGGAAAGTGATGAAGAAGGTTTTGCAAAGCTTTGGTTTCATGCCAGACACTATTGATCTCTGCCTTAGTTTCTTCCACAACTCTTAGGTGACAGTATCCTTGGGTGAATATACATCAAGTTTTTTTCCTACGAAGAAGGGTCTTAAGCAAGGAAACACCCTATATCCATTGCTTTTCATCATATTCAAGGAACTTCTATGTAGATGTTTTGTGTGCTTACATGAATAAGAAGCTATCACTACCTTCCATACTAGAGGACCAGGCATGGAACCTCCTCTTTTACTATATGCGGATGACATAGTCCTGTTCCTGAACGTTGACACTAACTCCTTGGAGGCAACCAAAAATGTTATCAGGAAATATGAGAAGGCGACAAAACAAAGAATAAATCGTGAAATGTCCAGATGCGTCACAGTTTGCTCGGATGAATCAGAGAGCCCGACTATGGCCTCGACTATTGGGGTGGAGGATATATCCATTTCACTAAACTGCCTCAGAGTCCCTATTGTGACAAGTAGGTTGAAATTAGCAGACTTTGATTTTCTTATATCCAAGTTCCAAGCCAAGGTAGCTTCATTGAAGGCGAGAATGCTTTCATTTGATGGGCATAAGACTCTAATAAAACACATATTGACGAGCCTTTGTATTCACACAGCGGCAAAAGTGGGGATCCCAATCGATGTATGCTCTAGACTAGATAGGATGATCTCCTACTTCTTATGGGAAGAGACACAACCATCGATGCAGAGCATGTGTGGCTTGGCAAAAGGTTATTGTCCCCAAAAATCAAGGAGTGTTGGGCTTGATGTCGATCCAACAGATTAACCAAGCATTCATTGTAAAGGCATGCTGGGATATCATTGCGGGAGAATCCATATGGGCATCCTTCTATAGATAGAAATATTCACCGTAGATGCTGAATAGACCAGGGGTATACCCACCTCACCTGAAGTTGGGGTCCTCAACTTCATCCTATTGGAAAAAAGTGTGGGCGATGTTCCCTACCATCTTTCCACTATGTATATGGGTTGTCGATACCAAAGACATACCCTTCTGGGACTCTCTCTGGTGTGAGCAAAGATTGACAGATTAGGCCCTAATCATAAGCAACAAGCTCTTGGATTTCAAGATCAAGGATTTATAGATTGCGGACAGAGGTTGGGACTGGAAAACTCTCAATACGATCCTAGATGATGCATGGGTTGAGATGATTAGGAGAACCGGTCAATACATCTCACAAGAGAAGGATGAAATTATATGTACACTCGATGCAAAGGGCAACTTTACAGTGAAATCGACAAAGACACTCTTCATAACTCAGTATAACATATGGGAAGGAGATTCAACCAAGATCTGGAGGTTGGATATTCCAAGAGCAAGTATGTTGATATGGAAATTAGTGAAAGGAGTGAATCCCACAGATGACAATATCAGGAGGTTCCACATTCCCATGGCCACCAGATTCTCATGCTGTGAAGAACCGATGATGGAGAACGTAAAACACCTCTTCTTTGAGATCCAGATAGCTTGCTTTTTCTGGAGTCTTTTTTAGAGTGTAGTACAAGAACCAACACCAACAAGCTTCTCATCCTTGATCATATGTTGTGGTCACATAAACACCTCTTCATCTAGGGAATGGATGATGAGCCACATGGCATCCCTTATTGTAGGAAGTATATGGATGATTAGATGTGCCGTGAGATACAATGGTAGACAGATAAACCTTGCGACAGCATGGAACTATATCATGTTCCATATCAACAAGATGTTGAGGCATTTAACTTTTTCAAAGAGGGAGACACTGGAGTTCTATAGGGTGATAAAGGAGAAAAATATTGGTGAGCCAGATATGAAGATGAGATACATATCCCTAGTACAATGTAACCCACCGGACATGCATAACTTGAAGATGAATATTACAACGGGAAGAAGCCAAGACCCAGAGGGTAATCTCTGTAGATGGGTGGTGGGGGTGATACACAACAAGAATGGCTATGTGCAGTTTACTTTCAGAGCTTGGCTACAAGTAAATGACTATGTCTAAGCATACTTATAGGCTTGCCTTGTAGGGCTTAAGCTCATAGATTATCACAATATCCAGATAGACATTATGGAGATCGATGATCGATATGTTCATGACATTATATGGAAGAATGTCGGGGAACTGTGGAGGGCCACTTCTGTAGTCCGGGAGATGAGAAAGACCCTGGTAGAGTCAATGATCATCATATATATAGTTAAGAAGGTGATAAATACCACCCCAAGAGAAATTGGGAATTGGGGAAGCCATTCACCCGACTTGTTCACTTGCACTACACCGAAGAACCTCCCCATGAAGATTAGAGGCCTTTTGAACATGGAGCACCGGCAGATACCTTACATTGAGATTAACAGAGGAGATAACTAGGTATTTACCAGTTTGACTTTTGGCTTTTGGTTGTGGTTTTTTGTCTTTGAGAGAGAGATCGAGATGGGAAGTCTTTTGTATAAGGGGGACCACACCTACGTTTTATAAGAAGGAGATGTACTATTTTATTGATAATTTACCTACATGAGGAGGGTAGGATGAATAGGAGTACCTCTTGGCTTCTTTAAAAAAATGGATTGAATGTTGAGAGGATGGTGATTCCATGCCTCGAGTTCAATCCAGATATCAAAGATAACATAATTATAAGATTACAGTAACAATAATCATGGATTATAGGTTGAAGTTGTTCTCCAACTTTCCAAACTGCTTGGGTAACAATGATGTGTTGCTAGACACCGCTCATTGCTTGTGATGTCATAAGTTAGTTATGGACATTCACTGCCAATGTAGTTTAGAACCTATAAGGTCACACACATATGATGCACTTGAAATAGGAGCTTATTCATGAATGATGTTTAACTTGATTACTAAAAGTGTTTAGGTATTCAATTAAAAAATTGAGGTTCAAAATTGACTGACTAGACTTTGAACTGACCGATTCAAGTGTTGAACCGATTGGTTGGAGTGTCAGGTCGATTGGAAATAATATTGGATGATTAAAGGTTGAACCAAGGCATAAATTGACTGGTTCACTAAGTGAACTGACCAGTTCAAGGTCTTAGATGACCGATTCATCTGATGAACTACCCGATTCAATGGTCCATTTGATTGGATCAAGGATTAGTGCCGAGGTCATGTTTTGCATCAATTGTGCATTGAATACCAATGTGATTCAGAATAGGAAACTACACGAACTGACCGGTTCATTGCACAAACTGACCGGTTCATGCGTGAACTGACCGGTTGGGCATGTGAACTGACTAATTTACCATCCAAAGTTTCTAGAAAATTTGTGAATTTAGTCTCTTCAACTCCCGTACCGACTGGGAACCCTGACCCTAGCTTCTCCTATAAATAGAGTGATACTGGGAGCTTCTCAGACACAACAATAAGATTTGAAAATTGTTGTGCTCTCTGGTTGTGGTAACCAATAGGGACCCGAAGAAAGTCCTACCCATAAAAGGGAGGGATAGCAAGGCAGATACAATTGTGGGAGAGCGAATCGGTGCTAGTAACTGATGTTCAAAAGGACAACTCCTTCCTGTTGGTTTTGGTAGAACAATGTGGATTTCCCGGTGATCCGTGTGGACTAATCTAGAGGTGAGGTAGTTTCACCTGCTAGGAGGACAACATCAACCGCCATCCATGGTGCTGCACCAGGAGGGCGTTGCTGACTATTTGTGTGCTGCTAAAGGAGCATGTTGCTGCCAGAAAAAGAAGCATGATATTGCATCAAGAGTTCTCACTGGACTTGCTCCAGAACTAAGTATGACTCTTATTACCTTCCTTCATCATTACATTGTTGGTGACATGATCTACTAGTTAGGGAATCACATTTTAAATTTTTGTTTCTGCTGTGTTATAGGTCATCCCAATTTCCCAACCGTTATATTAGAGACACGTCAATTTATGGTGTATTTGGATTTAAATCGATATGACCGGATTTATCTTATTGCATACGATGCAAATATGAAACTGGTTAATGTACATATTTGTTTAATTAGCACATGCAATTACACACACACACACACTGTCACAGAACCATTTGTTACCAATATCCTAATCTAAATGACTATAAAGTCAATGGCGATAGGACCTAGGTGCCCATCCCTAGCATGATATTATCAAAGTGTGAATCTGGAAGTGTAAAACAAGAAAAAAACACCAATCATAATCTCAGCATTCAACAAGATATATTAAGCAACATTGTTTATTATAAGCTTTCAATTACATGTTCAAGAGTACAATTTTACAAGCATGCTCATGTACACTAGGGATCTTACAACAACTACACCTGACATAGCTCACCAAGCCCCTCAACTGCTAGCCATCTCTGAACCTATAAAATACATGAAACAAGGCGGGTCAAGCACACAAGGTGCCGAATACAAGGCTAAAAGATACATATACATAAGCTTTGCATAATTTGAAAAGATTTGCATAAGTAAATGAGTAAGAAAGAACAAGTTAAGTATTTAGAAGAAAACGAGAGGTCATGTTTTATGTCATTTCACTCCAATTATAACATCATTTCATGCATTCATCAATATCATGTATTCATAAGGCTTTTTACGAACAACTTCTCACTGGAAGAGTCTATGGGGGGCTCAATATTAGCTAATCCTTTTATCAACAATCCACCCTATCTTGATAACTCAAGTAGGACGCCCATCCTCACGTCCTTACTCCAAAACTTTAGGGAGTTTCATGAGGTTTGTGTAATGGAGTTTCTATATTATGTTTGCAAGTTATAAAACACAACATGAGAAAAACATTGAGTACATACTAGAATACTACATGCAATATGTGAGCAAATAAACATGCATACATATGTATCTTATTTCAAGAAAGAAAGCCATACTCATATAATTATTAAAGCTCATACCTGATTCAGAGATTTCGTAATCTATTCTTTACCATCTAGATCACAAGCAACTACCATTTTAACCAACGAGATCATATACATGCATTAGATTCTCATCATTCACCCTAAGTAGATTCATTTTAGGGTTTTGGCCAAATTAGGTTCCAAGTTGCTTGTTAGTGATTTTGATGATCTCATAGTGATTTAGGGTCCATCATAAGGGTGTGGTTTTTCAAGTCATTCCAAGGTTCCATTCATTTTATGTCTTAATTTCAACATTCATGTCACTAATGTACTTTATAAGGTTCAAAGACTCATAATAGGGCAAAAAGGGCCATAGATCATCATTGCATGAGGACCACACATAAAAGATGATTTATATTAGCAAATTAACAACATAGGAAATGTATTCAGATATAGGTGTGTGTCCTTAAGTCTAGGCATCATAGGATTCCACATTATCACATGAATTCTAAAAACCAACACATAATACCTAGGTCATGAGGTCCCAACATATGGATAAGATGGGACATTCATACCAAGATGATCATAAAGGTTAAAACGTCTCTGATTTGGGAGGGTATGACTTAAGATCATGATCCATACAACTATTGGGTCAGAAGCTAGACAAACAAGCCACTTAGGAGGTCAACATGGATAGTTAAAGGCCACATAC
Source organism: Alisma plantago-aquatica (assembly GCA_963693085.1). NCBI lineage: Eukaryota > Viridiplantae > Streptophyta > Magnoliopsida > Alismatales > Alismataceae > Alisma > Alisma plantago-aquatica. Next base: position 795,359,351 of record OY856412.1, read on the forward strand.
AACATAAATAGAGAAAGGTGGGATGACCTTAGGCCTTAGGTTCATATTACACCATTATACTACTGACTTCAGAGAACAAAGGTAGTTGAGGAACAAATCAAGTCCATCACATAATTTGTTTCAAGGTATAAACAACACACATTTAGGGACATATAGAATAAGAATATGAATTAAGGTACTAGGGACTGATATTAGTATCATGGGGAGTCATAAAGTTAAAGTTACAAAGAGGTTCGGTGATATTAGAAAGCAAGATCATTACAAAAAGAGACAAGACTCATTGTTGACATTCAACAAGTCACATGAGTGCATCAAGGTTAACTAAAGACCAAGAGTGGTGGCTAGTGCTTGCATTAGATTCAAAAGTAAATCCAAGCTATTAATTGATGCATAGGTGGTATATTAAGTATCAAGGATCCAATCTTGATAATGTCATGAATCAAGTGTATACTACATGGTCAAAGTTCATAGTTTTATAGAAACAATATAATGTTGTTAGGATCTAAGGCTTGAAAACATTCTCATGTTGTAGATATTTTCTTGCCGATCAAATTGATATGTAAATTTGTATTATTTGGCCAAACCTAGCATTATCTATTGATTTGATAAAATTACCTTGATTTGGTCGTTTTTGGACCAGTATATTCTGATCTAGGGTCTCAGGCACGCTGGGCGCACCTCCAGGATTATCATTCCTTTTTCGGGCCCCAAGGTGAAATAGGGGATCTCGCCTCCCCCTGTGCTCCCCCGCTCACCGACGATACTTGTAACAACTCCAAGTGCAGGAAGGGAGAGTTGCGAGCCGCTTGCTCCAACCAGTATGGCTTGAATGCCCTCTTATGTTTGTGGGAGTATTATCTCGGCTGGGATGGCCCTCTCCAAGCACTGTCAGGCTACACCTGGCCAATTTCCTCACTACCACATGACTCCACCATGAGAAGGAGGAGGTTGGAGATGGCCGCCCGCTCTCTTCCCCTCATGACAAGGTGGATGGTGGTGTTGGCCTCCGCCAGCCATGCCCAAAGTAGCACCAAAAGTGAGGGAAGGGCATTTGTCAAGCTGTTGTCAAGAAAAGAAGAAGGAAGGGGGATAGAAGTTGGTGGTGAGACCTGGAGAAGGCATAAGAGGAGGAGGAACAAAGAAGGGAAACAAAACAATTTGAAAGGGGTGCTATAGAAGGTTTTAGGGTTCCTTCAATACCGTTGTGTGGTCAAATCCTTGGATTATCTGATCTGGTTGGAGGGGGTATGACCCTCCAACCATGGGATTTTTTTCCCTAAGTGGAAGGGGAAGGCTGGGCAAGCATTTGGGCTGGTGATTTTTCCAATTGGTCCCATGTAGGCTCTCAAATCTAATTAAAACAAGTGAAAAATGAGAAAAACTTCCAATGTCATAAAAAGGGCTAAGATGGTCTGATTGAGACGATTCTTGCACCATTGGATTCATAATTGAACCATCTACAACCTGATACACACTGGAGAGTAAGGAGATCATATAGAAAAGATCAATTTTGTTTGCAAGATGGTGACATATCAATGAATGGTACACACTTCAATTTCTCAAGTTAGAGCCACAAATCATGAAATTAGTCATTAAGGTGATCAAATTGGGTCATCAACACACTTAAATACTATTATTGAATTATATTTAGTGAGATGGACCTCTTGAAGAGAGAAAGAGTATAATAGATTGAGTAAAAATCGAGGTTGTCACATCCTTCCCCCTTAAAAGAAAATTTCATCCTTGAAATCTGTATAAGATCATATTCAGAAGATAAAAGGTTATATTTCATAATTTTTGGATACATCCTCCATAGGTTCCAATGCATTCACCTCAGGGGGTGCACGCATTAGTTGTCATCATCGAGGGTGTACTCATCTCAGTTCTACCTGCCACTTGGTGTTTTATCATATTACGACATCATCATGGCATTAGGGTTTTCCCATTCCTTCTGTAACAACCCCGCCTCCTGGTAACCCCCAATTAAGGGAGACCCGAAGGTCAGAGCCGTTATTCAATTAACAAGATCAAAGGTTCGACAAATAATCAACAACAATTATGAAATTCTACTAACTAACTGGAATTTGGTATAAAATTAAAACTTTACTTACCTTTGAAAATCTATCTATCCAGAGCTTGAATTATTCTATCTAATCTTCCTTGCACTTTATTTCTTATCTCCACAATGTGTCACTTTACTGTTTGTTCTTTCAATTGTTGTTCCTAAAACGCCGACAAACAAAATGTCAGTCAGTATATCGAAATATACTAGTATGTGGGAACAACCAAAATCTTGCAAATATGGCTAACAATTTAATAATCACAATCAAATTATTTAACAAGACAATTTACATTTTCAATGTGTCATTCTCCACCGCTTTTTCCCTAACCCTGGCATACCCCTCTAGGGTTTCTCCTTTGCCATTGACTTAAGATCACCTTCTCAATTCTGAGCTTGGTGCCTGGGAGTCACCTCTCATGGTGCTCCATAGTCATGCATCATAGACCACCTTCTAATTCCCGAGCTTGGTGTCTGGGGTCACCTCTCATGGTGCCCATGGGTCTACCCTCTTGGGCCTGACCTTTATGACATCTTCCATCAGGGTGGCATGTAGGTGCGAGAATACACACTTCTTTATAATTGTGATAACCATAGCGACTTTATAATTTTGCAAGTATGAACATCCAACTGTTTAGATTGCATTCAATATGAGGAGACATTCGGAAAACCCTCGGGAAACTAATGCGATTAATCATAATTAACCACATACCTGATTTGACGATTTGAACAGAAATATCCATGCAAATAAGAATCCAAGCAAGCAAGCATTTTCAACAAGATCCTGAAATAATCACGTAATTCCCTTTTTATTATTCATGTCATCAAGATCCGTTAAACTTAGCTCGCTTCCTAGGATTTCTAATCCACTTTTAGGGTTTCCATTGCAATTAGGGTTTCCCTTCATTTTTTACTATTTTAAACCCTAATTTAACGCAATTGATCACAAACCCTAATTATCTCAACATCAATTAATGTCGATTATTTCTCTTTTATACCAAAACTACCATTTTCATCCTTTTAAGTTATTTCAAGGTCATTAGACTCAATTATCACTTTTAGTTTCCTTTGGATTAATAACTCATAATTCATTATGGTCTAGTTCACATTATTTATCATTAATTCTACCTTTTATCCACTAGGAAACCCTAATTTCCACATTATGGTGTTTATCCACAAATTAGGAACTTTAATGCTCGAAATAGCTTATAACCATGAAAACTCAGTTCTATACATGAAATCGAATAATTAAAGCCATTAGTAGTCCTAATTACCAACATTAGGGTTTCAAGGCCCATTAAAGCCTATTTATGCACATAAACTCTAAATTAAATGAATTACGTGCAAAATTCATCCTTTTTGTTCCTAATGTGCCCTTTCATCATACACAAGTTAATACCAACTTAAACATCCATTAAACCCTTATAAATATATTATTCATCTCAAAATAGGGTTCTTTAAACATTAATACATTAAAATTGATATCTTCCATTACTTTTCGAATTGCAAAAGGAATCAGGCTTCAACTATATTTTTAATGGATTCCTCTCATTTTTCTGAGCAAAATTCATGTATTATATGTCCTCAACCGAGATACCGTTAAAAGTTATGAATTTAATGAAATTCACTTACTCTGGACCAATCGGAGAGCGCCACGTCGCCTCCTTTACCATGCAGAACTCTTGCGATTTGGAAACATAATAGAAAGTCGACTTTTCCCTCGACTTAAGGATTGGTCATTTAGCACGCCGAGGGGCAGAACTGTCTAATGCCGGCCGAGCCTTCTTCAACCTTGCGTAGCCGGGCTGCGCTACCCTAGCTGCGATGGGGCAGCTTCTCCCCACCTTCCCACAGCCCGTTTCTTGCTACGAACTCCGGCCCTGGCTCCGTCGTGCCTCTATGCATGCAGGGAGCCCTCAGGTCGTGGCTGAGATGGCCGTTCCAAGGTGTGCCAGGCCCGCGACCTGCTGCACATTTTCATACTTCCTACAGTAGTTGCATGAAGATAGAGCATGTGAACGAAACAAATTCTTCCCGGGGCTGTCACAGGAGTCTTGCATCTCCATCGAGACCTATCTCAGCTCCTCGGGGCTCTCGGAAAAGACCTACTCTCAAGGCTAGGGTTTAAGAATGAAAACAAGAAGAAGAAAGTAGAAGATGTGGGTTCTCTCTTCCCTTCGAACCAAGTCTCTACCCCTTATATAGGGGTGGGAAATGAAGCCATAGGTTGCTTATACATGACTCCAAAGAGTCCCTTTCCAAAAGGATTCATTTTCCTTCAAGGAGAAGTAATCCTTCTCTCTCTTCCTTATTCTTTAGATAATCCTTTTTCTTTGAAAACTAGGATTTCGAAAATCCCTTTCTCTTAGCCTCTCTTATGCTTGACTTTTACCCATAAGCGCGAAATTATAGTTTTCTTTAGTAGAAAATATCACCCTCTTAATAATACCATGAAATTCATTCATTAACATCACATTATTCTCTTATTTTGACTTTGTTGGTATTTTCTCTTTCCTCTTTCTTCATTTGCGACTCCTCGGATCCCAAGGCACTCTATTATTTACAAATCCTTTTTATTGGATACTCATTATCCCTCTAGATGCATCTAAATGCATTATTATTCATTATTTCTCATTATCTCGTTTATTTCTCATTAAAATAGCTCTTTTGAGGATTTCTCTTTATTTCTCTTTTATTTTCCTCATTAGTATTCCTTTTATCATTAGGAATCCTTGGAATACGAAATTCCACTAAGGATAACTCAATTATACCTCTTTTCACTTGTTTTCCACCTTTTACCATTATTTCAATTTCTTTCTTAATGAAGAAATACTTAATTGATCTTTTCTTTTCTTATTGCATTCTCTATACAACTTTGGACTCCTTGGAACCCAAGAAACCCAAGAGCCACAAAATCCCTCTTTGGATTTGCCTTCTAGAGGTTTCCCACACTTTTCCTTTTTCTCTATTTTCTTATTTACTCAATAATAATGGAATTTCTTTTATCCTTTCCTTGTTATTGGGCCCAATAGCCAATAAAGCCCACAAATAAATCAACAAGGCTATTTTAAACGAAAATCATGCATTCATTCATTATTTGTTCATTTATCTTTAATATGAGAAATTTCATTTCTCAGCAAATGAACCCAAAATTGGGGTTGTAACACCTTCGTATCCCTACATTAGGTTTTTTTCATATCTTCATACGAGACCCAGGTATATTATCAAAATCTATGTTATCAGTTCTCAAACAAATATGTTCATGATCATGACTTTCAAACGAATCTACAATCAAATGTGTATTATGTCTTTATACTAAATTGCATGCATGTTTCAGTTTTCCCCCAAAAATCTACAAATTTTGATGAATTATGTTCATCACTTCTCATTTTGAGTCTGAAATTAAGCAATTTATTCATCATGTTTATTCGAGTTGTGACCCCGAGAGAACCGTCATGCCAAGTTAATCATTTTTCATCTGGTTATGATATTAGGCATGTTACCCCTACTTATTCTAGCTAACATATGTAGGCATCATGGTACCAAGTTCATGATTCCAAAGCTACATATGTCATGTACGGTGTGGTTTTATACTAGGTCTAGATTATGAGGGTGACTTATCGTACATATATCAAGTTTTAAACATAAGTGAGATTATTTTCATACATCATGCATAATCTCAAAAAACAAAAATAGTATCATCAACAAGCTTTCATATTCTCACTTGTATCTAGGAAGAGCTCTACAAGATGAAGCCACTCCATCTAAGACCTATCTATGTCAAGGTAAAACATGCTAACCACCAACATCTACCCATACCAACTTTTACTCAACATACCAAAGGAGAGAAACCCCTAGATCCCTTTACATCAAACCACTAACCCGAGTATGAGGTTCATATGGAGATCACATGTCATGTACATAATCTTAGGGTCTTGGGACATCTCCCTCACCTATATAGCAAACATCATATATTCAAATTCCTCTTTCTCTAGGGTCATGTCTTTTCATAGGAAATATAGGGTTCTACATTTTTAAGGGAACCACACACACTAGGTGACTCAACTCTCATACTTAAAAGTACTCTATCTAGGGACTCATCATCATGAATTTTTTCTTTCATATTATTCAACATTTCATACATGTTGGAGGTTAGGTACTCAGACCTTCTCCCGTTTTGGGTTGACTCATATCAAGAGTTCACTCTTTTTATTAGTCCCATGCTAGAGGTCCTTCTTCCTTAAGAGATTGAGGCATGTGTTGGTCTTGAATCATATCTCACGTATCATATCTCAACCTATACAAGACTAGGCATAAGCAAGCATGCCAACCTACTAGGTATGTTTAGCACATAAACCAAGTCACATGTATCATACCATGTGCTAGGTTTATCTAGTGTTGCATGGTCAAACTCATCTCATATCATCAAACATACTTGACCCTATCAAATACAAACTTGGACCACCACCACCACCACCACCTTAGGTTATCTAGGCTACTCACTGGCCTAACTTTTTCATGGCTTTAGAAAACAACTATCATCTAAAATCTCTCATATAGACTTGATGTTACATCTCTTTCTATTTGGTTGCATGGATCATCAATGCATGAGGACCACACATAAATATGATTTAGATTAATAGATTAATGACATAGGAAATGTATTCAAATATAGGTGTGTCCCTAACTCTAGGCATCATAGGATTCCACATTATCACATCCATTCCAAAAACCAACACATAAGACCTAGGTCATGAGGTCCCAACATATGGATAAGATGGGACATTCATACCAAGATGGTCATAAAGGTTAAAACATCTCTGATTTGGGAGGATATGACATAAGATCATGCTCCATATAGCTACTGGCTAAGAAGCTAGACAAACAAGCCATTTAGGAGGTCAACATGGATAGTTAAAGTCCACATACAACATAAATAGAGCAAGGCGGGCTGACCTTAGGCCTTAGGTTCATATCAAATCATTATACTAATGACTTCAGATAATAAAGGTAGTTGAGGAACAAATCCAGACCATCACATCATTTGTTTCAAGGTATAAACAACACACATTTAGGGCCATGCAAAATAATAATATGAATTAGGGTACTAGGGACTGATATTAGTATCATGGGGAGTCATAAAGTTGTTGTTGTAAAGTTAGGAAGAGGTTTGGTGGTACTAGAAAGCGAGATTATTACAAAAAGAGACAAGACTCATTAAATCTAATTAAATCAAGTGAAAAATGAGCAAAACTTACAAGGACATAAAAAGGGCTAAGATGGTTTGATTGAGACGATTCTTGCGCCATTGGATTCATAATTGAATCCTATACAACCTGATACACACTAGAGAGTAAGGAGATTGTATAAAAAAGGTCAATTTCATTTTCAAGATGGTGATATATAAATGAATGATATACACTTCAATTTCTCAAGTTAGAGCCACAAATCATGAAATTAGTCATCGAGATGATCAAATTGGGTCATTAACTCACTTAAGTACTATTATTGGAATTATATTGAGTGAGATAGGCCTCTTTAAGAGAGATAAAGAGTATAATAGATAGAGTAGAAATCTAGGTTGTCACACACACATATACAATATATATATATATATATATATAGAGAGAGAGAGAGAGAGAGAGAGAGAGAGAGAGATAAAGAGTATAATAGATAGAGTAGAAATCTAGGTTGTCACACACACATATACAATATATATATATATATATATATATATATATATATATATATATATATATATATATATATATATATGCAATCCATACACATCATGCTAAAAGTGTTTTGATTGTAAATGTTATGTTAGCATGGGTATGGCCAATAACCCTAGATCTGTGTGTGCATGGTTGTGGTTATATATTCCTTTTTATGTCTCAGTTTGCATACCGAGCCTCTCTCCTCCTTTCCTAATGTAAATTAATTCTCTTCTTCCAATTTCCCCTCGAATTTAACTCAAGGTTTTTCTTTATTCAATGTAATATGAAATAAGATAGTTTAATTTATGAGAAAACCTTTTGCACAAGAAGAAATGAATGGCTCATGAGATGAACTAATCGACTAGAGGACTAGGGAGGCTAGATGATAGGAGGATGAACGAATCGAATGGTGGCCCAAAAATTGCCTGGAGGAGTCCAGACATCGGAGAAACTTGAGACCAGACGAGCATTTCAAGAACCCAACTGAGTGGCCAAGAGGCGAGCCGATTAGTTCAAGTGTTGAACCAATCAACCCAGATTGGCTCAAGAATGGATCTTCAGCAACAACAAGTTGTTGCATGTGATGTAACCTTAGGTGGTAGTAATTCTTTGTGGATATAAAGAATTACAATAGTATGGCCATAACCATCATTTGTGTTTATAGTTGTGTATATTTTAGTTGTGGTTATAGCATGTATATGATACATACTATAAGTATGTGGTGATTGGATATGTATATGTATTTATATATAAAATACCTCAATATAAATATTAAGTCCAAGATTCTTTTCATTAGCAATACACATGAAAAGCTTTATCAAGTATGTGTGAGAATGCCAAGAATGGTACACTGTCTATCTCGTAGAAGTGTGATGGTAGTTATGTAGACATGCCAAGGAGGGTGCATTACTATCATGTTGGCTTTTAGGTTAGACTTAACTGGGTGCTCCTAATGAGATTAAGCACCTAGAAGCATGTAAATGGACTATGGAAAAGAGTTTCACGTACCATCTATCTATGAATTGCATGAGATGAAATTGGCAAATGTTGTCTACCTTAATAATTGGTTATGGACGCTAGCATTGGCCGAGTAATAATTCAATTGTTTTTGGTCTTGGCTCACTAGAAGATTATACGTTGAGTATTCCAAAATTGATATATGAGAGTTATCAATTTGGAAAAAAATAGTGGGAGTGATAATTAATTAAAAACCTAATCAATATAGTAAAACTTATCAAATTAAATGAATCAAAATATTTTGACCAAAGTTGCAATATCTTTTATATAATCTATTGGCAAACAATGTGATCAGTCCATAGTAGGACAAAAAAAATGAGATTAGCTTCACATCTAGTTTAGGACTTTGAGAAGTCTTCTCACTAGTGAGTGAAATCTCTATGCCCTTGAAAGAATAGAACCAGAGGAACTCACTGCAAATGTAGCTAAAGCTGAAATGGATGTTTACTTGAAGCATGCCATTGATTTTGTGGACATTGAGTACCGTATGCTATGTTGTATTAAGTATGAGTTGCATGAACAACATGAAAACATGGACATTCTCGAGATGGTAACACATCTTAAGATTCATGTAAAGTAAGTAAGGCATAATGTCTCCAAGATATTGTTTGAGTGCAAACTGACAGAGGGAGATCCAGTAGAGCTCCATGTGCTCAATACGATTAGACATGTGGAGAGACTGGAGTTAACCATTGATATTATTCTACAATCATTGCTTGAATCATATAGCCAGTTTATCAAGTGCTATCACTTGAGTAACTTGGCCAAGCTACTGTCAAAATTTCTTGACATGTTGATTAATGATAAAGCAAGAATGAAAAAGGAAAAACTCGTGACAGTGATAAGAGGAAGCGAGTCTAAGGGCAAAGGCAAGGCCAAGAACAGTTTTGAGGCTAAGTTGAAGTCCAAGTCTTATGCACTCAAGATAAGGAGAGGGGTAAGTGCAAAAGGAATCTATCTCTTTTCACTTAAATGATTAAGGAAAGGAAGTGCCACTATTGTCACTAGATGGACACTGAAAAAGGAACTACCTCTTTATATAGAGGATCTCAGGAAGAAGAAGTAGATAGAGATCTCCACTTCAGGAACTTAGAAGAAGTAAGCTAGAACTGTGCGGAGCAAGAGTTTTTGCCACTGCAGTTGGAATTTGTCATTCTAACGGGCATGTAATGAATTGCTATTATGTACATGCCATTGATGAAAACATCATGTATCTTGTATGAACAAGAATATTATGAATAAATTGATGTTTCATTTTATAGGATGAGATTTTATATGGCAATGTCTCACAATCTATACACGATGGTTGTAGAGACAAATGTGTATGACACATATAGTAAATGACTTGATGACTCAAACAATAAATGCTATAGCATTGTCATGTAGAGCACATAAATGCAAAATTCATTTTTATAATCCATAATGATGGTTATCTGGATTCTTTTGGTTATTGAACCAATGGAGACATGCAAGTCTTATTTTTTGGTCAATATGATAAAAGCACCTTCACTAGATGTAGTGGGAGAGTGATTATTCTATTAGGGTTCATACATAGTGATGTATGTAGACCTTTTAGAATAAATTCCAGAAGTGGTTAATTGTACCCCACTATATCTACTGATAATCTCAGTATGGTAGTTTATATAATGAAATACAAATATAAATATCTTAAAGTGTTCAAGGAGATCATGAATTTAGTACGTAACTAACTTGTTAAAAGCATTAAGACACTTTGGTATGATTGATGTTAAAATATTTTAAACCAAGGGTTTGAGGACCTTATGAAGAGACCGTGATAGTGTATCACAACGAACTCCACTTGAAACACTATGATGTGTCAGAAAGAAGGAATCATACCTTGTTAAGTCATGGTGCGATTATCAATAAATCTTGACAATCTTCCAATTTTCTTTTGGGCACATGCTTTACACTAAGACAATGTGCTATCTTAAATGGTTCAAAAGACACCATATGAGATATGGCATGGAAGTTGTCTCGATATATCTTTTGTGAAGATTAGGATTGAAAGTTTGCATAAGAAAATAGAAAAGATTTGTCCACAAATCAAATTAATGTTATTTTGTTGAATACTACTTTTATATTCCAATCCAACAACAAAGTTGTTTGTTGATCAAGATGGCTGTATTCCTGAAGGAAAACTTATTTCCAAAGGAATCTGTGGGAGTAAAAGTAGAACTCAAAGAGTTTGAGACAAACAAGAAAACATTGAAACTTAAGAGGTACATTGGGAACAATAAGAATCACAAATTGTTGTGGAATCTCAAGTTCCTTATGTTACACAAAACCTCATATTTCTAGTAGAACACACATTGAGTTTGAAAAATTATGATATCTTATAACTCAGAAGGACGGTGAGTTGGTCATAAGATGATGATCCAACAACCTACCTAGAAGCTATTGAGGGACTGGAGTTTGAGAAATGGCTTGAGGCCATGGGGCCAAAGATGGAGTCCACGTGAACCAACAAGGTATGACCTGAATGGATCCACCTGAAGAGGTAAAACCAATTGGATGCATTTAGGTATTTGAGAAAATAATGACACCGATAGTAATATTCAAACTTGTAAGAGCAGACTGGTTCACTAGTTGCCATGGCTGAATCCATCAAAATCACACTTGCCATTACAACTTAGTATGACTAACAGTTGGAAAATTAGATTTTAAAACCACATTCCTTGACTGGAATAATTATGAGGATGCGTACATGACACAACCTTAAGGTTTTATTAATTCAACATTGAAAAAAGTCTGTAAGATACAAAGGTCAATCTTAGGATTGAAGCAAGCATCTCAAAGCTTGAATCTTCAATTTGACAAGACAGTTAAAGAGTTTGAATTGAGTCAGAATGAAGATGAAATATGTGATTACAAAAGATTTAGTTGGAGCATATTTACATTCCACATAAGATGGGGAATAACATCCTTATACTACAAATGTTAAAACCTGGATGGGAAGTACCCTCTTCATGAACGGTTTAGGAGAAGCATCCTATATGATAGGAATCGAGATCTACAGATATAGATCTAAATAGCTTCATACATTGGCAAAATGTTGAAAGAGTTCAACATACAAGACTCAATGAGGGAAAATTTGTGAAATTGGTCTCGCTAGAGACTAGTATCCCAGTTCTTGTGAAGAATAAGAAAAACATGATTGAGATGCCATATGCATTCACAATTGGGTCTATCAAGTATGCAATATTGTGTACTCATCCTGTTATCTTGTATGTATTTACATGACAAGAGGATATGTAATCATCCAATTGTCTTATATGTATTTGGACATGATGATAGGATATTTGTCAGATCCCAATGAAAGTCACTGGAATGCCATAAAGAACATCCTTAAGTACTTGAGAAACACTAAAAGGATTAGTTCCTTGCTTATGGTAATAGGGAAGAGTTGGGTGTAAAGGGTTATAATGATGTAAGCTTCCAAAATGAAAAAGAAAAATTAATCATCACAATCTAAATTTGTGTTTGACCTTAGAATAAGAACTGTAAGCTCAAAAGGGTTCCAAGCTAGAGATGATTGTTTAATTCTACAAATAGAAGCCGAGTATCTCTATGTTACGAGAACAAAAGAGGATATTGTATGAATCTAGAAGTTCATATAGATGAACTTGCGGGAGGCTACAAACCATTGATGACACAATAGAGATATTGTGACAACAATGAAGCTACTGGTTATGCAATGAATTTCAGATAGCATACTACGACACTTCCATCTCGTATGAGATGTCATACAACAAGAAGATGTGAAACTTGCAACATACTGACTTGAAGCAAATGTTGGCTAACCCACTATATAAGCACTTGCATAGAAGAAACATGATGGACATGCTAAGATCACTTGGAATAAGATTTTTAGGGATTGGTTCTAAGTGCAAGTGGGAGTCTATTGGTATGTATGCCCACAGATCTAATCATATGATGATTGAAATGGGACAATTACCACCTGATTTGATAATAATAAAGGTAATTCCATCTATTATACTTGTCTCAATAAAGATATGATGACACATACATAGTATATGTCTAAATAATGATGTTACTCGATGACATATGCCTTTAGGTTGATGACCTGAACAATTATATCATATGTATGATAAGAGTACATACATTCTTGTTATGTCCCTAATTGGATATTACTGTCAAAGAAAAATAGACAACAATAATATATAAGACTAGAGTGTGTTTTTACTGATGAAAAAGTCTCATTAGTCATGATATGTGATATCACGTCAAGAACACAACTACATGTTAGAGAACAATGTATCAGACAGACCCACCATGAGCGTGATACATGGATACCATGGAATGGTAGTCAAATGAGCTCTCATAGTGATAGTGGTGATTGTGGTTCTTAGACCTGAAGTCACTACACTCATCACATGTTGTTCTATGTATTTAGACATCATCCAACGTGACCTTAAATAAGTGCTTCCATAAAGGTGATTCTCAGGTGCATTGTGACACATGGGGATTGAGTGTGAGTGATGTAGATGGGATTTGTCTCTCCTAAATGAGATTGATATCTAGGGGCTCTTGATAAGAGAGACTAAGAAATGTATGGCCATACTCGTGTGACTCAAAATCTGATATGTGAGCTCACATGCATATCAGAAAATCTACTCTAATTCAAGGGACATGCTTGAATGTTGAGAGGTTCCATGCCTCGAGTTCAATTCAGATATTAGAGACAAAGGAACTATATGATCACGGTAAAAATGATCATGGAATGTAGGTTGAAGTTGTTCTCCAGCTTTCCAAACTACTTCAGTAGCAATAATGTGTTGCTAGACACCTCTCATTGCTTATGATGTCATAAGTTGGTTATAGACATTCACTACTAATGTAATTTGGGACCTATATGGTCACACACATAGGATGCACTTGAGTAGGATTTTATTCATGAATGATGTTTAACTCAATTACTAAAAGTGTTTAGTATTCAATTAAACAACCGAGGTTTAAAATTGATTGATTAGATTTTAGACCGATCAATTCAAGTGTTGAACTGATCGAGTGGAGTGTCATGTAGATTGGAAACAACATTGGCTGATCAATGTTTGAACTAGGGCATGAACCAACCAGTTCACTAAGTGAGCAGATTGATTCACACTTAGTGAACTGACTTGTTCAAGGTCTGAGATGGCTGATTCATGTGATGAATCACCAGGTTCAACGGTCAATTTAATTGGATCAAGGATTAGTACTGACATCATGTTTTCTAGCAGTCGTGCATTAAATATCAATGTGATTCAAAATAGGAAACTGCACGAACCTACCGGTTCATGGCACAAGCCGACAGTTCATGCATGAACCTACTGGTTTGACATGCAAACTGATCAGTTTGCTATCTAAAGTTTGCAAAAAAATCATGAATTAAGTCTCTTTGACTCCCATACCGACTAGGAGCCCTGACCCTAGCCTCTTCTATATGTAGAGGGGTACTGGGGACTTCTCATATAGAATAATAGACTCTGACGATTGTTGTCCTCTCTAGTTGTGGTAACCAATAGAGAGCCTGAACAAGTAGGATAGTAATGGAGAGATAATTGTGGGAGAGAGAATGGGTGCTAGTACACTGACATTCAAAGAGACAACTCCTTCGCATTAGCTCTGGTAGCACAACATGGAGTTCCTAGTGGTATGCATGAACTACTCTAGAGGCGAGGTGGTTTCACCCGCTAGAAGGACAACATCAACTGCCATCCATGGTGCTACATCAGGAGGATGACACTGACTATTCATGTGTTGCTGAAGAAGGAGCGTGCTACTACAAGAAGAAAAAACATGATACTACATCAAGAGTTGTCGCTGGACTTGCTCCAAGACTAGGTATAACTCTTATTACCTTCCTTCCTTGATACATTGTTGTTAACATGATCTGCTTGTTAAGGAATCAAGCTTTAAATTTTTATTTCTACTGCCTTATCTATCACCCTAATTTCCCAACCAAGAAAACAATGATTCAATATGACCAGAACATGGAGGAAAAACTGTATATCTTAGTCATCAAAGGCTCATCAGGCTTTAATTTTTGTTTCTTCTACCTTATCTGTCACCTCGATTTCCCAATGAAGATAAAACTGATTCCATATGACTAAAATATGGCAGCTAGATTGTATATCTTAGTCATCAACAGTTTCTTCCAAATGTTCATCCTTACGAAGGTTGCACAAAGTGTTTAATGGATCAAATGAGGAACATCATGCCCATAAACCTATATAAGGGGAGGTTGTTCTTGAAAGAGAAAAAAAGACTTTGTCAATTCATTCGGTAGGATATCACAATGTACCATTCTCATAGAGAGTGACAAATCTTTCTACTAGAAGAGGTCAATATTCTGGGATCTTCCTTATAGGAGTTCTTTGGCAGTTAGGCATTGTATCGATGTCAAGCATGTTGAGGAAAATGTCTGTGATAGGTCATTAGTACTCAGTTGAATATACCATGTAAGACTAAAGATGGCATCAAGTTTAGAATGGACCTACATGAAATGGGTATAAGGAAAGAATTAACAAAAGAAGTTAGTACTGATCGAAAAACATATCTACCTCCTACTTGTTACACATTGTCTAGAAAGGAGAAGAAAACCTTTTGCAAGTGATTTCTTAATATTAAGGCACCAGAGGGATACTCTTCTGATATCTATAGACTGGTATCAATGAAGGATCTGAAGCTGATAGGTCTTAAAGCTCATGATTATCACACTCTATTCTAACAAATATTGCCTTTGGCTATTTGTTAGATCCTATTTGAATATGAGTGGCTCCCGTTGAAATGCAAGGATTGTGGGAACTATGAACATGAGCTTGGCTTGTGTGCCTCTCTTCCCAAGGAACATGTTCAACTTTGGGTGTCAATGAACTCAGACAAACAAATCTAGGTCCCTAAGACTAAGGTGATCCCTGGAACTTCTGAAGAGGATGGCGAGGTCTTTATTGATGCTTTTGAGGTTATTAGTAATAGTGTTGGCAGTGAGAATGTTAAATCTAGTTTGGTTACAACCATTCATGCTTCAGGTTCCAGCTTGGTGGTGGAGAACTCTACTACTTTGATGGTGGAGGTGAACCCGGTTGCCTCGTTGAGTTTATCTGAAAGACTATCAACTCCAAACTCTTCACCATACCAGGGATGGGAAATAGAAAGGAAGAAATTGAAATCCCCCCCTAGAGTTTTACCAAAGTCATCTACAAGTATTGCCCAAAATTCACTTAATAGGTACTCCCCTCTTTCCTACTTTGAGGGGGCAGACACAAATGAGAGAATGTTGAATTCCATGGAAGAAGGAACATCAAAGCAAGGTAATGAGAATTCTCTAAGCTCTATTATTCCTCCAAATGGATAGGTTCCTTTTTATCATTTCTAGGAATGTGAGAGGGCTTCATAATAAAATCTATCACGTTAAGGAGGAAGTGGTTAAAAATAAAGATGACATATACATAGTGTTGGAATATAGGTTGAGTAAAAATGAAGTAGACTCTGTTATGAGTTCAATGTGGCAAGACTTGAACTTCATTTCTAACTCAAATTTTTATAAGTACACTCGTATTATCATTTTCTAGTTTGATCATTCTATTGTTGTTAATAAAGTTTTGGAGAATGAACATATTATTCATTATGCTGTTAACTTTTTGGAGAGTTCTTTTCACCTTTCTGCTGTCTATGGATCGAATGATGATAATGAAAGAATGATTATTTGGAATTCTATTCGGTCTATAAATTACTCTGGTCCTCGATGTATTTTGGGCGATTGTTATGCTGTAAGGTTGAATAGAGAAAAAGTTGGGAAGCATCTTCCTTCTACTAAAAGTATGAGAGACTTAAATGAGCTATTCTCAGATACCAATCTTGTTGAGATGTATAATAAGCGGCCTTTCTTTATCTGGGATAGTAGGAGACAAAAAGGTATTTCCACCTTCTCCAAAATTGATAGGATTTTGGGTAATGTGAAATTACTTGATGATTTCCTAGTATTTGGGGAGAGGTTATTTCTTCTAACATAAGTGATCATCGTATGATTGGTCTCCATTTTAATACTGGAAAAAAGAGACAATCTCCATTCAGATTTATTAATGCATGGGTGAATCAAGATGGGTTCTCTGATATTGTTAAAAATGCTTGGATGAGTACCTCTCCAGAGGGTACCCCCATGTATAAAGTTTATAGAAAATTGCATGCAGTTAAAGGGGCTCTGCTGAAATGGAATAAGGAGGCAGTTGGAAATTTGTTTTCTAAAGCAAAAGGGCTGGAAGCTATGGTGTTGGAGATTTAGCGAGAGGTTGATCAAAATCCTCTTAATATTGATCTTCAATTGAATCTAAATGAGTTGAGAGTCCAAGATGAGAAAGCTTTGGTTGATGAGGAGTCCCTCCTTAAACAAAAATCTAGAATCCTTTGGCTGAAGGAAGGAGACAGAAACTCCATATTCTTTTACATGTCTTTGAAAACCAGGCATATTTTTAATAATATCCAATTTCTCAAGATTGATGGAGTAATGTCTATAACCAATATGAGATAAGTATGCATGCATTGGACTATTTTAGGTCTCTCTTTAATTCATCCTCTCTTGATCACGTTGATTGGTCTAAAGATTGGATTCTTCCAAAGGTTTCTAAACCTCAGTTGGATGTTTTGAACAAACATATTTCTAAAGAGGAAATTGATACTGTGGTGAAAGGTTTAAGAAAGGATAAAGTGTCTGGTTCAGATGAATTTAATGGCTATTTCTTCAAAACCTGTTGGGGGATTGTTGGGGATGATATCTGTAAAGCCATCTTAAGTTTATTTGAGACTGGCAAGTTACTAAGTGAGTGTAACAACACTTTCATCACTTCAATTCCTAAGTGTTCTAGGGCTGATAGACTTAATGATTTCAGAACTATATCCTTGTGTAATGTGATTTATAAAGTCATCAAGAAAATGTTAGCAAATCCAGTGAGTGTTATTTTCCCTGATCTTATTGACGACAATCAGATGGCCTTTATTAAAGGGAGATTGATTGTTGATGGCATTCTTCTGGCTAATGATATTCTCAACTCTTTTTCTAGTACTCATGGCTCTGAGAAAATATGTATCAAGGCTGATCTATCAAAAGCTAATGAATCTGTGCGTAGGGATTATATCCTCTTCATCCTCAGGAGTATGGGTTTTCCTTTGAAATGGTTAAACTGGATTGATGCATGCTTTTCCACTGCTCCTTATCAGATTCTTATAAATGGAAGCCCTTCCTCTCACTTTTTTGCCTCTAATGGTGTTAGACAGGGTGATACCCTAGCACCATATTTGTTTGTAGTTGATGTGCATGACCTCACTTCTTTAATTAACGCCTATGTGGACAAAAAAAGCATCAAACCTATTCAAAATGCTTTGAAACTCAAGGTGTCTCAAATTGTGTTTGAAGATGATTTATTAATATTCACTAGAGCTAATATTGAATCTATTTTTGCTATCAAGGAGTTGTTCTAAGATTTCTACATGATCTCTGGTCTGAAGTTAAATAATGTGAAAGGATTTCTACTTTAGCTTTTCCTATTCCAAAGTCAGTCATCTTGCAGATTGAGAAGATGATGAAGGATTTCATTTGGGGTGATAGAGATGAAAAAAGACATCTTCATTTGGTTGCTTGGGATGCTATTTGTAGACCTAAAAACGAAGGTGGAATGGGTGTTAGGCATATTGATGATTGGTCTAAGGCTGACATTCTAAAGAATTTGTGGAACATTGCCACTAATAAAACGTCTCTATGGGTAAAGTGGATTCATGGTAAATACCTCATGTCGAATTCAATATGGTCAGTGAGAAGTAAGCCTGCCTTTCCATGGCTGTTTAAAAGACTTCTCAATCTCATGTATATTATGGTTCCTCAATTAAAGTTTTGTATTGGTAATGGTGAAGATATTCTATTATGGAGAGATCCCTGGCTACCTAGGGGCAAAACTCTATTGGAAGAAGTTGATAATCAAGTTACACTATAGCAAACATTCACATCAATGGCCTTTTAGAAATGCCACTGAAAAAAAATAAACGCCACTAAACATGTTTTGTGGCATTTTTTGACATTTAAAAAAATGCCTCTAGTACCAATGCCACCAGAAAGATAGCGGTATAAATTGTAAATGCCACTAAATGTTTGGCTTTAGTGGCTTCCAATAAATGCCAAATAAATGCCCCTAAAATATAATTTGGCATTTATAAAATTCCACTATCCATCAATTGGCTTTTATAAAAATGCCACTATTTTGTATTATGTTGTTGTATGAAAATGTTCTTATTGAGTTTAATGGCATATAAAAAAAGCCACTAATGACTACTAGTTCTGTATTACTACATTTTCATGGCTTTTAGTCATTCAGTTTTCAATTCATTATCATGATTTCTAAATGAATGTCAATTGTAGACGAACTCACTTTTTTGAAAGTATGAATATTTTTTATTTATAATCAATTGAGAATTACATGGGGATGACATTTTACCTTGCCCCTTATATTGAATACAACACCAATGATATACTTTTATATAAAATTTCAGTACAATAACTTCTACATCATTGGATATGTCCTTTTATGATATGTCTATCTACATTTTTGCATGCCAACTTTAGAGCTCGTTCAAGAAATAGCTTTACGTTATGGTGGAATCTCCACGTCCAATACTGGCCTCTCTAAAGACTAAAATTCCTTTCTCAATTTCTCAATGTCATTAACCAATTGATCAATATGTTGCTGGTCTTCCCTGGAGTGCATTAATAGGATTTTAAAAGCTAAAGCATATTCACTTACCTATACATACATAAAAAAAGTAAACACCATTGGAACTCTAAAGAGTTAGATATGAAGAAGTTTTCAAATTGTATATATGATTTGGAGTGTTTTGAATGTAGTTATTAAAACACCAACCTTTGCTTTAGCTTGGAGATATGATCTGGTTCAAGGAACTTCCATGGATTTGGTTATGTTTGTGAGCTGCCATCTGAGTTTGGGATGCTATCAGACCTAAGGACGTTGTGAAAGGGATCAGACCCAATCAACAACTATCAAAAAGGCATTGCAAGAAAAGAAAAAGTATTACCCTTTCTAACCAGTTACTCCCTTGAGGGCCCAAGGAATTGAACTGCAAGAAGAAAGAATTCACCATATGTTATGCTTGAAAGACATTTTAAAATTGAGTCAAAAGTAGCTGCTTTGGAAAAAGAAGATCACACCTGATCATTGTGTTTGCAGAGGTTCTTTCCTTCAAAATAAATTAAGATCAGTGTTCCCTTGGGAGTGGGGAAAAAGTTCCTCCACTTCAATTCTAGAGCTAGAGCAATTCATGCTTCTTCTAATTCTTCCATGGTTAATTGATTCAACCTTGGCCATAAATAGGCTATAAATAGGTATGTGGTCAGAAAATCTAGACTCCCCTCATACATAAGATAACTGGTTAAGACCGCTACCATACCAAAGAATATGGTAACACATGAAATTTATGAGAAAAGATAAGTAAATGTCTCAAATAAAAGAAACCACTATAATTTCACAAGTATGCATTGCCAGTAAATGCAAAATATCACATTTCCATTTCTTTTTAGACTACTTACCATGCCACTGTGCACCTCTTTTCTTTTGGATGGGTATCATCCACTGCATAACGATCAGAGTTGTTTGAATACTTGTAAGTTGGTCGGAAATATATCCTACCCTCATGCCAACCTTCAAATACACGACCCATTCTTTGCTCTATCCTTAACTGTAACAAAAATACAATACATGTAGCATATAAGAACTAGCTGCAAACAACGCTAGAACTTGGTTGTAGTTGCATCAAACTAGATTTATGTTGAACTATAGGTTAATAATGAGATTTACCCTAAACTAACGAAGTGCTGGTTAACAATGAGATTTACCCTAAATTAACGAAGTGCTGGAGGTTCAAATTTGAACAAGCATATTTGAAGATAAAGATGTTTAAGTATTTTTGCCTTATCATTTTCAAGTAATGCTTTCCAATTATGCATCTCAACCAGTGCCTTTACAATACAGTAAGAAAGAGCTATATGATAATTTAGATCTCCGAGCCATATTATTTGACTGTAATATAATATGTTTTATATGAGACTGGATAACCATGATATTAAAACGAGAAGCAATGCTTCTGAAAGAACAACAAGGAAAAATATAAATATACTTCAGTTGTTTTTTTAGCAATCATTTATTAGCTGGCCTCCAATACTTGATAACAATATGAGAAAACTAAATCTACATAGCTTTTTAGTATTGAATATAGGAAAAGGAAAAGAAAGGAATTGGATGATTTGTTCTTTTGTGTATTGGTCAGGTGATTAGTCAAGGATGGTCTTTAGACCGCTCTGTAGACTTGACTAAAGAGGCTAGAAACTTGATTCCCTTATATGGAAAAAAAAGAAAAGAAAAAGTATTACCCTTTCTAACCAGTTACTCCATTGAGAGCCCAAGGAATTGAACTGAAAGAAGAAAGAATGCACCATATGTTATGCTTGAAAGACATTTTAAAATTGAGTCAAAAGTAGTTCCTTTGGAAAAAGAAGATCATACCTGATCATTGTGTTTGCAGAGGTTCTTTCCTTCAAAAGAAATTAAGATCAATGTACCCTTGGGAGTGGGGAAAAAGTTCCTCCACTTCAATTCTAGAGCTAGAGCAATTCATGCTTCTTCTAATTCTTCCATGGTTAATTGACTCAACCTCGGTCATAAATAGGCTATAAACAGATCTGTGGTCAGAAAATATAGACTCTCCTCATACATAAGATAACTGGTTAAGACCTCTACCATACCAAAGAATACGGTCACACCTGAATTATGAAAAAAGATCAGTAATGTCTCAAATAAAAGAAATCACTATATTTTCACAAGTATGCATTGCCAGTAAATGCAAAAGATAGCATTTCCATTTATGTTTAGACTACTTACCATGCCGGTGTGCGCCTCTTTTCTTTTGGATGGGTATCATCCCCTACATAATGATCAGAGTTGTTTTAATACTTGTAAGTTGGTGGGAAATATATCCAAGCCATATAAAAATGTCAATTCAATGATAGAACTTACTCAGAAGACCACAAATGGCCAAGAATAATAGAAATAGACTTCAAGTTCAACAACTTAGGCATCAAATATCACATAAATTGATAGAAATTCAAACAAAATAAATGATATGATAAAATGATAGAAAACTAGTATCAACAAGTCTCAAACCTAAAGTGTATAAAGCCCCGCTTCCAACTTGCAATTATAACACTCATCATCATCCATCTAAAGGAAAGAATAGCAAAAGGTACAATTAAACAATTACTAATGGTGGCTGGGAAAGTATGGATAAGGAAAGACCTTAAGATCATCTAGATTAAGCCTATCAAGACGGCCTGCTTCTTCTTTGACTCTGTTAGAATACCTGGAATAGAATACTAGCAAGAACTTACACGGTGCGTAAAATCCCAACACTTTATTTCTCATTCTGGTTTTATAGGGTATTTAGGCAATGGAGTTAGCTTGTTGTCATCAACTTGGTTGCTTACCTAGTCCTTTTTAGGTTCCATGCCAGATTATACTAGAACAAAACACTGGCACCTAGTAGATAATATCCAACAAAATCAAGTCAGTCTCCGGAGAAAATGATAAGATGATAATGGGTCTGTATAACTGATTTATTAAAATTTAGTATACACTATCCAACCTTCCTGCTCTTTGTTAAAGGTGTCCCACCTGAAACCAACATTTAAGCTGGTAAATGAAATTGTTCAAAGTTTAAGCCATTTTGAAAATCCAACTTCAAACCACATAGGACTCGATCCTTACACATTAGCGGAATCAACTACAACCATGGAGTTAGATTAAAGGATAACTCTTGAGTGACCATTCATCTAGGCCAACTTTGAGCTAGACAACATTTTACAGCTCAGGTTTTTAGGCTATGGCATGATCTCATGTCTTTAGCAAAAGCATTGTGCCAAACACCACATGAATATCAAATGGACAACCCCCAGGCTCCACGAATAGCCCTTCTGGAACTCTCATAGACCACCCACATCGAGTTGAACAATCCATTCAATGCCAAACTGCCAATTAATTAAATCTTCAAAGAACCTCAGTTTCATTTGTGCCATGGTTACCCAGTCTCTGATGATATTGATAGCACATG
Organism: Alisma plantago-aquatica; assembly: GCA_963693085.1. NCBI lineage: Eukaryota > Viridiplantae > Streptophyta > Magnoliopsida > Alismatales > Alismataceae > Alisma > Alisma plantago-aquatica. The sequence goes on from OY856412.1 coordinate 795,382,328, forward strand.
CCTTAATGCTTATGGATGTAAGTCGATTAACATCAGTTTTACTCTTGTTCAAGATCTCATCATTGTGGTCCTTTCAAGTCTCTAAGTAGCAACACTTCACGTAATCTTTAGATTCTAATCTCTCAACATAATATTCAAGGTTCACCTTCATCCAATTAGCATAATCCAAGCTGAGAACAAGAACTAACCCTCAGTAGAAATGATCACATGGGCTATACCTTCAAACCACCCCATTTTTTTGCAATCTCTTCAAATTAGAAGAGCAGATTCATCATGGCTCCTACATCTTTCACATTTCATAATATGTCATAATGCTTCTGCCTATTTCATGGAAGTCCATTCTGGACCACCATGATCCAATGGACATTAATGCGGTCATATGATCCAGATTTTGATACATATTTCAATGATGAAGCTCTATTTGGCATACAGCTGCGTCTATTAAAATATAGGGAAACCATTTTTTGTAGTTTTCAAAAGTGTCATGTCTCCCTTAAAATAGAGAAAAGTGACACACTAGAACATTTACATATTGAGTCATGGGGAACGAATTCCCTAAAAGTCAAAATTCAATAATTATCGTTTGCCTGGACATATACCTAGGGTCCTTGAGGTTGACATCTATAAGAAAATGACTAAAACATAATAGTCATGACAATTGCAACTAATTGCCTAATTAACAACCAAATGAAAGTTAATTATACTAACAAAACTAGGACTTGCAAATAAGTCAGTGGAAATTGACAAAGTCCCTAAAATAGAGAAATCAACAAAAAATGATGGAAAACCCAAATCTAAGTTGATTGAATGATTCAACCCTGATGACTAATTGGATCACAGGATATCCTCCATCCTTGAGCTTATAATCTGATAAATATTTAAACAACTGCATAAGGCCAGTGCAAAGCAAGCCATAATTTTCTGTCCAACTATTCATGAATGATCATTGATCATGTACTTTAGTATAATTTCACCTTGATCAGTATATATATATTTATTTATATATATATATATATACATATATATATATACATATATATATGTTGACATTATCACTGACTTTGTTGTTTTATTAGGCTGTGAGGGCATGCGAGAGTAAAACTAGAGTAAATGATCATCACCTAGCCACCTACTTTTTGATTCTAAGGCATACAGTTGTGAATAATAACCAAAAGAACCGAATCAACCACCTTTACCTAGTATTGCAAGTTTGATGGTTGGGAATACCTCTCATGAGAAAGTGATTAGAAAAATTAAATACATACCTGATTTTTGCCTTATTATGTTTATCATGATTCCCATTAGTATGCTACCTAAAGCAACTTTAACTTACATATTCATACCACATTCTAAGGTATCATTTTATTTGCTTAATTGGTTGAGTCCAAACTTTTTCCATAAAGATCTGTCTGATGAATGGCATCTCCATTCTCCACAATGCCTTCTAATGTGTCATCTTTATTTTATAAAACATATGATTTGAAGTTTATACCTAAAGATCAATGAGCGATGGACAACAATGGTCTCCAAGGTGCCCTAGACACATCTACAAAATGGGCATTATCAAGTTTGTGGGACAGATTCCTCATAGGTTAAAACAAGAAGCAATGCTTCTAAAAGAACAACATGGAAAAATACAAATGTACTTTGGTTGTTTTTTAGCAATAATTTATTAGCTGGCCTCAAGTCGAAATAGGAGGGTATTACAATTGTCTTGTTGATGTTAGGAACAATAAAATAAATTGCAAGAGCTTCTAGGTATTAGGAATAGAAAATAAAAGCACACAATTACTGAAGTCTTGATCCAAGTTGAGAAGTGCCAATGCTCATATGTTGCTCATAATTCTCTGACTTTTCTTAAGATATCAATTGTAAACTTCTCAATGAAGCATGTCACAAGAACATGGTCCTTATATACTTTTATCTCCTAGGCATGCCCCAGAAACTTCTTGTTGCAAAGGAATGCCAAAGGGAAGTCTCTCTTAAGGCACAAACTCTTCTATGGGTCCTATGACTGAAGTTTCAATCACACATAAGGGACAACACAAGCCTACTATTTACTGATATCTTATTCAACATAGAAACTTATCTCAGTTAGATACATTGTACATCCTCCACCAAGATTCCAAAGTGCATCCACATCATATGCAAGAACCGTGATACCAACAAGGGTGTAGCTCTGACTGTGTCACCTCATGATTCAACTGAATTATTAACTCAAGGACATGACCTGAGTGGTAAGTTGAGACACTCTTCTTGTTGTCACGAACCCATTATAGACGAGGTGTATTGTTGACATGTGCCAAGCCATAATTGTTGAGAAGGGTATTATTTGTGAAATCTTAATCATAATCATATGGAAGAACCATGCTACGAACAAGGGTATGGCTCTGACCGTGTCTCCTCATGATTCAACTGGATTATTAACTCAAGGACATGATATGAGTGGTAATGTCAAACTATGTTCTTTTTGTTGCCATGAATCCATTACATACAAGATCTACTGCTGACACATGCCAATCCATAATTGTTGAGAAGGGTATTATTTGGGAAATCTTAATCAAAATCATTTTCTCATTTCCCTAACTAGCTAGAGTTTTACATTTTGGGGACCGTATAAATGATGATTCCAGCTGTTGTTTCTTTCTTTCCTAAATTACTGCATCCTAAAATACTGCATCCCATTTTAACCCAAAAGAAAAATCAACCATAGATACCTATAATCATTTGACTTTCTCATTCAAATCTCCATAAATAAAAACATTTTCTAAACTTTAACAGTGCATTATAAGAATAGTGCAAAAGACCTTATTGACATTTCTCGAGTGTTTCTCCATAGACTTGGACCATTTCAAATTACTTCCTCCAATACCTCGAACACTAGATTTCCCCAGAGAATATTCACCATTGGACACTGTATAAATTGTATATCATTTCCGAGAAAGACACAATTTTCTACTCTACAGGAGAAATAAAAAAAATTAGAATGTGATGAAAGATATAGATAAGTTGAGTATACCTAATTAAATATAATGGATGTTTATTTGCACTACTGTTCTTAGAGAACCATTGACTTGTTGGTCGCTTCCAAGGTAATTTTTTTGTTAGATCCTCAGTGTGTTTAGAATGAGCAACACCTTTTTCATATTGTGATGTAGCATTTAGTCTCCAAACTCATGAAGATTTTGAAATTTTGATGCTCCTTTTTGTAGTTTTCAAAAGCAATGTTCACAAACACCCTTAACATACATGATAGAGATTACCATCGAACTGGTACCTGAAGCAACTAGTGATTTGATAAAGGTTATGGCTTAGGCATCAATAAATGGAATGAGCGAGAAATTCCACAATACTTCACACAACATGAATATGACAAACAAATTCCACAAAAAAAGCACAGTATCCTAGAACTATATAGCTAGTTCTTATTTTGGTATTATTTTCAATAAAGCAAAAACATTGCCACTTACACCAATTCTTATTTTTGCACAGAGAATGACTGGTTGTAGAACTTAACAAGACTAGGATTATGGTTTTCATCATTTCACTTTATAGGATGAGATATGTCATATATACCTGTTTCTTAACTTTTTCCCTCTATTTTAGAGTAGGTTTCACATAACTACTTCAATTTCTAGTCATTGTTGATGATCAAGTTTTGCATCCCAGAACATCATGAATATATCTTTCTAAAAGAAAGAAGAGTATGAATAGTTTACTTTGAAGTAAGTTTAAGATAGGGGTCTTGAAGACTTCAAAATAATCCCCAAATCAAAATTAGCATAAAGCGCATTAGAAGAACGCGTCTCAAATTAGTTCAAGTAGACAAACACATGCCTATTGTAACTAGACTAAATTCTTTATTTTATTCTTGAATATTATTGGTGATTACTAATTCTGTGGTTTCAGGCAAAACATTTATATTTTAGTTCAGTGTAGCCTCATCCTTACAGGCTTCTAAGATATTGAGCTAGCTAAATAGAACTTTTTTTGTGTGTGTATACATATATACAAGAATAACAATTAACTGGGCCCACTATGAATAAATTCAATGCATTGTATACATTGTGTATGCATTGGTGCATTGGTTGGTTGAGCATCTAATTTACTCCTCAACTCCTCAATGAATCAAAGACAGTCTAAAAAACATCAAGGTGCAGACAACATCCATACTATTCAACACTTATATACTAAGGTGTGAATGTCAGAGTCTTACCTAAAATAGTGGTGTACCTGCATAGGGCATCGATCTTCATGGCATTCACATAGAAGAGAACTGGAGGAGCGGCTTGGGAAGAACTTATTCTCAACAAGAAAGAACCATCAACTCATTAGAAAAGAAGTCCATCGTCAAGATTAATTACTTAGAGTGGTGACAATTACCTTCCGGAAATAGAGATGAACACCATAGATGTAACAACCCCGCCTCTCGGTGACCCCCAATTAAGGGAGACCAAGAGGTCTGAGTCATTATCCCAATTTCCCGGATCAAAGGTTTGATAAATAATCAGTAATAATTATTAAATTCTACCAACACTAATCTGAAAGCTGGAATAAAATAAAACTTTGCATACCTTTTTCAAAAACTTGGATTTCTAACTTCTATCCACATATGGACTCTATTCTAACTAATCCTCCTTGGCCCTTTATTTCTTAATTTCACAATATGCCACTTTACTGTTTGTCCTTTTCAATTTGTACCTAAAACATCGACAAACAAAATGTCGGTCAACATAAATGAATATGCCGATATGTGGGGATAGCCAAAATTTCACAAATATGTCTAACAATCTAAATATCACAATCAAGTTAATTAACAAGCCAATTTACGCTTTCAATGTGACATTCTCCACTGCTTTTGCCCTAACCCTGGAATACCCTCTTTAGGGTTTCTCTTTTGCCATTGACTTAAAGGCCACCTTCTCACTCCCGAGCTTGGTGCCTGGGGTCACCTCTCATGGTGCCCATTAGTCATGCAACAAAGACCACCTTCTCAATCCCAAGCTTGGTGTCTGGGGTCACCACTCATGGTACCCATGGGCCTTCCCTCCTGAGCTTGACCTTTTTGCATCATCCATCAGGGTGGCATGTAGGTGCGAGAATACACACTTATATTATAATTGTGATAATCATAATGACTTTATGATTTGCAAGTATGAACATCCAAACTGATAGGTTGCATTCAATGTGATTAATCATCCGGAAAACCTTTGGGAAACTAATGCGATTAATCATAATTAACCACATACCTGATTTGTAGATTCAACAAGCTAATAACAATTCCAAGAAAGCAAGTAATCCAAGAAGCAGTTCAACAATCACAGAATTCCTAAAAAGCATACATAACCTATTTACTACACTTTATCAAGAATCTACTTTATTGACTTGGAAATACTTTCTAGGGTTTCTAATCCAAATTAGGGTTTCATTAGGGTTTATCTACCACTTTTCTCCATTATAACCACAAAACCCTAAAAACATCTCTAGAGGCAAAACCCTAATTATTTAACTTAATCACATTAGAGCCTTTTTATCATCTACTAGGCTTGAGATTAACCTAACATCAGTTTTATACAAAAGATCTCAATTTATTTCTCATTAAAACCCATTAACACCTAGATTAGGGTTTCTAAGCCCATTAATACATATTAACATATCACAACCCCAGATTAAGCTATTTAGCCCATGGATTATCTTCTTAGACATTCAATACATCTCTTTATGAACAACAAGTTAATATGCTTGTACATTATCCATATTAATCATCTCTATTCCATAGAATCATCGAGTTAGGGTCTTTCTCATATTAAAGCATTAAAGTTAGAAACTTTATCTCCTTTTCGAACTAATATCAGACTCAGGATATAAAACTATTTTTAATGGGTTCCTTGCATTTTTCTAATCAAAATTCATATATTATATGTTCCAAACGGAGCTACCAATCATCTTCTACGAATTTCGCAACATTATTACTTTAGGACTAATCATAGCTTGACATGTCAGCTTTATCAAATATTTGTTTATCGGCGGACCAGCTAAATGAAAGAGTCAATTTACCTCTTTACCCTTATGGGTAATGTGCAGCCCCTGGGGCCCTCACGTCATTTTGCTCCTATCATCTCCTTCCTTGCGATTCTCACGGACGCCAGCCGCGACACTTTGCGTCGGCATTCTCCTGCACAACGAGGCCATGGCCTCAACACCATCTTCCCTCCACATCGTCTCCCCTCGCTACGACTCAGGTGCTTCCGTATGTTGCACCGCCATAGATGCCCGCCTTGCACAACCTCACATCCTCGTCAGGGATTCTCCGCCGGTTCCGTGGCAGGACCCTCAAGCCCTGCATGGACATATCAACCGACAACGGAGCTTCTTCCGCAGCTCCAGGAAAAGGAGTTGTGAGGAGAGGAAGACCTGCAACTGGTCTGGGTGGGTGCTCTGTTGGTGCCAACAACGGGAAAGGGGGTGGTTCCAAACCAGTAAGGAACCTCAGTCGGCCTCACCCCAACCGCTAGCAGCGCCATGGTGCATGACGGTGGCTCCCATCGCTCTACCTATTACAAGTGCACGACAACTAGAAAAGATGAAGAGTGGTTTCTCATCAAGGACAGATCTAATCTCATACCTCATCCTACCTCGACACCAGGCGAAGCTGCCCACCCATATGTATCGCTAAATGGCTACACCCAGGGGACTCCATCCATGGTATAAGTGAACCCTCCACGCTGACGTCATTAGTCAGGTCAACGACCACCCCTTCATGTTGTGCGATCAACGTTGGCCAGGAGAGAAACCAAGAAGATGAGATGGGAGAGGAACGAAGGGCTTAAGATAAACATGCCCAAACCCGTACTCTTGGAGATGTCAGGGATCTGCCACCATATCCAATATGTACCCTTTATATAACATTAGGGTTTGTGTGTTAGCCGATTTAGGCCAAAAAACTAAAATAGCATGTTTAAACATTTTAATTACCAAAATGACATGATTCAAAATGTAATTCCCAAAATGGAACGTTTCTGAGGCAATACGTCCCCAAAATGGACGCAATGCTTCTGGTGGGGTTAATACGCCCCCTTGGGAGACACATTGCTACTTTGAAAAGCAATGCGTCCCCAATGGGGACGTATTGTCTCCAGTAGAGCAATGCGTCCCCAGTGAGGACATATTGCTTTTTTATTTTTTTATTTTTTTAATTATGATACCATGTATATTATATATACATATATATGTTAAATTGCTAAATGAATATAATCTACATTAACTTATATATAATTATCCATATATTTAAAATAATATTTGAAAATAATAAAATAATAATAGAATATTATATTTGTTAAAACATAATATTAATAAATGTAGATAAAAATATTTAAAATTAATGGATATAATACTAAAATTATATAATAAAGTTTAAAATTATAGAAATAAAGAAAATATATACATGTATTTATTTGTAAACTTAGAAAAAAAGAAAACTAATATAGCAATAAAAATAAGAAAATACTAAAATAAAAACTAATATGGTAGTATATAAGACATGCTGGTGCACATAAAATACACACACACACACACACACACACACACACACATATATATATATATATATATATATATATATATATATATATTAAAGGTATGATACATAATATAAAAAATAAAATAAAATGTCAACTATATAAAGTAAAAATACATGATCAATAACAATAGATAATCAAAATAAAATATATGATACATATGATCATAAATGCAACACATAAAAAATTGTAATATATTATGAAGCAAACTTTTTAATGTTTAAAAAATAATATAATAACAAATCATAATAACATAATAATATTTGTAACTTTTTATCCAGTTCATAGACAAATATAATATGATAAAATCAAATATATAATTAATTTTTATTAATTCAAAATTGTATGTATCATATATTTTAATTTGATTGTTTATTGTTGTTGTTCTAGTATACTTTACTTTGCATAATTGACATGTTTATATTTTTTGATATTATATTTCATGGCTTTGATATATATATATATATATATATATATATATATATATACATTTATACATATTAAATATATTTATATATATTGTGCATATCAACGTGTGCTATATGTTGCTATATTAGTTTTTTTTTTTTCTAAGTTTACAAATAAATATATACGTGTATATGTATATATGTATATATTTGTTTTATTTCTATAGTTTTAAACGTTACTATATAATTTTAGTATTGTATCCATTAATTTTAAATACTTCTATCTACATTTATAAATATTATGTATTAATGAAATATAATATTCTGTTATTATTTTATTATGTTCAGGTATTATTTAAAATATATGGTTAATTGTATATAAGTTAATGTAGATTATGTTCATTTAGTAATTTAACATATATATGTATTTATATAACGTACATGGTATCATAATAATAATAAAAAAGCAATACATCCTCATTGGGGACACATTGCTCTACTGGAGGCAATGCATCTTCACTGGGGACGTATTACTTTTTTAAAGTAGCAATACGTCTCCCGAGGGGACGTATTGGTCCCACCAGGAGCAATGCGTCCTCTTTGGGGACGTATTGCCTCAGAAACGTGCCATTTTGGGAATTAAGTTCGGAATTGTGCCATTTTGGTAATTAAAATACCCAAACACACCATTTTGGTTTTTTGGCCATGGATTTATGTTCACATTATACATCATTGCGTAAGGAAACATATTTAGAAAGTACTTGAATACATCTTCTTTAACTTTTCTTACTTCCCCTTACAAGACTTATTCCTTTTGAGACTCAAATTTAAAAGTATAAGAGACTTTTCTTCATATGCAAGTTATTACTTAAAAAGACATATTTTATATATATTTCCTTTCTCTTATCCTTTTATTTCCTTCATTAGAAATCACATATAAACGAATTTTACTCAATTGTGGCCATTAATGCCACTTTCTAGAGATTTCCATGTATTTCTCATAATTACTTTGCTTAATATCCATTATCTTGTATCTTTTCCTTTTATTTGGACTTTTCTTCTTTTCTTTTCTTTTATATCCATTATTAGATTAATCTAATAATAGAAATTATGAAATTCCTATCAAAAGGGAGATTTGCAAAGAAATCCATCTTTTGAAGCAAAGCATACAACCTTTTCAATTAAGTCCATATTCACAAAATCTTTACAATTCAATTATGAAAACATATGCAAAATTGAGGTTGTAACAACAGAGCTCTATTTTTTCTTTTTCTCCATTAGCCATGATTCTTCTAGACCATATTCATTTATGACCTAAGTCAAGCAACAAAAAGCAACAATCAAGTCAAATTAATTTTTATGATATCAATCTACTATGATCAGTTGTGCATGTTTTAGAGCACCGTTCAACATCACCATACATACCTTGCTAGAGACCGCACTGCGAACAAGATCTAAATGATCTGATGTGTAGACTAACCATTGTTGAGGGGGTATCTATATGATTAAGCATAAAACACAAAGATCTCAATTTGTTTGACAGAATAGGGTACTTGATGCTTGTGTTCAAGTAAAGTGGATAGCAAGAATAATGTGGTCTAAATGTAGATTTTCCGGGCATCACTTTTATCAATGAAATTCAAAAGTTTAATACAAGCCAACAAGTATTTTGATGGATGGTAAACAACTGTATATGTTGGAATATGTAAGCCATTACAAAGTCTGAATTATCATACCTGCTATGCAATGTTTGATGTATGATCGGGTGAGTTCATAATCTCATAGTAGAAAACTGAGAAGTTAAAAGCAAGCGTCAACTTCGAGGGGTGAGTTCAAGTCCATTCAGCAAGGGAAATCTCCTAGGAGTAAACATTTTCCTAATAAGAAACAAGATATGATTTTAAATTGTTTCGATAGTGATTTTTTCCTGCAAATTTCTCACAACTGCATTGCTGTCTAAGAACATGTTAGAAAATAGGAATACTCTTCTACAAAAGTGAAATAAAGATGCAAGACATAATAAATCAATAGGTTGATGCATAGTGTTGATATTGTTGTTAGGTCAGATTTATAGGAGGAAATATGCAATAGTGTAATCAGAATAGTCTAAGCCATATAGAAACCTAGCCATATAGAAAATTTCCTCAAGAAATGAATGAAGGCAACACTTTTATCAATGGTAATAAGACCTGCAAAGTAAATATGCTTAGCCTTGCACATGCTTAACTTCCTATGTATATTACATGTGCTTTTACCTCTCAACTATTATAGGCCAGGCTTAAGAGTTAGCTAATCACATAAATAGCAAAAGAAGTTAAGCACATGAATAGTAGGACACAACCTCCAGATCCCACAATATATGCTATCAAAATAAACATCAAAGAGCCTCATAAAAAACTAGGATTCAAACTGAATCCATTTCAGGAAAATAGCTTAGATTTCATCTTCAAGCATAAAGCACATACATAAACATGATCCTAGAATTCTTTTCCATTAAAACATAAAGCTAACTCATAAAAATTCAAAAATTAAAGCATATCTAAAGCCTGAACCAGGTAACAACATAACCACACAAACATCAGAATCTGAATAGAAATAGCCTATCTCCTCAACCAACAAACCAAAATCCAACATAAAACCAAAATCTTCACCATAAAATTTCATTAGTTGAGTCATCCTTTCAGATATGAACAAGTATATCCCAATAAAATAGAAGAAGAAAAAATTAAATGCATGCCAAAACAAAAAAAGGATTGTCATATGTCAACGTAGTCTTTGACAATCGACATGAGGTGACACAGCCAGAGCTACACCCTTATTGGTATCACGGTTCTTGCATGTGATGTGGATGCACTTTGGAATCTTGGTGGAGGATGTACAATGTATCTAACTGAGATAAGTTTCTCTATAGAATAAAATATCAGTAAATGGTAGGCTTATATTGTCCCTTATATGTGATTGAACCTACAGTCATAGGACCCATAGCAGAGTTTGCGCCTTAAGAGAGACTTCCATTTGTCTTTCCTTTACAACAAGAAGTTTCTGGGGCATGCCTAGGAGATAAAAGTATATAAGGACCATGTTCTTATGACATGCTTCATTGAAAAGTTTACAATTGATATCTTAAGAAAAGTCAAAGAATTATGAGCAGAATATGAGCATTGGTACTTCTCAACTTGGACCAAGACTTCAATAATTGTATGCTTTTATTTTTTGTTCCTAATACCTAGAAGCTCTTGCAATCTTTTATATTGTTCCTAACATCAACAAGACAACTGTAATGCCCTCCTACTTAGACTTGAGGCTACTAAAGGCAACTTTCCTAACATAGACTTTTTGTCAACCTGATAGGACTATACATCTCCTTCTAAGATGAGCCCATTTTACAATAAATCCTTTTCCTTATTATCATAGGCTTATGCCGAAGTTGGTAGTATACACAACCAAATATCTTATACGATTGTCCTCTGTGAAGCAACCCTCATAGTTCTTTGATTAGTTGTCCTCAAGAGTCTATCCTTTCATGTTAATTCGGCCTATCATTCATCTTCCTGCAGTATGCAACTAAATGCTGCCACCCATGCCAAGTGACTGATACAACTGAAGCTTCATAGGACTGATATGATCCCATCATTCATTCTGGATGTATAAGTTTGTGATGATGTCATGAATGGAGCCCAAATTTTAACTTTCATAATGCCATAGGTCAACATGTTCTGATTGCCATCTACCATTCCTACTAAAACACTTGTAGGGCTCGTCTTTATTTACAATATATGAGTATTTTGGATATCTTCTCACTTTTTTGTAGCAACAGTAGGGGAATGGCCTCCCTTCTATCCTGACACTGCACAAACTCCATGATATGCATCGGTTAGGTAAATTAGTCATGGTTTCTGAGGCTTGAACCTTTATTTAATTTGTTTGTAGCTTAAGAAAATGCTACATCTATGCTGGAGCTAAGTCAGCTAGAATTGAAGGCGTCATGTAATAAATGTGGTTCACTTAATTTATATTGAAGTTCAAATCTTCATGAAGGATTGATGCACAACCATATATGAAATGTGGTGTAGTTACAAGCAAGAAATGTCTTTTTTTGTTTCTAGATCACCATCAAGTTCATATTCCACTGAAATGTGGTGTATGCAATATTTTAGGATTCCTTTTATAATAATAATGATATGACAATTTCATTCATTATTCTAAAGGGGTAAGAGGATGACATAAAGGTTTTGGGCATTACCTAATATATGTATAAAACTAGCTAATTTAGGGCTCATTCATATGTTCATGATCTTATGAAATCAATGGATTGGTGTTCAAGAAAATTTATCAATCACACAGATGGAATCAGGGTTCCTTCCCTTACCTTTTGTAGGATGGAGGACGATCTCTATATTGTCGATCCTAGATCCAAAAATGGTGGACATTGTGATAGGTTAAGGGTTGGGTCTTATTCCCCCAGTACTCCACGATGAACTAATCTTTTAAATGGTTTATTTCCAATAAATTGATTGATTTATGTTAATAACCTAATTGAAATAGTTAGAAATAATTACATATATATTATTCACATAGGGGACATTGTAAAACAAAAAATATTAGATAAATGCCATCTAGTTAGTCTATTCACCAAGCATGTGAAGAAACCTTTGTTATAGTGCTTGTGGATTAATCTTCCAGATCCAGTTGACATGCTTCATATACTATCTTTTGAGTAAACATACACAACAATGAGTGAATGTCTCATAATGGTCAACACTAAGTAAACTAATTAAAATCCATTTAGCACTCAAATCTACTACCAAAAATCAATCAATTTTTTGTGGTGTTGTTGTACCAACCAACTTCCCACAAAAGCCAATATCTATGCTAGGCATTTTAGTGCCACCAATATGTGCAAGATTTACTACAAGGTACCTGAGATAGCCATCCATACTCTCCTAAAATGTACACACACAACCACTATATGGGGAAACTAGACCTTTTTACCTCTATTGATGGATGCTATGTAAGGTGGGTTTGCTTCTTGATCTCCTAGTTTGTTACTAAAACTGAAAGCCAAGTTTTAACTACCTTGCTGCTAAATGCCTTGTTATATGCATATGCCACAAGATGGAGGTCTTCATCACTGGCCTAGTCTAAGCATTGATCATGACACATGGGATCATCAACTAGACACAAAGTTATGTTGATGGTAGGCACCAAACAAACTAGAAGTTGTGCACCAACTTCTAGAACATTAGCAAGGTCATCTTCTTTAATAGTCATCTGTGAATCTATTGAGAAGGTGTTCTAAATGTGACCCATGAAAACACATGTGCTACACTTCATGGATAGACAAAGAAACCACCATGTCAGGGATACCATCTAAAATGGTTTGGTACTAGAGGAACTAGGAGTAAAACCGCTGCCAACACTGCGATCACCTTCCTCTAGAAAATGTTGAAGGCATAGTTTCAAGTTGAAGGCAGTGATTTGGTACCTGGTGGCAATGTGACACTTCGGCCGGTTGGCTTCCTCTAGACAATGGCTGTTAGCGCCGTACTTGGGGCTCCCTCCAACCGCCGCCAGTAGTCTTCCTAGCCGAAACCCTTTGCGCGATCCTCCATGACACTAGTTAGGGTGATGACCTAGCCGACTCTAGATCCTCGGTGCACTCGTCTCACACGAGTGAGGAATCAGGGAGAAATATTTGTAGAGATATCAATATCGATTAGTGTGGGAGCGGGAACAGAAAGCGAGAAGTAAAATTGCTAATTATTATCAATTAGCTAGTTCCACTTTTAGTTTGGCAATTTTAGATTTCCACTAATTAAATATATAAATGCCTTTGATGTTTAGTCCTTTTTAGAAACTCTATAATAAGTTGTTTAGAGGCATTTTAATTAAAAATTCCTATAAGTTATATAGATAGTGGCCTTTTTTTAGAAAAGCCACTAGAACAAATGCCACTAATGGGCATTTTTGTTGTAGTGTTATGATCAGGATGAGTAATGAAATTAATGGGAAGCTTAGCTGCTGCATTATGAATGGCTCTTGGTCAGTTCCAAATTGCAGGGGCTCTGAAAATCTACTGGATATCCTTCTAAAACTTCCCAATCCAACTGGTTATTCTGACTCTCTGCTTATTGGAAGCTCGACTTCCTTTAGGCTAAAGGATGCTTGGAATCTAGTTAGGTCAAAACACCCAACTACTGTATGGGGTGAATGGGTGTGGAAGGATAAAGTCCCTAAGAAATGTTCTTTCTCTCTGTGGAAAATCTTTCTCAATAAAATTCCTACTTTAGAGTACTTGAAGAGAGTGGGATTCTCTATTGTTTCTAGATGCATTCTCTGTAGAAGAAATTCTGAAGATTTGGTTCATCTTTTTTTCCTATGTGAGTTCAGTCTTATCATATGGAGCAGATTTTCTAGCTGTTATGGTCCTTGCCGTTGATATGTGGAGGACCTATTGAAGCTGAAAGGGGAATCTAAAATTGCTTCTATTTTTGTGCTCTATTATATCTGGTTGGAAAGTAATTCTCAAACTTTTCATAACCTTGAGTAGGACTTTGTTCTCATATGGCAGAAATATGTTAGAGATACTATATGTGTGTACATATAGCTTCTTTTCATACCCCTTGTACGGTTACCTTTTATTTGTTTTCCCTTTTCTTTTGGTCTAGTGATCTACCTTGGATCACTCAAATGTAATTAAACATTTGGTGGTAATGGAAGAGAAACATGCTAGGTTCATAAAAAAAATATTGCCTTTGGCAATTCGATCTATACTACTGAAGCATGTAAGGTTTGCAATCACCAGACTTTGTTTCTTCTTCAACAGTCTATGCAACAAATTTTTTGATCCTAAGAATCTCGATAAGTTGCAAAGAGAAGTGGTTGTTACCCTATGACAGCTTGAGATGTATTTTCCTCCTTCATTATTTGATATCATGGTACATGTTGTTATCCATCTGAGTAGGGAAGTGAAAATGTTGAGACCAGTTTTCTTGCATTAGATGTATCCTTTTGAATGGTACATGAGTTTTTTAAAGATAATGTTCGAAACTGTTATCAGCCTGAAGGAAGTAATATTGAGGGTTATGTGTCTAGGGAGTTTATGGACTTTTGCAATGCCTTTCTGATTTGTAATGAAGCTCTTATAAATGACAAGAACATTGATGACTATTTTGGGAAAAAGACTTTAGGATCACGAGCGAAAGTATTCAATCGTGAGTTGTGGAAACAAGCACACTTGTATATTTTACACTACATCGATGAAGTGAGTAGTTATATCACCAAACATACCAATTTCTTCAAGACAAAATATCCTCGAGACAATTGAATGTAGCTTGCTAAGGAGCATAACAAGACATTTATTAGGTGGTTTGAAGATAAAGGCTTACGTCAACTATCTCAAACACCAAATAATGATGATGGAAATATCAAATGCCTTGCCATTAAACCAAAAATGAATGTTATGTCTTATGAAGGGTTTGACATAAATGAATTTTCATATTACACAAATCATCAAGATGATAAGAGTCTCGTCCAAAATAGTGGGGTCACCCTTCAAGCATCTTTATTGTATTTTTCTAGTGCATAGGGTATGAAAATTGAAAATACTGGTGCGAAGGGTTAACCATTCATAATGGCATCATAGGCAAAACAAGTATTTTATATTGATGGTCCTGAAAATGAAAAATGGTTGGTTGTTCTTCATGGCAAAATATAGTTCATTGCAGATCTGTCAGTTGGCTTGCCAACACCAAAGATTGAAGATGACTCTGACTTATATAAGCATGGAGATCACATTGAGGGATGTTAATTGACACAAAATCCAAATATTAGAGGCATGGTTTTTTTTAAATGTTAGATAAGCATTTACATTCTTTATCACTTATATTTCATTATTTGAGTATTTTTGATATGAAATTATTTTGGATGATGTCTGACCATGAGTTTTATGATCATGATGATGATTAACATGAGGATGAGCACCCTAACAATATGCACCATGAGGACGAGCACCCTGACACTGTTGTAAGTTGTGTTGTTTTATTACATAGATGTGCATTTTATAATGTATATCTTGTTGTATTGTTTTATCACATATATAAGTTATATCATCTTGTGACTTGTATGTTCTTTTTATAAATTTTAGCATGAGGATGTTCACCCTGAGGATCTTGATGAGATTGATGTGAAACATCATAAGCGTGCAACCATACAAGGCATCACCATGATGAACAAGTTACTAGAGAAAAGGGGTAACAAACCGAAGCTGGTTGTTGAGTTTGATAATCAAGGAAATCCTGTTGGAAAAAAACTACAGTTCTTTTGTGTCATATCTAGGGGTTCTGACTCGTAGCAAAATAGACGTAAATGTAGAATCTTAGCATAAGTTTGATCCAAGCAAGAAAGACTTAATATGGATGGAACTATGTGTGAGATATCATCATTTAAACTATGTTTTTAATTCTATTTATATTCTATTTTTAAAAATATTCCATTAAGTATATGAACTTTTGCAGAGCATATTTGACCTAGATGAAAATTTTCATCCCAAAAATGTGATGCAATGCGGTGGTAGGGTACTAAGGAATTATAGGACAAATATGAAAAGAGAATACATACAGAATACTGAGAAGAAGAAGTCAGCCACTGAGTAATGGAACAATCTCGACCCAAAGGTGTGGGAGATGTTTGTTTCTAAGAGACAAATCAATGAATTCAAGGTATTAAGCCTCAGTCCTCATTTTGAATTCATTGTGTTACATATTTAACATATGGTTTGGACTAACTAGGATATAAGAAATACTCAAAGAGAAAGGCATGCAAAGAATGTGCACAACCACCAGATGGGTTCAGTTAACTATGCAGATCTTCACCAAAAAGCTACTACTGCCATCTTCTTCTCAGCAAACTACTCCTGGGACTATTGAGTCCTCTACTACTCCCACACCTACTCCTGCACCTCTACATCGCCATGATCTATGGATAGTTGGGAGGAAAACCAAATCTGGAGAAATACCCAACCCCACAACTGTTGAAGCGGCTGCAAAAATGGTAAAATTCAAGTCTCAAAACAATTAGTATTGGTGATTGTTATGTTTTAATTACCAATTACTATTGATGATGATGAGTGGGAACTCCATGAGAAAAGGAAACAATGCAAGTTCATCCCTGAGGGAAGAAGGGATGAATTGACAGTTGCTCTAGGTAACCCCGAGCATCCTCGGCGTGTTAGGGCTTCTGGCACTGGTATCGGTGTAAGAGCCTTCTTTGGACCATCAGAGCATAAACAGAAATCTGTCCAGAAAGGGGGATTCTCAGAAGAAAAGGTATAAGAGTTTCTTGCAAAGGGTATAGAGGAAGCAATGAGAAAATACCATTCTTCTCAATCAATTCCTCAGACAGTACCTATGGCACCCCACTCTTCATACGAGGTGGACCCCCCTACGACAGAGGTGGTTGGGAGTAATCCCATTGACTCACCACCTAACACACCCTCTTTAAGTATTTTTATGACCTTGTAATATTTCAAAATGATTTGTATAATATGTTTGAGTTTAGGTATATATTATAACATTCTATCCAAATTTGTAAGGGTTGAGGCCATGTCTTCTTTATTAGAAGGATATATTGTTGCACTGGGCAAAGCTTACCCATGCCTTGAAGGTGACATGATTCATGGTGCTCCATTTCCCTCTGATGCAATTCACATGACACTGAGGCTTGTCTACAATGATTGGAAGCAGACTACACTACTATTTGACCTCCCTGAGCACGAGACGATAGGTAATGCAAAAGGCAATGTGGTTGCATGAACCAAAGAGGGAGTTTTCTATACCAATGTATGCTAAATCCACATTGTATTTGTATTTGTATTTGTATATACATGACAATTGATATGAGATTATATATATGCATCATAAAACTCCTAATAAACCCCCTACATCTCATCCTCCACCTCCACCTACTCCTCAATTACCTGGTTGGCTTGCACAAGACCTATTTGACTCACTAGGTCCTCATTGTAGGGGTATGGCAGTATGGATAGGCAACTTTGAAGAAGGGTCACCTATGATGGTTTAATTAAGAAGGGCGTTGTAGGTCAACCTCATGATACTAGTATATTATTACAAGATGTTTTTGAGATGCTTATTTATGCTTGGTTGAATACCTTTGTGATAGAACTTTGGATATGGTGAGATATTATATATATAAATACCCAATTTTATGTATGTTGACCTATTTTTTATATATATTAATGGATACATGATATACATTTTGTAGCCACTTACATAGGGTATGTAAAACGTTCACACTGCCCCTTGTGGCATTTCTAGTTCCATCATTTATTAGTCATGTATTTAAAGACCCTACATATATTATGGAATGCTACTCTACTACATTTAAATATTTTGGTAAAGTGAAAAAGTGCGTAATTATAGCTATATACAATGTTGAGTAAGTTTACTTACTTTGTTTATGATTTTGACTTAAGAATTATATTTCATTGTGGATTTTGAGTTTTTATTTTGTTTGCCTTCTTTTCACTCAGGGATAAACATTGTGTGTTGTTGGTTATTATCCCCATGATTCTAACTGTGTATTATCTAGATCCTATTGGTGATGAATTAGATAGTGGAGGAGACAAATTGAAAAAGGCATTACACATGTGAGTAAATTTTTATATTTATATTGGTTTACATATATTGTTACATGACTATTTACCAATTCAATTCAATGTGTTACATTAACCTATAGGGCTATAAAAGATTTCAAAAAGGCTGGAGGAAAGGTGGACAAAAAAAAGAAAGCTATAATTTGGCAAAATGTTGAAGTAATTTTCTATCTCCAATGCATATTTATGCCAACTATCCTTACTTTTATTTATTAATGTTATGTATTTTGAAATTTTAGTGATTTGTACAAGACAATGGTTGAACATGTGGATACTATGTGAAGTGTTACATGGACATGGCTGTTAGATATGGACCACTAGACATCAACTGCATACAAAATGTAATCAATATATAGTCATTTTCATCATAAGTAAATAGTCTCATTTGATAATATAAAAATATTAAACTTTTTAATTATATATGTCATTCTCTTGGTAGGTGTTTGTAATGAAAAATCCCTATACATAAGAACAACTACATGAGATACAAGAACAATGGGCAAAAGCCTTCGTTAAGGATGTAACCTTTGAACTTGATTGGGATAAAGATTGAATTTTCTAAACTTTGATGTAATTATTTCTATATACATGTGGTGCTTATGACTTCTTGCACCTTTCAATTTGATGCGAGTAAATTATTATTGCATATGTGAATAATGAATATATACATGTGTGTGAATGTGAAGATGAATGAATACAATGATAATCGTGTTTCTACATGTCATGAGTATGGAATTGGTGCATATGTGAACAAAGTATGATGTGTGTGAATGAATGTGAAGATGAATGAATAGAATTATGTTTGCACATATGATGAGTATGGAATTGGAGAATGGATCTTGTATGTGGGTGTATTGTGTTTGTTATTGTAGGTTGTTAAGCTCAACTCATAAGATGTTGTTAACCTAAAGTTCAGAACTACAATCCCGAATTATAGGTTCTGCATCCTACTGACTAGCCAGACAACACGTCTGCAAAACCTGCTATTTAAAAAAAAACAAAACTTATTTGTAGGTTATTCCAAAACAACCGAAAAGTAAGGTCTTTGATGTTGGTTTTGGTCATAAAACCAACATTATAGGACTAAACCAAAATGGATGTCTGGATAGAATGACCATTTTGTGCAGCACAGACACAATCGTCAGTTTCTATGAAGAGATTGTCACTATATACGTTAAACGTTAGTTTTAAGTGGTGTTATTGAAGACTATGATGCAAAATAGGTGTCGATTCTATTTGTAAATTGACAACAAAGAAACCTTTTCCATTTACAAGTGTGACCTGGTATGGACAGATGACGTCGGTGATTACTCTATAACTGAAAACTAAGACTCTTCCCTGTGTCAGTTCCTTTTCATAGCAACTAAGAACTCCCCCGTCAGTTTGCGTGTCCCCTTAGAATTGAAGTCTTAGACATGTGACTCTAGTGTCACCCACTTAGGTGTTGGCTTGAAATGGAAGTTAATAGGTTCATTTTAACTGATGTTAGAGGTAGGTTCTATACTAGTCAGTAAACTTGTCAATTTTGACCCATTGGACTGACAATCTGTATGGTTGGACCAATATTATTGGGCTTATACAATAATCATACATGTAAGGGTTCCGATTGACCATTCAATCGGTTAGACTAGATGGTACATCTTACACTACTTAGAAAATAATCAAACATTTGAGTCATGACCAATATTACCGGGTTTATACAATACACGTAGCAAGATGTCCCTCTTGTGCAGACTTGGTTGGGTGAACTTAGTTCACCTAGTCAAGTACCGTTCCTTCTCATTGGTTGCGGGTCGATGGAGGTGTCTTGAGTTTTCATTATTTGAGAATCAATGGACATGCATTGATCTTTCATTGGTTGAGAGATAATGGAGATGCCTTTCCCTTTCATTGTTTGAGAAATGATGCGAGCACCATGCCTTTCGGTAGTCGATATCCTTGAAATTCTATGATTTCATTAGTTAATGACCAATGAGAGCTAGATGATGGCCAATGAAACTTCATTTATTTTGAACTAATGGGTAGCTGAACATCTACATGATGACCCTTCATCAGTTGAGGATTGATGGAAATTGGCACCATGATCAACAACAAATGAATATCTTACCCAATGAAGAATCCACTAGTGAAAGTTTTTGACTGAGGACTGATGGTATGGTGGTTCTTTGAAACTTATGATATCTCAATGTACATCCTCCAATGAATCACCATTATGCTTGGACTGGTGATATAGGATAAATGATATCTACTGATGGAGATCCTACCCTCATATACTAATCAGAAGTTGAAGCTATCTTCTGATGGAGCTATACACTGATGAAGCTATGGATGTTATGACAGATGACTGGAAAACATTGACCACATATCTCTCTCCTCAAGGGCTATAAATACTCCTCTTGCATATACTTCCTTTCCTCATTTTGTGAGTTGTACTAGACAATATGGAACAACAAAGAGACGTCATTGCTTTACATCAACTGGTGTGAAGTCTTCCTTCATCAACCTCCTCCAATGTTGTTCTTTGCTTCTTTTGTCTTCACCTATGAGGATTAACGCTCTTACATGCATCTTTTGGACCTAGATCCATGTAAGTGGAGATTCTATCCTTTGTGATCTTGTTTATCCATCACCTTCTTTCTCCTTGAACCATTTTCTTGATGGTTTTTCTTTAGGATTTCGATCACTATAGTCTTACACCCCGTTTCACTTCTCTTGGTTTCTCTAGTTTCTCTTAGATTATGAATCTAGTGATGATGGGAGATTTTGGTGGATAATATTTGATCCTTGGAAATATAGTAACTTCCTTGTGGCATGATCAACTTGAACATTAAAGAATAGAGTTTGAGCTTTTGATAATGTCCTATTCTAGTAGACTTGTTTCCACTATCTGCAAGGCGAGTGATACATTGTTTGATGCATTTAGTACCTACCTTATATAGGCACAACGTAATCTTGTAGTAGTCTCCCTTAAGAGATAAAATTGTGGAATATTGTTACCACTCTAAAGTAGTATAAAGATGATACAATTTCTTGATTCTAGAAACATGATACTTTAGCATATCCTAGCAACGATTTTATTCATAATAAAAGACTAAAATTATAGGTAGTTCTTGTATAGTTGATGATACTCGATGAGTACATGGGATGCAAACTATATGTCACCATTTTTTTTAGAGAATTCCTAATAACACTTTAAGTTTTTTTTTCTCCATATGTTATGCTACCAAAACTTAGGTAAAACTAGAACTACTATATAGGAGTGATGCATTCTTTCTTATATCGGAAAGTGATACCTCATAATACTTGCAAAGAGAGAAGTAGTCTTCTGGTGACATAATATGATTTTTTGAAGGGATTTGACTTTGTTATGGTGTTGATACCTTTTGGACTCTTTGGTGCCTAATTCCTAATGGAAGGCCATGATGTGGTCCTAGAGCTGATATTGTATACCTTGCCTTGGGAAGTTAGGCTTTTACAACCATTGATTTTATATCTTATAAAGTGAAAATGATATTAAAACTTTGTAATATCATGTTTTTATATATATGTAACTTTATTGATGCACCATATAGGTTTAATGGATTTAAATTGATCAAGTATAATCTTAATTTGTAGTGACTTGATTCCATATATCTATGTATCTAGGTTGTTTGGGGGAGTGAAATGAGTTAATCTTGTAGAAATCTACAAATTGTGAGAAGATTTTCAAAGCATGTATATTTGAATATATGAGGGTGTGTGGAGTTGATGTTGTTGGGTTTTGTGTAGGTGACAAGTACAATGGAAACAAAAAAAATTTCTCCACATACCCTACTAGTAGATCTTGTCGATAACAACATATTCAGAAAGAGGTTGCGCCGGGATATACCTCGTTGCAGAGCAAGTCCATCGACGTCCCTTTGCACAGTGATGTGCGTAGCCCCTCATGTTCACATATGATCCTAGTTTGTCCTCCAATCATTGGCATTCAACGTATGTGTCTTTACCTCATCCATGCAGATGGACTAGAACTCCACGTTGTGCTTCTAAAGTTGGAAGGAAGGAGCATCCTTTTGCTTGACAATGTGCTAGAATTGTAGTTTCGCTCCTTCTCTCTCTGTTGCGAAGATGATAGCTAGGGTTCACATACAAGAATGTATCTCAAAATCTGGCCAATATGCCCCTATATATAGTAGAGGAAAGGAAGTAGGGTTTTCCAAAACCACTGGGAAAACAAAATGCTATGACTACTTTTAAAATGAGCCACTTGTAGACTATTAAAATTATATTCTAGAATCATTTAATTAACCAATTAATCATATTAATTGATTAATTAATTTTTGTCATCTGACTCTAGTCAATCACTCATAATCATCCAGAATTAACTCAAATTATATTCCAATATTATTCTAGTATATTGTCTAAACATTTTAGTAATCAATTTGATTCAGAGCATTTCCAATCACGTCCAATCCTATACTCCTATTACAATACATCCTATGCATGTGAACCAGTAGACTCCAAATTACATTGACAGTGATATTTATAATCATATTATAATTTTACAAGCAATGATTGGTATTCAGAAAGACTTCATTGCTATGCAAGTAATTGGAGAACAACTTCAACCTACAATCAATGATTGGTGTTACAATGATTGTATAGTTCCTTTATCTCTGATATCCATATTGAACTCAAGGCATGGAATCATCATCCTCTTCTACGTTCAATCCATGTTCCTTGAAATAGAGTAGACTATCTGAGATATGTGTAAGCTCAATATCACATATTGACTCACACTAACATGGCCATGCATTTCTCAGTCTCACCTATCAAGTGTCCATGATAGCAAACTCTTGTAGGAGGGACAAATCCAATCTACATCACTCATAGTCATCCCCATATGTCACAATGCACCCAAACACCACCTTTATGGAAACCTTTATTCAGGATCACGGTGGATGATGTCACAGTACACCAAATGACATGTGTTGAGTGCTGTGATTTTAGGCCTAAGAACCACAATCACGACCATCATTATGAGAGATGACTCTGACTACCAATCATGGTTTCCATGTGTCACTCTCAAGGTGGGGCCTGTCAGATACATTGTTTTTTAACAAGTATCTATGTTCTTGGTTTGAGATCACATGCCATGACTAATAACATTCTACCATCAACCAACACCCACTCTATTCTTAAGTGATAATGCTGTCAATTAGAATTCCATAATGACATCTGACTAGGGACATAATGAGAATGCATATACTCTTGATATCCATATGATATAATCATTCAGGTCTTCAACCCGAAGACATACGCCATTGAATAATATCATTCTATAGATATTTATTATGTTACATCATTATCTCATAACCGAATAATACAAAATAAATTGGAAGATTACCTTTATTATTATCAAATCATTTACAAGATATGCCATTACGATCATCATATGATGTGTTCTCTGGACATACATACCAACGAATATAACCTAACATCTGGAAGTTCATTGGGGCTCGATTATAATAAACAATATACTCTTACATGGCATGAGATATATGATGTAGAACACATGTGGTTGTGCCTTGGCTTGTGATGGATTGATACCCTAATTTTTTTCCATGACATATGTACTTAGGACATGCATGTGATATGTGGATCCGACTTCCACAATAGACCTAGCTTATGAGCCCTCTACCCTTTCGTTACCTCACTTCAACCCAAGGTTATGTGGAGAGATCTAATGGAACCTGGTTAGCCTTAGATCTTACACAAATTGGTAGTATGGCTTAGTAGCATCTAGCTAGTGGTTTGACTGGCAAGAATCAAAATGTCTGTAGAAAAATAAAATGTGTATTATAGACATGTAGAATAATTGTTTAAATTTAATTGCCAAATAATATGTATGTGGTCATGGTGTATGATTTTCTTATTGCAACATATAATTATACAAGTTTTATTTCTTGCTCAGGTATCCATGATGGAACATGTATAATTATGGTAAGAGTGTACCTTTAACTATAATACTAGATAATATTGATGTTTATAGATTCACTTAATTTATTATTGCATTCTATAAGTAAAAATGTCTTAGACATTTTATCATATCACTGGGACTTGGGGTCTCATGTCATGGTTTTCTACATCTTTTAGGTGATTTCTTGAGTTTCTAAAATATAAACAATGAGGACTGAATGGTTGAGGTTGATCCTCATTTGAAGATGGGTGATGTATACGTGAAGGGGTCCTAGAGGTAGGTGATGTTGGTGTGACCTTCCTTCTAGGAATAAGTGAAGTTTATGTATAGGAATAGTAGTCTAGTGTTGTCCCTATACACTCATGTCTAGGTCGGAAAGTTTTGTAGTTAGTTATATATCCTACTTAAGATTTGGCATGCCTATCTTTTATGACACTAGTTATAATAGTTGTGAGATACTTGCTCAATTTTGTAATAATTTCTTTTATGATGGACGTGATAGAGATCACCATGTTTTGATTTTCATATATGGCCATGGAAGATTATATATAAAATATGAAGTCCTTGTTGATGTTTCTTGCTAATGGATGTTCAAAATTTTTTTGACCCATGTTTTTATCATGCAGTTATGAACTAATTATGATCATTGGATTTCAATTAGGTTCCATTTTGTGTATAGCAACCTTATGGTGGTGGGTCATCATAATTTTTTGGTTTCATAGGCTAGGTTTGTTGAGTTTACTAAGGCATGGGATTTGGCAGTTGTGTCTGTTCTTATGCATATTGTATGTGGTTAGGAAGATATGGCTTGTCATCATGAAGAGCATGTAGACAATAGATTTACTATGCTACCGGGTGTTAGGAGTCGACATGCTCACAGGAAGAGAGGACCCACGATCGAGTTGTAACATCCTAAGACATCACCCTTAGATCTGACAATGCCTGTCGTATGACCTTTCAGGCCATGTTTGAACATATTATGTCCACATTTTCTCAAATTGCTAAGAAAATACATGCTCCTACTACCAAGCCACCCTTTCTAAATGCTGAATCAATAGGTTCGAGTAAGAGTTTGTAAGGTTTAAGTGTAGGGGGTGCATATTGTACTTTAATACAATAGATCTGAAAGACACAGATTTGTGGTAAATGCTGTTATAGAAGGCTTTTATATTGCTGGACATATTGAATTAGGGCAAGGTGAAGCATGAATTTTACCCGCTGAAGGGTAACATTGGCCACTGGTGGGCCAAAAAGGAGGAGAAAAATCCTGATGTGTGGACCATTTGGACAGAGTTTAGGATGGAGTTTGAGAGTCAATACTTCCTTTAGTCCTATATAGATGAGAAGATCACACACTTCAAACAACTAAGACATGGTATGATCACAATATGTAAGTATAAGATGTAGGTTGTAGAGATACTGAGGTTTTGTCGGCATATAGAAATAATTGAGGAGGAGAATATTAGGTGGTTCAAGAAGGGATTAGTGCATAGTTGTCCAAGCTGGCATTGACCTTATAATCACACAATAAGTTACCACCATAACAAGAGTATGTAATAAGGATATAAAGGATGATAATTGATATTCATGATGACAATTTCAAGAGGAAGCACACATCATCCTCTAGATAGTTTTCCAGGGGTTATAAGAGGAAGGGGTTCTTCGATCCATTGAGGAAGGAACTTTTTCAGTCACAATAAAGAAACACTACAATAGAGAAAGGAAACAATAAAAGTTGTGTTGGTCACCAATTAAGGGTAGAGGTCAATGACTTCTATCACCTGGAACACATAGTCTAGAGTCTTCGATGAAAAGGCCATATGGAAGCATACCACCCATAGAAGAAGTGCTTCCAATGTAACTAAGTCAGGCACTTGAGGAGTTTTGCCACAACTAAGCTATAGGAGGTATTCCAACATCAAGGATGGATCCAACACAACTTAAATAAGCATGTCAATAATAGAGGTAGAGTATGTGGCCAAACTTCACAAGAAGGATTGTAGGGATCTTTAGGAAGAAACCAAGGATGAGGCCGATCACAAGCTTATGCCCACTTGTACACCATGAGTCAAATTTAAGTACTTATCAACCCTCAAGTCGTATATGTCATATGAAGTTTTTTCATCCTAACTTGTCTGCATATACAAATATATCTATTTTTGTTGACCTAGGTGTGGCATGCTCGCTTATCACTAGACATGTGATGGTACATTGTAACTTCCCTATTATGTACTAATCCGAAGCCATTTAAAAAAAACCCAGTTAGTTGGTTCCGTAGTCTATGAGAGATGCCTCCATTCCCCATTCTCATTTTCCATAGATGTAGTATACCATTGGATCTCATGCCACTTATTATGCATGCATTCAAATTGATCCTTTGTATGGATACCTTAGAGAAGTATAAGATGATGTTAATTTGTAAAATCCAAGGTTGTAGAGTTTTGGGAGGGAGATGTCTCTTAGAATTTATAAGGAGATCAAGAGATTCTTTCTACATGTCTCTTATGTACAACTATACATTAGAAGTTGATGAAGTAGGGTTGTGAGGATTTCTTGGCACACATGGTTGATAGTAAAGTGGTCAATCCTAGTATATGTGATGTAGCTATCACATGTGAGGTTGAGGATGTCTTTTGTGACAAGGTACCCAATGTTCCACCCATTCAAGAGATTGACCTTGATATCAATATAAACCTCGACACACATCCCATAACACAAACACAATATAGGATGGCACCTATAGAGATGAAGGAGTTGATGAAAAAGCTTCATGAGTTGTTAGATAAAGGTTTCATATATCCAAGCACGTCCCAATGGGGTGCTCCATTCGTGTTCACCAAGAATAATGATAGTTCGATGATCTTATGCGTAGATTAAGAAAATGAAAAACAAGTACCTGATGCAACCCTATTTTAGGGCCTCATCTTGTGTCATATTGCACTTCAATCACATCTACAACTATTAGATTACATGTTATTTCCGTCAATATGTGTTTTACTATCAAATGCAATTATGGATGGTTTCTACATGTTTTATAGGTACTTTTTCCACTACCTAATGGGGTGGGCAGAATATGGTTGAATCTAGGGTTTCCTGGCCCAAAATGAGGCCAAAACCACTCCCAACCTACACCAAGTGATCAAAGGATGTATTGAAGCAATAACCTTCATGGATGGCCAAGTTTAAGATCCAAATGTAGGGGAATGACCCTAGAACAACCATGCTACCAAGAAACAACTGTTCTGGGGCATACCCCAATCAATAGAACCTTCAAAAAAATCACCCAAAATCCCAGCAGGCCCATGCTAGCCAGCAGAACCGCGCTGGCCAGAGCCCAACACGATTGTGCTGGCTAGAATGACCGTGCTGGCAGTCCCAGAAGCTCAAAATTTCCCTATTCACTCCATTCTTCCACCACGACCATTCCCATCCACCATTACCATTCCCATGGACCCCCAGAATGGCCATGCTGCCAAGCACAACCGTGCTACCATCAAAACGCTACAACTTTTACACTGCATTCCCTACTTTACCCCCACTTAAACTAGTGCTTCCTCACCACATATATATACTTGGATGGAAGATCTAGCATGCGATTAGACACTAGTATACCACTCTGAGCTCCCCCATCCCCCCCAACTCATTCCTACTCCATTCAACATCCATTTCATCATCTTCCACCTCAAAAACACATATTTTAGGGGTTTTGACCACTTTCCACCATACATCCATGCCATCCACTCACCTTGGAGGGAGGTTCATAGGATGAAGCTTCTAGGAGGTGGTGAAGGAGACTCTTCAGTGAGATCATCATGACTTTCAACTCCTCTACTCATTCTTCTTCCTTTCTTTTTGTATTTTCATGTTCTATGATTAGCTAAGCCCCTTAGGTGGACTGTTTGGGGCCAAAAAATGTTACTTTGATACCATGTTGGGGAATAATGATATGTATATATTGTAATTTCATTTTCTAATTATCATGTTCTATTTATATCTCATTATTCATGAATTTGTTTGTGGTTTGTGCTTGAAATCACCTAGGAAATTAGGGAAATTGGTTAAATGTGTGAATTCTGGGATTTGCTCCTAGGTCTAATTCATGGATCCCTAGATGGCTACCCATTTTACTATATGCTAATTAATTATCATAACCCTATGTGAGAGATCTAAGTAGATAGTTTAGATGAATTTTGTGTGATTAGATTGGAGCTTTCTCAAGGATGGATTGTGGGTGATGGGAGGCCTAAAACCTCACTTCCACTCCCATTACTACCCTCAACTCTTATCACCCTAAAATCCTCTAACCTAGAAACCTAGGTTTGATTAGATTGTAATTGAATTACAACTAATCCCTTACCCAATGGAGCCTCCTAAGGGTAGGTAGGAGGTGTTATGCACTAGTTCCCCCATACACATCCTATCCTTCCCATGGCAAATTAGTAGTTTAGGGAAATTCATTAGCCTCTAGCTTGTTGTTTGGTTTGGATAATCTAAATGAAATTATATTGCACATATATCATCACCCCCAACCTAATTGATAAGTGCATCCCCCAAAGAGCCCACATTTTCCTTTATTGCATCAAAACCTTAATTACCTTATTTCTTAGCTAGTTTTATCTTAGTTAGCTCTTTACTTGCTTAGTTAGCTTCTTGTCTTGTTATTGCTTTGCTCTTGATGGATTAAATATTTAATTGCTCTTTTTTGCCTTGTTTGATAGCTCAATGTAGTGTAGACCTTTTTTTGCTTGCCTGAGCAAAGCTTGTTCCTTTCTTTCTTGCCTTTTCGTTTCTTTCTCATTAGAACTAGGGTAATTTAGGCTTTGATTGTGTTTCTCTTTAAATTTCTTGTTCACCATTAGTGTAATCAACAAAATCCACCTTTAAACCCTTCAAACCTAGACTCCACATTAGGAACCCAGACAAAAATAGCCTATATCTAGTACCCCTTTTCTTCCTATGGATGCCACTTTCCTATACTATAACTATTGTATGTACGTCCGAGAGCCAATCATGTCATGATTGTAATGACATAAAAATTATTTGATCATTAACAAAGACAAGCTTCCAATTTATTTTGTATATTCAGTTATGAGATAATGAATAAACATAATAAGTGTCTAGAGAATTATATTACTCAATAACATATGTATTCAAGTTACTAACCTTGTGGATGAGATCATATAGATGTTAAGAGTACATATACATATTCTCATTATGTCCCTGACCGGTTGTTATTGTGGAAGGTTGATAGACAACTATAGCACATAAGGTCAGAGGGTGAGTTGGTTGATGACTAAATCTCATTAGTCATGATATGGCAGTATCAAACCAAGCACACAAATACATGTTAGAGAACAGTGTATCAGATAGACCCACCGTGAGACTGACACATGGAAGCCATCATCATGGAAGTCATAGTTATATCTCACAGTGATGGTGGTAGTTGTGGTTGTGACAAAGTGGATTTTAGCAAAATAATGAGATAATTACTCTTTTCCCCACATTATACTCACTTATGGTCCCAATTCATTTTTTCATGTCTTCATAATCAGTATTGAGACTCAAGTTTGAGATATGGTGATCAATGTGAACGTTATATACATTATAACACCTTTAATTTGATTTATTCATCACTTTGTCCAAAGAATTAAATTGGTCAACCAAACTTCATGCTTTTGTTCTAAAACTTTTTCTAAAGGTTCTCCACATTTTTGTGAAGATGTGGTCCAAATTTGAGAAGAATTAGACTTTCCTACTGTTTACTATGATTTTTGAAAGTTATGTGCTCAAAAACCCTTTTTATTTGCCTTTTTTTGGCTATTCCATGTCAGCAATCTGGGTGAAGGGTCGGGGGTGAGCCACGACCCTTGGATCTAGTAGTCGCGGATCCAGGCT
This sequence comes from Alisma plantago-aquatica, assembly GCA_963693085.1. Taxonomy (NCBI): domain Eukaryota; kingdom Viridiplantae; phylum Streptophyta; class Magnoliopsida; order Alismatales; family Alismataceae; genus Alisma; species Alisma plantago-aquatica. Next base: position 795,412,838 of record OY856412.1, read on the forward strand.
TGATCTAACAGCCACGGACCCATCTTCTACCTCCCGCTGATTGCGGGAAGGAGACGGTAGAACCGAACTGGTCAAACAACCAATTAAGGCCGAGTTTTGAAAATCAAAGCGAATAAAACACCTCGGCTCATATTTTTGCGCTCAATCATACCCATTTTGACTACGTTTTGTCCTCTGTTGTGCCGCAAAAAGGCATCCCTTACTCTCCCGTCTCACTCCGACGGCCATGGCCGCCAACCCAGCTCTCTTAACCCTAGCCTAGTGCTATATAAACACCCCCAAAGGCCCGCATCAGGCAATCCTTTGCCTTAGCCATGTGAACGTGCCCCGAGCAGCTACAAAGAGCCCCCGAATCCCTCCTCAATCTCCTGCTATTTGAGCGGCACCGCCGTACAGCCCAGATCGGGCGTCTGTGCTCCTCACCTCCTCCTCACTTTCTTTGGCTTCCTTTGAGTCCACGAGGTGCTGGCGGACTGAGACAGCATGCTCACAGCCTCCCTTACCCACTTTTGCTCTTAGAGCGGGTCCACACCGGAGAGCCTCTCCGCCCTGGTCTTAGGCTCGTGCATGGCTTCACACAGAGAACTATGCGTAAGGAAATGATGACCAAGAACCGAAAGATCCCGATCCAAGGGCCCAGCTTACGAAGAGTCACGTCCCTCAGATCACAATCCAACGACTCGATCTTGGATTTGAAACCTGCTCACCTATTAATGAAGTGTGCCATCACGGATGTCCAGATCTAGATCAACGGCCCATATTTTTCCTCGACTGCCCTTTTTAGATATTTTTATACCTCCTCTCTAATCGAATATTCAATTAAATTATCAGGTCTTGTTTTAATCATATCTAATGCATCCGAACTCCAAATATGATGAACAAGTAGTCCATCTTGATCAGAAAAATCCAATGGATCATTTAAAAATACTTTTGAGATCAGATTCCAAATGTTGTTCGTTGATATCCCTATATCTTGATATCTTGCTTATTTAATGACTCTATTTGTGGTCAATCATGACTAAATGCTGAAATTCCTAGATTTGGACTATAATGATTATCTTGTAACCTAGATCTGGTCTATTTGAATCATCTACTCTTGAAAATGAATAATGAATCATCTAGATCTGATCTAGTTGACTATTGGAAATGAATCATTAGTGATCTTGATCTATTTTGATTCAATCTTAATGGATAATGAGTGAACCTTGATATTGATCTTAATCTTGCAAAACCCTTGATATAGTTTTGACCCATCAACCTGATCTTGAATACAAATGATGTTAGAACAACATGATGATCTAAAGATTTTATGATGACTTGGATAATGATCATAAATTACGGTTAACACATATAATCCTAGAAAACCTAGGTAATTCATTCACACTCGAATATATTGTATACTTGAAATAATGTTGGACACATTGGAATATTGATTATAAGTGAATGACCCAACCCTAAGGTTGACATAGGAAAAGTGTAACCCTAATATCAAATATTAAAACATGATTTTTCCAAACATCATGATCTTGACCTTTGATCCAATCTTGATGATTTAGGATCTGACTCGAAGGGTTGACATATTGATTCAAATATTGATCATACTCAAAATCTTTGGTGAAAGGTACGCTATTATAGAACTCCTCCTTGATTGTATTGAAGATACTTTTATGTATCTCTTGATCGTATACTTGGATATTTACTTGGATGAGCTACTGTTCCCTATGATTAGTCTTCTGTTTTTCTATATTATACTTTGAAAGACATGAAAACATAAATTGCATGCCCATTATGACTGCCTGTATATTGATAATGATGATGATATTGATAATGTTGATAATGTTGATATTGAGTAAAACAATCCCTCATTGGAAGTGGGACTTGTACATTGGCCTCCTATGTTCCTATGGTGAGAAGGAGCCCAGTGACTTTCCCCATCGCGTTGGGGCAATAAAGTCACACAAAAATATATAAGCATGCTTCTCGAATTACAACATAATGGGAACTTGTAATAAAAATTGAATCGCTGAATAACAACCTTTTTGTCAAATGATATTGATGTTAGAAATCATTTGTTATACTTTGAAATATAAGTCCTGCCAAGTATACATATCTTTCTTATAAACTTTTCTCCTTGATTTTGATAGCGTACCGTGCAATTTCATGATTGTGTCTTGATTTTATTGATTTTAGGAAATACAAATGGAATATCGGATAAGATCGCTTCTGCACTCTAAATACTCTGACGACAATGACAAATCAGATATAGCTCCATATTGGGTTAGTTTGTTTTTTAATTATCTAGTTTTTGAGTTATTTATTACTTATTGTATATGCCAGTGTGTTAGATCCTACAGGCCACTCAGGGACGGGCGCTTCAATCCTTTTTCTACTGTTTCGACAGTAGGATTGGGATTGGGGTAAGAACGGTTCCGTGACACTGGTTCTTAGACATGAAATCACTTCACTCATCTCACGTCATTGGGTAAACTTTGACATCATCAAATGCAATCCTAAAACATGGGTTGTTATAGTGGTGATGATTAGGCGACTTTGACACATGGGGATTGACTATGAGTGATAGAAATGGGATTTGTCCCTCCAGCAGGAGTATGATATCCAAGGCCTATTGATTAGTGATACTGAGAAAAGTATGGCAATATGCATGTGAGTCAATATATGATATTGAGCTTTCATAAATCTGATGCGGTCTGCTCTGGTTCAAGAAACAAGATTAAATAATAATGAGGATGACTACTCCATGCCTCTAGTTCAATTTGGATATCAGTGATAAAGGCTACAAACACTGTAACACCATATACAGATTGTAGGTTAAAGTTGCTCTCCAACTTTTCATTCACATGGGAAGCACTGATGTGCGACTAGGCACCATGTCATAAGTTGTTATGGACATTCACTACCAATGTGATATGGGACCTATAGGGTCACAAACATAGGAACTCATCTAGAAGAGGAGTTTGATGTTGAATGATGATTGGATTGATTACTAAAGTATTTAGGTATTTCAATTCACGCAATGGATCAGATGACTAGACTACCAAACAATCAGTTCAAGTGTTGAGACTGTTGTTTGGAGTGTCAGGCTGATTGTATTGTACATTGGTTGGAATTCTACCTGACTTGGCCTGTGAGACACCCATCTCAGTTGCACCAAAGAGCTGTCTCGGGTGTGCAATTCGATTGCATCAAGATTTGGTGCTGACATAAAGTTGAGTACTAATTGGAATTGAATTATCAACATATGTGCAAAACTAGAAACTACAAAATGACTATCTTGCATGTGAGATGACCGTCTCGCTGGGTGAAATGACTGTGTCTCTGGATGAGATGACCGTTTTGGTGCATGCATGTTGTGAAACTTCCAGAATTGTTGCAAAAATTTAAGATCCTCATGTCCTTTTGACTCCTGCATTAATCCCACATTGGCAAGGGATTGGGAACCCTGACCCTAACCCATCCTATATATAGAGGGGTACTAGGGGCTTTCCAAGATACAACTACAACACATATAATTGAGAATCATTTGGTCTAACAATTGTTGTCCTCTCTGGTTGTAGTAACCAAGCCAGACCAGGAAAGTCCTACCTGACTAGGGAGGGATAGCCAAGGGAGAGAAACAACTAAGGATCATTGTTGTGGGAGAGCATATTGGAGAATAGTACGCCAACGGGAGGGAAAACTCCTTCCTATCTATCTTGGTAGGATGACAAGAGTTCTAGTTGGTCTGTGTGCACTACTCTAGAGGCAGGAGTCCTTTGGCTGCTGCTAGGAGTGCAACATCAACTTGTAGTCCTTAGCGATATCAGAGCAGCCGATGCATCAGTTGTTCGAGTCTAATGTCCATGAAGGAGCTGTCAGACAAGTGTGCATCCAAGAGCTGCACATACACCATCCAAGACAAAGTACACATATACATCGATGATGATTTTCACTGGACTTGCTCTAGGATTAGGTATATCTTTGTGAAACCATCCTTCACATTGCATAGTTATTGACACAATCTGATGGTTAATGGAAAATATGTCAGTACATTTTTTATTTCCATTGCATATCTGATATATCATTTCCCTACAATATCATGACCTTGTGCACTTACGGGTATAGTATGTTAGTCTAAGTGGGTGTGCTAGTGTAGGTACTTTTGAATTTGAAAGATACTTGTGTGTTCGAGCCCTTGAGATGTGCACATATAGTCAAGATTCAATTGATTTAGGTGTGTATCCTCGGGGTAAGGAAAAATGCACCACGATTTCTAGCAGTGTTGCCGGAGAGAAAGGCACTCAACCTAGCTAGTTAGTTTTGCTTTGTCCTTTTCCTACTACCCTTTCTATTCTTTATTCTTTGTGGATATTGGTTTGCTAACTTGTTTTCTTTTGTTTGGTTGTGCCTTGCGCATGTGACAAGCCACTCACAGAAGATAAGATGGAAGGCTAAAATAAACCTCACAAGCCACTTTAAGATTAATTCATGCTAGCAACTACAAATTGACAATTGCTAGTAGAGTTTATCAAATGCATGGGGAGCAATTCTCCATCCCTCCAAATCTTCTTGGGCTCCTACCCACTTTTATAGCTCAGAGAGTGAGAACCCCTACAAGCTCTTGGACTCCTTTCTTGAAGTATGCTCCACCTTCAGGACGCTAACAACTGGTGATGACACAATTAGGTTGACCTTGTTCTCATTCTCCTTCAAAGACAAAGCCAAAGATTGCTATGATTTAAGAAGGGACATTAGGAGTTGGGAAGAGATGAAGAATGCCTTCTTAAGGAAATTATACTCTATTGCAAGGTTGACAAAAATGTAGCATGCCATAGTAAGTTTTAATAAAATGGGAAATGAGTAGTTTAATAATGCTTGGGAGTGATTTCAAAAGATGCTGCTCACACCATGAGATCCTTTTGTGGTAGCTAATTCAGTCCATTTACTATGATCTATATCCAATGGGTCAAGCTATAATAGATTCTTCTTGTGGAGGGGCTTTTATAGCTAGGCCACCGGAGGAGACATGGCCATAGTTTGAGTAGCTGGTAGAAAGTTTAAGGATTCAAGCTTCTAGTTTGATGAATGATGGTGATTACCCCTTTTTAGTGACTCAAGCTCACAAGTGATGAATATTTTTGGTGACATGGTGAGTTTCATGAAGAACCAAGCGACAAGTGTTCCTTGCCATTATGTGAATTATGTCTGTTCCTTTGATGAAGAAAATAAGACACCTCAATCTTATAGCTACCTGGGTCAACAAAGTCCAAGATATAACTCAAGCTGTGAGGGAGAGGTTTTATCTAGATTGAAAAGCATTGTTGATATACAAAACAATGTTACAAGGCTTGAGGAAAGGATAAAGTAGCTACCATCCATACTTTCTCTCTAAGAGGAAAAATTGTCTTCAAAACCCATAATGAGTTTTAATGAAGCTAATGGACCCATGCATTTCATTCAAGTTCTCTATAGTCCACCTCCAATGCAAATGCAGACCATATACCACTAAGAAGGCCATCCAAAGCCTTATACACCTCCTCCCCCTCCATCACCATAACTTCCCCACCAATTGACCTTCCAACCTCGATTTTCCCCTCCACCTCAGTTTCAATAGCAAGTGCTACCTCCACCTCCTTCATAGACACAACATTCTCCCTCACTCTAACACAAGCAAGGTAGTGTTGTGACAATTCTTAGGAGTGGGAAATCTCTTGAGCAGCCCACAAGTCAAAGAAATGTTGATAAAGTAAAGCAAAGGCAGCCAAGTGGTGATCTTGTGATTGAAATTGCTGAAGATGATACCATGACACCACATGTTGAGTTTGTGATACCATGTGTCCACCTCACACTCCATTTGTAGGTCCCACCATTCCTAGTGTTCCATATCATGGCATGCCACAAGAAAATCATCTTGATGCAAACAGGTCCAAAGGTAGTGAGCCACAGTTCATTGAAGCATTGGATGAGCCCCCAAAAGTAAAAAGGAGGAAAAAGAACAATGTTGACATTCTATATGTGTTTCACCAAGTGAAGGTGAACACCCCATTATTGGATGCTATCAAGCAGATCCCATCATATGCCAAGTTTCTCAAGAACCTATGTACTATGAAGAGAAGGTCAATGGGGAGAATACCAAAGAGAGTAACGTTGACTGAACAAGTGAGCTCTATCATCCATCATTCACTTCCTATGACGAGGAAAGACCCAAGATCCCCACTCATACCTAGCTACATCGGGGGACGTCACATAGACAAATCCCTACTTGCTTTGGGATCTAGTGTGAATTTGATGCCATATAATGTCTATGTGGAGCTGGGGTTAGGCAAGTTGAAACTAGCTCATTGCACTCTCCAAACATTTTGGTGATGATAGACAAGGAAAGGAGTACAATGTTCCTGACCGATTTCATTATTCTTGATATGAAACCATAGGATATGAGGGTTTCCATCTTCTTGGGAAGATTGTTCTTAACTACAAATGACGTCGAGATACATGTGCACAGTGGCACAGTGACAATCTCATTCATGGACATGGAGATAAAGATCAACATGTACAATACCCCAACCCGACAAGCCCAAGATGAGGATATTGAACATGGTCACTTCACGAGTTTGATCGGTCATTTGAAAGAAGGAGGCCATGATGAAAGAATTGATGATATATTTTGTGATCAAAGGGATGAGGAACATAGGTTGGATGCAAATGAGAGACACAATTATTGCAAGAATGGACATATGATGATTCCAAATGGTTGAGCAATTGAAGAATCTCCAAGAAGCCTGACTGAAGGCATAAAACTTAGCACTAGTGGGAGGAAACCCACCTAGGTTTGGGGATTTTTTCACCCAACCTTTCATTTTGATATTTTGGTTGTTTTTACACTTTTCCAAAAAAAAAACACACACTATACTTGATGGTTTTGTTGTTTGTAAATAATTTAGAACATGCACATAAGAGGAAAGATGACACATAGATGATTCAGCCAAAGAGAAGATCAAGAATGAAAAGAGAATTGCAAATCAATAGAAAAACTACAGGGAGGCGACCAACACGACTGTTCCACATAACACGGTCGTGGTCCTAGCAGGTTAGAACGATCATTCTACACAAAATGGATGTGGTGGCTCTATCCTACTCACTGGACACCTTAAGACCTCTCTCACATCTTAGTGATGGTTTTACATGACTCCATGCCCATTACCCTACTATTCCAAGCTACTATTTCATATTGAGGACAAAATGGTTTAACAATTTGGGGTGATAAGCCCTTTCTTTATCTCACTTTCCTCTATGTTCTTGTTCAAAATTTTTGCTAAAGATGATCGAAAAGTATAAACATCTCACATACTTTTCTATCCATGCTTTGTGTGCTTGCTTTACATACATGCATATCATATACGTTCCTTTCATGCATTTTTTTACTTATTTTTCAACAAAAATTCTCTTCTTTCCATGCATTGCATATCATCTAGATTTTTGTAACTTTTGAATTTTGTGTCTAGGATTTGCTTGTTTCTTGTTTTTTGTTTGATAAGAAAGACTTAGATGTGATTGAAGGCAATATGGTGACATTTTGGACAGTTTTGTCCAAATTTAGAACTTCTTTACTAAAAGCATGTTTTGACCCAATCTCTACTTATTGGTTTGAAAATTTTGAAGTTTGATAAATGTACATGAATTATCATAGTTTATTGCTAAATTGTCTTAATATTGACATTTTACATGTGATTCACCTCTCTCATGCTTGTGAACTGCTTGGTTGAATTGTGATTAAAGAAAGCCACAAACGCTTAGGGTTTTTAGAATATGATGATAAAAATGCGGTCTTAATATTGTTCATTCATGTGGTGTTTCATTTTTTGATGAAGTTGGTTGAGTATCTTTCATGCAAGATATCTTATGCTGAAATCCATACTAATAACCCTCTTTGACTCACTTCTCTTCTATCATCTTCTTACTTCTCTGCCTCATGAAAGGATGACAAAGAGCACATATTCAGCCTTGGTCACCTCTGAGAGTTTGGGGTGGTCATATCTATATCCCCTTCTTCATTCTCACTACCATATGTTTTTGTTAAATTGAGGTCAATCATATTCATTTTTCCCCTAGAGCAAGCAAAGTGATGTCATCCAGATTACAAAAGATCACCCTCAATCAACACATAGTATGGAACAAAACTTACCATCAAACCCCCCCTAGGTAAAAAACCACACCCTAACACCACAACTCACCATCTATCTAGACTTCGCAAGAAAAGAGACATCCCTATGAGGCTTCTCATCAGAACCAACCTCCACCTTTCTTGCCTTTGAAGCCAGCTAAGGAATTAACCAAGTTGTCATCATCATCTACCTCATTTGCATATCCATAACTATTAGGGCTGCCAGTCACCACCTCAAAAGCAAGTGATTGGAGTATTCATCAACACTTTGAGGCTACGAGCCTGGGTAGGCATCACCCCACTGAGGTCCCAAGAAATCTCTGAGGCATCGATGCCTTAGACGTCGACAGGAACCAATAAAAGTTTGCACCCATCTCATCATGAAACTGGCCTTGTCACCACCGATCACCCCACTAGAGGCTACAAACTCAGTTGCTGATAGGACCTCAACTTCATATTATTGAACATGTGCAACCAGATTGCACAACCAACAATCCCTCACCATGTGACCATGAGACTTGCAATGAAAGCAAGTTGTCAGAGAAGAGTAGTGACACCTCTAGTATCCATGTTGAAGGTAGTAGAAGCACCAATCTCAAAGAGAGGGGGGATGCCTCCAGACTTGCCTCCTAGCCTCACAGTCGCGCGCCAGGTGACCTAGAGCCCGAAACTGAAAACAAACTATCTTGGCTAAGAATTGGCTTGCCAGTATACTCATTGCAGGCACCAAAAACAAGCATCTCTAGTGACATGAGGGCCTAGGTGAGACCCGTGTTCTCACCAATAGGTAGGGTAGATCATGACTTTGAAAGAACAATTTGGCACAAGGCCAGAACACCATTCACCTGGTGCACAGGGACTGATAGACCCCCCTGAGGTTGCCACTATCAAGGGGATGCAAAGAGCACCGACCCAGAAGAAACTTCTCATGTAGTCGGTGTCCCCCCTGACATAGCCTGAACCCCCACACCACACTGAAACGATGACATACCAGTAACACTAGAACATTTAGGTATAACCTCGAACACCTTGTGAACATCATTATCCCTGACAACCTATCTCTATCAGAAGCTAAGGCCATCCGATCAGCAAAAAAGGGAGCTAAACCACCCCCAGACTCCCCTCTATTGTTCCAAATATAGCATGTCCCCAACAATGCCAATGATGATGCCACCTAGACTGACACCATCAGTAGGCCCTCCTGTAGTCTTCATGTCAATACCCCCCAGAACCCCTAGGAAATCATCCAAAGCCCAAACTTGGTTCCAAATTGCATGCACCTCCTTCAAGCATTGTCTAAAAACCAAGATGGAGGAAGGAGCTTGGGTGGGGAAAGAGGTGACCTCACCACCCATAGTGACACCAATGCAAAACACCATCTTGTTTAACATTCCACTGCCCAAGAGATGACACCTAGAGATGCCACAGGACGACCTCAAGATGATCAGACTACCTTCACTCTTTGCCAAACTTATGAAGGACAGATCACCAAAAAACATCCTTCTATCGTGGTGGTGTGATGTAGATGCAACACCACCAATTGTCCCTCCAATCCGACCTATTTCTAGGGAGAAGTAGGCGCCTCCGATCAACCCTCATAGCACCCAGGCCCTCCAAACGAACTCCCCACCCATAGCGAAGAGACCAGAGACCGCGGAGGCCCCCCATGTGCCGCCGCGACATGTTGGGGAAGCCCTAGACACTCATCTCTCAGGGTCTGCAGAGCCCCCACCTGTCATCTCACCACCATGTGCCCTAGCTATACCAAAGGCAAAGAAAAAGAAAAAAAAAGAAAAAAGGAAAAAAATATGCTCCCTTGTAATAGCATCTAAATGAAGAAAAGATGAATGTTTATATGCATTAACACTCTAAACTTTTACCACAACCCCTTCTTCCATTTGGATACCCATTCAGCTAGGAAACATCAAACCCAGCTCATTTTTCCTTTTTTCGCAACCACATGGGTTACTTAGTGTGGATTGTCATATGAGATTGAATACATGCATTTAACAACAAAATTGGTCATTTTTGCTCTTTGCCACCATGAAACGGTTTACCCAAAGTAAATCCATATGGATTGATTGTGTATTCTATGCTCTATATTTGAAATTTGTATGCCCACTTCTTTAATTATGATTGTATTATGAAAGAGAAGAGGAGAGAGGTGGAATGCATGAACCTAGTCATCATTGAGCCCATTCAGTCAATATTCATTTGTTGCATTGCATTTGTCATTTGTTGATTGTGGAAAAATTGAAGAGAGATTGAGTTGGAGCACACTTGTGGACAAGTATGTTATAAGTTTGGGGTGGTGATGCATCCCTATTTTAGGGCCTCATCTTGTGTCATATTGCATTTCAATCACATCTACAACTGTTAGATTGCATGTTATTTCCCTTATTATGTGTTTTACTATCAAATGCACTTATGGATGATTTTTGCATGTTTTATAGGTACTTTGCCCACTACTTGATGGAATGGGTGGAAGATGGTTGAATCTAGGGTTTTCCAAAGCTTGGAGGAGCCCTAAATGAGACCAGAACCACTGCCAACTTACCCAATTGGTCAAAGAATGTATTAAGGCAATAACTTATATGGATGGCCAAGTTCAAGGCCCAAATTTAAAGGAAGGACCCCATAACATATGTGATACCAAGGAATGGATTTTTCTGGGGCATGCCCCAATCAGTAGAACCTTCAAAAATATCACCCAAAATCCTCACAGGTCTGTGCTAGCCAAAAGTCTCGTGCTGGCCAGAACAGCCGTGCTGGCAGACCCAGAAGCTCAAAATTTCCATGTTCACTCCATCCTTCCACCACGACCATTCCCACCCACAACTACCATTCCCATTCACCCCCTAACGGCCATTCTGCCCAGCATGGACGTGCTACCACCAAAACACTACAATTTTCTACACTACATTCCCTACTTTACCCCCACTTAACCTAGTGGTTCTCCACTACCTATATATGCCTGGGTGGCAGATCTAGCATGAGGTTAGACGCAAGTAGACCACTCTCATCTCCCCCATCCCCCCCACTCATTCCTACTCCATTCCACCTCCATTTCATCATTCTTCACCTAAAAAACACCTATTTTAGGGGCTTTGACCACTTTCTACCATACATCCTTGCCATCCACTCACCTTGGAGGGAGGTGTACGAGTTGCAGCTGCTAGGAGGTGGTGAAGGAGGAGTCTTTAGTGAGCTCATCATGGCTTTCCACTCATCTACTCATTCTTCTTCCTTTCTTTTTGTATTTTCATGTTCTGTGAGTAGCTAGGCTCCTTAGGTGGGTTGTTTGGGATCAAAAATGTTAATTTGATACCATGTTGGGGGAAATTGATATGTAAACATTTTAACTTCGTTTGCTGATGATTATGTTCTATTTCTATCTCATTCTTCATGAATGGCTTTGTGATTTGTGCTTGAAATCACCGAGGATCTTAGGCAAATTAGTTATATGTGTGAATTTTGGGATTTGCTCCTAGGTCCAAATCATGGATCCCTAGATAGCTACACATCTTCCTACATGATACTCAATTCTCCTAACCCTATGTGAGAGATCTAAGTAGCTAGTTTAGATTAATTCAATGTGATTAGCTTGCAACTTTCTCAAGGATAAAATGTGGGTGATGGGAGGCCTAAAACCTCACTTCCACTCCATTACTAACCTCCACCCCTAATCACCCTAAAATCCTCTAACCTAGAAACCTAGGCTTGATTAGACTCTAATTGAATTCCACCTAAACCCTGACCCAATTGAGCCTCGTAAGGGTAGGTAGGAGGTGTTAGGGACTAGTTCCCCTATACACTTCCTATCCTTCCCATGGTCGATTAGTAGTTTAGGAAAATTCATTAACCTCTAGATTTATTTTGGTATGGATAATCTAAATGGAAGTATAATGCTCAAATTTCATCCCCCTAACCTAATTGATAAGTGCATCCCCCAAACAACCCACATTTCCCTTTATTACATTAAAACCTTAATTACCTTCTTGCTTATAGTTAACTTAGTTAGATCTTTACTTGCTTATTTAGCTTCTTGTCTTGTTCTTACTTTGCTCTTGCGAGTTTAAATATTTAATTTTTCTTTTGCCTAGTTTGCTAGATTAATGTAGTGTAGACCTTTTCTTGTCTGCCTTGGCATAGCTTTTTCCTTTCTTTCTTGCCTTGTCTTTTCTTTCTCATCAGAACTATCTGTCTAGGGTAATATAGATTTTGATTGTTGTTACTCTTTAAATTGCTTGTTCACCATTAGTGTAATCAACACAATCCACCTTTAAACCCTTCAACCCTAGACTTTGCAGTAGGAACTTAGCCAAAACTAACCTAGCTCTAGTTCCCCCTTTTCTCCCAATAGATCGACCCTATTCTTTCTGTGTGCCTATACTATAACATGACCCCGTGCACTTGCGAGTATAGTTTTTTAGTCTAAGTGGGCGTGTTAGTGTAGGTCCTTATAAATTTGAGAGACACGTGTGTTCGAGCCCTTAAGGCATGCACATCTAGTCAAGATTCAATTGATTTAGGTGTGTGTACCTCGAGGTAAGGAGAAACACATAAGTACCCTTTTCTAAGGATTAAGGATTTGTTTGATCAGTTTCAAGGTGCAACAATATTTTTGTTAGATTTGTTATCAAGGTATCACCAATTGAGGACTAAGAGATAGGACATACTGAAAACAACCTTTAAAACTAAGTATCATCATTAAGAGCTTGTTCTTATTTCATTTGGAGTAACCAATGTGCGCACAAATTTTATGGAACTAATGGATTGAGTGTTTATACAATATATCTATTAGTTTGTTGTGGTTTTTTATAGATAATATTTAGATTTATTACAAGGATCAATAACAAAAATAGAAAAATCTATGTTTGACGTTAGAAATGTCATGGCAACATCATTTACATGCAAAGATAAGAGAAGTGTGAGTTTTAGACGGCATGCATTCTTTTTCTCGATCACATCATATCATAAATGGTATTTGTGTAGATCCCAAGAAGGTTTAGTCAATAATGATGTGTAAACAACCCAATACACCAAATGTGGTGTGAAGTTTTCTTAGTTTATCTGGATATTATTGGAGGTTTATCAATAACTTTAGTGCTATAGTCTTACCGTTGACTACACTAAGAAGAATGGATGTACCGTTTTTGTGGATGAAGAAATTTCAATAAATTTTCCATCTCTTGAAGGATATGTTGACATCGAATCCAAGGTTAATGTTGTGAGAGACTGTAAAATGATACATTGTCTTTTGTGAGTATGTCAAAAGAAGGGCTTGGATGTTTGTTGATGAAGAAGAAGCATGCAATTTCTTGTGCTTCTTGTCCGCATAAGAAGGATGAAGAAAACTAGCTTAGACATGATCTAGAACTAGTAGGAATAGTCTTGGTGTTAAAGATCTCGAGGATTATGTTTATAGGGATAAGTGCTATATCTTCACAAACTACTAGCTTCTTTAGTATATTTTCTTAAAGAAAGGATTGAATACGAGACAAAGGAGATGAATTGAGTTGATAAAAGATTATGAATTAATTATAGATTATCACATGGGAAAAATGTTTTGAGAAAAACACTGTCATCATCATCATTTTCATCAAATTTAACATAGTTATACTATTTGGTCGGTGAACAAATGGATATATTAGTCTCACTGTGTCAGGTGAAGGTTTTGTTGACTTAGTGTCAAGTCAAACTGACATTGATACAATAGATCAGAGATGAGAAATAAGATGATAGTATGAAACAAAATTCATTCCAAGAGATTGGTAGTGGAAAGCATGATGGGTTACATGACCTTAAGAATGGGTCACTGAGTTATCAAAACATGATGGTAGTTCCAGATGTCAAAGATTTGAGGAAAATGGTGTTGGAGGAGACACACACTTCAATGTACACAATGCATCTTGGAAACAAAAAGATGTATCATAATCAAAAGGACCTATATTAGTGTCTAGGAGTGAAGAATGACATCGTGAAGTTCCTAACCAAGTGGTTATTATACCACCAGGTCAAAGTAGAAATAAAAAATCAACTGGAATGTACAACCTTTATTGATTCTAGAGTGTAAGTGGGATCATGTGACTATGAATTTCTTGGTCGGACCCCCTTGGACAGATAAAGGTCTTGCATCTCAGTAATAATAATATGATGAAAAAAGTACCTCACTTTTTTCCAGTCAAGACCACCTACACTGCATAAAACTTGTCACACATCCAAATTGGCTAGATAATACACTAAAAAAGGGGTACTCAGAATATAGTATTTGATATAGGACCACAATTTACAAATAGATTTTGAAATTCATCTGCGTATAGTTTTGGGCACATATTTGTAGTTCAATACAAAGTTTCACCAATAAATACATGATCAATCAAAATGAACTATACAAACTTTAGAATATAGATTGAGTTATTGTGTAATCTAATTTGATGGGATTTTTAATACACACCTTATATTGATTGAGTTTTTTTGACAACAATATTTACCATAATAGTTTAGACATGGCACTACACGATTCTTTGTACAACACATTGTAGATAACCTCTTAGCTAGTACACATTATATGAATATCACTGGCTAGGTCCTAAGTTAGTCCAATACACTACAAAAAGATCAAGGTGTACATCATTTGAAAAAAACACAAGACATGTCGAAGTCCTAAGTAGATAATCATCACAGACCATTGAAATTTTAGGTAGGAGAGAAGGTTTATCTCAAGGTATCACTATGGTCCCCTGACCTGATTTTGGGGATAACCGTATTTGTTTTGCATGATTAGATGCTTAGAATCTTTATCTAATCTTTTGAGATGCTTTTAGAGCTTGTGGAAATCTTAACTTTCCAGTTTGAGCTTGTTTGGATTATGTTTGTGCTTTATGTGCTTATTTTGGGCCAAATTGTAATTTACCCATTTGTGAGGGTTATCTTGCAATTTACCATATCTAGAATGCATCTTCTTTCTCTTTGCTTCATGAGAGAGAGAGAGAGTATGTGATGCTTTGGAGTTCCTTGGTTGAGCCTAGGATTAGTAGTGACCTCAGTAGAGGTGATTAGGGTTTATTGGGTTTGTTTGGTTTCGACCCATGTGTGCTTTGTTGGTTTGTCTCGACCTATATGGATGCTTTGGGAGTGTATTGGTTGAGAGACCTTCTCCATGTGGTTTTGTATCGACCTTGGTAGTTATGGGGTGGTTTGGGTCCAAACAATTTGTCCTTTTGTGGAGTGTCTTGACCTAGTGTGCATGGTGACCTTTTTGTCTCGGCCAAGGTGATGCTTTGCTCTTATTTCGACCTCCTTTAGAGTGTATCAACCAAAACCATGTTTGGGACCTAAGTGGTTGATACCCAACATAGGTTATATCACCATCTCATGCATTCATGGTTTAAGTGGTTTCATGTGTGTTTCTTGGGTGGACAAGTGTCCCTTTCATGCCTTAGGGTGTTGACACCTCATCTCCACCTTACCTCTCTCCTCCTTTGCTATATAAACCCTCTTCTCTCCATGAAAGTGACCCTTTTGACCTTCCTTCTTACTCCCACTCTTTTTCTCATTCTAGGATCTTGGTTTAGCAAGTATAATTGATCCTTGGAGCTCTGGTAACTGAGATCTCTCACATGTGGTGACTTTGGTCACCTTCAACATTAGTAAGTGTATGCCTTTATTTTGTGACATTTTTGTTGGATCTCATTTCTCGTCCTTAGATCATGTATCCTCCATGGAGGTCATTTTGGAAGAGAAACTCCTCATCACAACGGTCATAGGCCATGTTTTGACAAGGTGGACCCATGTGTGAGGAAGTTTCCTTCTCTCTTTCCCCCTTCTTCTTTTAGCTCGGCCTAGAGCTTCTTGTCCTCTTCTCTTGAGCAATCTTTGACCATGGTATCATCTTCTTCTTGAGGTTATCTTTTTGTCAAGAGAGGAGGCTTTGGTGGAGCTTCATCATCCTTGGTGATTGTGTGCTTGGAGCTTGTGATCCTTGGAGTTGATCTTCCTTAAGGCGGGTTATATAACTCTCTACCTTCTTCTATTACTTGCACCATATTATTGCTTGCATGTTTCTATTTCTCTCTCAATATTATAATCCTAACATGCTATTAGATGATATCATGTTCTATAACTTGAAGGTTGGTGAGAATCATGTTTGGTTTGCTTGAGATCCAAAACCCTAATTCTTGGTACCCGATTTTGGAGATGAATGTGTCATGGTGATTTTCTCCCTATCTTTTGATCTTGGCTTGATCACATGCATGATGCTTGTGTACCTTGATGTATTACGAATTTTGGGTTCTATTTTAGATCTGTTAAATGTGGTTTAACTCTCTTTCTTAAACCCTAAACTCTATGTGCACTGATTCTAAATGATCTTGAGAGGATGATCTTGCATGCATCTTGAGATTTGGTTTTATCACCATGTTATAGGTTTCGACCTTGATGTTTTTCTTGGTGTTTTGGATGTTTTCCTCATGTGTTGAGGTTCAACTTTCTCTCTCTTAAATGGTTTTCCTTGATGATATTTCATGGTGCTGATTCTAGGGTTTCATGGATTTAAATCCATGAGTTTTGATCCTAAAGACGTTTGGTATTCCTATTGTTTGACCTTTGTTTTGTTCGAGACATATGTGTGTCTTGTTGCTTTGGGTTGAGACATACACCCACGTGTGGTTTTAGATCAAGACATTCATGCTTTTCTTTGGGTCGAGGCACCTTGATTTGTTGAGGTGAAGACGCTTGTTCCTTGGATGGTCGAGACATGTGTTTGATCTTGGTTGAGATGCCTTCTTTGAAGTGGTCGTAACACCTATGTCGAGATGCCTTGTTTTTGTTTCAATCACTATTCCATGTTGTTGGGTGGTTGAGACACCTTGTTGGCTGTTGTGTCTCGGTCGCGACCATGGTGACATGTCTCTGTCGAGACCAAGTACTTGTTGTGGGTGATGGTCGAGACCCTAGGAGAGTTGAGGGGCATGACACATGGTGTAATGGTGTGGCGCGATCATGACCACGGTAATGGAGCATCATGGTCGCAACTAGAGTGATGGTGTGTGGTGGTCGTGACACTTGGTTGTTGTAACGACCAACACCAAACTGACAGCCAAATCATTACTAATTATGCAGAATATTCATAAGCAACGTATTAACAAAATCACTAAAATTTAAAACCATTTTGCAAAGAGATCCATTTCCTGGAAAACTTTTAATGAAAGAACCAAAATATACATCAGGGTTCACATTATACATACACTATACCATCTCATCTCGAGGATAACATATAATAGTTTCTTTGTTAAAACATATACTAAAGCAACATAAAACCTCAAGGCATACATGCCGAAATCTTAGATTGTTCATAAAACCATAACGAACTAAATCTGAGCACCTGAGAGTATAGAGATGACACATATGACTTCTATCTACAAGACACAATAGACAGTACACTCAATCTGAGCTGTTACTGTTGTCCCTACTATTGTTGTCCTTCATCTGCAGAATGGTCTCTACCTCCTCATGCATGTCCACCTAAAATTGTGGATCCCACAGGGTGCGAAATTGTCCCAACGAGAGATATAACTCTCCGCCAACAATGTTATTATCATAGGTAAACAATATAAAATTAAGAAGAGGTTCTTTTATGTTAATAAGCAAGGTTAATCACAGTGGATAAGTAGATTAGAACATATCTCATCTTTTAAAGCATTGTAACTTTCTATGATAGGGTAGTAAATCATCTATCCACTTTATAAGGAATATGAAGAACATGTGTATAATTTACCCATCGTACTATACCAACATCTCAAGCTTATCCTGTGATACTATTATCATGGTATGACATCCATGAATCATTCTCATTTCTATTTTTTGGCCTCAGCCAATCTGCTAGATAAGGTATGGGATTGTACCAATCATGTGAATATATATCATTATGTTCTGTCCAGGTATTGGTTTATAACAATCCTATAAAACCATATCCAAGTATTAGGCTATGCCAATCCTATAAATTATATACATGTATTGGATTATGCCAATCCTGTAAGATTATATCCAGGTATTGGGCTATGCCAATCCTGTAAGATTATATCCAGGTATTGGATTATGCCAATCTTGTAAAATCATATCCATGTATTAGGTTATCCCAATCTTGTAAAATTATGTCTAGGTATTGGATTATGCCAATCCTGTAAGATTATATGCAAGTATCGAGTTGTGCCAATCCTATAAGATTATACATAGGTATTGGATTATGTCAATCATGTAAGATTATATACATGTATTGGGTTAACCCAATCTTGTGAAATTATGTCCAGGTATTGGATTATGCCAATCCTATAAGATTATATCCATGTATTGGGTTATGCCAATATTGTAAGATTATATCCAGGTATTGAATTATGCCAATCCTATAAGATTATATCCAGGTATTGGGTTATACCAATCCTGTGAAATAATGTCTAGGTATTGGATTATGCCAATCTTGTAAGATTATATCCAGGTATTGGGTTATGCCAATCCTATAAGATTATATCCAGGTATTGGATTATGCCAATCCTATAATATTATATCCTAGCATTGGGTTATCCCAATCCTGTGAAATTATGTCCATGTATTGGATTATGCCAATATTGTAAGATTATATCTAGGTATTGAGTTATACTAATCATGTAAAATTTTGTCTAGGTATTGGATGATACCAATCTTGTAAAATTATATCCAGGTATTGGGTTATCCCAGTCTTGTGAAATTATTTCAAGGTATTGGATTATGCCAATCATGTAAGATTATATCCAAGTATTGGGTTATACCAATCCTGTAAAATTATGTCCATGTATTGGATGATACCAATCATGTAAAACTATATCCAGGTATTGGGTGATACCAATCCTGTAATATCATGGCCATATTGCTAAGGTTTCCATAATAGTGGGATACCTTTATGTTTCCCTTTCACTTTCATTATGGGATATCAATCCCTTAAACTTATCACTGAATGCCACATTACCTTTACTAGGCATTATACCTCAGTCAAGCCATCATACCCATTCTCATCCTTTACATGATACAAGTATTCCTCATTTCTCATCTTAGCATATTCAAAACACTATATCCCTTATTTGGTTATAACCATTATCCATGTATGACCAAGATTTCATTATTATCTTTATAACCATTTATTATTATTATGATGATGATGTTACGGGGTTTCCTTTTTCCTAGTTTATTTTGAACATTACCATCTCTTACATCAATCTCTAGATCATGAGACTTTTACAGACATCTTGTCACCTCTCACTAGGCAACATCCATCTCTAGGTCATAAGACATGTCTAAACATCATACTTGTTGTACAAGTATTTCACATGACTTACAAGACTCATATAATATGTATCATATGAAACATCATAGCTCATACTTAGCTATTTTCATTATCTCATGATGTCAACATGGTTTTAATATCACATACATATCATCACTCTTCAATACAAGAGAAATACAACCTTCCCATAATTAGGGTTAGGGTTTCCCTTTATTAACCGATTAGGGTTTCCATTATGTTCATCAAGAATCAAAACCCTAATTCATACTCCACACATATTAGGAGTATCAAAGTATACTCATTACATGAGTATTATACAACTATAAGTTTCTCTTTCATCCTCACTAGGACGTTGATTACATTATTAGGTTGGCTCAATCCTTCTCTTAAGGTACATTGGCCCATACTTATCAAAATGCATTAAACTCTTTATGTCTTAATGTATCATTAGACATAACTCACTTCATGTGTCACTCAATCAAGTGTATTAGATTGAGGTGCTTCCTCCATATCGGGTATAGAGGTGTATCATCATCACCATATCTTGCATTCATATTGGGTTACTCAATCTTTAGGGTTTGCATATAGGATTTGACCCTTATACTCATATCCCTTCAAAACCTTCATGGTATCGTCCTACCCATCATCATGTGATTGGTAATAGGCTTGAAAACTGATTAATAGCAACTAGCTCAAGTGTACAAACCGATAGGGATGTAGGGTTACAATGCATATTGGGATTCACTTTCCCATGTTAGGTTTCAACACCGTATCGGGTTAGGGTATCTTCTTGATACCATATCATTATAAGGTGGGTGCTTGACGCCATATCAGGTATAAGGGGTATACATGATGCCATATCGTGAACAAGGTGTGCACCATGTCGTGCATGGGTTATGTGCTTCATCATGGTATCGTTTTAGTAGTATCTACACAATACTATATTGGGTTTCTATGTTGGATTATCATATCGGGTTACCATGTTGGTTGACATTTTGAGTTAGCATATTGGGTAGACCATTTATGATAACATCATTTTGTAATTTCAAGGAATTAGTTCTTATCATATAATTGAATGACAAGTTAGGTATTAGGTTGAGCTCTTTCACAACAATCCTTTACACAAAATGAATGGGTGTATCGGGTTCCATTCCATCATCTAGGGTTTCAAAAATTGAAGTGTACAATTGACACTATATCATGCATGAGGTATGGACTTGACCTCATATCATGTTTAAGGTGTAAGTATGTCCATATCCTTCATGAGATAACCTCATATCATTCATGAGGTATCCCTCATCACTATATCGTGTTACCCTTCATCTTGGGTTTCTCATATCGGGTTTAAGGTACTTCAACCCTATATCGGGTTGTACCATGATGATGTCACCTTCATCAACCTCAAGACCTTTGTATTGCTATTTTAGTTCATGGCCAACAGTCCTAACAACCTATTGGAACTCATGGGTATATCAATTAATTAAAGGAAATTCGAAATTGAAAGTAGTTCAACAATGTTGAAGGTGACTAATAACATAGTTGGGTTTAAGTTATATAATCCACCGGTAGAACAACTTCCAAGATACAATTTCCAATTATTCACATTCCCAAGGTTGAATATGATCTTATCAAAGGTACAAGGCTTGATCTCCTAAGCACTTTGCACGATATCTTCACTACTTGTGGCCGATATCACCTTGCTTGGCCGATATCCCTCCTCTATGGTCGATACCAAGCTCTAAGCTTGACACTCCCTCACTTATGCACGATACTAGGATGTTGTGCACAATCTATAATGGAATGATGGTAGTAGGTTTCGAAAATTCTACTTATATGTGAAGGGAATGGTATTTATAGTTGGGGTTTCTGAAAATGAGTGTAAGAGGTGTCATCTTCTTAAGCTACTAAGTGCCACATGGCCATGCATAGATGGACACATGTAATTGCATGCATCCCATAATTATCTTGCCATGCAAAAATAAAAACTTATGGATAATTCAAGGGATAAGGGTCGGTCCCCTTTAGTTATCTTCTAGGGCAAACTATTTCCACTCACATTATTATTATATTCACAATTCCACACAACATTTTCCAAAGAAAAGTTGCAAACTGATACATATGACTTCCTTGAGGTGTTTATCCCGTCATGGCCTTTTCTAAGAATCCAAAACTGATAGGAGACTCTCTTTATGGATCCTTGGCTGATAGGGGCTCCTATATCAAGTCTACAACTTGATATTACTCATACAAAGATTTCAACTATACATCTTCCTTGGTCTTTTCATCACCAAGAATACTATCACTTATACATGATTCAAACATGGTGTATCCTTCTTTCTCTCTCCTATAATTGATACTATGAGGGAGTATGGATTCTCTAGAGGTGGTAATTTGCATATCAGCCTTGCATTTTGGGTAAATTACAATTTGTACCAAAATTGATACACAAGGCCCTAACATTATTCAAACAAGTTCAAATTTGGAACTTAGGTTTTATACAAGCCACCACCTTGCATAATTATATCTCTTATAATGATAAAACACATGAGGTATGTTTAACATGTGATATATTTCAATATAACCCCTTATCTTTAGTAAATTGCATTTTGGTCCAAAATAAGAGAACATTGCTCAAACATTATTTAAACAGGACCAAACTTGAAACATAAGTTTGTCACCTGATAAAAAATCACTTTAGAGGATTATATTAAAGTTATAATAAACTTATTTAGGTTAAAAAAATAGGGTTAGCCCTAAACCCGGGCCAAGGATGTTACAAGTTATAAACCCCTAACAAGGATTTTGTCCTCGAAATCCCAGATGAAGAAAGACAATTGTTATTCATGCATCCTATCACCGAGCCTCCTCATAACATCTTGATGTCATGGAGATGCCATTGAACTTTGACCAGCATAAAGTTCTTCCATACAGGGTCATCATAGATTCTGTCATATAGGACACATACTCAATTGTCCTTTCCATTAATGATTGCAGTGTCAATCATATGTCAGGTAACACTTTCTAATTTAGAGAAGTACTATACATACTTCGAATAACTCGGGTGTCAAACCTCATCTCTTTGCAACCTTTCTCAACTCATATCTTTTATGTAATAATATTCTTGATTCTTGAAAGTTTCCCATACCCCTCACTTAGTTTATCATTTCTCCTCCAAGGAAAAGCTAGAGTTACATTTTATCATCCATTTGGAACTACAAGTCTTATCATACTTTTTATTGTGCAAATATAATTTGTTGACACACACTAAACTTACTTATGACTAGAACCAACCATCTCATTAGCTGCTTATTTTATTGTCATAAGGAGAGGCTATTTATCAAGAAGAACTATCTCAGAGGTATTTCTAGATGTTATTTGCATAAGCTGCCTCAACAGATCTAGGAAGTTATCTTAGCTTGATAAACTTTTCCCAAGATGATTCTATAATCATTCCTTCAATTAATACATCCTTATCAATGTTATGTTTATGCAGAGCATAAACCCCTAACATATGATGTCCATACTATCGTATGTAACTAAACTAATCTCAAAGTTGGTATTTTTAGGTAATCAACAATATTCATCTTTTTAGTAGTCATGCTCTCACTATCTCATACCTTTAAAACTTTTTGGTCACTAGAATTCCTTACCTTGGTATTAATTACATGCACATCATATCCTTGTCATTTCCATCCTCTGTTGTTATTATCAAAACCAAACATATAATAGGACCTTTCTTTCTTCTCGGAACATTACTTAACACACATACTTTGTCTTGGAACTAAAATCCAAGACTAGATTCTACTTTTCAAAGTATCCATCTAAAAGATTACTTCTAATCCATGCACATCAAGTGTTATAAGACTTACTTGATTATCATGTCCCTAAAAGGAAATAACACAAGGGAACATAGTCCTTTTTATCACCCCATCATTATCCAAGGTTGTTTATTAAAGAAAGAGATTATCATGAACTTTTAACTATTCATGTGTCATTCAATCTTGTTTTCTCTTAGGTTCCTTGCCTTCAACATAGGAATTATAAATATGATTACATGTCAACATCCCTTAGCTTTATCATCATCATGATTACTAGATATGGGTATTCAAACCCTTAGTTCATCACTGAACATTGTTACCTCTTATCAGGTAATTGTTACCTCTAGGTCCTTAGACCAAGGTATACTTATACTAAACATCTGGATTTGTTTAAGTTGATCTTTGATTAACTTAGATTCCTTCATATAACAATTAGGATGTGGTAGAAATATATGTGCCACATCTCCTACTTAATTATGCTCTTTAGATTGTCTCAAAATGACTACTTGCTCAGAGTAATCAGAAAGATAGCAAGCTTAAGAGTTTCATACTTACATTGCCTTCAATAGATGAATACCTAGCCAGGGTATTCAAGAACTGAAATTAGGTAGTATGCATTTATTTTATATTATGTTTCATCTCTTTAAATTTTACTATTTAGTATTTCCAATTTTTCTTTGGGTGTTTCTTTTACATCTCTTCCCTTTCTACATGAAGAGGGAAATTTCAAAACATATAAGAGAATATTGGACTAAATATAAGTTCTCATCCTTCTTGTAATTAGTAGGCAGAGAGTAGAAAAGGAAAGATAATTCAGAATGAAAAGTTCTATCTGACATGTTACCTCTTACGAGTTATCTAGTGTCTTGTCTGACTCAATACATGGAGTCTAGTTGTCATCTGCTACATCCTTTGTCCTCTACCACCAGAAGTAGATGGACCAAACTATGAAACTTGTCTTCATCCTCGACCTTCTACTCCACTAAACTATGGTCCTTGTGAGTTTTGTAGATTATGGCTTGACTGTTGGGTCACCTCATTATTTCTTCTTAGACACTGCTGCCTTAGATGTTCTATCTACCTACATTTATGGCAAACTTGTCCCTCACTTGGTGACCACTGCATTGGTGTACTATATTGTTATTGAACCAGTGTTATTGAAAACTTTGTATGTTTAGTACCACCAATCCACTATTCCTGTGACTGTGTAGACCTCCTTTTGAGGTTTGCCTTGTGTTTCATTGTCACATACCTTTCTATCCTCCAGACAGATTCCATGAATGTGGTGAATCTCTCTCTACTTTCTAATGTAGATGCCAAGATAGACACCTCAACATTCAATCTTTTTTCAAAATGTCGAATCTTCTCCTGCTCAGTAGCAACCATTTGAGGACAAAACCGTAAAAGTTCCATAAACCTAACTTCATATTCATTTATTGACATGGTTCCCTGCCGAATCTTCTCAAAATGTGAGATATTTTCATCTAAGTATGTTCGTGGAAAACACTTATTGACGAATTATCGACAAAATTCCTCCCAACTTACCTCTTCATCATTCCTTTTTATCTCTTCTATGGCCCACCAGTGGCCAACACCACCTTTCAAAAGGTAAACAACATGTTTGACTTTGTCAGCATCTGGAATACTAAGGATCTTAAAAGCCTTTTCTAACTCAGTGAGCCACAATAAATCAACATCTGTTGGGTCAGTTATCACAACATATTCTATGGCTCCTACACGGTGTAGCCATTTAAAAGTCTTACCAGACCCATGTCCCTCATTAGGAACTGGTGCCCTAGGTGCTTTTGCTGGCATCCAGTCTTCCACATGCGTTACTGTGGTCATGACTTTCCTAAAAAGAGCATGAAAGGCTGGGTTTTCTAGAATAGCTTCATCAAAATGGGGATTCTTAGGCACTGATTCCTCTCTTTCCTGATCCCTTACACCTCCTACTGGTGCAGCAATATTGCTCTCAGCAACGTGATCCTCATGTTCCCCAGACATCTTTAAGCTATATCCCTCCTTCTACATAAGCAAAAGTCACTATATGATATACTGGAGGATACTAGAACAGAATCAACACCTTAGTCCTATGTCTCTGTAGACTTAGCGAACCTTAAGCTATGATACCAAAACTTGTAATGACCGCCACCAAACCGACAGCCAAATCATTACTAATTATGCGCAATAATCATAAGCAGTGGATTAACAAAATCACTAAAATTTAAAACATTTTCAAAGAGATCCCTTTCTTGGAAAACTCTTAATGAAAGAACCAAAACATTATATACATCAGGGTTCACATTGTACATACATTGTACCATCTCATCTCGAGGATAAAATATAACAGTTGCTTTGTCAAAACATATATTGAAGCAACATAAAACCTCAAGGCATACATGCCAAAATCTCAAACTGTTCATAAAACCATCACGTACTAAATCTGAGGACCTGAGAGTACAGAGATGACACATAGGACTTCTATCTACAAGACACAACTGACAGTACACTCAACCTGAGCTATTACACTTGTCCCTGTTGTTGTTGTCCTTCCTCTGTAGAATGGTCTCTATCTCCTCATGCACGTCCACCTAAAAATTGTGGATCCCATATGGTGAGACAATTGTCCCAATGAGAGATATAACTCTCTGCCAACAATGTTATTATCACAGGTAAACAGTATAAAACTGAGTAGAGGTTCTTTTATGCTAATAAGCGAGGTTAATCACTGTGGATAAGTAGATTAAAACATTTCTCATCTTTTAAAGCATTGTAACTATCTATGATAGGGCAGTAAATCATCTATTCACTTTATAAGGAATATGAAGAACATGTGTATCATTTACCCATCATACTATACCAACATCTCAAGCTTATCCTGTGATACTATTATCATGGTGTGACATCCATGAATCATTCTCATTTCTATCTGTTGGCCTCAACCAACCTGCTAGATAGGTATGGAATTGTACCAATCATGTGAATATACATCATTATGTTCTGTCCATGTATTGGTTTATACCAATCCTGTAAATTCATATCCAGGTATTGGGCTATGCCAATCTTGTAAAATTATATCCAAGTATTGGATTATGGTAATCATGTAAGATTATATCCAGGTATTGGGCTATGCCAATCCTATAAGATTATATCTAGGTATTGGATTATGCAATCTTATAAGATTATATCCAGGTATTAGGTTATCCCAAACCTATGAAATTATGTCCATGTATTTCATTATGCCAATCTTGTAAGATTATATCCAGGTATTGGGTTATGCCAATCTTGTAAGATTATATCCAAGTATTGGATTATGTCAATCCTATAAGATTATATCCAGGTATTGGGTTATCCCAATCTTGTAAAATTATGTCCAAGTATTGGATTATGCCAATCCTATAAGATTATATCCAAGTATTGTGTTATACCAATCCTGTAAGATTATATCTAGGTATTGGATTATGCCAATCTTGTAAGATTATATCCAGGTATTGGGTTATCCCAATCCTGTGAAGTTATGTCTAGGTATTGGATTATGCCAATCCTATAAGATTATATCTAGGTATTGGGTTATGCCAATCTTGTAAGATTATATCCAGGTATTGGATTATGCCAATTGTATCAGATTATATCTAGGTATTGGGTTATCCCAATCCTATAAAATTATGTCCAGGTATTGGATTATGCCAATCTTGTAAGATTATATCCAGGTATTGGGTTATACCAATCTTGTAAAATTATGTCCATGTATTGGATGATACCAATCCTGTAAAATTATATCCAGGTATTGGATTATCCCAATCCTATGAAATTATGTCCAGGTATTGAATTATGCCAATCCTATAAGATTATATCCAGATATTGGGTTATACCAATCCTATAAAATTATGTCTAGGTATTGGATGATACCAATCCTGTAAAACTATATCTAGGTATTGGGTAATACCAATCTTGTAATATCATGGCCATATTGCTAAGGATTCCATAATAGTGGGATACCTTTATGTTTCCCTTTCACTTTCATTATGGGATATCAATCCCTTAAACTTATCACTGAATACCACATCACCTTTACTAGGCATTGTACCTCGGTCAAGCCATCAAACCCATTCTCATCCTTTACATGATACAAGTCTTTCTCATATCTCATCCTAGCATATTCGAAACACTATATCCCTTATTTGGTTATAACCATAATGCATGTATGACCAAGATTTCATTATTATCTTTATAACCATTTATTATTATTATGATGTTATGGGGACTCCTTTTTCCTAGTTTATTTTAAACATTACCATCTCTTACATCAATCTCTCGATAATGAGACTTTTATAAACATCTTGTCACCTCTCACTAGGAAACATCCATCTCTAGGTTATAAGACTTGTATAAACATCATACTTGTTGTATAAGTATTTCACATGACTCACAAGACTCATATAATCTGTATTATATGAAACATCATAGCTCATACTTAGCTATGCTCATTATCTCATGATGTCAACATGGTTTCAATCTCACATACCTATCATCACCATTCAATACAAGAGAAATACAACCTTCCCATAATTAGGGTTAGGGTTTCCCTTTATTAATCGATTAGGGTTTCCAATATGTTCATCAAGAATCAAAACCCTAATTCATACTCCACACATTTTAGGAGTATCAAAGTATACTCATGAGTATTATACAACTATAAGTTTCTCTTTCGTCCTCACTAGGATGTTGATTACATCATTAGGTTGGCTAAATCCTCTCTCAAGGTACATTGGCCCATACTCATCAAAATGCATTGAACTCTTTATGTCATAATGTATCATTAGACATAACTCACTACATGTGTCACTCAATCAAGTGTATTAGATTGAGGTTCTTACTCCATATTGGGTATAGAGGTGTATCCTCATCACCATATCATGCATTCATATCGGGTTACTCAATCTTTAGGGTTTGCATATAGGATTTGACCCTTATACTCATATCCCTTCAAAACCTTCATGGAATCATCCTACCCTTCATCATGTGATGAGTAATAGGCTTGATAATTGATTAGTCACAACTAGCTCAAGTGTACAAACTGATAGGGATGTAGGGTTACAATGCATTTTGGGTTTCACTTTCCCAAGTTAAGTTTCAACACCATATCGGGTTAGGGTATCTTCTTGATACCATATCATGTATAAGGTGGGTGCTTGACCCCATATCAGTTATAAGGGGTATACATGATGCCATATCGTAAACAAGGTGTGCACCATGTTGTGCATGTGGTATGTTCTTCATCATGGTATCGTTTTAGTAGTATTTACACAATACTATATCAGGTTTCTATGTTGGATTATCATATCTGGTTACCATGTTGGTTGACGTATCTGGTTAGCATATTGGGTAGACCATTTATGCTCACATCATTTTATACTTTCAAGGAATCATTTCTTATCATATAATTGAACAACATGCTAGATATTAGGTTGAGCTCTTTTACAACAATCCTTTACACAAAACGATAGGGTGTATCGGGTTTCATTCCATCATCTAGGGTTTCAACAATTGAAGTGTATAATTGACACCATATCGTGCATGAGGTATGGACTTGACCTCATATCATGTTTAAGGTGTAAGTAGGTATCACCCATATCGTTAATGAGATATCCCTCATACCGTTCATGAGGTATCCCTCATCACTATATCGTGTTACCCTTCATCTTGGGTTTCTCATATCGGGTTTAAGGTACTTCAACCCTATATCAGGTTGTACCATAATGATGTCACCATCATCAACCTCAAGACCTTTGTCTTGATATTTTAATTCATGGACAACAGTCCTAACAACTTAACGGACAATAGGAAAACCGATAAATATGACTTCCTTGAGGTGTTTATCCCATCATGGAATTTTCTAATAATAAAAAAACCGATAGGAGACTCTCTTTATGGATCCTTGGTCGATAGGGACTCCTATATGAAGTCTACAACTTGTTATTGCTCATACAAAGATTTCAATTATACATTTTCCTTGGTCTTTTCATCACCAAGAATACTATCACTTATACATGATTCAAACATGATGTCTACTTATTTATATCTCCTCTAAATGACACTAGGAGGGAGTACAGATTCTCTATAGGTGGTAATTTGCATATCAACCTTGCATTTTGGGTAAATTACAATTTGTACCAAAATTGATACACAAGGCACTAGCATTATTCAAACAAGTCCAAATTCGGAACTTAGGTTTTCCACAAGACACCACCTTACATAATTATCTCTCTTATGATGTTAAAACACATGAGGTATGTTTAACATGTTACATATTGCAATATAACCCCTTATCTTGGATAAATTGCATTTTGGTCCAAAATAAGAGAACATTGCTCAAACATTATTTAAACAAGACCAAACTTGAAACATAAGTTTGTCACCTAATAAAAAATCATTTTAGAGGATTATATTAAAGTTCTAAGAAACTTATTTTGGTTAAAAAAATTGGGTTAGCCCTAAATCCAGGTCAGGGATGTTACAGTTGTGTCACGGTCAAGACACCATGTATGGGGATGGTTGAGACATTTATGTTATGGTTGGTTATGAGACACACATGTGATGGATGGTTGATACACCGTGGTGCATGGTTGAAGTCTATGTACAACATAGTGGGATGGGTACATGTATATATATATGAAAGACGTATTGCTTAGTGTTGTTCAAATAATAACCTAATCATAACCAAGTAATGAGGCTTTAACTTTTGTGCTCTAAGAAAGTGGGAAGTGGTGTACCTAGGGTTGGTGATTGAATATAGCTATAGAACCCTAATTAGCTATGTGTATGAACCCTAACCCTAATTATAGGGTAGGTAATGTTTGCTAAGCTTTCCTTGAAGTATGGCACATGATTATACTTTCTCTTTCTCTACTTGTATAATTCTAACCTTGCAGGTTGAAGCTATGTCATGGCTTGTGTACGTTGTTGTGATGGTTATGAATATAATGAGGCATTTTGAAATAATGATGAGGCAAAGGATATTATGATGTTTTCTTTCTCTCTTATTTATGAACCCCTAACCTTGTAGGTGATATGAATTTGGATATCATAGTCGTGTATGCTATGATAAATATTATGTGACACAATAATGATGTGATCGGGTCTCGTGACCTGGCATAAGCTTAATGCCTAGTGTGAGGTGTCATCCTCTAAATATATGTTTGAGGGATTGATGTCCCCATAGTGATGTGACATGGGTGATAGCCTTTCATTGATGTGTGATAGTTATGATGGCCTTGTGAATGGAAGTTCTACAAAGCTATGTGATGATGTAATATATTCACACCTTATACATTTTATATGTGATGAAGTGGACTTTTGGAATCCTAAAATGTCCAATGACACAAGTGAAGTCATACATGTTCAGTTGTTTTGAGAACCCCAAATGTTTTGGTAAAGTTGCAGTGTTGATTGAAGGTTATATAATTATTAAGATCCATAAGTTTATGCATATTTGAGGAATTGATCAATTACAATCGAGGTATAACTAGGGCCATATATTAAAGAAGTAACGCAGCCTTGATAATGTGTAACGAGTAGGGTCTATTTTAGATGAAACGAATCCCTAAATAATATTGATCTTGGCCTTTGATGTGATCTGACGGCACACATTCAACTCATCATCATGTACTGTGGAACCGTTCGGAGGTCTTTGAGCAAAGAGGTCAGCACTTTCCCACACAACCACGATCATCGATTGTGGGGAAGGATGTGGGAGTCTATGCAGTGATCTTCAGCATAAGGAGAGGAGTCGAACTACCTCTCGTAGAAGCCAGTAGCGAGTAGACTAACAAGACCAGACCACGCTGCTTAGAGAGCAAAACGTAGATGAAGAAGGCACCAACGTCGAGCATCTAGAGTAGACCGCGGCAGAGGTAGACGGGGGAGAGACTAGATCTCGTCAGGGGAGAGTCTCACGGTAGTGAGGAGCTTCACCTCCAGGGTTGGGGGTTGTGAGAAGACGTGCCCTTCCTGACGATAAGATAGGTTGGCGGCACGTAGCAGGAGGAACGGTCGATGGCTGAGTGCACGATCTGGGGCGGCGATCTGGAGCAGGCCGAAGACTTGATCACAGCAAAGATGACGGCGGTTGGTGGTGGCACTCTCAACAGGTGGCGACACTTGAGGGCTGGCAGACCGGAGGCACCCTATAGAATGGCCTTGCCGCAACCTGAGGAGGTCTGTAAGACCGTGAAAGATCTCTTGGTAGCCCTAGCAGAGGTCGACGTGGAGAGGAGCGCATCCTGTTCATCGCCGGAGCAGAGCCCGACGGCGGCGCAACCGTCTTCAGAAGGTTGAGGCTTCAGGCAGAGGGACGCCCACGAGATAGAGGAGCAGAGAGAGACCTGAGATGTTGTGAAGGTCCATCTGAGGTCGCTGGAGCCGAGGATTTCCTTAGGAGAGGATGCTTTGCACCTTGGCTCAGTCGGCTGGTCATCCGGTTGGTCACCATGGTCCAATCTCATGGCGGCGCCCAACACGCAGGGATCAGAGTCTCGCAGCGGCTGCGTGACCGCTGGGAGAAGCGAGAAGAAGAAGGAGAGCTAAACCAGGAATTGGCTGGTCCAAAGCAGCAGACCGGGTTCAGCAGACCAAGAACCAGCCGCAGCAAGCATAGGAGCTGCGCCAACCTTAATGGCCACATGGCGCGATCCGATTGGCCGGATGAGGTAAATAATCAGAAAATGCTCAGTTTTTCAATAAATCGTAGTAATTAGTACGAATGTCAGAAAAATACAAACAAGGTACCAAACTTCTTAGAAAAATTAGTAGAACACAATTAAAGCAAAATATCATGCTTTTGATGCACGAATATAAGTGATATCTTATTAGATGTGAAATGCTTATTTGATGGGTAATAAATATCAAACGTTGTTATAAAATTATGATAACATGTTAATAAGTCTATAATAATGCTTACAATGCATATGATATCAGATATGGTCATGTTGATGCACGAAAGTATATAATTTGATTAATATGGATAATTAGGGCTAATAACCCTAAATAAAATGCAATAAATGCATGCATGCTCAATAAATGGTGAAATTTACAGAGGAGGTTTATATCAGTAATCTGAAGCTAAGATGTAAATCAGATATCAGTTAGATGCACAAAATTCATGTTATATGAAGAGCACCCTTAATACATGTGATATAACCCTAATATGGTTAATGAAAGTGACATAATGTTAAGTATGTTCACATAATAATGTGATACATGAGTATATCCAATTGATGAACTATAATCTGGAATATGACATTAGTAAGATAAATATAAGACAAGAATACAAGTAATAAAGTACATATCCTTATGAGATAAGCAAACCCTAAAATGGATGTGATTAGGGTTAAGATGAGATGTAAGATGATGAGAACCTGATGATAGTATATGGTCTTGTTTTGATCAGGTTTAACCAAGCTTATAGTTGACATCAGTGATATGTGTTTAGTATGATCTATCTCTTTGGAAGGTACGCCATTACCTCTTACTTGGCTTATTATACAATATGCTTGTGTTATATGTGTAGTAAAATACTTGGCATATGATATTGGATGAAATGATTGTTCTTGTATGATATCTTGTTGATTTTCCATAGTTATGGCTATGAACACCTGCAAACATAATATAAATGTTTCATCATAAGATAGCTCATAAACCACTTGGTGGTAGAGCGCATGCATAATGATCACAAACCACTTGGTGGTAGATCATATGATGTTTGTATAATGATCACAAACCACTTGGTGGTAGATCGTAAGGCCTAAAGACATCAAAGCCGCTTGGTGGCAGACGCACGAGATGTATGATGGAAATGTGCTTAAAATATGTGTTCTCTTTTGTTGATGAATATCTTTGTGCAAGTATACACTTTTCTTATATTTCTTTATAACTGCCAAGTATTAGTTTTATCTTATTGCCAAGATATGATGAGAGGTATATAAAAAGACACGTAGGCGTACTCAGTACAATATTCATGAAATATTGTGCTGACGTGTACCACATGTAATCTTTTGTTTAGGTTGTGGTTATGCTCTTGAAGATCCATGATAGTTGAGAGTTGTACGGCGAGCTGATGTACAGGTGGACCTGTTGTCTTAAGATCCTGTTGTTTAGATGTAGTACATGTATATGTTATAGTTTTGCTGTTCAATATGTAATATCAAATGTTGTAACAATTCATGTTGTAATTATATGTTGAATGGTGAACATGTGTTTTGGTTTGTTTATTGTTCATGTGCATGTGCTACTGACTGTTTACTTCTGACTCCTTTGATTTTCTCTTTCTTAGCCTAGTGTGGTATGTTTAAATTGGGATTCTCGCTGAGGTGAGGGTTTCAATTTGGACGTCACACATCAGATTAAGTTTTAGAAAATCCGGGGATGCCACATTATATCTTCTGAAGTTTAACTATGCTATTATTTTTGTAGAGTTTGTTTTGGATTTTTACGTAGTAACTTTATTGATTCTAAAAGACACTTAATTGTCCACACTAATCAAGTGGAACCTTAATCATGTAGTTTCCATGTGCCATAAATCTATTCTGGTGTCAGTCTTAATGCTGGATCGTGAAGTACGTTTTCATCTCGGTGAAAGCTCAAAGTCATTAACTGTCGAGTATACACATTCATAGGATTGAATGTGGGCCATACCCTGGCAGGAGTGTAGATACGGTTCGTACCTCAGTGATGTCATTCAATATATACTTATGATGTTTCATAGGTTTGGCTACGAGCCATACCCTAATAGGAGTGCGACTGTGGGTCATAGCTCAGTTTCACTAGCATTGTGCCTATATACCAAGGTAGGCTAGGCTGCTTTGCAATTAGACTTGATATGTCTCTATAGTGTCTCTTTTGCTTACCAAGAGGTGTTGGGGAGGTCATGGATTCTAGATCTTCTATTGACCTTGTATGGCACTAATTTCGACTTAACAGTGGTTAGTTGGAGCATGAGTGGTATACCTAATCTCCTCATGGCATTATAAAATACATTTTACAACCATGTAGTGTATTTGCATAGGGACAAATGTGAATAAAATTGGCTGAAACCTTGCCTTGCTTTTGTACAGCTTAGTTCATAAAGGATATACATGTTCTTCGTATTCCTTATAATAGTTCTATTGTTCAATTGTAATTACCTAAACTATGTGAATGATAATAAATGGCTTGCTCGTATCTTTTAGATAAATCTTCTCAGTTAGTAATCATGTTATATGTCTGCTTCAATTTGTGTGTGCTTTAATAGACATTGGTAGAGAGTTATATCTCTCACTGCGACGTTTGGTCTCACCCTATGGGTTTCCACATCTTTTAAGTGGCCTTGCATGATGAGGTGGAGATCGTGCAATTGAGGTAGATGAGCAACAAGAGTAGTAGCTAATCAGGTTGGAGGTGATGCTAGTTTTTTGGTGATAGA
Source organism: Alisma plantago-aquatica (assembly GCA_963693085.1). Lineage (NCBI taxonomy): Eukaryota > Viridiplantae > Streptophyta > Magnoliopsida > Alismatales > Alismataceae > Alisma > Alisma plantago-aquatica. The sequence goes on from OY856412.1 coordinate 795,447,589, forward strand.
GTCCTAGATGTTGTCCCTATACACTCAGGTTTTTGGAGGATATTTTGATGTTTTGTAGAGATGTTATCGATATAAGGTTTTTGGCATGTGTGCCATTGTTTTATAGATATGGAAGATGTACATGTACATATATGTGGAATAAGTATCTCAGGTAACATGCTGATGACAACAATGATGTAAGCACCTTGTGATGTTATATATGATGTATGTGACATGCTTGTGGACTTATATGCATATAGTTTTTGACTTATGGGGCTTTATGAAATCATATTTAATTTCCTCTATTTTCCAATAATTAACATAATTAATGTTGTTTCTATGTTTGGTTTTGAGTAATCTCTCTTTGTGTGGCGTGGGGCATCACATTTTTGTTGGTATCATAACTTTAGGTTTATTGAGTCTATAGGGACTTAGGACTAGGATTTGTGTCTCTTCTAGTGTGTCCTCCAGTCTATCTTATTGTGACTTCTGCTTATGCAAAAAAAAGAAGAAGTGTAGAAAAGATGTCCAGAGAACATGAAGAACACACTTCAAAGAGTAGTGTTGCTGCACTTGGAGGTGGTGCAAGGAGGCAGGAGAGGGTGAAAGTTGTTCTCGAGATGCCTTAGATAGACCCTACAGTAGTGGCCAATTCTGCTTTTCAGTCCATGTTTTGACAATTTATGGCCACGATTACACATATGGCCGACCATATGCCCATTCCTCAAGTGAGAGTGGCAGTACCAAATGTGGAATCTCTGATCTCGGGGAAGATATTTGAGTGGTTGAGGCCTGTTGGGGTTGTGGAGTTGATGAATCCATAATTCCTCATGATTTCAGTCACCATCTTGGGCCCAATTCGGCTCAATATATTAACTTTCATCTCCTAAATCTTGCAATATGCAATCTTGCTTAAATTGATTGGATTATCAAGCTTATTAACTAAGAGTTTATATGAATTTCATGTAGGTCATGATGAATTCGAATCTTCAATTGGGCCCACCTTCAATCGAATCAACTCTCAGCAACCCTAGATCCTCCCATCAACCCTACTGCCATGATCAACTTCACCCCCTCCGTTGATCTCGAGCACATCTCCTTTCACCTGCCCCCTTCCAATACAACCACCAACAATAGCACCTTCTCAACCCTCACCCTTCCCCATCATTTGGTGGTCTTCAACCCTCTTCACCGTCTCAAGACCGTTTGGAGGGATTTGCGATCCTAGGACCACGTGGGCATCTTCCTCATGTTCTCTTCCCTCGAGTTCACCAACAACGTCGCTCCTCATTCTCCTCTCCAACACACAACGACACTCTCATCCTCCTCACCCAGACCATGACCCATCCACCTACAACAGACCTCATCCTCCTCCTTCATCTCATCTGCATCGACGCCTGGGCCTACAACCCTGTGACCTACGGTCTCCACCTGCTCCTCGCATCCATCTCTTCCTCCATTCCTTTTCACCTTCATCTTCACGACTTGCGGCGACCCCCAACCACCATCATTATCTGCCGTAGTGGTATCAAGGCTATGAGCACCCTCACGATCTCAAGACCAAGGAGCTGGCAAATGATTTCAAGATAGCGAGGACACCATCAGTCTTAAGACCGTGTAGCCCCTAGCGGTCCCGAGACCTACAAATCACCTACAACCCTAACCTCACGCCTCCATGACAGCCACCAGAAATGACCACCACCTGCCACTCCACCGTCATCCTTCCTCACTGTCTTCTCTTCATGGTCTTGAAACCGTGTGGAGGCCTCTTAGTTTCCAAACCACGCGAGGAGCCTCATGGTTCCAAGGCCGCGAGGAACCCTCACGATCTCCAAGACAATGAGAGGAGATCGTCTAAAACCACAAGGAAGTAAGCCATCTCCAAGACCGTGAGAGATGATCGTCCAAGACCGCAAGGTTGTGATCAGTTTCTAGGACCGTATGAATCCTATTAAGACCGAGAAGAGTTAAATGGTTTCCAAACTGTGTGGAAGACCCTAGCAGTCTCAAAAATGAATACTTATTGGTTTCCCAAAACTGTTTCCTATAAATAGGACCGGAATAGTCCTCATTCAGGGTATCGGATCTGGCACGCCGCTAGGCTGCCTGAACACAAGCTCAACTCCTAGAGAGGGATCCTGATCCATCACTCCTCTTCACCACCAGGATATGTGCATCCATGCCACATACACATCCAAAGACTGCTCATCCTACTACAAGCAAGAACAGTGAGAAGAGAAGGAAGGTGGAGAGAGAAAACCTTCCCCATCTATCGTGGTGTCCCTCGTTCCTCGTCTAGATCTGCTCTGACGTGGCATAGAAGACCGTATCTTAACTGAGCTATGACCATCTTCTGCATCATGCTCATGGCAGAATCTTCCCTCTCTCTTGTTCTTTTTGTTCCTCACATCATGAGTGAGTAGTTTCTTTTCACTGGGGTGTGGGGACTAGCCCCACTGCCCATGCTTATATGTCTTTTCATTAAACATTCCATGGCATGTATATAACTTTTCATTTCATTGTTAATCGTCGATGTGTGCTTGTAGATTGATCACCTTCTTGCATTTATCTTATTCGTTCCTATGTTGTGAGAACTTCAATATGTAGGATTTGAATGTCGATTAACACAGTTGAATCCCTAATGAGAAATCAGATGGGATTCCCTGAGGTCGTAAGTGCATAATCCATGAGGGGACGAGCCATCTAGACCACAGTGATGCTTCTGTGTGCCTAGTGCCTATATAGGGGATCCACAACTTCAGTTGGATATCTATATATTTGGAGCAGTAAGTGCATGATGCGAATGGCGACAAGAAATCTGATGCCTAAGGTGATTCTTACACAAACCTAAACATCCTAACAGAGGGTTTGCATCAGCTCTATTTGGATTGTTATATCTTGCCTGGATGTTGGTGTTTGGATATGTTTGCATGTGTAGTGGTGATGAAACCCGGGACCACCCCAGTGATCCCCATCATTAATCTAGATTCAACTTTAATTCTTCTCTTCTAATTAACCTCAAACCAACCTTTGTTCTAAATATTAGTCTTACTTGAGCTAGACTCGACTAGCAACGATTCTTAAAAATGTTGTCCTTTTAGGATTCAATCCTTAACTATACTGTGATAAGACCCATCCGCTTGAGGGTGGTATTATTGCACAAGTTTTGGTTAAAAACTCAGGGATTTCAACCTCGAGTGAATTTGTTAGTGTGATAATAGACCATGTCAAATTCTGGAGAAGGTGTTGTTGGTGGTGGTTGTATTGGAAGGGGGCAGGTGAAAGGAGATGTGCTCGAGATCAACAGAGGGGGTGAATTTGGTCATGGCAGTGGGGTTGATAGGAGGATCTAGGGTTGCTGAGAGTTGATTCGAGTGAAGGTGGGCCCAGTTGAAGATTCAAATTCATCGTAACATGCATGAAATTCATATAAACTCCTAGTTAATAAGCTTGATAATCCAATCAATTTAAGCAAGATTGCATATTGCAAGATTTAGGAGATGAAAGTTAATGTATTGAGCCGAATTGGGCCCAAGATGGTGACTGAAATCATGCAGAATTATGGATTCATCAAAACACCCCGAACTTAAACGTTGCTTGTCCTCGAGTAACACAAAATCTGAAACAGTCGCCAAATGAATGATTTCAATTCGTGTGATTGCCTCATCTTCACATCACAATTGCTTCCTTTCTTCTTGGTATGACTAAGCATCTCAGCTTACTGAGATCACCGAACACATCTTACCATATCTTTGTTCTTGAGTTCATTTCCCAACATCACTTCCCCCTCACCTTTTCCAATAGCAAGCATTTCTAAGATCTTTGTAAGAGTCCAGAGATACCTACTGAATAACAAGTGTGCACCTGATCTGACAGTGGTGTTTTTCAGGATAGGGGAGGTATTCATTGTACCTTTAGGTGGAAAAGGGAGTGAAGGGTGTTATGGATGGAAGTTGTATATCTCTCCTCTATTTGACTTGAGATTTATTATATGGTTGCAATTACATTGATTGTAGGATTATGATGGTATGGCAGATCCAATTGATGCTGATCTCTGGCTAATTGAATTGGAGAATGCCTTTAAGATCCTCAACATACCTGGGGTAGACAAAGTAAAGCATTCACTGCACCTTTTGAAGGGGATTGTTGGCCAGTGGTGGGCCATAGAAGAGGAGAATAGGCTTGGAGTTGTTGTTGGTTGGGAGGAGTTTTGATGTGAGTTTGTTAGTTGATACTTTCCTCAGACATACATGAACAAGAAGATATCTCAATTTGAGAGGATCCAACAGGGATCCATGATGATCAATGAGTATGAGGTGAAGTTTATGGAGTTGTTAAGGTTATGTCCTCACATGGCCACGGTAGATCAGGAGAGGATCGAACATTTTGAGAAGGGGTCGAGTAAGAAGATGATGACACCGGTAGTAGCCTTAGAGAACAAAGAGCATTTCATCATGATTGTGGATTCAGTTCGGAGGATAGAAAGATCAGTGGTTGAGATGCGGGAGAAGAGTGCCAAGAAGAGACATGCTCAGTACCATGAACAATCATCAAGAGGTTTTAAGGAGTCTAAGTTCTCATCACATGCGACACAATAGAGAGTTGCAAGCCAGACACAATGGTTACCAAGTAAGACTAGAGGTCACAATTTTCCACCTGCTAGAGCCCACTACAGAACATCTATGTCAGTGACAGGGCCGTCTAGGCCACAGTACGAGACCAGGACATTCCATAAGTGTGGGTAGGTGGGAAATTTAAGGAAGGAGTGTCCAGTGAAAGGTGATGAGGTGATCCAACAGTCGAGGGTGAGCCAACAAGGCTCAGAGAGACAATGGTTTAGAAGTGGTGGAGGATGAGGATGTAGACATGCATCACAGGATGGTTCCTCTTGATAGGCGCCAACTAGATTCTACACCTTGAGCCAGCTTGAAGAAGAGGCAACCCACGAGTAGAGACATGTCTGGTGGAGTTATTTCATTTTGATATATTTGCATCATACTTTATATCTATTTTAGTTGACCTAGGTGCTACACACTCTTTCAATCACCCAAGAGGTGATTGATAGTTGTTCTTTGCCTATTAGTCGTACACATGGGATCTTGAGGAAGAGATGTGTAGGAAGTACCCCCCCCTTTTGCTTGGGATTTTGGGGATGAAATCCTTGTTAGAGGTTTATGGCTTGTAAGACCCCTGACCTATGTTTTGGGCTAACCCTGTTTGTTTTGCTTGATTTAATGTTTAGAATCTTTCTCTAATCTTTGGAGATGGTTTTAGATATTGTGGAGAGCTTAAGTTTCTAGTTTGAGCTTATTTGGATGATGTTTGTGCTATATGCGCTCATTTTACGCCAAATTGCAATTGACCCAATTGTGAGCTTTATCTTCCATTTACCATGTCTATAGTGCATCTTCTCTCTCTTGGTTTCATGAGAGAGAGAGTTTGATTCTTTGAATCACCTTGGTTGAGTGGTGACCTCACTAGAGGTGATTAGGGTTTCTAGGGTTTGTTTGGTTTTGACCCATGTGTGCTTTGTTGGTTTGTGTCAACCCTTGTCTCAACCTATGTGGATTCTTTGGGAGTGTATCAAATGAGAAACCTTATCTAGGTGGTGTTGTCTCGACCTCGATAGTTTTATGGTTTGGGTTGAGACAATTTATCCTTTTGTGGAGTATCTCGACCTAGTGTGCATGGTGACCTTTTTGTCTCAACCAGGGTGGTGCTTAGCTCTTATTTAGACCTCCTTTGGAGTGTCTCGACTGAAACCATGTTGGGGACCTAAGTGGTTGAGAACCAACATAGGTTATATCACCATCTCATGCATGCATGGCTTAAGTGGTTGCATGTGTGTTTCTTGGGTGGACAAGTGTCCCTATGGTGCCTTAGGGTGTTGACACCTCATCTCCAACCTACCTCTCCCCTTCTTTTCTATATAATCCCTCTTCTCTCCATGTAAGTTATCCTTTTGACCTTTCTTCTTCCTCCCTCTATTTTTCTCATTCTAGGAGCTTGGTGGAGCAAGGAGAGTTGATCCTTGGAGCTTTGGTGACCGAGATCCCTTCATGTGATGACTTTGATCATCTTCAACCTTGGTAAGTGTATGCCTTTATTTTGTGATGTTTTCCTTAGATCTTCTACTCCATCTTCTTCTCTTTTCTCGACCTTAGACCATGGATCCTCTATGGTGGTTGTTTTAGAAGAAAACCCCTCATCTCAAGGGTCATAGGCCATGTTTTGACAAGGTTGACCCAAGTGTGAGAAAGTTTCCTTCTCTCTTTCCCCCTTCTTCTTTTGGTTTGGCCTAGAGATTCTTGCCCTCTTCTCTTGAGCAATCTTTGACCATGGTATCTTCTTCTTCTTAAGGTTATCTTGTGGTCGAAAGAGGAGCCTTTGGTGGATATTCATCATCCTTGGTGATCTTGTGCTTGGATCTTGTGATCCTTTGATTTGATCTTCCTTAAGGCAAGTCATATAACTCTCTACCTTCTTCTATTACTTGCACCATATTATTGCTTGCACATTGTTTTTTCTCTCTCTAGATTATAAGCCTAACATGCTAGTAGATGATACCATGATCTAGAACTTGAACAATGGTGAGAATCATGTTTGGTTTTCTTGAGATTTGAAACCCAAATTATTGTTACCTGATTTGGGAAATGGATGTGTCATGGTGGGTTTCTCCCTATCACTTGATCTTGTCTTGATCGCATGCATGATGCTCGTGTACCTTGATGTATTATGAAGTTTGGGTTCTATTTTGGATGTGTTAAACGTGGTTTAGCTCTCTTTCTTAAACCCTAAAGTCTATGTGCACTAATTCTAAGTGATCTTGAGATGAGGATACTGCATGCATCTTGAGATTGGGTTTTGTCACAATGTTCTAAGTTTTAGCCTTGATGTTTTCCTTGGTGTTTTGGATGTTTTCCTCATGTGTTGAGGTTTAACTTTCTCTCTCTTAAGTGGTTTTTCTTGATGATATTCATGGTGTTGATTCTAGGGTTTCATGACTTTAAATCCATGAGTTTTGATCCTAAAGATGTTTGGTATTCCTACTATTTGAATTTTGTTTCGGTTGAGACATATATGTGTCTTGTTGCTTTGGGTCGAGACATACACCCATGTGTGGTTTTGGGTCAATACATTCATGCTTTGCTTTGTGTCGATATGCCTTGTTTTACTGAGGTCAAGACACTTATTCCTTGGGTGGTCGAGATATGTGCTTGATCTTGGTTAAGATGCTTTCTTTGAAGTGGTTGTAATGCCTAGGTCGAGATGCTCTATTTCTGTTTCGGTTGTGACTCCATGTTGTTGGGTGGTCACGACACCTAGTTCTTATTCTGGTCATGATGCCTTGTTGGCTGTTGTGTCTCAGTCGTGACCCTGGTGACATGTCTCGGTCAAGACCAAGTACTTGTTGTGGGTGATGGTTGAGACCCCAAGAGAGTTGAGGAGCGTGACACATGCTGTGACGGTGCTCCATGGTTGACCAGGGTGATGGGGCATCACGATCATGACCATGGTGATGGTGAGTGGTGGTCACGATACTTGGTTGTGTCACACTTGAGACCATGCGTGAGGGTGGTCGAGACATGTATATGATGGTTGGTCGTGAGACACACATGTGATGGATGGTTGATACACATACATGGTGCATGGTTGCTATCAATGTACAACATAGTGGGATGGGTACATGTATATATATATGAATGATGTAATGGTTAATGTTGTTGAGATAATAACCCAATCATGACCAATTAATGAGGCTTAACCTTTTGTGCTATGAGAAAGTGGGAATTGGTGTACCTACAATTGATGATTGGATATAACAATTGAACCCTAATCAGCTATGTGTGTAAACTGTAACCCTAATTCTAGGGTAGGCTATGTTTGCTGAGCTTGCCTTGATGTATGGCACATGATTATACTTTCTGTTTCCTACTTGTGTAATTCTAACATGGTAGGTTGAATGCATGCCATGGCTTGTGTACACTGTTGTGATGGTTATGAATATTATGAGGCATGTTGAGATAATGATTAGACAAAGGATTATATGATGTTTTCTTTCTCTCTTGTTTATGAAACCCAATCCTTACAAGTGATATGAATTTGAATATCATAGCCGTGTATGCTATGGTGAATATGATGTGACATAGGAATGATGTGATTGGGTCTTGTGACCTGGCAGAAGGTTAATGCCTACAATGAGGTGCCATCCTACAAATATATGTTTGAGGGATTGATGTTCCCACAATGATGTGACATGGGTGATAGCCTTGTATGGATGTGTGAAAATGATGATGGCCTTGTGAATGGAAGTGCTATAGTGCTATGTGATGATGTGACCAGTTCACACCTTATATATTTTGTATCTTCTGAAGTTGTACTATGCTCTTATTTTTGTAGAGTTTTTTTTGGCTTTGTACGTTGTAACTTGATTGATGCTAAAAGACACTTATTTGGCATAACTAATTAAGTGGAAATTTAATCATGTAGTTTCCCTATGCCATAGGTCCATTCTAGTATCAGTCTTAGCGTTGAATGGTGAAACATGTTTTCCCCTAGTGAAATCTTGGATTCGTATACTGTTGAGTATACACATTCATAGGATTAGCTGTGGGCCATACCCTGGCAGGAATGCAGCTACAGGATGTAGCTCAGTGATGTGGTTCAATATATACTTATGATGTTTCACATGTTTGGCTATAGGGAATACCCTAGAAGGAGTGTGACTGCGGGTCGTAGCTCAGTTTCACTAGTGTCATGCCTATATACCAAAACGGGATAGGATCCTTTGCAATTAGACTTGAGATTTCTGTGTTGTATTTCTCTTGTGCTTACCAAGAGGCGTTGGGGAGTTCGTGGATTCTGGCTCTTCCATTGACCTTGTATGGCACTGATTTCGACTTAGCAGTGGTCAGTTGGAGCATGAGTGATATACCTTATCTCCTTAGGGAATAATAAAATACATATTACAACTGTGTAGTGTATTTGCATAGGGACAAATGCGAACAACATTGGCTGAAGCCTTGCCTTGCTTTTGTACAACTTAGTTGATAAAGTATATACGTGTTCTTCGTATTCCTTCTTAGAATATTAATAGTTCAACTATTCTGTTGTAGTTACCTAAACTTCTTGAATGATAATAACTGCCTTGCGCATATCTTTTAGCTAAATCTGCTTAGTTAGTAATCATTTTATCTATCTGCTTCAGTTTATCAGTGCTTTAATAGACATTGGAGGAGAGTTATATCTCTCGCTGGGATGTTTGGTCTCACCCCATGGGTTTCCACATCTTTTAGGTGGCCATAAATGTAAGAGATGGAAATGTTCAAAATAAACCAGGTAAATCAGAACCCCATAACTTAATAATAATAATAATAAATGGTTACAAAGATAATATTGAAATCTTGGTTATACATACATTATGGTCATAGCCAAATAAGGGCTATAGTGTTTTGAATATGCTAAAATGAGACATGAGGAATACTTGTATCACATAAAGGATGTGAATGTGTATGATGGTTCGACTGAGGTATAATGCCTAGTAAAAGTGATGTGATATTCAGTGATGAGTTAAAGGGATTGATGTCCCATAATGAAAGTGAAAGGGAAACATAAAGGTATTCCAACTACTATGGAATCCTCAACAAAATGGCCATGATCTCACAGGAGCTAAGGTAGAGAAGCAACAAGAGTAGTAGCTGATCAAGTTAGAGATGTTGCTAGGTGATAGATTCCTAGATGTCATCCCTGTACACTAAGGCCTTTGGGGGCATTTTTGATGTTTTGTAGAGATGTTATGGATATGAGGTTTTTGGATTGTGTGCCATTGTTGTATAGATATGAAAGATGTCCATGTACATATATGTGGAACAAGTATCTCAGGTAATAGGTTGATGAAAACAATGATGTAAGCACCTTATGATGTTATATATGATGTATACGATAGGCTTGTGGACTTATTTGCAAAAAGTTTTTGACTTGTTGTGCTTTTACAAATTGGATTTCATTTCATATGTTTTTCGATAATCCACATAATTAGTGTTTTTTCTATGTTCATTTTTTAGTAATCTCGCTTTGTGTGGTGCGGGGCATCACATGTTGGTTGGTATCAGAGCTTTAGGTTCATTGAGTCTATAGGGACCTAGGACTAGGGTTTGTTTATATTCTGGCGTCCTCCAATCTATCTTATCATGAATTCTGCTTATGTAGAAAAAGAAGAATCCTAGAAAAGATGTCTGGAAACCATGAAGAACATACTGTAGAGAGTAGTGTTGCTGCACCTAGAGGTGGTGCAAGGAGGAAGGATAGGGTGAAAGTTGTCCCCTAAATGCCCTAGATAGACCTTTTAGCGGTGGCCAATCTTGCTTTTTAGTCCATGTTTGGACAATGTATGACCATGATTACACATATGGCAGACAGAATGCCGATTCCTCAAGCGAGAGAGGTAGTCCCCAATGTGGAATCTCCAGTCTCGGGGGAAACCTTTGAGCAGTTGAGTCATGTTGGGGCTGTAGAGAATGGTGGTATGGCAGATCCAGGGGAAGCTAATCTCTGGTTGACAGAGTTGAAGAAGGCCTTCAAGATCCTCAACATCCCCGAGGCAGACAAAGTGAAACATGCAATGTACCTTTTAAAGGGGAGTGTTGGCCATTGGTGGGCCATAGAAGAGGAGAAGAGGCCTAGAGTTTCTGTTGGTTGGTAGGTTTTCTGACATGAGTTTGTTAGTCGATACTTTCCTTGGACATACAAGGATTAGAAGATATCTCAATTTGAGAGGATCTAATAGGGATCCATGACAATCAAAGAATATGAGGCAAATTTTATGGAGTTTTTGAGATTCTATCCTTACATGGCTAGACAGATCAGGAGAGGATCAGATGTTTTGACAAGGGGTTGAGTACGGATCTGAAGACACAGATAGAAACCTTAGAGAACAAAGAGCATTTAACCATGTTTTTGGAGTCAGTTTGGAGGATAGAGAGTCAGTGGTTGAGAAGTGGGAGAAGGGTGCCAAGAAGAGGCATGCTCAGTACCATGAAAAGTCATCAAGAGGTTTTAAGGAGCCTAGGTTCTCATCACCTCTGACACAACAGAGATATGCAAGCCAGACACAGTGGTCACCAAGTAAGAGTAGAGGCTACAGTTTTCCACCTTCTAGATCCCACTGCACAACATCCATGTCAGTGATGGGGCCATCTAGGTTATAGTACGAGATTAATACTTTCCATAAGTGTGGGCAAATGGGACATCTGAGGCAGCATATCTAGTGAAAGATGATAAGGTAACCTAATAGTCGAGGGTGAGCCAACAAGGCTCAGAAAGACAATAGTTTAGCAGTGGTTGAGGATGAGGATGTGGACAGGCATCATAGCCTGGTTCCTTTGGACAGGTGATGACTAGATTCTACACCTTGAGTCGGCTTGAAGAAGTGGTCAACCCACAAGTAGAGACATGTCTGATGCAGTTATTTCATTCTGATATGTCTGCATCTTACTTTATATCTATTTTAGTTGACTTGGGTGCTACACACTCTTTTAATCACCTAAAAGGTGATTGATAGTTGTTCTTTTCCTTTTAGTCACACATGTGGAATCTTGAGGAAGAGATGTGTAGGAAGTACCCGTCTCTTTTCACTTGGGATTTTGGGGGTGAAATCCTTGTCAGGGGTTTATGGTTTGTAAGACCCCTAACCTGGGTTTTGGGATAACCATATTTTTTTCTTGATTAGATGCTTAGAATCTTTCTCTAATCATTTGATATGGTTTTAGATCTTGTGGAGAGCTTAAGTTTCCAATTTGAGCTTGTTAGAAATATGTTTGTGCTTTATGTGCTTATTTTTGGCCAAATTGCAATTTACCCATTTGTGAGGGTTATCTTACAATTTACCATGTCTAGAGTGAATCTTCTCTCTCTTATCTACATGAGAGGGAGCATGATGCTTTGGAGTGCCTTGGTTGAGCCTTGGATGAGTGGTGACCTCACTAGAGGTGATTGGGGTTTCTAGGGTTTGTTTGGTTTCGACACATGTATGCTTTGTTGGTTTGTCTTGACCCTTGTCTCAACCTATGTGGATGATTTGGGAGTGTCTCGACCAAGACACCTTCTCTATATGGTGTTGTCTTGACCTTGGTATTTTTGGGGTGGTTTGGGTCGAGACATATTGACCTTTTATGGAGTGTCTCGACCTCGTGTGCATGGTGATCTTTTTGTCTCGACTAGGGCGATGATTTGCTCTTGTTTCGACCTCCTTTGGAGTGTCTTGACCGAAACCATGTTGGATATATAAGTGATCAAGACTCAACATAGGTTATATCACCATCTCACACATGCATGGTTTAAGTATTTACATGTATGCTTCTTGGGTGGACAAGTGTCCCTTTGGAGCCTTAGGGTATTGACACCTCATCTCCACCCTACCTCTCTCATCCTTTTCTATATAAACCCTCTTCTCTCCATGAAAGTGACCCTTTTAGTCATCCTTCTTCCTTCCTCTCTTTTTCATATTCTAGGAGCTTGATGGAGTAAGAACAATTGATCCTTGGAGCTTTGGTGGTCGAGATCCCTTGCATGTGGTGACTTTGGTCATCTTCAACCTTGGTAAGTGTATGCCTTTTCTTGTGACGTTTTCCTTGGATCTTCTACTCCATATTCTTCTATTTTCTTAGATTTAGACCATGGATCCTCCATGGTGGTCGTTTGGGAAGAGAAACCCCTCATCACTAGGGTCATATTCCATGTTTTGACAAGGTGGACCCAAGTGTGAGGATGTTTCCTTCTCTCTTTCCCCCTTCTTCTTTTGGTTCGGCCTAGAGCGTCTTTCCCTCTTCTCTTGAACAGTATTTGACCATGGTATCTTCTTCTTCTTGAGGTTATCTTCGGGCCAAGAGAGGATCCTTTTGTGGAGTTTCATCATCCTTGGTGATCGTGTGCTTGGATCTTATGATCCTTAGAGTTGATCTTCCTTAAGGCGGGTTATATAATTCTCTACCTTCTTCTATTATTACTTGCACCATATTATTGCTTGCATGTTGATGTTTCTCTCTCTCTATTATAATCCTAACATGCTAGTAGATGATATCATGTTCTAGAACTTGAACTATGGTGAGAATCATGCTTGGTTTGCTTGAGATCTGAAACCCTAATTCATGGTACCCTATTTTGGAGATGGATGTGTCATGGTGGTTTTCTCCCTATCTCATGATGCTCATGTACCTTGATGTATTATGAAGTTTGGGTTCTATTTTGGATGTGTTAAATGTTGTTTAGCTCTCTTTCAACCATGAAGTCGATGTGGACTAATTCTAGGTGATCTTGAGAGGATGATCTTGCATGCATCTTGAGCTTTGGTTTTGTCACCATGTTCTAAGTTTCGACCTTGATGTTTTCCTTGGTGTTTTGGATGTTTTCCTCATGTGTTGAGGTTCAACTTTCCCTCTCTTAAGAGGTTTTGCTTGATGATCTTCATGGTGTTGGTTCTATGGTTTGATGACTTTGAATCCATGAGTTTTGATCCTAAAGACATTTGGTATTCCTACTGTTTGACCTTTGTTTTGGTTGAGACATATGTGTGTCTTGTTGCTTTAGGTCGAGACTTACACCCATGTTTGGTTTTGGGTCGAGACATCCATGATTTGATTTGGGTCGGGACAACTTGTTTTGCTGAGGTCAAGACGCTTGTTCCTTGGATGGTCGAGACATGTGTTTGATCTTGGGGCCAGTTTGGTAGGGTGGAGTCAGACGACAAAGAGCGTGTTTAATGTACATTTTTACATTGTAAACTCACTACACTACACCCCAATACACCCCAATAAATTAGCCCTTAGTTAATATGATTTCTCTGAAGTGGTTGTAGTGGCTAGGATGAGACCCCTATTTCTATTTCGGTAGTGATACTGTGTTGCTGGGTGGTCACAGCTCCTAGATTTTGTTCTGGTTGTGACACCTTGTTGGTGGTTGTGTCTCGGTCGTGACCCTATTGACATGTCTTTGTGGAGAGTAAGTACTTTTTGTGGGTGATGGTCGAGACCCCATGACAGTTGAGGGGTGTCACACCTTCTATGACGGTGCATTGCAGTCACAACCAGGGTGATAGTGTGTGAAGGTCGTGACACTTGGTTGTGTCACGGTCGAGACACCAAGCATGAGGGTGGTCGAGACATGTATGTGATGGTTGGTCGTGAGATACACATGTGATGTATGGTTGATACACATACATGGTGCATGGTTTCTATCTATCTACAACATTGTGGGATGGGTATGTATGTATAGAGTCAGGCTAGAATACACTCGAGTGTATCCAGAGCAGAATACCCTCAATTAGTTTTTCATGATGCAATGTTTTTTTTTTCAAAAACTAATCCATTGATCTTCTTAAACATCTTGTGAATAGCTAATATGCAAAATTTGAGCACATTTGGACATTTATAGGTCATGTTATAAAGATCGCAAAAATTATGCATTTCATATTAGTTTCGCGCATTGATTTTTTTCCCCTTGGATGAGTGACTTACACTCACCCAAATGGGCTCAAAATTTATATGTAGCGTAGTTATAGTTAGACAATGAAGATCAATGGTTTGCATTTTGCAAACAATAGTCTTGATATGCAAACACACTTGAGTGTATTCTAGCCTGACTCTCTCTCTATATATATATCTATCTATCTATATATATATATGTAATGCTTAGTGATGTTCATATAATAACCTAATAATAACCAAGTAATGAGGCTTAACCTTTTGTTTTCCAAGAAAGTGGGAAGTGGTGTACCTAGGGTTGGTGAATGAATATATATATATAGAACCCTAATCAACTATGTGTGTGAATTGTAACCCTAATTCTAGGGTAGGCTATGTTTACTGAAATTTCCTCGATGTATGGCACATGGTTATACTTTCTCTTTTCTTGTTGTGTAATTATAACCTTGCTGGTTGAATTCATACCATGGCTTGTGTACGTGTGGTGATGGTTATGAAAATTACAAGGCATGTTGACATAATGATGAGACAAAGGGATTTATGATGTTTTCTTTCTCTCTTGTTCATGAATCCATAACCACACATGTGATATGAATTCTAATATCATAGTCGTGTATGATATGATGAATATGATGTGACACAGGAATGATGTGATTGGGTCTCATGACTTGGAAGAAGCTTAATGCCTAGTGTGAGATGTCATCCTCTAAATATATTTCTAAGGGATTGATGTTCCCATATTGTTGAGACATGGTGATAGCCTTGTATGGCTATGTGATAGTGATGATGGCCTTGTGTATGGAATTGCTTTAGTGCTATGTGATGATGTGACAAGTTCACACCTTATACGTGTTATATCTCCTCAAGTTGTACTATGCTCTTATTTTTGTAGAGTTTGTTTTAGTTTTGTATGTTGTAACGTGATTGATGCTAAACGACCTTAATTGGCATAACTAATCAAGTTGAACCTTAATCATGTAGTTTACCCATGTCATAGATCCATTCTAGTATTAGTCTTAGTGTTGGATGGTGAAACGGGGTTTCCCCTCAGTGAAAGCTCAGAGTCATATACCATTGAGTATACACATTCACAGGATTGGATGTAGGCTATACCTTGGAAGGAGTGTGGCTACGGGCTGTAGCTCAGTGATGTGATTCAATATATACTTATGATGTTTCACAAGATTGGTTGTAGGTCGTACCCTGGCAGGAGTGCAATTGTGGGTCGTAGCTCAGTTTCACGAGCGTTGTGCCTATATATCAAGGCGGGATAGGCTGCTTTGCAGTTAGACTTGATTTGTCTCTACATTGTTTCTATTGTGCTAACCAAGAGGTGTTGGGGAGGTCATACATTCTGATTCTTCCACTGACCTTGTATGGAAATGATTTCAACTTAGTAGTGGTCAGTTGGATCATGAGTGGTATACCTCATCTCCTTAGGGCATAATAAAATACATAACATAGCCGTGTAGTGTATTTGCATAGGGACAAATGCAAATAACATTGGTTGAAGCCTTGCCTTGCTTTTGTACAACTTGCTTGATAAAGGATATACATGTTCTTCGTATTCCTTCTTAGAATATTAATAGTTCTACTATTAAGTTGTAGTTACCTAAACAACTTCAATGATAATAACTGCCTTGCTCATATCTTTTTACTGAATCTAATCAGTTAGGTATCATGTTATCTATCTACTTTAGTTTAGATGTGCTTGAAAGACATTGGTAGAGAGTTATATCTCTCTCTGGGACATTTTTCTCTCCCCGTTAGTTTCCACATCTTTTGGGTGGCCATGCAAGATGAGGTGGAGATCGTGCAGCTGAGGTAGAGCATCGACAAGAGTAGTAGTTGAACAGGTTGGAGGTGATTCTAATATTTTGGTGATAGAGTCCTAGATGTCATCCATGTACACTCAAGTCTTTGGAGGCAATTTTGATGTTTTGTAGAGATGTTGTTTATACAAGGTTTTTTGTCTTGTGTGCCATTGTTGTATAGATATGGCATATGTACATGTACATATATGTGGAACAAGTATCTCAAGTAATAGGTTGATGACCACAATGATGTAAGCACCTTGTGATGTTATATATGATGTATGTGATAGACCTGTGGACTTATATGCAAAGAGTTTTTTGACTTATGGTGCTTTTGCAAATCAACTTTAATTTCCTATGGTTCCTGATAATCTATATAATTAGTGTTGTTTCCACATCTAGTTTTGAGTAAACTCACTTTGTGTGGTGTGGGGAATCACATATGGAAAGGATTCTTGAGATTTGGTAAAAGGGGTAAGTTGGAACCTCAGTTCATGTGGCCTTACCCCATCATTTCTCCGTTGAAAAGGTGGCATACAAGTTGGAGATACCATGTAATCTACATAGTTGCATACTATGTTTCATGTATCCATGCTACAAAAGTGTCATCTAGATGCTAAGTTGACTTTCCCACCAGTTGACAACCATTTTGATGATGATATATCCTATGTTGAGGGTCCAGTGTTAATCTTGGTCAAGCATGTTCAAAAGTTGAGGAAGGACATAGTGTTAGTGAACATTTTGTGGCATCATTGTGGTGTATAATAGGCTATGTGGGAGCTTGAGGAAGAGATGTGTAGGAAGTACCCAGATTTGTTACTGTAGGATTTCAAGGATGAAATCCATGTTAGGGAGTTACAGCTTTAAGACCCATGACCTTTCTTAGCCTATTAAATTTTTTGTTAGTATAACTATGCATTTGAATGTATATATGTCTTATTTATAGTAAATGTGACCACTAGCCAAAAGTAGTGAGAGGAACACATTCTAACTGGTTTTATGGGATTTATGAAAAAATTGGGAAATAAATATTCACTTTTAGCCCATCCAATTAGTAGTTTTGTACTTGCAAAAGCTACAACAATTGCACCACAATCATATTCCTCCAAAACAAATTCATCCAATGGGTACTTGTGGCAGACCCAAGTTAAGTTAGTCAATCAAGTTTCTCCCTTGAAATATCATCCTATGACACTTCCAAGATCAGTGTTTTTTCCTCATTGGTCGAGTTTTTTAAGCAAACACTCAACCAACACAAAGGTCTACTTGGGTAAAACCAAACACTCCAAAATGAGTGGTAAATAATTTAAACCATTACAAGGACTATTATGATCTTATTATAAGTCTTGCAATCATTAAAAGTATTTAAAAAAATATATAAGTAGAATTTTATCTATTCTTCAATCTTTGATTTGTGTGCATGTATGAGTCAAATTCTTCAAACTAGGGATTACATGTTTACGCAGTTGGACAATGATGGCCATTTTTGAAATCACTCAAGTTGAACATTAGACACAACTAAGTGGAGACATTTTGAATGGTTTATTCAATATCAAAATATGGGATTAGACAATGCATCTTATTACTCAACATTATCCCTGATAACACTTCATTTTACTCACTTTTTGTATACATTTTATGCCTTCCTATCATATCTTTTGCTAACTTTCCCCACTATTTTAGCATCTTATGTCAAATACTTCACTTACACACTCTCCCCATGATTTCAGGTACATATCTAGCCTAGGTCGTGGTCGTCACCTCAACTGCGACCCATTCATCCAGCATGGACCATCTCGTCATGGTCGAGGTCTCCAAGTTCACCCTAATGCCTTGCACCCATGGTCAATTTGCACCAGCTCTTTGGGACCGCGACCAACTTGAAGACTGTGACCTCGACTTCTCTAAAGCAAGGCACACCTCGATCTCGGCCGCGGCCTGATAGGAAGTCACAATGACTAGACTGCGACTGGGGGGGGTTGCTAAACCAAACTCAACCGCGACACTCACCCAAGTAGGTAGCCAACCAGACCGCGACCGAGGCAGTGGTTCAATTGACCTCGACCAAGGGGAGAATGACAACAAAGCCTCGACCTTGATCGAGCTCCAATCATGACCATGATCGTGGTGTAGGCCGCAGTCGAGGGGTTAAGTCAGTGGAGTGTGCCTATAAATAGACCACCCACCTGACATGTCAAATGGGGGGATCAGAGATCAGATCTGATAGTACCACAAAGTGCTGCCATATTCCAGACTCATCTTCATCAACCCATCCAATCAGTCTTGGATCTCCAAAGGTAGAAGATGAGGAGAGAGAAGCCTAAAGGTTCCATCTTCTTTGAGAGAAGAAGACCATTCGTGCCATCGACCTTCAGGATCTAGATTTGAAGAAGTAGTGAGTTGTATCACATTCTTCTCTCTCCATCTAGATCTATCCCTTCCGTTTTGCTGTACTTCCCTCATCACTTCATGGAACTTGATGTATCTATCTTCTTATAACGATGTTATGCTGCCCGTGAACAAGTGTGGCTAACCATCTTAACTTGGGTTGGGAGTAGCCACTAAGGCTCTACCAACATGTATATTGTCTCTCTGTTTTGAATATACATATACTCTTGTCAATATACCAACATGTATATTGTCTCTCTGTTTTGAATGATGGTATTGGAAGAATGTTTAAGGCGATGTGGAGAGGCGATGGACGAGGCGACAGGAGGGGCGACTAGGGTGATCCGCTGTGCCGCCGAGCTCCTCCATGGATAGTGCGGCCCCGTCAGTCTGCCTGGAATAAGGAGAAGGCTTGGAAACACAAAGCTCCGGACATAGATGGTGCCGCAGAGAAAATGCCTGATCTGGAGCACAGCCCGCCAGATCTAGATCCAGAGTGTTACCCATGGTGGACGGAGTTCTCCAAGCCGAAGAATAGTATTGCTCTGAATCGTGTTGATGTTACTCTGAACAAAGGGAGGATTGTCTATCCCAGTGCTGAGGCGAAGGAGAATGCTTGTAAGTGGAACAAGTGTTTAGTCGGCTACATTATTGATTTCAAGGCTCATATCCCGACTCTAAGAAGTTACTTGGAATGGTTGTGGGAACCGAAAGGGGTAGTGGAGATATTCAATAGAGGAGATGGTTTTTTCCTAGTCAAATTCACAGAGGAGGAGGATCTGTTGAAGGCTCTAAAGGGAAGCTGGTATGTGAAGAATAGACCTCTTCTGCTGAGAAGATGGAAGCAAGGTCAAAAGGTTATGAAAATGAAGCTGAACGAGGTTCCGATATGGATTAGACTGTATGACCTGCCCATGGAGCTCTGGGATACCAAGATGTTGGAGAGGATTGGTTCCTCGTTTGGTATTCCTTTATGTGCAGATGAGCCTACTGGGACGTGTGCAAGACTTGAGTTCGCAAGGATTCAAGTTCTTGTGAATAAGAACTTTCTATTTCCAGAAATTATTTCTCTTGAGAGTGATGAAGGTGTTGTCCACGACATCCATGTTTCATATGAATGGTATCCACATAAGTGCAAGCATTGTCAATGTTTTAGGCATCATGAATTTTGTTGTTATGCTAAGAAGGGGGATCGAAATCTTAACAAGGAAAAGCAAGTTTGGGCAAAAAAAGACACAGATAAAACAGTTCAAGCTCCACAGACTGTTCCTTCTCAAGTTGAGGCTGAAGATGCTAATTCTGAATGTAATCTAGGTGAGGAGACTGGTGCTATCTCTGGTTCATTAGTGTTGATTGAAGAAGGTGAAGAAATTGATGTTACTATACCTCTTAACCCCATTCTTGTAAATCACAATGCCAATCTGGTTAGAGAGCAAATTGAGAAGTTTAATAAGAATAGATCAGACACACCTGTGGCTATATTTTCTTCTGGTTCGAGTTCAAGAAATGGTGTTGATGGAGATGGTTTTAAGGAAGTTAGAAGTAAGAGAAGTAAGTCCCCTACAAAGTCTGTGACTAGCAGTTGTGGTAGTGCACCTGAATACCCTTTTACTGGTAATTCGTTTGCTAGCTTGGAAACCATTTTTGAAGATAATGATGCTGAGGCTGACAGCTCAACAACCGGAGTGATTAAATGATTCCTCCAATCTTGATCTCCTCTTAGAATATTAGAGGGCTCAATAACAAGATTATTCCTTTTCAAGAGGATATTAGAAGGATGAATGGTGATATTGTTATTCTTGTTGAAACAAAAGTTAGAAAAGAAAGAGTTGATCACATCATGTCTAGATACTTTTCTGAATATAGATACTTCACTAATCATCAATCTCATTGCCTTGGAAGAGTCTTTGTCTTGTATAGAAACTGCATAGTTGATGTTATTAAAGAATCTAATCAGTATATTTTTAGTAAGGTGTCTGTTAACGATTTTTCTTTTCTGTTAATGTCTGTTTATGGTCACAATGGTGATGCTGAAAGAACTAAGCTCTGGGAGGATATTGAAGAATTTAGTAATTCTATTGATGAACCTAGGCTTATACTTGGAGATTTCAATGCAGTTAGGTCTGAAGTGGAGAGGGTTAGTATTCAACCTCCCACGAAGAAGTCGATGGATGATTTTAACAATTGTTTTCTTAATGCTGGTCTGTTTGATATGAACCTCAGCGGTCCTTTCTTTTCTTGGGACAACAAGAAAGATGGTGAAAATTTCATAACCTCTAAGATTGATCGTGAGCTTCATAATGTTCAATTTATTTCTAGTGTGGAGGACTATTCTGGTGAGCTTGTCTCCAATTCTGTGGGTGACCATAGAAGGATTGTTTTGAAGATTGGTAATCCTAGAAAGTTCAAGTCCCCATTCAGATTCATAAATGCTTGGGTTCGAAAGAAGGGTTTTACAGAGATTGTTAAAGAAGCTTGGAACATTGATGTAAGGGGTTCAAAAATGTTTATTCTCTATAGAAAATTGGAGTCTGTCAAGAAAGCACTTCGTAAGTGGAATACAGAAATTGTTGGAAATTTTTTTGAGAATGCTAGAACGATTCGATTCAAAGAAAACGAGGCTCAAGGTTATGTTGATCTTGATCCTTTGAATGAAGATAAGAGACAATTCACTAAAGGTTTAAGGATGGAAGCAAGAGATGCATAGCTAGCTGAGGAATCTTTATTAAAGCAAAAGTCAAGGGTTCAATGGCTTAAAGAAGGTAATATGAACTCGAGTTTCTTTTATTTCTCTCTCAAGACTAGAAGACATAGAAACTTCTTGAAGAGTCTTGTGGTTAATAATGAAAACATAATCAATTATGATGATATTAAGCATGTTGTTAGGGATTTCTACTTGAAGCTTTTTTCTAATAGTGAATGTGTTGGAAACGTTTGGAAAGGAGATTGGGAAGGTAAATGCTTATCTAAAGAACAAGCTTCTAAGCTTATGGCTCCAGTTATGAGAAAGGAGGTAGATGACATTGTCAAGAACCTTAATAATGACAAGGCCCCTGGGCCTGATGGTTTTAATGGGTACTTCTTCAAAACTACTTGGAATTTTGTTGGAGATGATACTTTTGAAGTTGTTGTTGAATTCGTTTCGAAAGGGATCATGCTCAAAGAAGCCAATAAATCTTTTATAATCTTGATCCCCAAACGGTAGGATACTTCTATTGTTTCTAATTGGAGACATATTGCGCTTTGAAATATCTTTTACAAGATCATCTCTAAGATCATGGTGAACAGATTAAAGGTTGTTTTTCCTTTTGTTATTGATTCTAATCAATGTGCCTTTGTTGAAGGTAGAAGTATGAAGGATGCTATTCTGTTGACTAACGAACTTCTTAGTGATTTCAGCAAAGACTCTAATAATATGTGTGTGCAAGCTGACATTTCGAAGGCTTATGATTCAGTTAGTTGGAAATTCTTATTTTCTATTCTCTACAAAATGGGCTTTCCTTTGAGGTGGATTCAGTTGGTGGAAACTTTATTCTTATCTACGTCTTATCAGATCTTAGTCAATGGGGAGCCTACTGAACCTTTTTATCCAACTAATGGTATCAGACAAGGGGATCCTATCGCTCCATATTTATTTGTCATTGCTATGCAAGGCTTCTTTGAGATTATGAAACGTGGGCTTAAGTATAAAATGTTTCAAACCATCAAAGTGTCTAAGTGTGAAGCTGTCTCACATCTTGTGTTCGCTGATGATCTCATGCTGTTTATGAAGGCTAGTACTGATAATGCTGATTTCATAATTGATTCTCTAAGAAGTTTTGGTAATATGTCCGGCCTTAAGCTCAATAATAAGAAGAGTTGCGTGGTCTTCAGTAGGAAAGTCAAGTATGTAAAGATTCTTAAAACTCTTGATATGAAGGAAGGTAAGATGGAAGACTTGAAGTACTTGGGCATTCCCCTCTTTGTAGGTAAGCTTTCAAGAAGTCATTGTCATGTTTTGATTGATAAACTGAAGAAGAAACTTGATACATGGAAAACTAAGGTGTTAAGTCTAGCTGGGAGATTGGAGTTGATTAAGTCTACTTTGTCAACTCTTTATTTACATTGGATTGTTTATTTTCCTATACCTTCTTCCGTTTCTGACACTATTGATAAAATCGTGAGGGATTTTTTATGGGGAAAATATGAAGGCAAGAGCAATGTTCATTTGGTGGCTTGGGATAAAGTGGCTCTTCCTCTTACTGAGTGTGGTCTTGGTATAAGGAAGTGTAGTGAAATATCTCGAGCATGTACTATAAAGAATATATGGGATATTGCTAGAGAAAAAGAAAGCTTGTGGGTCAAGTGGATTAACGCTAAGTACCTAAGAAAAGAAACTATTTGGTCAGTGGAGGCCTCCTCCAATTATTCATGGTTGTTTAATAGACTGCTTGTTGTTAGAAGCTCTTTACTGCCTTTGATCAATTTTCATATTGGTGCTGAATCTCAATTTAAAATTTGGAAAGTGCCTTGGTTGAAAGGCAAATTTCTTTCAGAGTATGGTGAATGTCGGAATTCCTCCACGTCTGGTATTGGGTCTGATGATAAGATTGGAAGCTTTATAAAAAATGGTGAGTGGTCCTTTCCAAATAATAGAGCTACTCTCCCTATTCTTAATTGTATTAGGTATATGAATATCAAAGTCAGTGGCAGTGACAATATTTCCATTCTTGGAAAGAGTGATGCTAGTTTGAAGGAGATATGGGATGCTAATAGGGTCAAAGGCAATCCTGATGAGTTCCTCTCATGGCTTTGGAAGTGTAAAATTCCTAAAAATTTTGCTATTCATGCTTGGAAGCTTTACCTTAACAAACTACCTACTATGGATTATAGTAGAAGAATGGGGATCCCTGTGGTATCTATTTGTATTTTATGTTTGAATGACTATGAAGATGGTGAACACCTCTCCTTTAACTGCTCTTATGCAAAGAAAGTTTGGAAGACTTGTATTGCAGGGTCTCTTACTAATGTCAACCCAAAGAAGATTACTGAAATTCTTAACTGCAATGATAGAATGAGATATAGAACCTTCTTTGCGGTTCTTTACTACTTATGGCAGGAGAGGAATAAAAGGTTTCATGAGAGCAAGGAAAGAAGTCTTGATAGTCTTTCAAAGTTAGTCAGAAGATCTGTTGAAGACATGAGTTAAGTTCTTCCTGGTTTGTTTTTTTCTGTTGTCTGGAAAGTTCGTGGATTGAGCCTTGCTGTGAAGTTTGGTTTGCTTGTGATCGGGTGGTTTGATGGCTGAATGTTTTCTTTATGGGTTTCTTGGTGACCTGGCTGGTTTTGCATCTACCTTTTGTGCTTTTCTACGTAGTTCTGCATTGGGATCCCAACTCCTATTCAAAGGTGCAGCTCAGAGTTGCCTCTTGCAGGAGTTTTTGGAAGTCTTGTTTTGCGGGGACTCCCCTGTTTCTTTCATGCCCATTTTTCTGTTCTGATCCTTATCTTTTGCTTCGTATTTACATATCTTCAGTTGTAAAGATAGGGTCTTTTTTTTAGTTGGTTCTCTTTTGAGTTCCAACAAGCACTGTACATACAAACAAACAAAAAAATGAAAAAAAAGCGATAGAGTTTTTACCGACCAAAAAAGATTATCTCCATGCACTGGTTTTAATGCTTCACTTATATGCTTAGCTACCATCTTGTGATGTTTGATTGTTGATATCTCGAGAGAGTAATATCACTTTTATCTTGTGTTATGTAGTAGTATGAATGTATGAGAATGTTGGAATGCTAAAGCTTGAGATCATATGTTATGTTGAGTGGTTTTTGTGTAGTCATATCGAGAGTGAGGTTACCCCTTGACTTAGATCTATCCTTATCTTGAGAGAGAAGGGAATATACACCTATTATGTTTTCTTGTAATCTTGATAGGAGTATACGAGAGGGAGATATGATGTTGCATGTTGTTGAGAAGTCTTAGTAGGTAAACCCAATCCAAGTTTCCCTCCATATCTCTGTTTCCATCTTATTTTGTTATGCTTTGTTCTTATTTTCTTTGGTTATTTGTTTTACTTTGAGTTGAGTTCCATCGTTCCTTTGGGAACACCTATTTAAACTACTCTTTTTATCTGGAGTATATGAGTGTGAGACTTTGTATGCTTAACACCTGTCGACCTTGTCCATGTGGTTCGACTCTAATTACTACATTAAACCCCATGTAATAGTTGTGGGGGATTAAGTGTCAGGCTACTTTCTTAAAAGTCTGACTACTCTAGAACTGCTCCTTTTTGGACGTGTGATTTAGGTCAGTCAACTTTTAGGCACCATTGCCAGGGATAAGGAAAATGACATTGTTAAGAACTTGAGTCCACTCAATATACTCCCGTGCCTCAGGCTTAGTAATAAGCTTGACAACACTGTCACTTTAAGTCTGCTACTCTGTGCTTGTGTAGAATAGTTCGTTCTAACACATCATGTTTACTAAATCGACTGTGTGGTTTATTCAGGCACCCCGGAGGAAGCAGACTCATTCAACTTTTGCTCTCCAACCTCGAGTTATCATTCCACCTTGCGTGGACGTTACTCTCATTGGGGATGAACGGGAGGCAAGGAATCAACACAACCCACCACCACCAAGGTCGAACGAAGACAGAGATGGCCGTTACAATGATGGTCGTCAACATGAAGACGAACATAGGGATGAAGATCGTCGTGATGACGATCGTCATGAAGAAGACCAGTGTGATGAAGAACAACACTACAAATGTCGAAGAAGACACCACCGTAATCATTATGACAATGAACGAGAGCATGATGGTTGGGATAGCGACAATGAGTACGATGAAGAGGGGAAGACTCTTAGAGAATTGGCAGCAACAAGGGCCAACGAGTCTAGATGCCCGATCATCATACCAAACTTCAACACAACATTTAAAAATATATGTGATACCATCAAGATGAGGGGAGTTGTGTAAGAGGTGATATATTGTAAAGGCTTCAACGTCTCTTTGGAAGACAAGGCTCTATCTTGGAACCTTAATCTCCCTCACCAATCTATAGATGGGTGGAGACCCCTGGAAGATGCTTTTGCTACTAAGTTTTATCTTAGAGAGAGGATAATCTCCAACGTGCAGAATATTACCTCTTTTTCACAGAAATTGGGAGAGAACTTGCACGAAGCATGGGTACGTTTCCAAGAGTACCTTAGGGATTTGCCACACCACAATTATCATTAGGGGTTCCTCGTGACCACTTTCTATAATGGGCTAACTCCTACAGAAAGGACTTCATTAAACGCAACCGTTGGAAGTGATTTCCTAGGGAATAAGCCAAGCAAAACCACAAAGATAATAAAAAACATGGCTGCACTACAAGAAGGCATAGACTATGACAGGAATGACAGAGGGTCAACCAGGAAAGTTGGGTCTGAAGGACTGTTTATCGAAGACAAATATTTAGAGACCATAACGACACAGATTCAGAAAATAGCAACTAATGTGAAACAACTGAAAGATACTGGAGTTAAGGGCAAGAAGCATACCAAGAAGGTAATGAAGTGTGTCTCCTGTAGAGAAGGTGGACATGGGGTTAATAATTGTATCTACACCAGGCCAGAGGAAAGTGAAGAAAGTAAAAGTGAAGAAGAGACACAGAACGTTTCCTACACTAATTTCAAGGGGCCCGACCACCCCGGTTTCAGCTATGGAAACAAAGAGGTAGCTGAGAATTCACACCAACTGAACAACACACAAAAACCACCCCCATGGTTTGAAAAGAGAAGCAGACAAACGCAATATACACGAACAACAAACTATCAGACAAATAAGAACAACTATCAGGGTCAAGGTTAGAATCTGAACCGTCAAGGAATAAGATCGAGTCAAGCCCAAAACCAAAACCAAGGGTCGGGTCTGGGAATAGATAACAAGCAGTCGGATTTAATTGCCCAACTATTTGATTTTGCTAAAAGGCAAGCTACAGTGAACGATTAGTTAGCTCAAAGTGCTCTTGCTAACTCTGGAGTTTTGACCACTATGCAAGTTTAGATGGCCACATGCAGACCCATCAACATCAAATCGACCAACAACTGGTGTAGTTGGCAGAGCTGGTAAAGAATCCTTCTGGGAAGATTCCATCAAACATCGAAACTGCAAAGATGGCTACCCTCTTATCTGGGAGGATTCTAAGTAACTCAGGAACTGGAAACGACAACGAGGAAAGAAGAGATGATGAACAACCACATGAGAAAGAGGTCACTCCTAAAAAATCTATTGATGAAGAACAAGTGGAGGAAAGCAAGGAGAATGGTGAAAAAGTTAGGAAACCTGATGATGTAGAAGAGATTTTCGCGAAGAAGAGCCCATATGCACTGAAGGTCCCATTCCCATATAAGTTCATTAAGGTGCACCTGAAGAGAAGATATGATAAGTTCTATCGTGGTGATTGAAACAATCAAAGACCCTAAGTGCGTGATGATATTTGGGAGACCATTCTTGGCAACTGGAAGAGCATTGATGGATGTCGCAGAGGGGATTATTACCCTACACAAGGGCAATGACCACATAGACTTCTGAGTCTAAGATTCCATGAAGGGACCATCTCTTTTCGAGTCAGCCTATTTTATGGATAGTTGCAACCAGTACTGTGAGGAAGTGCAAGAAGAAAAGGCAATAGTGGACCCACTGATGCGAGCCTTGAATAACCCCAATCCAACTATAGAAGACCCTAAGGTGGTTGAAATCCTCGATTATCTGAATCAAGGTGAAGGAGACCTTAGTGACGAAGAAGTAATTATCAAAATAGTTAAGCATGTTTCACTCGAACAATCTCCCAAAGAGCAAGAGGCACCTAAGCCAAAGCCCAAATTGAAACCACTTTTGGAAGGGCTAACATATGAGTTTCTAGACCATGAGGAGAGGAACCCTATTATTGTGAATGCAAGCCTGACAGAAGAACAAATGGGAAGACTACTAAGGGAGATAAAAGAACATATAAATGCGATAGGATATTCTGTAGAGGACATAAAAGGGCTTAACCCAACTCTTTTCATACATGTGATACATTTAGAAGAGTCCCCTAAGCCGCTAGTTCAGCCCCAGTGAAAGCTAAACCAAATGTTGAAAGAAGTTGTAAAAAAGGAAATCCTGAAACTGTGAGACGTCAGAATTATTTACCCAATAAGAAATAGTAATTGGGTGAGTCCTATTCACATCATGCCTAATAAAGGAGGAATGATAGTAGTGAAGGGAGATAATGGCGACGAAGTTGCTACTAAAACTGTTATAGGACAGTGAATGTGCATAGATTATAGGAATCTAAATGCGGCCACAAGGAAGGATCATTTCCCCTTACCATTCATTGACCAAGTTGTAGAAAGGCTAGCTCATCACGACAATTTTTTATTTTTAGATGGCTATTCAGGTTTTTATCAAGTACCTGTTCATCCAGATGATCAAGAGAAAGCAACATTCACGTGCATTTATGGGACACATGTGTTCAGAAGAATGCTGTTTGGACTGTGCAATGCACCTGCAACGTTCCAACGATGTATGATCTCGATGTTCTTAGATTTTCTGGAGGACATTGTAGAAGTGTTTATGGATGACTTCTCTATTTAGGGGATGAATTTCGATGCATATTTGAGAAATGTGTCCATGGTATTCAAAAGATGCGAGGAGAAACATCTGGTTCTGAATTGGGAAAAGTGCCACTTCATGGTACAAAATCACATAGTCTTGGGACACAAAATCTCTAAAAATGGGATCGAAGTAGATGTGAGTAAAATAGAAGCCATATCAAAACTGCCGCCACCAAAGTCTGTAACATGTGTGAGAAGTTTTCTTGGTCATGACCGGATACTACAAGAGGTTTATAAAAGACATCTTGAATATTTCGAAGCCCGTGTCCAATCTTTTACTCAAGGACGTTGAATTTGATTTCAACAATGATTGCTTGGAGGCTTTCAACACTCTAAAGAAAGCATTAACAACTGCACCAATCCTGCAAGATCCGGATTGGGAGATGTCATTTGAGATAATGTGTGATGCCAGTGATTATGCAATAGGAGGTTTCCTAGGTCAAAAGAAAGACAAGAAGCACCATGTAATCTGCTACGTCAGTCGCACATTAGATGAGGCACAAGTAAACTATACCACGACCGAAAAGAAGATGTTAGAAATAGTTTTTGCTTTTGACAAGTTCAGGTCATACCTAATAGGGTAAAAGGTGAAAGTATATATGGACCATGGAGAAATTAAATACCTGATGTAGAAAAAGGATACCAAACCATGGCTTTTGCGGTGGGCTCTTCTGTTGCAGGAATTTGATCCTGAAATCATTGATAAGAAAGGAAGAGAAAATGTGGTCGCAGACCACTTGTCTAGAATAGTTTTTGATGAAGAGAATCAGTTACCCATGAACGAAAATTATGATAATGAATCCCTATTGATGGCTCAGTCTAATGAGTAGAGATTGCCTTGGTTCACTGACATATGCAATTATTTAGCCTGTGGCCAACTGCCACCAGAGATTACAAACAATCAGAAGAAGAAATCATTTTCAGATATAAAGAACTACTACTAGGATGACCCCTTACTATTCAAGAGGTGTGCTAACAATCTATACCGAAGATGCATACCAGAGGTTGAGGTTCCTTTGATTCTGAAGGAGTGTCACTCTTCACCCTATGATAGGCATCATAGTGGAGAAAAAATTGCAGTAAAAGTACTACAATTAGGGTTTTATTGGCCCACAGTCTTCAAGGATGCAACATCTTTTTATTAAGACATGTAAGGAATGCCAGCTCACTGGGAATATAAGTAAGAGAAATGAGATGCCCATGGCAGATTGGGTAGAAGTTGAAATCTTTGATGTTTGGGGAATTGACTATATGGGGCCTTTCTCCTCGTCAAGTGGAAACCAGTACATTATTATTGCTGTTGATTATGTTTCAAAGTGGAATGAGGCAATGGTCACCCAGACATATGACTCCAAGGCAGTGATTAAGCGGTTTGAAAAGACTATCTTCCCACACTTTGGGGTTCCACACACCGTCATAAGTGGCGGGGGGTCGCATTTTGATGAGAAGTAGTTTGAAGCGCTACTGCAGAAGTATGGAGTGAAGCACAAAGTCACCACACAATACCATCTCCAAACATCGGGGTAGGTAGAAGTATCAAATAGACAAATCAAGAAAATTCTGGAAAAGATAGTGAGTCGAATAAGGAAGGACTAGTCAATGAAGCTAGACGATGCTCTATGGGCTTATCAAACTGTGTACAAGACACCTATAGGGACAACACCTTATATGCTTATCTATGGAAAGTCCTGTCATTTACCGCTTGAGCTTGAACACAAAGCTCTATGGGCCATCAAATTCCTGAATATGGACCTTGATAAGGTAGTCCAGAAGAGATTTCTACAACTTCAAGAGCTTGAAGAACTGAGACTACATGCCTATGAGAATGTGAGAATTTATAAAAAAAAGACCAAAGTTTGGCATGATGCCCACTTGAAAAACAAGGATGTGCATGAAGGGGATAAGGTCCTCCTATTTAACTCGAGCATCAGACTATTTCCAGGAAAGCTAAGAATGAGGTGGTCAAGACCTTTCTCAGTAGTGAAGATATACCCATTGGGAATGATGAAATTTCAGGGGAAAAGAATAGAATTTTCAAGGTTAATGGACATCAGGTAAAAATATTCTATGAAGATGAAGCTTTTGTGAGAAGGTCAGAAATTAGTTTGGGGGAACCCAGCCAGCCAAGAAATGAAGAGAGCCGAGAGGCATCACAGTCAGCTGATGAAGTTGAGAAGTGAATGATTAGGAAGTCGAGCTACATACTCTAAAAAAGTACTCCTAGGGAGGCAACCCAAGTTTTAGATAATTTCCTATGTTTATGTTCTTCCTTTGATTTGAACTCTTGTTTTCCCTGCTCTTTAGTTTGCTAGTTTCCTCCTTATCTAGTAAGTTTGTACATATCTTTTGTTCTCTTTTTTATGGTTTAATTGTAGGATCAAGTTCATGTTTTAGTTTAAGTTTTGAGTTGTCTTGAGTGGACGACAGGTTGTGGTCATGACCGCGGTCGAGG
Source organism: Alisma plantago-aquatica (assembly GCA_963693085.1). Classification (NCBI taxonomy): domain Eukaryota; kingdom Viridiplantae; phylum Streptophyta; class Magnoliopsida; order Alismatales; family Alismataceae; genus Alisma; species Alisma plantago-aquatica. Next base: position 795,478,321 of record OY856412.1, read on the forward strand.
TGTCAACCTTGCTCAAAGCAGGGAAAAGCACCGCGACTGTGGAGTTTTCCTTCCGTAGACCAACTGAACTGCGACCGCGATGTTTACCCTTAGATGAACAAGACCACGACCGCAACATTCGTACTATAGAGAGGGTCGACCACGACCACGGTCCCTGATTGCTCTACGAGTCGCGATGTCTCTCGTATATATTCTAAAAACCCTTGGTACATTGTTCCTCTCACCTTAAACCTCAGTTTCCCTTGAACCAATGAACAAATCATATGTACACTCGCAAATAACACCAATGCCAACTGAACTCGCTCTGCTACTACTGTGGTAGCATGAATCACTATCGCTGTGCTACCCCCTTCAACTCGTGTTTTTGTCAATTTCCTTTCTGCCACCAAGGTAAACTTCTAAATGCTTTTATTTCTTATTTCTATGACTCTCCACCCACTGTCGTAACCATCTTCGGACCTAACTCGCACATTCCCTCACTATTTTCGCAAACCTTTTTCATTTCCCCTAGTTTAGGCTCCTCCGATCATCTTTTTCCCTTTTCCTATCTCGCTGTTTGTTTTCCCGGTGCCTGCGCTCGACCTAGGGCAACATTTTCAAGCATGTTTCAATATCAAACAATGTCACTTCGGCTACCATGATCAATCGACCACAATTGAAACCTTGACCATCAGCCCAACCCTCGTTCCCAATGGAACAGGTCAACCTCTGCTTCACATCACGGTGCAAGAACCAGAACCACGGGTCACAGACCTAGTTTTCCTCATGGGTCGCAGTGCTCACGAACAACTAAATATAGAGTGATTTTAACCACGATCATGGTGTAGACCGTGGGTTGCAGCCTCCCTTGGTCAGTTCCTTTGATCACGACCGCTCCACTTTCATCTTGGACTGCGATCATGGTATCCTTCATTTCATAAGTAATGACCGCGGGCTGCAGTCTCAAGGATATGGCTAAAAATATATTGTATACATATACATATGAGAAAAGTTAAATAGAATCAATGATGAATCAGAAGATATATTAATTTTTAAATCAATTTGAAAATTTTTGGGTTATCTGCTTCGACTAACGACTCACTAGAAAGGAGGGAAACCTCACTAAAAGAGATAGAGATGATTGTAGAATAACTAGCAAGGGCATTGGAAACCAATACAAGCTTGCCACCAGCCATGAGGCTTCAACTGCAACTATGGATGGAGCAGTATCAGAACATTTTGGGTCACTAGAAACCAGAAAAGTCAGAGTCTGCATAGAGTGAAGCACATACAAGAACCTCAAAATACTAGCCCACAGAGTCTGAGCTAAAAATTCTAGGTAAAAGAAAGGTTGATCCCAAGGCAACCAGAAGTGGCAAAAAGGTAAAAGAGATAGCTTCTAAAACAACAAAGGGACAAGAGGCAGAGACAACCAACAAGGAGGGAGAAGATACTGAAGAGGTAGCCCAAGAATAGAGCGGGCCTACCTTTGTGCCAAGAGACATTGTGCACCAGTCACATTACAATTGGATGTCACAGGTCAAGATCTTCAGGCCCACGAGGTACCTGGACATAGACGACTTCAAAAAATGGGGGTCTATGACAGGGTCATCAAGTTCTTAGAGGGTGCAAACTTGTGCACCCTATGCACCTCTGAAGCCTCATCCTCAAAGTAGTTTACGACCAAATTCTTGTCTTCCCTGAAGAAGGTCCCAGTGGATGAAGGAGAACACACAAAGGGGGGCGGAGATCACAAGCTGGAGGTGAGACTAGGGGGAAAGTCTCACACAATCACATAAGTGATGTTGAATACTATCTTCACGAAGACAACAACAGAGGCCCAAGCCTGCTTTGCTACCCTGGGAGAGAAAGAGATCGTCAGATATGATAGCCACAAGATGTGGGAAGACCTCACAGGAAAAGATGAATATAACTCCAAGAACTCCAAGGCTACCCTGATCACCTCATGCTTTATTAGGGTAATACAAAAGATAATGACCAACATGATATATACAAGGTCAGAATCATGGGGAGTAACAAAAGGAGACCTGTTCATGATATGGTTGATGCTGAAAAGGAAGCCTGTAGACATAGGTAAAATACTAATCGAAAGGCTGTCAGCCACAGTGGGAGGAGAGTCCAAGCAGAACCAGGAGTTTTGCATGGGAGGCCAGATAACAAAGATAGCCTACCATTTTATGGGTGCAGAAGCGTTGAAAAGATATAAGGTAATAGAGGGACATACAAAGATCGACATAAAATCCCTCCTCAACGTGGGAATCCTAGCTCAGAAAGGAGACAAGATGTAGTATAAGTAGAGCAGCTCAAAGAAACTCCTCCCCCTCCTTGAGATGGTGTATTATAATGCCCACAACAACAATAAAAGATAAAAGATCAGGTGAGAAATAATGTCTGCAACAACGCCTCGCGAAGTCCCTCCCAGAATACATTTTTCTACCAATTCTTCACGATAGTCATTGGACTTTGTTGGTGGTCGACATCATAAAAAGGACTGTAGTATTATATAATAGCTCAGATGTAGCCTTTGGATTGAACAAGAAAACAAACATGACTATTGCAAAGACCCCAACAGAAGAAAAGGTTGTCACATGCACAGAGGAAATTGTTGATATGCTGAAAAGTCACGACAAAGGGTACAAGCATACGATAGGTAAAGACTTCAAGAAGACATAGTTCTGCCACAGGAGCCCTCAAAAGGTACCTCTGTCAAATGACTGTAGCTTATACTGTCTAGCCTGGATGACGACCCTAGCCAACCTGAGTACAAAAGTGGAGGGGATGCAATATGAGCAGTATCATCCGCTGTGAGTAGTGTACACAAGTATGCTACTCGAGTTCAAGTGGGCTTCCAACATCGACAAACAAGAATAAAAAAAAAGTTTGTTTATACGTCTCACTCAAATTATAACACCCCAAGTCAAGGTGGACGATAAGTTTGGGGGAGGGGTCATAAACAGGCTAGAGAGGTACAATTTTATCACCATTTTACCTCTCAAATTTTCAAAATTTTCATATTTCCACAAATTTTACATTTACATATTTTAGTTCTGATAAACTACTGCCCCCTTTTTCCCTAATTTGTTTTTGTGAAGTTATCTTAGAATTTAAAATTTAATCTATCTTCTTGTTAAAAGTTGTAGTACTATGGTTTTCCTAGAGAGAAATATATGAGCATCTAATATACATAAAGGTAAAATGTGAAACATAGCAATAATGATCTATCTCATTCTTGCAATAAGACATTGTGTATGTAATAACCCTAAGCTCATGAAACCCTTAGAAACTAGAGAACTTCACCTAGCCATACTCCTGACCAACCACCCTCACCTGACGATTCCAACCAGAAAATCCTTATCTCAGTAGAGAAGGAAACAACTACCGTTTCAAGTAAATCCATCCCTGCTTGGGATTAAAAAAAGAGGCTTGGCCACCCAAAAAACCACTTAAATCCATCTCACCCAAGCTAGAAAGGAGGTGTAAAAAGAAAAAAAAGAAAAAAAATATATATATAATGAGACTTGTGCCCAAAAGATGTTAAAAGCTTCCACACTGTCAGTGTATTGCTGCACTCACGAATGCAGATATGTCAAGACGTAAGTGGAACCTTGAAGCCAAGCTTACCCACCTCCAATCCAAAACAAAACTCACAAAACCACCAGACTTAAAGTCATACACCCAAAAGGGTGACACTGTACTTACGATAGTTGTGGGTGAGGGAGCTCAGGAGAAGGAAACACTTAAAGCCTAAAGCCTACCCGAACACATTAGCATAGGGCCAACTAAAAATAAAGAAAGAATGTGAAAGCTACCCCTAGAGGAGATGTTAAATTAGTATGGTTAGTAACCTAAAGGAAAAGGGTGATACATTGAGAAGGAGAAACCTTTTACAATTGAAGGCAATGGCAAGAACTAGACATTGTGCAACACTAGATATAAGGGGGAGGAATGAGACTTTAAGGGGTGAGAAAGCATACCACGATAGTCTTGATGCAAGAATGAGATAAATGAGTAGTGTCGAGTTTTGCAAAAATTTTGCCACACAAATATGCTCTTTATCTCTATGATTTCGAGCCTACACTTAGCCTGAGGACAAGCTTGATTCTAAGTTTGGAGAAGTTGATAAAACTTTATTTTACGCACTTTTTGTATACATCTTATGCCTTCCTAACTTATCTTTTGTGAACTTTCCCCACTATTTTAGAATCTTATGTCAAATACTTCACTTACACACTCTCCCCTTCATTTTAGGTACATATCTAGCCCAGGTCACGGTCGTCACCTTGACTGTGACCCATTCATCCAGCATGGACCATCTCGTCATCGTTTAGGTTTCCAAGTTCACCCTAATGCCTTACGCCTGTGCTCAATTTGCACCAGCTCTTCGGGACCGCGACCAACTTGAAGATCGTGACTTCGACTTCTCCAAAGCAAGGAACACCTCGATCTCGGTCATGGCCCAATAGGAAGTCATAGTGACCAGAACACGACTGGGGAGGGGGGGTTTCTAAACCAACCTTGACCGCAACACTCACCCAAGGAGGTAGCCAACCAGATGGCGACTGAGGCAGTGGTTCTGTAACATACTAGAAATAGAACCCTATCCTAGTAGTTTTACCCTTTTTGTCTTAGCCAAACAAGAATAAACTAAAACATGTAATTAAGGGAATACAAAATACTTTGTGCTTAATAATAACTCATTTAGGAGATAATAAGAAATTAAAGAACTTAGTTGGATAAATATCTCCTCATATAATCTTAATGTAGGGTTGAAGTATAATTTGTCACTAAGTGATAGAAAAGAATAAAATAATTCATCTTAGAACTTTCTAGCACTTTCTAGGATAAGAGAAATAAGAGAAAATCCGAATTTTGTATAAAGGAGAAGATAAATGCAAAATGAATAGTAATGTGGGAGTTAATGGGTAAAGAAGATAATTAGAAAGGTAATGTACCAACAATTTATAATTGGAAACCCATCAGGATAATTTGACACTAAAATTCGTTTTCTTGATCAAAATGTAACTTAAGGGCCAAGTATCATTTAATTTGAAAGATAATTGTATATATCAATATCCTTATCAAAATAAAATAGGAAATAGGCTAATAAAGTGATATAAAATATTTAATGCCCTCAATTTGGAAAACTAACTCCAAATTCGTAATCTAAATGTAAAAATAAGCCTTTGGGCAAGTTTGCAACTAATTTGGATAATGTTTGATTATTAGGTAATTTTAGAACAGAGAAAATGCCTAAAAGGTGTAATTAATAAATAGATGTAAATCATGACACCAAAAGTTGGAAATAAAAACAAATTTGTATCCAACATATTAATTATGACTTATGTGTCAAGTTTCATAAAATTTGGATAATCCTAAAGCCATAAATGAAGAAAGAAAGAGAAAATGACATTTTATTTATTTAACCCATTAAAGGTTTCCAAAAGGCAAAACTAATTGGATATTCAGAATCTACATGTTTAATTTAACATATGTGCAAATTTTGGTTTAATTTGGATAATTCTAGGACCCTTAAATCAGGAAAGAGAAAATACATAAAATAACTTAATTTTACTTTGATTGATTTTTCGATTTTCCTATCTTTGGGCTGTCACGCGGCCCATTTATTTCGGTTTGCACCGTGGCCATTGGATAAGGATCCAACGTTGGAGGAGTTGTCTCCTACCTCCGTTAGGACTCCTTCTCGCGGCTACAGTAACACGAGTTTCCTCCGCATTTTTCTCTTCTATCTTTCCTTCTCAGTGATTTCTGATTTTCGTTTTACCATCAGCGTTGCTTTCCGGTTTGGTTGATCCCTATTTTAGTAGGTTTTCCTTCACTAGATCTCCCGGTCGGCTAGAACTTTCCTTTCCCTCCCCTGTTTTCTGGGTTTTGTTGATTCCTCGTGGAATCTGATCCCCGCTCCTATATATAGGGCTCTTCCGACGATACTTGAACCCCTAGTGATCTCCTGAATTGGATACTTTGGTCTCGATCGCTCTCCAACCCCGTATCTCTACTCCCGCTCTTTGTTCCGGCTACGGCAACCTCACCCGGGGTGTTTCGTGTTCATCAAACGTTTTTCTGGGCGTGGTTCACTTCCCGGTGGTGTGGCCGAGCTTTGTGTGCTCTTGGTTCGTGCACATATCAGGTATAACGATTTCCCCTCTTTGGATTGGGTTTCTGCTTCAACTGAAATCGCCGGTAGATGGTTACCCTTCTCTTCGTGTTCGCTACCCTTTAGCTTCGATTTTGGGTTATAAACTTCTCCCTGTCCGTTGATTGACTCCTCGTTGGTTCCTCTTCGCTACTCAGCTACCCCAGTTTGCATAGCAGTTTGCGATGGGGTTTTCTCGAGCCTCCATGGACCATTCTCACTGTGGTCTGTCTCCCTGAGTTCGTCGAAGCCTGGGGAACATTGTTCCTTCAGGTGTTTTTGGCTGATTCGATGTGTTTCACAATTTGGTGCTCAGGGGTCCTCGCTGAGCTTCGTCCTTGGCGTGGCTTTCGCGAGGGAAACAAACCCGATGGTGGATTCCCCGCTTTGCCCTCATCTGTCGTTTTGTTTTAGATTTTTGACCAGGGGTATTTTCGTCTTTTTGCGCATATCGTCTTCTCCCTTTAGTTGTGTTCTTGCGAGGGATTGACCGGTGACTTGGCCGGCTGTGATTGGGCCAAGTCACGCGGGCCCCTCTGCTGTTATCCGCTTTTGATGCAAATTAATTACGTGGAATTACCTGATTGGTCAGTAATTAAAAATGTATAACTAATTATCGGCTTATCAGAAAATTATGGAAAAATATTCGTTGGATTCAGAAAAATGCAAGCTTTCGTTTGGTATTGGTTTTGTTTCCCGAATCTGCTGATTTATAAGGGTGATTTTATGGATCTAATTAAATAAGATAAAACTTGAATAATTTATAACTAATAATCTATAAGTCAGAAAAATATAATAAAATAAGTTTTAGACTCGTAATATCATAACCTAAATTATGGGATAGTTTTCATAACCTAATTCACATAATAATAAAAAGGTAGTTTTTAGGGTTTGGTTTATATATATGAAATTGACATAAAATTGATATATGTGTTTAATAGGCTCTTTGGTGACCTAGTTTTGGATCCAGAAGTGCTTAGGACCTGTTGGACTTTGATACTAAGGTATGTTGTATCCCCTATTCATCCATATTGAGCAATGCACCCACTTCATCATTCTTTTTGACTTTTGCCTACACATGTCTATTCTCTTGTTATCATGGTTCAAGTGAACTATCCTGATTATTGAGATCTTGGATAATCTTTTGAAATCTTATCTTGTGTTATGGAACATGATGATATTGTTGATGGTATCTACCACTATGATGTGGAAGTTTATTGATGTTTCATATATTGACTATTGTGGAAAATCTTATTTGATGTTGACTATACTTTTCTACTTGCCTCTACAATTACCTTCTATGTGATTCAGTAACCCTAGAGTAGAATAATTGCATTGGTTTAGTCTCATTATAATTTGTGGCAATACTGTGATATTTTGGATGGTGGATGTGTGATTCCCCATTCCTGGGCAGGATGTGTGATTCCTGGCCCATACTATATGAATTTGATGGTGGATGTGTGATTCCCCATGTTAGGGCAAGATGTGTGATTCTTGGCCCATGCCTCACCAGGTTCAAGATGTGTGATTCTTGACCACCTTTGTCTTTTATAATATTCTAGTGTTATGCTTATCTCACATTTATGCAGGATATTGGTCATGATAGGTGCATGTGGCACTTCTTTATTGTTTTACGTATGGCAAGTATCTCTATGGTTATGAATCTTATCTTTTATTCCAGTGTGGGTAGTCCTATTCTTTTTCATGGGAAGCTTTCATACTTGATATCATTATTGTCATATATTGCTCAAACTTTACTTTAGAATACACATACCAGCTTTTGCTGATATATGTTTCCTTTTGTTTTCTCTTTGGTGGGGTATGCTTCCAACCCCAGGTTAGATCGAGGAAGTAGCTTCAACAACAACCTTGTAGCTGATCTTTGGGAGGTTTGAAGAGGTGGTTAGATGACCCTCAGCTTGTCCTTGGCGATATGTTTAGTTTTCCTTTAGAAAACCTTTTGTGGTGAAGTGTTGTATAAAGCTTTGTAAATTGTTAGATAATATTTCTTTTCCGCTGCTACTCATTGTGTAATGATACTTATATGTTGAATGAATTGATCTTCATCCCTTTTGTGAAAAATTTTACGTGGTGTTTGGTTTAAGGGATGTGATCTTTTCTTTCTAGTAGAGGAGTAGTTTCACTTCTTTACAGCATGGTATCAGAGCCACTAGCAGTCGGTTATCTAACTATTTCAACTCGTCTCCCTTAGGATGTTTACCTTTATATTAGGATGCTTATACCTAGTACCTTGCCTTGTGTAGGCAAAACCCTTATGGCGGGAGATAACTCATCAGCTGACAATCAATATGGTTATGAGACACCTCAAAACACTAGGTTTGATAATGAGACCTCAGGAGGAGCTATGACACCGGAGCAAGAGTTGGCCATGTTTTGACAACTCTTTGCATCTTCCATGGTGGGGAAGATGAAAGACTCGTCTGTACCTGTGAAGCCTAAAGAGTTCACAATCATGGAGTTCATGAAGATGCAACCACCTTCCTTTAAGGGTGAGGGTGAGATAGAGATGGTTGACAAAGCTGATGATTGGGTGTTAGCCATAGAGAGGACTTTTGATGGTATGGCATGTCCTCCACATCAGAAGGTTAGGTTTGCTTCCTATGTCTTGGATGGACCAGCTAGAGTTTGGTGGAATGGAATAGCAAGGACAAGAGATATCTCAACTATGTCTTGGGCAGAGTTTTTGACCCTCTTCCGTGGGAAGTACATCTGCACTGCTGCTTTGAAGAAGAAGGAAGCAGAGTTCTACAGTTTGAAGCAAGGCTCCTTGTCTATTTCTGCCTACGTACAAAGGTTTCTACTGCTAGAGCGTTATGCAGTTGGTTTGGGTGAAGAACGTAGGGAAGACCTCTTTCTCCAAGGGCTCAACTACAATGTGGGTCATGCTCTAATCCCACAACTGCCCTTGACCTTTCAGCAGATGGTTGATAAAGCTTTGGCTGTGGAGTCTTACCCAGGGTTTCAACCTAGGGAGTTCGACAAGAAAAGGAAGTCCTCAGGTGATGATCAGAGAAGGGACAAGTGTTCTAAGTGCAATGGTTACCATCCTCCAGGGAAGTGTTCTCATGACAAACCTCGTCCAGTGGTATGCCATCATTGCAATGAACCTGGACACGTCAGACCTCAGTGCCCCAAGCTTCGTTTTGGACCTGGACATGTTCCTCAGCAAGCACCTCCTCAGAATCAGGGCAACAATAATGGTAACAATAATAGAGGAAGACCTGTGGAAAGAAGAGCTGGTAGAGTTTTTGCCTTGGATGGCGAAGAAGCTGATGATGCCGAGCAAGAGCAAGTTAACCCATAGTTCCTTAGATTAGTCTATGCTAGTTATGTTTCCTTTTGCATGTTGCTTATGAAGTGGATGTAGTAAGAATAATTAAAACTCTTATAACAGAAGTTAAGTTTGATTTTTATAGAATGAATCTTTTTTTAAGGGGTGGTGAATAAGTTTTCCTGTAGATGTTTTGATTTCGAGGACGAAATCCCTTTAAGGGGTGGTGTGTTGTAACATACTAGAAATAGAACCCTATCCTAGTAGTTTTACCCTTTTTGTCTTAGCCAAACAAGAATAAACTAAAACATGTAATTAAGGGAATACAAAATACTTTGTGCTTAATAATAACTCATTTAGGAGATAATAAGAAATTAAAGAACTTAGTTGGATAAATACCTCCTCATATAATCTTAATGTAGGGTTGAAGTATAATTTGTCACTAAGTGATAGAAAAGAATAAAATAATTCATCTTAGAACTTTCTAGCACTTTCTAGGATAAGAGAAATAAGAGAAAATCCGAATTTTGTATAAAGGAGAAGATAAATGCAAAATGAACAATAATGTGGGAATTAATGGGTAAATAAGATAATTAGAAAGGTAATGTACCAACAATTTATAATTGGAAACCCATCAGGATAATTTGACACTAAAATTCGTTTTCTTGATCAAAATGTAACTTAAGGGCCAAGTATCATTTAATTTGAAAGATAATTGTATATATTAATATCCTTATCTAAATAAAATAGGAAATATGCTAATAAAGTGATATAAAATATTTAATGCCCTCAATTTGGAAAACTAACTCCAAATTCGTAATCTAAATGTAAAAATAAGCCTTTGGGCAAGTTTGCAACTAATTTGGATAATGTTTGATTATTAGGTAATTTTAGAAGAGAGAAAATGCCTAAAAGGTGTAATTAATAAATAGATGTAAATCATGACACCAAAAGTTGGAAATAAAAACAAATTCGTATCCAACATATTAATTATGACTTATGTGTCAAGTTTCATAAAATTTGGATAATCCTAAAGCCATAAATGAAGAAAGAAAGAGAAAATGACATTTGATTTATTTAACCCATTAAAGGTTTCCAAAAGGCAAAACTAATTGGATATTCGGAATCTACATGTTTAATTTAACATATGTGCAAATTTTGGTTTAATTTGGATAATTCTAGGACCCTTAAATCAGGAAAGAGAAAATACATAAAATAACTTAATTTTACTTTGATTGATTTTTCGATTTTCCTATCTTTGGGCTGTCATGCGGCCCATTTATTTTGGTTTGCACCATGGCCATTGGATAAGGATCCAATGGTGGAGGAGTTGTCTCCTACCTCCGTTAGGACTCCTTCTCGCGGCTACAGTAATACGAGTTTCCTCCGCGTTTTTCTCTTCTATCTTTCCTTCTCGGTGATTTCTGATTTTCGTTTTACCATCAACGTTGCTTTCCGGTTTGGTTGATCCCTATTTTAGTAGGGTTTCCTTCACTAGATCTCCCAGTCGGCTAGAACTTTCCTTTCCCTCCCCTGTTTTCTGGGTTTTGTTGATTCCTCGTGGAATCTGATCCCCGCTCCTATATATAGGGCTCTTCCGACGATACTTGAACCCCTAGTGATCTCCTGAATTGGATACTTTGGTCTCGATCGCTCTCCAACCCCGTATCTCTACTCCCTCTCTTTGTTCCGGCTACGGCGACCTCGCCTGGGGTGTTTCGTGTTCATCAGGCATTTTTCTGGGTGTGGTTTGCTTCCCGGTGGTGTGGCTGAGCTTTGCGTGCTCTCGGTTCGTGCACATATCAGGTATAACAATTTCCCCTCTTTGGATTGGGTTTCTGCTTCAACTGAAATCGCCGGTAGATGGTTACCCTACTCGTCGTGTTCGCTACCCTTTATCTTCGATTTTGGGTTATAAACTTCTCCCTGTCCGTTGATTGACTCCTCGTTGGTTCCTCTTCGCTACTCAGCTACCCCAGTTTGCATAGCAGTTTGCGATGGGGTTTTCTCGAGCCTCCATGGACCATTCTCGCTGTGGTCTGTCTCCCTGAGTTCGTCGAAGCCTGGGGAACATTGTTCCTTCAGGTGTTTTTGGCTGATTCGATGTGTTTCGCGATTTGGTGCTCAGGGGTCCTCGCTGAGCTTCGTCCTTGGCGTGGCTTTCGCGAGGGAAACAAACCCGATGGTGGATTCCCCGCTTTGCCCTCATCTGTCGTTTTGTTTTAGATTTTTGACCAGGGGTATTTTCGTCTTTTAACGCATATCGTCTTCTCCCTTTAGTTGTGTTCTTGCGAGGGATTGACCGGTGACTTGGCCGGCTGTGATTGGGCCAAGTCACGCGGGCCCCTCTGCTGTTATCCGCTTTTGATGCAAATTAATTACGTGGAATTACCTGATTGGTCAGTAATTAAAAATGTATAACTAATTATCGGCTTATCAGAAAATTATGGAAAAATATTCATTGGATTCAGAAAAATACAAGCTTTCGTTTGGTATTGGTTTTGTTTCCCGAATCTGCTGATTTAAAAGGGTGATTTTATGGATCTAATTAAATAAGATAAAACTTGAATAATTTATAACTAATAATCTATAAGTCAGAAAAATATAATAAAATAAGTTTTAGACTCGTAATATCATAACCTAAATTATGGGATAGTTTTCATAACCTAATTCACATAATAATAAAAAGGTAGTTTTTAGGGTTTGGTTTATATATATGAAATTGACATAAAATTGATATATGTGTTTAATAGACTCTTTGGTGACCTAGTTTTGGATCCAGAAGTGCTTAGGACCTGTTGGACTTTGATACTAAGGTATGTTGTATCCCCTATTCATCCATATTGAGCAATGCACCCACTTCATCATTCTTTTTGACTTTTGCCTACACATGTCTATTCTCTTGTTATCATGGTTCATGTGAACTATCCTGATTATTGAGATCTTGGATAATCTTTTGAAATCTTATCTTGTGTTATGGAACATGATGATATTGTTGATGGTATCTACCACTATGATGTGGAAGTTTATTGATGTTTCATATATTGACTATTGTGGAAAATCTTATTTGATGTTGACTATACTTTTCTACTTGCCTCTACAATTACCTGCTATGTGATTCAGTAACCCTAGAGTAGAATAATTGCATTGGTTTAGTCTCATTATAATTTGTGGCAATACTGTGATATTTTGGATGGTGGATGTGTGATTCCCCATTCCTGGGCAGGATGTGTGATTCCTGGCCCATACTATATGAATTTGATGGTGGATGTGTGATTCCCCATGTTAGGGCAAGATGTGTGATTCTTGGCCCATGCCTCACCAGGTTCAAGATGTGTGATTCTTGACCACCTTTGTCTTTTATAATATTCTAGTGTTATGCTTATCTCACATTTATGCAGGATATTGGTCATGATAGGTGCATGTGGCACTTCTTTATTGTTTTACGTATGGCAAGTATCTCCATGGTTATGAATCTTATCTTTTATGCCCGTATGGGTAGTCCTATTCTTTTTCATGGGAAGCATTCATACTTGATATCCTTATTGTCATATATTGCTCAAACTTTACTTTAGAATACACATACCAGCTTTTGCTGATATATGTTTCCTTTTGTTTTCTCTTTGGTGGGGTATGCTTCCAACCCCAGGTTAGATCGAGGAAGTAGCTTCAACAACAACCTTGTAGCTGATCTTTGGGAGGCTTGAAGAGGTGGTTAGATGACCCTCAGCTTGTCCTTGGCGATATGTTTAGTTTTCCTTTAGAAAACCTTTTGTGGTGAAGTGTTGTATAAAGCTTTGTAAATTGTTAGATAATATTTCTTTTCCGCTGCTACTCATTGTGTAATGATACTTACATGTTGAATGAATTGATCTTCATCCCTTTTGTGAAAAATTTTACGTGGTGTTTGGTTTAAGGGATGTGATCTTTTCTTTCTAGTAGAGGAGTGGTTTCACTTCTTTACAGGTTCAACCGACCTCAACTGAGGAGAGAATGACAACAAAGCCTCAACCGTGATCAAGCTCCAATCATGACCACGATCGTGGTTTAGGCCGTGGTCGAGGGGTTAAGTCAGTGGAGTGTGCCTATAAATAGGCCACCCACCTGACCCATCAAATGGGGGGATCAAGGATCAGATCTGATAGTACCACGAAGTGCTACCATATTCCAGACTCATCTTCATTCACCCATCCAATCAGTCTTGGATCTCCAAAGGCAGAAGTTGAGGAGAGTGAAGACTAAAGGCTCCATTTTTTTTTAGAGAAGAAGACCGTCTGTGCCATCGACCTTCACGATCTAGATCTTAAGAAGAACTGAGTTGTATCACGTTCTTCTCTCTCCATCTAGATCTATCACTTCTATTTCATTATACTTCCCTCATCACTTTGTGGAACTTGATGTATCTATCTTCTTGTAATGTTGTTATTATGCCTATGAACATGTGTGGCTAAACATCTTAACTTGGGTTGGGAGTATCCACTAAGGCTCTCCCAACAAGTATATTGTCTCTCCATTTTGAATATACATATACTCCTGTCAAGATTATCTCCATGCACCAGTTTTCATGCTTCACTTGTATGCTTAGCTACCATCTTGTGATGTTTAATTGTTGATATCTCGAGAGAGTAATGTCAATTTTATCTTGTGTTATGGAGTAGTATGAATGCATGATAATGTTGGAATGCTAAAGCTTGAGATCATATGTTCTGTTGCATGATTTTTGTGTAGTCGTCTCGAGGGAGAGGTTACCCCTTGACTTAGATCTATCCATATCTAGAGAGAGAAGGGAATTGTAACGACCCCGTCTCCCGGTAACCCCCAATTAAGGGAGACCCGAAGGTCAGAGCCATTATTCAATTAACAGGATCAAAGGTTCGACAAATAATCAATAATAATTAAATAAACTTTACCAACTAAAGCTAAAAACTGGTATAAAATAAAACTTTGTTTACCTTTTTAAAAGATGGGATTTCTAAACTTCTATCCATGAAGATGTTACTCTAACTAATCCTCCTGTGTACGTTACTTCTCATTTAATTCCACATATGCCACTTTACTGTTTGTTCTTTTCATTTGTACCTAAAACGCCGACAAACAAAACGTCGGTCAGTATATAGAAATATACTGGTATGTGGGGACAACCAAAACCTTGCACATATGGCTAACAATTTAATAATCACAAGCAAATTATTTAACAATCCAGTTTACACTTTTCGATATGACATTCTCCACCGCTTTTGCCCTAACCCTGGCATACCCACCTTAGGGTGCCCTTTTGCCAATGACTTAAGGTCACCTTCTCAATCCCGAGCTTGGTGCCTGGGGGTCACCACTCATGGTGCCCACTAGTCATGCAATATCATAGGCCACCTTCTTGGTGCCTGGGGTCACCACTCAAGGTGTCCATTGGTCTACCCATCTAGGCCTGACCTTTGGCATCATCCATCAGGGTGGCATGTAGGTGCGAGAATCCATAATTCTATTATTAATGTGATAATCATAGTGACTTTATAATTTGCAAATATGAATCATCCAACCAGTTTAATTGCAATCAATGCGATTAACCATCCGACAAACATGCGGGAAACTAATGCGGTTATTCATAAGAGTAACCACATACCTGATTTGTAGATTCAGCAAGCAATTAACGACTCCCAACAAGCAAGTAATCCAAGAAGCAATTCAACAATCAAAGAATTCCTGAAATAATCATGTAATTCCCTTTTTATTACTCTTGTCATTGAGATCTATTAAATCTAGCTTGCTTCCTAGGGTTTCTATTCCACTTTTAGGGTTTCTTGTACAATTAGGGTTTCCCTTTATCTTTCATTATTTTAAACCCCAATTTAACACATTTGATCACAAACCCTCATTATTCCAACATCTAATCCTCAGTTGGGATTAAAGACATAATTAACCATTAAATATATCCATTAAGCCTTTTCTACATTAAAGCTACTATTTTTATTCTTTTAATCCATGATAAGATCATTATATGCATTTATCATCACATATGAACTCGATTTGTTATTCATCCAAAAAAAACCCTAATTACTGCAGTTAGGGTATTTATCCACCAATTAAGAACTTAATGCTCAAAATAGCTTATATTCAACATACTCCAACTTTAATCATGAAATTAGTCAATTAAAGCCACTAAGATTCGAATTTATCAACATTAGGGTTTCAAGGCCCATTAAAGCCTATTTATGCACATAAACTCTAAATTAACCAAATTATGTGCAAAGTTCATCCTTTTTATTCTTAATGTTCCTTTTTATCATTAAAAGGCTAATATCAACTTTAGTCATCAATTAAGCCCTCCTAATCACATTAAACACATCAAAATAGGGTTTCTTAATCATCATTACATTAAAGTTAATAACTTATACTACTTTTCGAATTTCAAGCAGAATTAGGCTTCAGCTATATTTTATTTAGATTCCTCTCGATTTTCTGAGCAATTTTCATATTTTATGCGAACCTATCCGAGCTACGAATATTTAGTTATGAATTTTGCATTAAAACCTCACCTGAGCCAATCCGATTCTGCCACGTCACCCTGCGCATGCGCGGCTTGCTTTGAGTTTATAATTGAATTACCGTTGTGCCCCTACGTAAGTCGTAGCTTTAACAGCCCAGGGAGGGGCAATTTGGTCCATTGCAACCCGAGTCTTCTTCCTCGCGAGAAACCCTACCCTGCCGCCTGCAGCGGCTCGGGGTGGTTTCTATCCTTCCTCCCTCGGCCCCTATGGCGCCGGCAGACGCTCCATTACTTCCGTCTCCCTCCGCCGCACCTGCGGAGGGCTCAACCCTAGGTCTAGGTGGTAGGGACGTGGCTGGACGACCTGCTGTAGGTGAAGGTCGAGAGCAAGCAACCTGCTATTGCAGCGATTGCTTAGGGTGAGAGATCTATCACTCTCACCTCCCAGGACATGGCGGGGGTGGCAAACCACCATAGCAACTCCTCCTCAGTCTAACACGACTCTAAGGAAGCCCTTCTTTCCGCAACTAGGGTTTGCACACAAGAAATCAATGAAGAAGAAGAAGGACTGGAGGTGTGCGTGGGATTCTTCCTGGATTCGTCCCAGGGTTCTACCCCTCTTATAGAGGAGAGAATCCACGCCCCACGGTGCTCTGTCATGAACAAATAAAGTACTTTCCTAATAGGATTGTAATACCTTCATAGGAAACAAGCTTTCTCTCTCTTTTCCACTTTCTTTTATATCCCCTTTTCTTGTGATAATAGGATTTCGAAAATCCTTTCCTTTATCTCCTTATTACTTGCTTTTTAATTATTTATCACGAAATCACATTTTCTTTTAATAGAAAGATACTCCCTTTTATCCATATTACCAAATTCATCAATAACATATCACATTATGCTATTATTTGCAAACTTGGTATTTTCTCTTTCTTCTCCTTTATTGAGGTTCCTTGGATCCCAAGGAACTCAAAGATCTCGAAATTCCTCATTAAGGATACTCATTATCCTTCTAGATGCATCTAAATGCATTATTCTCATTATCTTATTTTATTTCTTATTAAAATATTTCCTTTTGTGGATTTCTCTTTATTTCTTTCTTATTTTCCTCATTAGTGTTCCTTTTATTATTAGGAATCTTTGGGAAACGAAATTCCACTAAGGATTACCCATTTATTTCTCTTTTCACACATTTTCCCTATTTCATCAATGTTTTCAATTTCTTTATTAACAAGGAAATACTTAATTGCTACTTTCTTTTCTTATTGCCTTTTCTTTGCAACTTTGGACTCCTTGGAACCCAAGGAATCTAAGAGGCACGAAATCCTCTTTGGATTTGCCTTCTAGAGGTTTCCAAACCTTTCTTATCTCAATTTCTCAATTATGCATTAATTGAATTTCCTTGTTATTGGGCCCAATAGCCAATAAAGCCCACAAAACACACAACAAGGCTATTTTCAACGAAACTCACTTATTCAACACAAATTATATCATCATTTGTTCCAATATCTTTAAAATGAGAAATTACATTTCTCAGCAAAATGAACCCAAAATTGGGGTTGTAACAGGAATAGACACCTAGTATGTTTGTTTGTAATCTTGATAGGAGTGTACGAGAGGGAGAGATGATGTTGCATGTTGTTGAGAAGTCTTAGTAGGTGAAGCCCAATCCAAGTTTCCCTCCATATCTCTATTTCCATCTTATTTTGTTATGCTTTGTTCTTCTTTTCTTTGGTTATTTGTTTTACTTTGGGTTGAGTACCATCGTTCCTTTGGGAACCCCTATTTAAACTACCCTTTTTATCCGAAGTATATGAGTGTGAGACTTCGTATGCTTAACACATGCCAACCTTGTCCCTATGGTTCAACTGTGATTACTACATCATACCCCGTGTAATAGTTGCAGGGGCATAAGTGTCAGGTTACTTTCTTAAAAGTCCGACTAGTCTAGATCTGCTCCTTTTTGGACATGTTATTTAGGCATGTCAATCCCCTTTTGAAGGATGACAAACCGTTCAGTACATGTATTAAAAGTTCTCTTCTAAAATTGCACATACAGAGACATTTGGGGTTTCAAAGAATTGAGTTCATGTTCTCTCCATAAATTTATGCTATTTGTCATGTTATATTATCTTTCATAACACAAACTAAGTAGATTTATGTTCATATGTTTATAAGAAAGAATCTATGTCAAATTCCTCTTTGTCATATCAAAAAAATGGGGTGGCCTAGAAGAGAACAAAAAGGGTTTGTTGAAGAAATGAAGATAATCCAATTAAGAATTTGCAATTGAGAAACTAAAGATGCAATTCTAATAAGTAACATCAAAATATGCAATAATGTAACAAAAACTAATAGATATTACATTCAAGGATCAAAACATGAGTATATAGATACAAGTGTGGGAAATATATAATAGCACTATTTGGATCTGTGTCATATGGAAAAATTGACCACTAAAAATGTCACTTGTACACGTGAAGGAAATAAAGAGATATATAAAAACAAATAATATGCAAGTAAAGAAATCATAAATGCATATTAGTTACTAGAAACCATATATAACATCCAAAGATGAATTCCCTTTGATACTTAAGGTTGTATAATCAGTAAAAGTAACCACAAGATAGAGCAAACAGAAGCATTATAATGATAGTCAAGAGATTTATAAGAAAAGAGTTAGTCATCAAAATTGGATAACAACTACTAAAACGTAACTATATTAAATAAATACAAAGTTTCATATAAGAATTTTTAGGAAAACATAGATTTGCAATTTAATCATGGAAGCATGCATTTCAAATAAAATGAGACATTGTGGAGCTCTAAGAGTATAGGGAGTGTCTGAGAGGATCTAGTTGAGATGGATTTTCTTGACTTTTAGCCCTTTTGTAATAACATGGTGCAATACCATTGGTCGAGTTGTTAAAGTAAAAACTCTTCTAGATGAAAATGTTGGCAAAACCCCTAGATTGCCTACCGATCAAGTTTTTTTAGAGCAATCTCATATCATAAGAAACTATTTTTGATAGATACAAGTTTGTCTGATATAAAGTTAGAGGTAAAAAAATGCAATTGTGGTATACACATGTATACTCAAGTTAAAAATGCACTTTCAAATAATCATTGATTTTTCCTTGACTAGGGAGTAAATTTAGATCACATTTGGTAAAAATTGATTCAAATGTGTATGTGGAATGCATACAATCGTAATTGCCATATAATCACGATAATCAAGATGAATACAATGTTGATAAAAGGATCAAGGTAGGATTTCAACTAGAAGTATTCAATATCAACATGTCATTCTCACTATTTGTTACCACACCATACTCCCTCACTTTTTTTATACTTCATGACGCACACTATGAGAGTTTTTCTTATTATAGCTACACATGCAAACTTCTAGTAGCACAAAAACTTGCCAAACACAAACAACATTTCCCTTGTTTGTTATGCAATATTAGACAACTCCCTCTAGTAGCAATGAATCCTATCATCTGTAAATTCTTATGTCAACCATTTGCTAAAATATTTTTGATATTTTTCTTCATATGTTCTGATAATAACATATTCATAATTTCTACTTGGATAGATTGTGATACATAGGCAGTAGGTAGGGTTGATGATAAAAAGTCCTTTTGTCCATTAGTTTTATTTCCAACTTTTGTTTCATATTTCCTCTACTATTCAAAGGTTCAAAAAGTACTTATTTTGACACCATGTTTAACCTCATTACATATAAAGTGCTACTGCAATATTTACCAAAGGATCATCCTTTGGATGTTTTAACGACAAAGTTGAGCTCCAACCCCAAAACCCAATCACATCTATGATCTAGAAGTAGAATAATAAGAACTTGAACACCATTGAACTACGACTGCATCAAATATAAGGTCTCTTGTATTTAGAACTCCAAAATAGTGAAGGAGAGCAAATATTTTTACTTTTACCATGGTGATAAGGATCAAAGATCCGCACCTTACAAGATGATGATTCTGAATTGTGCTATAACTCACACTTGGATGTAGTGACCAATTTATTTATGAAAATAAACCCTTATCCACATAAAGAAATAGATAATATAAAGCAAAATGAAATGATAGAGAAATATGTGACTCAATAATATGATTTCATGTTATTCAAAAATGTATTATTTAAAAAGTGCACAATGTTTTTGGCAACACTAGAAATCCTACACTAATTGTTTTTTATAATGTGATACATTAATGCATTACCTCTCATTTCTCTTTTTAGGTTTATACTAACATTAATGTTACATTTAAAACACACACTTTATCCTTTTTGTACCATGGCTTACATTCCATAACAAACCCAACATCATGAAATTCTTCATATGACTCATGTCTCCAGTTCATGCATAAGAAAAGTCAGTAGAATGCGTTCTTGATCCCTTTCTTAAAAATGAATCACACAATCCTAAGGAAAGAATACTTAGACTTTTCACCATATCTTCCATTAGAAAGCCCAATTTGATGTCTAGTGGATAACCTTCATTTTCACTTTAACTGGGTTTGCCTTTGAACATTTATAACAATATATACTTATGTTATTTTTTAGAGAATCACTTGTATGTAATTTCTTAGTTGATTACCAAAAGGGAAAATGAGTTGTAGTGACAATTATGGGGTGGAATAAAAACTCCTAGAGATAAGTGAGTGTTAGCATTCCATTAGGACCCATTAAACATTTAAGACAATATTATTAATTCGAGGTTATGTTCAAGCATTACATCGATTCCATTTATAAATTTCTCCATCTGTAGTGGATCACATCTCATATATGGACATAATATGGAATGGATGAAAAATAGGTGCACATGATGCAAACGAAGACATCAAATAGATGATTCTTACACAAATATATGATGTAAATATTTGAAATAGACCAGACATATTATCACTAACACTCACTTCTCATTTCAATTATGTTTCATTGATGTATCCTAAGATATTGACCAAGGGTTTATATTGTTGTGCTAATATTGTAGTATTATAGCGGAGAGTGATCTAAGATGGTCATGATGAGAAATGGAGGAGATGACTCCTTGTGGACCTTCACACTTAGGTACCTCATTTCAACCCCAATGGAGGTTATCATAACACTTTCCGCACTCTCCTTGAGATGGGCAAGTCATCCAAGAAGGCCCAAACTAATACTTGAGTGGGCATATGATGATAAATTTCCCTATAGCACATCCAACACTTCTTGTAACATCCCTGACATGGGTTATGTACTAACCCTAGGTGTTTTGCTTAATTAAGTGGTTAGATGCTTGTGTTTATCCTTGGAAATGTAATTAAGGCTTTTGAGGAACTTATATTTCTATTTCAGTCCTTTTTGAATAATGTTGGAACATTGTTGTGTTAATTATGGACTAAAGTGCAAATTACCCAATTAGAGGGGTTAACTTGCAAATTGCAAATGTTAAAGATGTTCCTCTGATGTTGAGACATCATGAGAATGAATATTATGTGGTGATATGGATTCCACAAGCTTGAGCATCAAGATATAGCTTGTAGAGCAATCCTTGTGCCTTGAAACCTAGTTTTGGTGTAAAGTGCAATTTACCCAAAACCTAGGGTTCAACATGTAAACTATACCTCTAAAGGATCTCTCATGGTTCTTGGCATCAAGTAGAGCAAAGGAAATGAGAGGGGCGCCTCATTTGAATGATCATGGTAGGAGTGGAAATTACTCACACTAATAATATATTAAACAATATCCAATAAGGGTGGATATCAGTATACCTCTCTTTATGGTGTTAGTTCTTTCCTTTAAACCTTGAATAATTGAAAAGCCTTGCAATATTAGAAGGTGACCACGTATCTAAAGGATGGAGTAACTTTGATGGTTTTAGTTGGGAAATAAAAGAAGATAATCCTCTCTTTTCTTGAAAATACCCATAAATATATAAAGGAGTCCTTATCAACAAAGCAAAGGATCATTCCTTAGTTCTTTTCTTCTTATCTTCTTGCTTTGACCGACCAAGAAGGAGCTCTGGAGCAGAGGAAGGACGACCTCACTGACTTGGTAAGTATTGGTCATCATCTACCATGAATTCATGGTGGAAACCCTAAAACAAGGTCGGTTTATTGGTTATCTTCACACGATTCTTCTTTCTAGCCATCTTCTTCATCCAAAAAGTGGAGGAAAGACCTTGGACACCTACTGAAGCTCGAGCCACCATTAAAGCTACGAAGCTTGGAGCTCTAGATCAGTCCTAGAGGTGGGTTTTATAACTCTAAACCTTGAGCTTTATTTATGCATCTTCATCTCCATGAAAAATCGTTAGTTATTCTTCTTCCTTTGCTACTCTTGTGTTCTTGCTAGCAATTCTGTGAAGAACTGCCTATGTTCTTGAGGTAGAAGATGATGACGTTAATTCCTATGTTTATCCAAAAATTTACTTTAGAAAACGTTCTCCAACCCTTGCTCAAACGGTTTCCAAACCGTTTGAATGCAAACAGTTTCAAACAAACCGCATAGACGCAAATGGTCCAAGACCGTTTGGAAGAGTTGACCAGGCGTTGACCATTTGGAGGTCTGTTTTAAATAATGTACACTAATCACCTACCAAAAATCCTCAATTAATTCCAAGTGGATCACCAATTGAAGGCCCATCAACCATTTAAACCCCAATCGGGTCAATTGCTTATTTCAATAATTGAATTATGTTGAAGTTTGGGTTGAGTGGTCCAAACGATTTCAAAACCATTTGGGGATCACCAAAACGGTCTGAAGACCATTCGGTGATCACCCAAGACCATTTGTAGGTCTAGGGTTAAGAAGGGTTGACCAATTGAGGGTCCAATGACATCAAGTTGATGAATAATTGATTGCTGATTTGGTGACCAAACCTAGGGTTCAAACCTTAATTGAATGACTTGGTTTTTGGTGAAATAATGGGAAAACGGTCTCAAGACCGTTTGGAGGATATCCAAATGATCCTAAGACTGTTTGGTGGTCACCCAAGACCGTTTGTAGGTCTAGGGTTGACTATGGTTAAGTGGTTTAAGATCTAAAGGTAACAAGTTGAAGTGCAATTGATTTTTGACCTAGTGATCAATCCAATGAGCTAAACCTTAATTGGGTGAACTAGTTTTTGATGTTGACTTGAGCAAACGGTCTTAAGACCATTTGGAGGTCATCCAAATGATCTTAAGACCGTTTGGGGTCAGATCATGATCAAATTGATTAATGGTTCAATTGTTTCAAATCAATTAAATTCATGTTGAAGTATGTTGAAGGGTCATCGATTTCAAACCCTAATCCAATTGATCCAAGCCCTAATTGATGATCAATTGAGGGCCAATTAAGTTTCAAATCAGTTGAGGGTTGACCTAATTGACTCAATTGATGAATGGCTAACAAGTATATGATCGATTGAGGGGTTCAACATTGGAAGCCCTAACTCAATTGAAGTGGTTGAGACACTTTTTGGTCCATGCGGTTTTGAGGTGGTTTGGACCAAACGGTCTCAAGACCCGTTTGGGACCAAATGATCCCAAACCGTTTGATCTCATGCGGTTTCAAGATTGGTTATGTCCATGCGGTTTCAAAGTCAAAGATGACCAAACGGTCTTTACCCCATCTTGGGGAAACGGTCTTGAGTGTGCACTTTACCAAACAGTTTCAAAAGTCAACAAGACCAAACGGTCTTCAACACCAAACAATTTCAAGGTTTGTCCAAGATCATTTGGGGGTTTAGTGTACAAGACCATTTGAGGTCTAAAAAGGTTAAGATCATTTGATGCCTTAGTGGTCAAGATGGTTTAGTGGTTGGTTAACCTAAACCTCATAGATACTTAAGGTGGTTTAAGGATCAAGTAATTAGTTGATTAATGCATGTTATAATCAGTGGTGATCATTACAAAGATACCTTGATGGGATAGAGTGACCTATACCCTTTGATCAAGTGAGCCTTAATGACCATAATAAGAATAACATAACCCATGATGTCAATGGTGAATTGAGTTAGCTCAATCAAGGGTGATGAAAACATCAACTTATAGAAAGATGAGAAAGAGGACTTCTTATATAATCAAGCAATAGACATTCAACATGAATGGATACCTAATTAGGGTATGATCCATGTTAGTGAGATCATGAAACCCTAATTATGATGGTTAATGAATCATAACCCTATATTGAGGGTAATAATGGAAGTATTTCTAATGTATGATGATGATGAAATCCTAATCTATAATGATGACATGGTATACCTTAATTAAAGGTACTTTGCTGGTCACTCCTACTTACGGTGAATAGTAAACCCTAATCTAGGGAAATGTGATGATGTGAACTGTAAACCCTAATTTTGGGTTATCCTTTTAAGCATGAAACTCGATGATTGAATTATGAAATAAGGAATATATGCCCTTGTAAGCTAAGGGGTTGGATAACCCTAAATTGAATTGAATAAGAAATCCTAACCCTAGAAACCAACTGTGGTGATGTAACACGGTCTTGGTAACCTTCTGTAGCACGACCATGCAAGGTAGCACAGCCGTGGTATCTTCCCCTTGCATGGCCGTTCTTGGCTACACGGCCGTGATGTTCTATACTTGACTGGGAAATAATTTGTATTGTGCTGATATAGATATAATGTGCATGTTATCAATTGTGTTAGTCATGTAGGTCTTTATAAAGAAGTGAGCATAGCTAGGTAAGGGTTATGATGCCATATTCATCAAAATCACTTTATAAGATTTGAAAGTAATGATATGCTATGTTGCCTAGTAAGAGGTAACATATGAGATTGATAGGCTATATGAGCCATGAGAAATATCTGCATTGCTACAATCATGTTCATGCTGTTAAATGACTTGATGACAATATGTTACTTGGTAGCAAGTGTTTTGATGATCTAAGGGTTTGAACACCCATATTCTTGAATCATTATGATGATATGGTTAGGGATTGATATCCCAATGTTAACAAATGGTGAGATGAACTTGATACAACTAGTACTCTTTCTTTATAGCAATTGTCTTATTGGTTTTTGTTTGAAAACATGTCTGATGCTAAAAGAATGCCCTAATGTACTTAAATAATCATGTATAATGATATCATGTAGATCCCTGACCATAGATCCATCATTGTCAGAAGTTAAATGATGGTGAAACATGTTTTCCTTAGGGAACTCCTGGAGAGCATACTTTTGAGTATATGGGGGTATGGAAGTGCATATCCTTACATCCTAATGTAGGAATTGATGTGAGATGTACATTTAATCTCTCAATCCTTCATTATATGTTTATGCCAGGATGATGTTGTTAATGCCGCATCGATGAGAGATAAACAAGAAATCCCTCGATGGTGAAGAGAGTACAACACGCCACTGTAACTCTAATAGTGAAGTTGCCTAAATACCCTGGAAAGCTATTATAGCAGAGACACGAGATGTCCTGCATGTTGTTCCTCACACTGACTGAGGAAGATGAGGTCATAGGAATCCGGCTCTTCTGATGACCTATGTATGGTACCGATTGTGATTTCGTAATGGTCGGTTGGAGTATGAGTGGTGTAACTCATCTCCTCAGGGCATAAATATGTTTGAAAAATGTAATCAGCCTTATAGCATAATTGCTTAGGTTGAACTATGAGAAACAATGATTGATAATACATTGTTTATAATGCTCTAGTTGATTAACTAGTATACATGTTCTTCATGTTCCTTATTGATATATGTCTTGTCATTCAATCAAGTTATAATTGAAATGATTGCTTATAAAATACTGTTCTACTTAGCTCATACAATGTTTTACATGTTGTTGAATATTTATAGTTCTACTGCTCAATGTTATTCCATTATTGCAATAACAATGCTTCTGGAAGAGAGTTATAACTCTCGCTGGTACAATTATTCAATTGTCTCACCCCCATGGGATTCAACTTTTTAGGTAGACGTCGAGGCCGAAGGAACCCTTCAGTGGGTGAGCAGCAGCAACAGCAACAACATCAGGGATAACAGTGATCCTGAGGTGGAAACATTGTCTGTTAGGTCTTGTGTATAAGAATGTCCTATGTGTCGTCTTTGTACTCTCATGTCCTAGGAATCAATAGATGGTTTTATATAGATATGAGATTTTGGTGTAATGCCTCGAGATTTTTGTATCTTGCCTTGAACAGTTAACAGGGCAGGTGATGCTTGTAACCCTCGATATGTGATATTACAGAGATGTAATGACTGACGAGTTTGTAAATAACTTAACTTATTCTTTATGAAAGAGTTTTACCATTTAAGGATCTCTTTACAAAAATTTTTAATTTTTAGTGATTTTCAGTAATTATGCTGCTAATTAATCGCTTCCGCTTCCGTTGATTTCATTTTGATAAGTTGGAGTCCCACAATTTAGTGGTATCAGATTTCTAGGTTCGCTGAGTCTACAGAGACATAAGACTTAGGTTGTTGAGTCTGTTCTAGTTCCTTCCAGTATATCTGATAGTGTCTTCTTCTCATTTAGGAGGGGAAGATAAAACTAAAGATGTCTAGATCACACGAGGAACACGTTGCTGAGAGTAGTGTTGCTACACCCAGAGGAGGTGCAAGAAACCAAGAAAGAGAAGAACATGTGCCTGAACCACCCCAGTTCAATCCAACTGACATGGGGAACCCAGCCGTCCACGCCATGTTTGGGCAGTTCATGACTGCAATGACACATATGACTGATAGGATGCCTATACCTACACCTAGGGCACCTACCCATCCTGAAGGACAAGGATTCGGAAAGACGTTTGAATGACTACGCCGGTTTGGATCCACAGAGTATGCTGGAATAGCCGACCCAGCAGATGCTGACTTGTGGTTAACTGAACTAGAGAAAGCCTTTAGAATCCTGAACATCCCAAAAGCTGAGAAGGTTAGGCATGCTTTGTATCTTCTCAAGGGGAGTGTTGGTCATTGCTGGACCATGGAAGAACAGAAAAGGCCAGGTGTGGAGATTGCATGGGAAGTTTTCCGACGGGAATTTATCAACAGATACTTCCCTAAGACGTTTCTGGATGAGAAAATCTCTCAGTTTGAGAGGTTAAGACAAGGTCTAATGAACATTAGTGAGTACGAGGCTAAGTTCATGGAGCTTTTGTGGTTCTGTCTGCACATGGCAACCACCGATGAAGAAAGGATTAGGCACTTTGCGAAAGGATTAAACGTTGAGTTGACTACTCTTGTGTCTGCTCTGGAGAACATGGAAAGGTTTGCTACCTTCGTGGAATCTGTCAGAAGGGTAGAGAGGTATGTGGCATAAAAGAGATAGACCAAGAACAAGAATATGTATCCCCAGTTTCTAGGATCCTCATCTAAAGGTTTCAAGAAACCAAGGTTTTCTGTGCCTACACCACCACCTAGATTCAGTACCCAGACACAGTGGACGTCAAATAGGGGTAGAGGACGAAGCTTACCTTTAGAAGGAGCTCGTAGCTCAGCATCTATGTCGGTTACAGGACCACCCAGACCACAACAACTGAACCAAAGCTGTTACATATGTGGAAAGATGGGACATCTGATGAAGGATTGCAGAGCCAGAGAAATGAGTGTAACTCAACCTCAAAGGAAGAGTCAGCAAGGATCTCAAAGGTGACTGTTTCCAGGTAACGCTAGAGGACATGGACAAGCGTCCCAAGCTGGATCATCGACACCAAGTCATCGAGCACTGAATCAACCACAGCCGACGGCGAGATTCTACGCAATGAATCCACCTGATGCAGTGATCAACCCTCGGGTTGTGGCAGGTCAGATGGAATTATTATATTCTGATATGTCTACATCTTGTGTTGTATCCGTTTTAATTGATCCGGGTGCTACACACTCCTTTATCACTCGAAGAGTGGTTCTTGACTGCAACCTGACTATAAGTCATAGAGCAGATAGATTGTTGTTAGAAACTCCATTGATGGGATCTGCCGTGTTGCAGGAGATATGTTCTCCTTGCATCCTCTTATTTTCTGAATTTCACATTCAAGTGGATCTTATACCACTTGAGATGCATGTATACGATGTAATCCTTGGGATGGATACCTTAGAAAGGTATAAGATTGTCTTGGATTGTGAGTCCAAGCAAGCTGTGTTTGCTGATGATAGTGACATGTGGGTCTTTCAAGGAGATAGAAAGATTCTACCAACATGTCTTGTGTTGGCTATGGTTGCTGAGAAGTTGCTGAGGTAGGGATGTTATGCATTGTTGGCCCATGTGGTAGATACTACCATGGAAGTTCCTGTAGTCAGGGAATTTGAAGATGTATTTCTTGAAGAACTTCCAGGTGTACCACCACCACGGGTGATTGATTTTGAGATAAATTTAATTCTGAACACGCAACCTATAGCACAAACACAGTATAGGATGGCACCTGCTGAGATGGATGAACTTAAGAAACAGCTGCAAGAGTTTCTCGAGAAGGGTTTCATCTGACTGAGTACTTCACCTTGGGGTGCTCCGGTCCTCTTTGTTAAAAAGAAAGATGGATCAATGTGGTTGTGCATTGATTACAGACAATTAAATAAAGTAACAATAAAGAATAAGTATCCTCTACTGAGGATTGACAATCTCTTTGACCAGTTGCGTGGTGCAACCATCTTCTCAAAGATAGATTTGAGGTCGGGATATCACCAACTGCATATTAAGGATGGTGACATACCTAAGTCTGCCTTTAGGACAAGGTATGGTCATGAGTTCACAGTTATGTCGTTTGGACTAACTAATGCACCAGCTGCATTTATGGAACTCATGAATAGAATCTTCCGACCTTTTCTCGATCAGTGTGTTGTTGTCTTTATAGATGACATTTTGATCTATAGTAAAGATGCTCAGCACCACGAACAACATCTTCGTCAGACTCTAACTTTGCTAAGAGAACATAAACTATATGCTAAGTTTAGCAAGTGTGAGTTCTGGTTACCAGAAGTTTCTTTCCTTGGACACGTAATATATGCTTCAGGTATACGTGTTGACCCTAAAAATGTAGAATCTATTCTGCTATGGGAGAAGCCGAAGACACCGATGAAGATCTGTAGTTTCTTAGGGTTGGCAGGCTATTACCGGAGGTTCATTAAGAACTTTAGTTCTATAGCTTTACCCTTGACTAAGTTGACCAGGAAGGATGTTCCTTCTACTTGGAGTGACAAGTGTCAACAATCATTTTAGCTGTTAAAGGAAAGGTTGACAAGTGCACCTGTGCTTGTGTTACCTAAACAAGGGAAAGGATATATAGTTTTCTGTGATGCCTCTAAGAATGGACTTGGATGTGTGTTAATGCAGGATAAACAAGTAATTTCTTTTGCTTCTCGACATCTTAAGAAACACGAGGAGAATTATCTGACACGCGATCTAGAACTAGCTACTGTAGTTCATGCTTTGAAGATCTGGAGACATTATCTTTATGGAGAGACATTCCAGATTTTCACAGACCATAAGAACCTTAAGTATATCTTTTCTCAGTATGATCTTAACATGAGGCAACACCGCTGGATGGAATTAATCAAGGATTACAATTGTACAATTGATTATCATCTAGGGAAGGCCAATGTAGTTGTTGATGCTTTGAGTAGGAAATCAGCAACACCAGCCTTAGATAGAGCACAGTTAAATTATTTAATGTGCTCTAGGAGGGATATGCTTATCTCCTTAAGGCAAGACAATGTACAGTTAGAAGTATCATTGTTAACCGGACTGTTAGCTGAGATGCATATAAAACCTACTCTGAGACAGTAGATAAAGGAGGCACAACAAGTTGATGCTGCAGTTCAACTGATCAGATCAGAGTATGGTAGTGAGAAACGAGAATGTTTCCATGATTCAGATGATCAAGTAGCTTGTTATCATGGTAGAATGATAGTGCCAGATGTGGATGACTTGAGGAAGTTAATCCTGGAAGAAGCTCATTCTTCAATGTATGCTATGCACCCAGGAAGCACCAAGATGTATCGAAACTTGAAAGATATGTATTGGTGGCCTGGTTTGAAGAAGGACGTTGTTGAGTTCGTTATGCGGTGTCATGTGTGTCAGCAAGTTAAGGATGAACACCAGAAGCCTACAGGGACAATGCAACCTTTGCCCATACCACAGTGGAAGTGGGATCATGTAACCATGGACTTTGTGGTTGGTCTACCCAGGACAACCAAAGGACATGATTCCATCTCGGTAATAGTAGATAGGTTGACCAAGACAACACATATCTTACCTGTCAAAACAACCTATTCTGCTGAGAAGCTGGCACAGTTATATGTCGATGAGATAGTACGGATGCATGGAGTCCCAGTTACCATTGTTTCTGATAGAGGTCCCCAGTTTATGAGTCATTTTTTGGGAGCGAATTCATAAAGATTTAGGCACACAGTTAAGGTTTAGTACAACTTTTCATCCTCAGACTGATGGACAGTCAGAAAGGACTATACAGACTTTAGAAGACTTGCTTAGAGCATGTGTCCTTCAATTTATAGGATGTTGGGATCTGCACCTAAGCTTAATAGAGTTTGCCTACAATAATAGCTATCAACATAGCATTGACATGGAACCTTATGAAGCTTTGTATGGTAGACGTTGTAGATCACCCCTATGTTGGTATGAAACTGGTGAATATCAAATTTTAGGTCCTGATCTTGTGCAGCAGACCACCGAGAAGATTAAAGTAATACAACAACAAATAAAGACTGCACAAGATAGGCAGAAATATTACGCCGATAAGCGTCGTAGACCTTTAGAATTCCTGGTTGGAGACAGAGTGTACCTCAAAGTCTCACCTTGGAAAGGAGTTCTTAGATTTGGAAGGAAAGGAAAGTTATCTCCTAGGTTTATGGGGCCTTATCCAATCATTGAATGGATTGGAAAAGTAGCTTATAAGCTAGAGTTACCACCAGAGCTACAGAAGTTACACCCTGTGTTCCACATTTCCATGTTAAGGAAATGTCATCCTGATACAGAATCAGTTCTACAACCTATGGAAGTAGAGTTGAATGATGATGTATCTTATGAAGAAGGACCTCTATCGATCCTTGATAATAGAATTAAAAAGTTGAAAAAGGAAGACTTAAGTCTTGTGAAAGTCCTCTGGAATCACCGTGGTATTGAAGAAGCCACGTGGGAACTAGAGGAAGAGATGAGAAGAAAATACCCTGCTCTTTTCTCTTAATATGTTTTGTAGATGATTTCGGGGATGAAATCCTTGTAAGGGGTGGATAATTTGTAACATCCCTGACCTGGGTTATGTACTAACCCTAGGTGTTTTGCTTAATTATGTGACGACCGTCTCGCGGAAACAAGATTAACTAATGTGGAAGCGTTCATCAAGCAGCGGATTAGCGAAAATCACTAAAAATTAAAACCTTTTTATCAAAATATCCATTGAAGAAAAAATTTCTCACATAGAACCAAAGTAACATAATTACATTCTTGTTCACAGGTACATATTTTGTATCATCTCCTTTTGAGAATTACAAGCATTAACTGTCCTGTCAAGCTAAACACAGGCAGTATAAAATCTCAAGGCTCTAAGCCAAAATCTCGAAAGCACTAACTACTACTCCGAGGACCTGAGAGTGCAGAGACGACACATAGGACTCTATTTACATCTATAAAAGGCATAACAGTCAGTGTCTCCACCTGAGACTTCACTGTTGTCTCTACTGCTGCTATTGTTGTCCTTCACCTATTGAAGGATTCCTATCTCCTCGTTCGCGTCCACCTAAAAATGTGGTTCCCATGGGGGTGAGACAATTATAAAAATTTCCCCAGCGAGAGTTATAACTCTCCGCCAGTAACATTGTTATTGCAACTTAAGAAGATAAATATGAATGGAAGAATCATTTTTGTATAGCAGCAGATATTTTAATGTCTAACATATTAGAACATTATTCTATATCAGAAGCATTGCAACTATAACTTGATAGAATTAACATGTCATTTATCCTTTAAGGAATATAAAGAACATGTATAACATCTATTCAAACTACAAAATCATTACCACTGCTTTAACTCTCTTCAGGATTAGATCATATATCTAAAGCCTGGTATTATCATTGTAGAGTCATGGCCCGTAGCCATATTCTTTTCATAAAGTGTTGGGATCTTAATCCCTCAATTCACAACTGGAAATTCTCATCCTTTCACAATTTCAATACCCTAACCATGTGATTCTGGGTGTTTAAACCCTTAGCTCATCACCTGAGCATTGTTACCACTTCCTTAGGTAACTAATACCTTTAGGTCATTTGACCAAGGTAAGTATGATACTTGATGCCTATTAACTCTCTTGCTACCTCTTATCAGACAACAAGATATATTATGGCACACAAGGCCCAATAAACAAATTCAAATTAATAACATATCACAGCGCATACCTGGCTATGCCCATCATCTCATGATACCTGCATGGTTAGCACATATGATAGCAGCACATCAATTATCTATCAACATCATGCAAAAACAATGTATTAATAATTCAATGGTATTACCCTTAATCCTTCACCAGGATTAGGATTTCCATCACACATCTCATGTGTCATTCATCCAATCATATTGGACTTATATCACAACAAGGTATACCAGTATTTGGGGTGTTGGATATGATATCTATCATATCTTAATGTCTCACTTCCCTCAACACCATTAACTTTCTTAAGTTCACATACTTAGCTTGTATTAGGGTATTACCCATCCTAATACTTTATGCACCAGTTTATCACATTCATCATGTAAAGTAGTGATCAATTGTCACTTACTTGGAATATACAACTATTGCCAATACTATGGATTCATACATAAGTCAGGAATTAATAAAAAGACCATGTTAGGTCCTATTCAAAACAAACTCTAAGTCAAACATAGAGTACCACAGCCGTGCAACCAAAAACGGTCGTGCTAAGGGAAGCCACCACGGCCGTGCTACCTTGCACGATCGTGCAAAATGAAAATACCACGGTCGTGCTACCTAACACGGTCGTGCTACAGGAGTTCACCTCTTGAATCATATTCAAGCATGAATTCTATTCTCTTATTAGGGAATTATGGTTTCACATACCATTTCCCTTCATTAGAATAGGGATTGCATATAGCACCACCCTTCATTAGGGTTTCATATTACATTACCCATAATTAGGGTTTACTACTCAATCCCCATTAGGGTTTCTCATAGAATCACCCTCAATTAGGGCTTTACATGGATACACCTTCAATTAAGGTTTGAGTTCAATAACCCTGTCAATTAGGGTTTATGTTCATGTTTAGGGTTTCATGATCTCTTTGCTTAAGGATCATAACCCTTAATCATCACATGAATCATATTCATGTATGAATTCATACTATCAACTTCTCAACCTGATTAGGTCATATCAACCCTTCAGTCGAGTACATACAACTATGATTAACATAGTGTACCAAGTCATTGATCCTATAAGCAATTAGGGATTCATCCCTTAATTGGCACTTAATTACTTAGGTACTATTAGGGTTTCAACCATTTTTACCTTCATTGATTATCATTACTAATCATTGTTGGATCAATAGAACATTCATCATCTTAATTCTCAAAGATTCAATCACATTGGATCTCCATTACATAAGGTATCCAGTTGAATTAGGGTTTACTATTCATCCTAATTAGTGATTTCACATGTAGACAACCTCTTAATAGGATTATACATGGAATCAGCCTCAATTAGGGTTTACATCATATATTGGATCCATGCATTTGTTATGCATTAATGATTAGTACCATTAAAGGTATCTCCCACCTAATCACATTAGGTTTACAAAAATGTTTGATCAATTGGACCTTCAATAACTTGAGGTATCCAAATAGATTGATCAATAGAACCTTCAACTGCACTGGGTATCCATTTGGATTAGTCAATTGAGTCTTTAATATCATTGGGTACTCAATTGAATCAACCCATTGTTCCTTCAATTACTTTAAGTACTCAATTGGATTAACCAATTGATCCTTCAATTGCATTGGGCATCCAATTGAATTAACCAAATTGAATCACAAACGGTTTGAAACCGTTTAAGCAAAAAGATTTGAAACCGCATGGACTTGAAACCGCATGGGTCTCAAATGGTTTGAGACCATTTGGTATCAAACGGTCTTGAGACCGTTTGGTCCAAACCTCTCAAAACCGCATGGACCAAAGAGTCAATCAAGACTTCAACAACACTCAATTCCAATCTATGGAATCTCAACCAATTGGATCATCAACTCAATCATCAATTGAGTCATGAACTCATTCCTTAATTGGAACTTCAATTAGGGTCTGATCTCAATGGAATTAGGGTTTATAAACACCAATTAGAGATTTGAAGTTGATCATCAATCAAGCTACTAATTATGTTTCGATTGATTGCATTGGATCTTCAACCATTGAATTCATGGAACCAATCATCAATTGGACCTATGCTCATACTTCAATTGAGTTTAGCAGGTCAACCTTCAATTGATTTGACCCTCACTTGGTCATCAATTAGGGTTTGATTCAATTGGATTAGGGTTTAGAATCGATGATTCAACAACACTCATCAATACAAGATTGTTTACTTTGAAACTTTTGAACCATCATCCAAATTGGGTATGACCTGACCCCAAACGGTCTTGAGGTCGTTTGGATGACCTCCAAACGGTCTTGAGACCGTTTTCCCATCATATCACTCAAATCCAAGCCATCCAATTAAGGTTTGGATCATGGAATTGATCACCAAATCAGCATTGCATTGTATATCAGCTTGGTACCTTTAGACCTTCAAACACCTAACCATACTCAACCCTAGACCTCCAAACGGTCTTGGGTGACCACCAAACGGTCTTGAGACCGTTTGTCTCATCCAAACTTTGGATTCTAGTGAAATTTCATCAAGGTTTGGTCTATCGAGTTGATCAACAAATCAACACTTTATTGCAATATGATTTGGTACCTTTAGACCTTCAATTGGTCAACTATACTTGACCCCAGACCTCCAAACGGTCTTGGGGTGACCCCCAAACGATCTTGAGACCGTTTGGGTGATCCCCAAACGGTCTTGAAACCGTTTGTGCTAATCAACCCAAAATCTCCAATTAACTCATTGGAATTTCAGCACTATTTTCAATTAGGGTTTGCCCAATTGAATAGCCTTCAACTCACGATTCCTTGGGAGTTAATCCCTCAAATTTGGTGAGTCATTAGACCACATCATTAGGAACAGTAATCCCAAACGGTCAACCCTTGGTCAATGCACGCAAACGGTATTGAGACCGTTTGCCCAAAACGTTCAATTAAATCAGATTGATAATCAGCACTTAATCCAATTAGGTTTCCCTAATTGATTAGCCTTCAACTCACGATTCCTTGGGAGTTAATCCCTCAAATTTGGAGGGTCATCAAAAACATAATTATGAACAGGAATCCCAAACGGTCAATGCTTGGTCAACTCACGCAAATGGTCTTGAAACCATTTTCTCAAACAGGTCAAGTTAATCTGGTTGAAAATCAGCATTTAATTCAATTCGATTTGCCTAATTGGTTGGCCTTCAACCTACGATTCCTTTAGATTTAACCCCTGAAATTTGGTGGGTCATTAGCCTACATAATTAGGAACAAAATTCCCAAACGGTCAACACTTGGTCAACCATCTCAAATGGTCTTGACACCGTTTTCTCCCAAACGGTTTCAAACCGTTTGCCTTTAAACGGTTTCAAACCGTTTGCCTTTAAACGGTTTGCTGAAACCGCATAGCCAATCAAATTAAAACGATTTGGAATAGCTATCAAAACAGTTTGGCTTGGTACTTTTCTTTGTATAAGCATCTAGGATGATGTCATCATCCCCTTCCTTCGAACAACCAAGAACAGCAACCGTTCTTGATGGAAATTGCAGCAAAGAAACAAGAGTGTAGCAATTTAAAGAAAACAATCAACAAAGTATAGAGAATTGATGCAATATCAATGATTAAGGGTTTGAGTTATAAAACCCGCCTCAAATCTGATCGCCAAGCTCCAAGCTACACGGGTCTAATGGTGGATGAAGCTTCTCCAACTATTCCAAGGCTCAACTTCAAGATTTGGAGTGAAATGATTGGCTAGAATTGAAGATTGAGTGAAGAAATGAAGGAATTACACATTGTTTTATGATTTTCACCATGAAATCATGAAGAACGAAGATCAAAGGCTTACCAATAGGTTGGGGACGTGCTCCCTGCTGTCCTTAGCCTTTTTGGTCGGTTTTGCAAGCAAGGAGAAGAAGTGGGGTCGTAAAAGCCTTTCATTTGGCTTGGAAAAGGTACTTTTATAAGAAAATTGAGGAGAGAGAAGATACTTTATAAAAGTCTTTTAATTCCAAAATTGTTGCCACCACTTCCCCCTTGGTTTCTTCATGCAAGGGCATCTCTATCCCCACCGAACTCCCTTTCATTATCCATGAATTAAGGGAAAAGAAAATAAGTACCTTAATGCTTATTATATTAATATCCCATATGTGAGTGGAAATTACTTTCCTTTATAATAAGGTGAGTGGAGTTTCACCTCCTTTAGATATTTTCGTTCCTTATCTTGGCACAATAACGTCCATACTTATTCAAAATCAACCAATAACATTTTAGTTGAAGGCCTTTTAATTAATACATTCATTTTTTCCCTAAATTGGATTAGGGTTTCACTTAGGATTAAATCTTGATTATTTTAATATCAAGATTCTCTCTCCTCCATCTTAATTCAAATGAGAAGTAACTCTCATTTTCTTTGCTCTACATGATTCCAAGAAACCTTAGAGACTTTATTGAAGTGATAATTTGCATATCAAACCCTAGGTTTTGGGTAAATTGCACATTACACCAAAACTAGGTTTTAATGCACAACATTGCTTTATCAGCTCTTTCTTGGTATTCAGGCTTCCATAAGCCATACCTCAACATCATATTCACTCTCATGATGCTTCAACACATGAGGAACATATTATCATGCACAATTTGCACATAAACCCCTCAACTTGGGTAATTTGCACTTTAGTCCAAAACAAACAAAACACTGATTCAACATTGTTCAAACAGGACCAAAATTGAAACATAAGTTTCTAATGAGCCCTAATTACTTTTCCCAAGATAAGATTAAGAATCTACTCAACCTTATTAAGCAAAACCTATAGGGTTAACACATAACCTAGGTCAGGGTTGTTAAAAATTAATTGATTAGATGCTTGTGTTTATCCTTGGAAATGTAATTAACGCTTTTGAGGAACTTATATTTCTATTTCAGTCCTTTTTGAATAATGTTGGAACATTGTTGTGTTAATTATGGACTAAAGTACAAATTACCCAAATAGAGGGGTTAACTTGCAAATTGCACATGTTAAAGATGTTCCTATGATGTTGAGACATCATGAGAATGAATATGATGTGGTGATATGGATTCCACAAGCTTGAGCACCAAGATGTAGCTTGTAGAGCAATCCTTGTGCCTTGAAACCTAGTTTTGGTGTAAAGTGCAATTTACCCAAAACCTAGGGTTCAACATGTAAAATATACCTCTAAAGGATCTCTCATGTTTCTTGGCATCATTTAGAGCAAAGGAAATGAGATGGGTGCCTCATTTGAATGATCATGGTAGAAGTGGAAATTACTCACACTAATAATATATTAAACAATATCCAAGAAGGGTGGATATCAGTATACCGCTATTTAAGGTGTTAGTTCTTTCCTTTAAACCTTGAATAATTGAAAAGCCTTGCAAGATTAGAAGGTGACCCCCTATCTAAAGGATGGAAGAACTTTGATGGTTTTAGTTGGGAAATAAAAGAAGATAATCCTCTCTTTTCTTGAAAATACCCATAAATATATAAAGGAGTCCTTATCAACAAAGCAAAGGATCGTTCCTTAGTTCTTTTCTTCT
Source organism: Alisma plantago-aquatica (assembly GCA_963693085.1). NCBI lineage: Eukaryota > Viridiplantae > Streptophyta > Magnoliopsida > Alismatales > Alismataceae > Alisma > Alisma plantago-aquatica. Next base: position 795,516,121 of record OY856412.1, read on the forward strand.
TATCTTCTTGCTTTGGCCGACCAAGAAGGAGCTCTGGAGTAGAGGAAGGAATACCTCACTGACTTGGTAAGTATTGGTCATAATCTACCACGAATTCATGGTGGAAACCCTAAAACAAGGCTGGTTTATTGGTTATCTTCACACAATTCTTCTTTCTAGCCATCTTCTTCATCCAAAAAGTGGAGGAAAGACCTTGGACACATACTGGAGCTCGAGACACCATTAATGCTACGAATCTTGGAGCTCTGGATCAGTCCTAGAGGTGGGTTTTATAACTCTAAACCTTGAGCTTTGTTTATGCATCTTCATCTCCATGAAAAATCATTAGTTATTCTTCTTCCTTTGCTACTCTTGTGTTCTTGCTAGCAATTCCGTGAAGAACCGCCTTTGTTCCTAAGGTAGAAGATGATGACGTTAATTCCTATGTTTATCCAAAAATTTACTTTAGCAAAAAGTCTCCAAACCTTGCTCAAATGGTTTCCAAACCGTTTGGGAGCAAACGGTTTCAAACCGTTTGAATGCAAACGGTTTCAACCAAATCGCATAGAAGCAAACGGTCCAAGACCATTTGGAAGAGTTGACCAGGTTTTGACAATTTGGAGGTCTTTTGTAAATAATGTAAACTAATCACCTACCAAAAATCCTCAATTAATTCCAAGTGAATCACCAATTGAAGGCCCATCAACCATCTAAACCCTAATCGGGTCAATTGCTGATTTCAATAATTGAATTATGTTGAAGTTTGGGTTGAGTGGCCCAAACGGTTTCAAAACCATTTGGGGATCACCCAAACGGTCTCAATACCGTTTGGTGATCACCCAAGACCATTTGGAGGTCTAGGGTTAAGAAGGGTTGACCAATTGAGGGTCCAATGACATCAAGTTGATGAATAATTGATTGCTGATTTGGTGACCAAACCTAGGGTTCAAACCTTAATTGAATGACTTAGTTTTTGGTGAAATAATGGGAAAACGGTCTCAAGACCGTGTGTAGGATATCCAAACAATCCTAAGACTGTTTGGGGGTCACCCAAGACCGTTTGGAGGTCTAGGGTTGACTATGGTTAAGTGGTTGAAGATCTAAAGGTAACAAGTTGAAGTGCAATTGATTTTTGACCTAGTGATCAATCCAATGAGCTAAACCTTAATTGGGTGAGCTAGTTTTTGATGTTGACTTGAGCAAATGGTCTTAAGACCGTTTGGAGGTCATACAAATGATCCCAAGACCGTTTGGGGTCAGATCATGATCAAATTGATTAATGGTTGAATCGTTTCAAATCAATTAAACTCATGTTGAAGTATATTGAAGGGTCATCGATTTAAAACCCTAATCCAATTGATCCAAGCCCTAATTGATGATCCATTGAGGGTCAATTAAGTGTCAAATCAGTTGAGGGTTGACCTAATTGACTCAATTGATGAATGGCTAACAAGTATATGATCGATTGAGGGGTTCAACATTGGAAACCCTAACTCAATTGAAGTGGTTGAGACACTTTTTGGTCCATGCGGTTTTGAGGTGATTTGGACCAAACGGTCTCAAGACCGTTTGAGTCCAAACGGTCTCAAGACCGTTTGGAACCAAACGATCCCAAACCGTTTGATCTCATGCGGTTTCAAGATCGGTTATGTCCATGCAGTTTCAAAGTCAAAGATGACCAAACAGTCTTCACCCCATCTTGGGCAAACGGTTTTGAGTGTGCACTTTACCAAACAGTTTCAAAAGTCAACAAGACCAAACGGTCTTCAACACCAAATGGTTTCAAGGTCTGTCCAAGACCGTTTGGGGGTTTAGTGTACAAGACCGTTTGAGGTCTAAAATGGTTAAGATCGTTTGATGCCTTAGTGGTCAAGATGGTTTAGTGGTTGGTTAACCTAAACCTCATAGATACTTAATGTGGTTTAAGGATCAAGTAATTAGTTGATTAATGCATGTTATAATCAGTGGTGATCATTACAAAGATACCTTGATGGGATAGAGTGACCTATACCCTTTGATCAAGTGAGCCTTAATGACCATAATAAGAATAACATAAACCATGATGTCAATGTTGAATTGACTTAGCTCAATCAAGGGTGATGAAAACATCAACTTATAGAAAGATGAGAAAGAGGACTTTTTATATAATCAAGCAATAGACATCCAACATGAATGGATAACTAATTAGGGTATGATCCATGTTAGTGAGATCATGAAACCCTAATTATGATGGTTAATGAATCATAACCCTATATTGAGGGTAATAATGGAAGTATTTCTAATGTATTATGATGATGAAATCCTAATCTATAATGATGACATGGTATACCTTAATTAAAGGTACTTTGCTGGTCACTCCTACTTAGGGTGAATAGTAAACCCTAATATAGGGCAATGTGATGATGTGAACAGTAAACCCTAATTTTGGGTTATGCTTTTAAGCATGAAACTCGATGATTGAATTATGAAATAAGGAATCTATGCCCTTGTAAGCTAAGGGTTTGGATAACCCTAACTTGAATTGAATAAGAAATCCTAACCCTAGAAACCAACCGTGGTGATGTAACACGGTCGTGGTAACCTTATGTAGCACGGTTGTGCAAGGTAGCATGACCATGGTATCTTCCCCTTGCACGGCCGTTCTTGGCTACATGGTCGTGGTGTTCTATACTTGACTAGGAAATAATTTGTATTGTGCTGATATAGATATAATGTGCATGTTATCAATTATGTTAGTCATGCAAGTCTTTATAAAGAAGTGAGCATAGCCAGGTAAGGGTTATGATGCCATATTCATCAAAAGCACTTTATAAGCTTTGAAAGTAATGATATGCTATGTTGCCTAGTAAGAGGTAACATATGAGATTGATAGGCTATATGAGCCATGAGAAATATCTGCATTGCTACAATCATGTTCATGCTGTTAAATGACTTGATGACAATATGTTACTTAGTAGCAAGTGTTTTGATGATCTAAGGGTTTGAACACCCATATTCTTGAATCATAATGATGAGATGGTTAGGGATTGACATCCCAATGTTAACAAATGGTGAGATGAACTTGATACAACTAGTACTCTTTCTTTATAGCAATTTTCTTATTGGTTTATGTTTGAAAACATGCCTGATGCTAAAAGAATGCCCTAATGTACATAAATAATCAATTATAATGATATCATGTAGAGCCCTGACCATAGATCCATCATTGTCAGAAGTTAAATGATGGTGAAACAGGTTTTCCTAAGGGAACTCCTGGAGAGCATACTTTTGAGTATGTGGGGGTTATGGACGCAGATATCCTTACGTCCTAATGTAGGAATTGATGTGAGATGTACATTTAATCTCTCAATCCTTCATTATATGTTTATGTCGGGATGATGTATCTCTAATCTCCCTATGATGTTGTTAATGCCGCATCGATGAGAGATAAACAAGAAATCCCTTGATGGTGAAGAGAGTACTGCACACCACTGTAACTCTAATAGCGAAGTTGCCAGAATACCCTAGAAAGCTATTATAGTAGAGACACGAGATGTCCTGCATGTTGTTCCTCACACTGACTGAGGAAGATGAGGTCATAGGAATCTGGCTCTTCTGATGACCTATGTATGGTACCGATTGCGATTTCGTAATGGTCGGTTTGAGTATGAGTGGTGTAACTCATCTCCTCAGGGCATAAATATGTTTGAAAAATGTAATCATCCGTATAGCATAATTGCTTAGGTTGAACTACGAGACACAATGATTTATAATACATTGTTTATAATTCTCTAGTTGATTAACTAGTATACATGTTCTTCATATTCCTTATTGATATATGTCTTGTCATTCAATGAAGTTATAATTGAAATGATTGCTTATAAAATACTGTTCTACTTAGCTCATACAATGTTTTACATGTTGTTGAATATTTATAGTTCTACTGCTCAATGTTATTCCATTATTACAATAACAATGCTTCTGGTGGAGAGTTATAACTCGCACTGGGACAATGATTCAATTGTCTCACCCCCGTGGGATTCAACTTTTTAAGTAGACGTCGAGGCCGAAGGGACCCTTCAGTGGGTGAGCAGCAGCATCAGCAGTAGTAGCAACATTAGGGACAACACTGATCCTGAGGTGGAAACACTGTCTATTAGGTCTTGTGTATAATAATGTCCTATGTGTCATCTCTGTACTCTCAGGTCCTAGGAATCAATAGATGGTTTTATATAGATCTGAGATTTTAGCGTAATGCCTCGAGATTTTGGTATCTTGCCTTGTACAGTTAACAGGGCAGGTGATGCTTGTAACCCTCGAGATGTGATATTACAGAGATGTAATGACTGATCATTTTGTAAATAACTTAACTTGTTCTTTATGAAAGAGTTTTACCGTTTAAGGATCTCTTTACAAAAAGTTTTAATTTTTAGTGATTTTCAGTAATTCCACTGCTAATTAATCGCTTCCGCTTCCGTTGATTTCGTTTTGATAAGTTGGAGTCCCACACTTCTATTATGGTTTAGTTTATTAACTTTGAATATCAATTGCATGTATTTACACTAGCCTAATACATACTTCATGTCCCTTTTGTTGAAGTTATTTAAGAGAACTCCCTCTAGAACCAATAAATTTGATTGTTTGTATGTTCTTTTATCACACTTCTTCTATAACATTGTTCATGCTCTCATCATATTTTCTAGAAGTTGACATACTCATTGATTCCTACTTGGACATGAAAGTTGCACAAGCACAAGCTAGTTCTGATGATAATAACTCCTCTTATACAATCATTTTGAGTACATGTTGTTTAAGTTTCTCTCCATTGGTCATGGTTTAAAAGGCTACTGATTGACACCATCTTCATCTTTACTAAGTAGCATGTGGTAGTGTAATATTTACAAAAAGATCGTATCTTGTATGCAATCATGTATATAATCTAGAAATTGAATAATAAGAAATTGAGTATGATAACCTCCCATTTTGCGATGTTATCTTACTAGTTTTCCTCAGTTCTTCATACTCTTTCTTAAATAAATTAGACACAATCTTTAATTTTCCACTTTATTGTAAATATACCATTACACTAACTTTTCCCCTTTTATTTCTTACAGAAAAGAACAAAAAAATTACAAAATATCCAAATGGTCCCAAGTCCGAATGGACACCAAACGGCCCCAAGACCAAATGGACACCAAACGGTCCCAAGACCGAATGGACATCAAATGGTCCCAAGACGGAATGGACACCAAACGGTCCCAAGACTGAATGAAGGCCAAACGGTCCCAAGACCATGTGAATAAAGGCGAACGGTTCCAAACCATGAGGACTCAAATGGTTTCCAAACCAAGAGAGTCCAAATGGTCTCCAAACCGAGAGAGAGTCCAAACGGTCTTCATGACCGTTTGGTCCCAAATCTCCCAAACCGTTTGTGTTCCACTCAAAGCCTATAAATAAGACTCGCAGGGTCCTCACAAGGGGGGAGTTTTTTCAGACGTCGATAGTCTACCTCTATTGTTCCAGAGTTATTCCATCCTTCACCCACTGCCCCGAGGCTGCCGGTCTGAGATCAATACTCCATCTCTACGCTACTTTCTCTCTCATCGACAAAGAAGGTGGGAAGGGGAGGATTCGTCATCAAGCAAGCTATGAAGTGTGAAGATCATTTCTCTCTCTCCTCCAAGGGGTCAACTTTCCTCCCTCCTTCATGGAGATGACTCTCTCTCTCTCTCTTCTCACCCCCTTCTTTGTTCTTTCCATGAGTGAGTAGTCTCATACACTAGGGTGTGGGGAGTAGCTCCACTACCCATGCTTTCATTTCATGCAATGTAATTCATGAGTTTGCAATAGAGATATACTTTCTTTTCAGTTCAACATCTATCGTTCAATTAATCTTGTTGCTTGATCACCAACTTGTGTTACTTATTATCTTTTAGTATGAATTGTCTACGTTTGTACTATTAGATTCGAATCTTGATTGAATGTTGGTTCTTGATGCATGTAGTCACCGTGCATCTGTTTCGGTATCTAGGAGTGTTTTTCAAGGAGTGGAGTAAACTCACTTCCATTGTTGTACTTTTATACTATGAAATGGAATCAGTTGACATATAAAAGTACAACCTTGATAAGTCGAGGAACACACTTTGTGAAGGGAATGATGCAAAGTAAGTGACCATTCACTCGGGGATGGTTGGCTTTGCAATATTCCCACACTTCTCATAGCTAGCTCTCCAAAAGGAAGCTAAATCTAAAAAGATACTAACTGTTTAGACTTTTATTGCAGGCTATGTTACTATGTTGCATGTTTTGATCCATGTGTAGTGGTGGTGAAAGCCGATCACGTCCTAGTGGTTTCTTAACATTGTTTACAACCTTAATTTTAGTTTCTTGACTTTACTTTACTTGCACTTAGTTTAAACAACCAAACCAACTCTTTGATCTAAATACCAACTGTTAAGGAGTTAAATGAAATTCTAATATTTTCTATCTTGTTGATCTTAACAAGACCGTTGTCCTGTGGATTCGACCCTTAACTATACTATGATAAGACTTCCACGTATCCTAGCATACGTGGGTGGAGTTTTTAATCTAGTATAAGCAAGGCTAAACCTAAAGGCATACTATCTTTGGGATTTTTAGTGGTGCACGCAATTCCACGCAAGTGGAAGCTCCAATAAAAATTGGCATCGTTGTCGGGGACAATAGAACGTTTTAATTTCATTTATCATCTTGCTAGTTGGTTAGGGTTTTACACTTTTCCTTTAAACATTACTCCATATTCTCTTGATTTCATCATATCTCCTGCATCATCTGAAAGGTGTGTTTCTTCCTCTACTCATGTAGAAGACGTGTATGCAACCATCACATAATCTTGGATTCTCCCTTGATCCAGAGTACGAATCTGAGGTAGAGAGAAGTTTCCACCGCCGCATTAGACTTAATCGTGAAGGAGCCAGACAAATGGTCGAAGATCAATGCCAAGCTGCACTAGTGATGGAAAGGGTCAACACTGCCATAGCAACCCAGTGAGCACAACTCATCGCCGACACGCGCGCCCAAGTTCAGGATGAAGTACGGGCTGAAAAGCAAGCCCGCATCCATGCCAAGAATGAAGCAGCTAAGGCTGTTGCTCAACTGTTGATAAGAAGAAAGCAACTAAGGGACTATGCTATTCCCAAGAACTATGAAGACAACCATCCAGTCCAACCACCACTCATCGACACTCCTAATTTTGAGATTAGGACACAATGGATCCAAATAATGTAGGGCATCTCATTCTTTGGCAGTGCCGGAGATGATTGCATGGACCATTTGAAGAGGTTCAAAGCTCTTTGCAGGCTGGTACCACAAGCTGGAACAACCATGGATGCAGTCATGCTTAGACTCTTCAATTTCACCTTGTCTGGAAGAGCACTAACTGGTATAACTCTTTGGACGGGGAGACAATCACCACCTGGGATCCCTTAGAAGATAAGTTCTTGGAGAAATTCTTCCCACCTTCACTAACCTACCAAATTAGAGGGCAAATCAACCAATTTCTTCAACTATCGGGAGAGTCACTGGCTGACTCATGGGAAAGGTTCAAGGAACTCTTGAGGAAGTTCCCTCAGCATGGAATCTCACAAAATCAACTCATATAAACTTTTTATAGGGGAGTAAGTGATGAAATTAAAAAGTTTTTAGATTCCTCATCTGGAGGAAAACTTTATGAGACAGAACTATGAAGACGCCTGGAGAGTCATCACTCTCGGAGTAGAAAATCAGTCTAATTGGGGGAGGGCAACCACAGGAGTTCTAAAGGTTTGTAAAGCTGAAGAATCTACAGAAATGAAAGTTATAGCTAAAGCTTTGAAAACTATAGCTAACAAACAACAAGCCCTCGAGGCATCATTTGGGGAGTATGACAGAAAGAAGAACCCCCAACAAGCTAAAGTAACCACATGAACTTGTGAGGCCTGTCATGCATCAGATCACCCCACATTGTCATGTGGTCTCCTATATAATGTAATAATGGATTTACAACCTCCTCAACCACATTATGAGACGATCATTGAACACCCTAAGGATCAAATGCCAGAACAAGTAAATTCCATTCATTCCATACCAGGACAAGATTACTACAATCCAAATCAATTGAGAAATCATCCTGGTTTTCAATATGGAAATCTTGCGGGGACTGCTAACCCACAACATCAAACACAAGGTGGATCCTCCAACATATTACCACCTGGATTTCAAAGCAACTTCAACCAAAATCAAGGGAATCTTAGAAACAATTTCCATAGATCCAACTACCCAAGAAATCCCTCTACATATTACCAATATACTCGCCCTCCTATGCACCCACAATTGCAAAAAAACTTAGCTGCAACAGCAGTAGGAACCTCAGTTGCCAGCACCTCAACAACAACCACCTCAAGGGCAACACCAACTCACTCAATTTCAACAGAAGAATGCCCCACCACATCATACTGATGAACTGTCCTTGATAAGGCAAATGCTGCAATCACAGCAAACCATGTTGGCTAACCAGCAAGCCCAACAAAAAGTTGTGGAAACTCAGTTAGCACAGATTGCAGCTCAGCTAAAACCTCCAGTGGGCACTTTCACTGGCCAGCCAGAAGCAAATCCAAGACACGATCAACATGGACCAGAACAATTAAATGTTGTTACAACAAGGTCTGATCATGCTCTTATGGAAGCCATCTCGGTTAATTAAGAAGATAGGGATGTAACTAAAATCATCCCCACAGAAGAATCAGGTCAAGAAGCTGAAGAAAGGAAAGAAAAGGAACAAGGTCTCAAAGAACCAGAGGTTCCACAATATAAGCCTAGGATACCCTATCCTGGAAGGCTAAAGGAAACCAGACTAGACTCTAGATTCCAGAAATTCAAAGAGGCAATGAAGAAACTTTATGTTGATATTCCCTTTCTCGACGCCTTATCTGAAATTCCAGCTTGGTCCAAATACCTGAAGACCTTGCTGTCAAAAAAATATATGACATAGGAGCATGAAACTGTCAAGCTAGCCCAAACCACTTCCGATATCATTTTGAATAAAATGCCAAAAAATTGGACCCTGGCTCCTTTGGCATACAATGCTCTATTGGGAACACTTCTTGTAAAAAGGGATTGGCTGACTTGGGAGCCAGCATATAAATTATGTCATTTTCCATGTGCAAAAGATTGGGGTTTACTGACTTGTTGCCTACAGCAATGACCATCCAGCTCGCCGATTCCACCATTACTACACCCCTGGGAATCATCGAAGATATTCCGGTAAGAGTGGGGAGGTACTCTTATGTCCCTTGTGATTTCATAATTATGGATATAAAAGAGGACCTAAGGTACCTGATAATATTTGGTAGACCCTTCCTCGCTACAACTAGAGCATTAATTGATAGTCGAGGCTGGCACAATTACCTTGAGGTTGGGTAAAGAAACTGTTCAATTCAGGGTTTTGAACAGCCTGAATAGCCCTAGTATCCATGAAGAGGTTTTTCTGCTTGAAGCTATTGATAAAATGTCTCAACTCAAGCAATCAAATACAGAACCAGTAGATGCCCTAGAAGACACTCTAATAAATCCAGAAGCTGAATTTTCAACCAACGAGTTAGTTCAGCAATGCCTGCAATACTTGGAGCAGGCTAAAAAATCCCCAAAAACCACTTTTGAAGAACTGAAATCTGTCTCCATATTAGAGACAACAAAAGTACCCAAAGCCCTGGAAATGAAAACTCTACCAGTTGGGCTCAAACATGTCTTCCTAGATGAAGAAAAATTATGTCCAGTTATCATTAGCTCCTCCCTGATTGACGACCAGGAAGAAAGGCTTCTCACTGAACTAAGGAAGCACAAGAAAGCAATTGGGTACAAGATGACTGACCTAACAGGCATCAACCCAGCTTTGTGCATGCATAAACTACCTATGATAGAAGAGTTCAAACCCTCAAGGGAGCACCAGAGCAAACTGAACCCAAATCTAAAAGAGGTAGTTTGCCTCGAAGTTCTTAAACTCTTGAAAGCGGGTATTATCTATCCAATTTCTGACTCTCAGTGGGTTAGTCCTGTCCAAGTGGTCCCTAAAAGGGGGGAACCACTATTGTCTTAAATGATAAAAATGAACTAGTACCTACAAGGACCGTTACTGGTTGGAGAATGTGCATTGACTATAGAAAATTGAACAAATCAACAAGGAAGGGCCATTTTCCCTTACCCTTCCTTGACGAGGTCCTTGAGTGGCTAGCCCACCAAAAAATATTATGCTACCTCGATGGATATTTTGGGTTTTACCAAATCCCAATTCATCCCGAGGACCAAGAAAAAACGACATTTACTTGTCCTTTAGGAACATACGCCTTCAGAAGGATGCCCTTCGGGCTGTGTAATGCACCCGCAACCTTCCAAAGGCGCATGACTGCTATCTTCGTGAGATTAATCGAAACCATTATGGAGGTATTCATGGACGATTTTTCAGTATACGGAGACTCTATTGATAACTATCTGCTCAACCTAAGTAAAGTCCTACAGAGATGTGAGGAAACAAACCTTATCCTAAACTGGGAAAAATGTCACTTTATGGTGACCAAAGGTGTTGTCCTCGGACATCGAGTGAGCGAAAGAGGAATCAAAGTAGACAAGGAAAAAATTGATGCCATCTCAAAGTTGTCACCACCCAAAGACATAAGGGGAGTGCGAGCTTTCTTAGGTCTTGCCAGATTCTACCGGAGATTTATCAAAGACTTCTCAAAAATAGCAAAACCTATGACTCACCTATTGACTAAGGATGATGATTTCAACTTTGACCATGAAAGCCTGCATAGCTTTACAACCTTGAAGAATGCTCTAATCTCTGCACCTATTCTAAGAGTGCCTGACTGGTCACAACCTTTTGAAATAATGTGTGACGCTAGCGACTATGCCATAGGGGCTATGCTGGGGCAGAGAATAGACAAAAAGCCATATGTAATATACTATGCATCCAAGACGTTAGATGAGGTGCAAAAGAATTATACTACTACTGAAAAGGAATTCTTAGCCGTCATTTATGCTTTCAAAAAATTCCATTCTTATCTAATTGGATCAAAGGTCGTAGTATATACAGACCACTCTGCCATCAAATATCTTATTCGGAAACAGGATGCAAAACCCAGACTCATCTGCTGGGTATTAATGTTGCAAGAATTTGATCTTGAAATAAAAGACAAGAGCGGAGTGGAAAATGTCGTCGCTGATCACCTAAGTCGCATCGAGTATCAGGAGAATGACAATGTACCTATCCGAGACGCCCTCCCTGACGACCAACTTATGAAAATTACCACCGGATTCCCCTGGTATGCCGACATAGTGAACTATCTGGCTACAGGAATCATCCACCCCTCCTCCTCTCACCATGATAAAAAGAAATTTCTCCATGATGTTAAACAATACTACTGGGATGAACCCTATCATTTTCATCTGTGTGCAGATAGAATTTTCCGTCGCTGCATACCAGAAGAGGAAATTACTCCTGTCTTAGAGCATTGTCATTCTGGCCCCACTAGAGGACACATGAGTTTGAAAAAGACCGCTCTGAAAGTTCTACAATCGGGTTTCTTTTGGCCAACAATAGCAAGAGATTCCTATGATTTCGTAAGATCATGCAATAAATGTCAGCTTTCTGGCGGATAACTAAAAGGAATGAAATGGCTCTCACTTTGTGGCAAGAAATCAAACTGTTTGATTCCTACATGGGTCCCTTCCCCTCATCCTATTGATTTTCTTACATACTGGTCATTGTGGACTATGTCTCAAAATGGGTAGAAGCTATACCCACCGTTTCCAGCGATTCAAAGCCAATCATCAAGATGTTCAAAGATATCATTTTCCCCAGTTCGGAGTTCCCCAAACTATCATATCCGATGGAGGGACCCATTTTCTGGAAAGAAGCTTCAAAGCCCTCCTAAAAAAATATGGAGTCAACCATAAGGTCACCACACCCTACCATCCACAAACTAGTGGCCAAGTCAAACTTTCGAATAGACAACTGAAAGCAATTTTAGAGAAAACAGTCAATAGACATCATACTGACTGGTCCACCAAGCTTCTCAATGGCCTTTGGGCTTACCACACAGCTTATAAAACACCGATTGGAACAACCCTATTCCGACTGCTATATGGGAAATCATGCCATCTTCCAGTTGAACTGGAACATAAGGCCTGGTGGGCCATTAAACAACTGAATTTTGATTTTAAAAGCACTGTGAATACAGACAACTCCAGTTACAAGAACTTGAGGAGCTTAGACTGACAGCCTACCATAGTGCCAGAATCTATAAAGAACAAACCAATATGTGGCACGATGGCCACCTCAAAAGAAAAGACATTACTATCGGAGATAAGGTCCTCCTCTTCAATTCCAGACTTAAGATGGTTCCTGGAAAGCTCCGCACGAAGTGGTCTGGACCATTCACAATTAAACTCATCTACCCCACTGGAGAAGTCATCATCCTTGACAATAATGGGGGAGAATGAATCGTTAATGGCCACAGATTGAAGAAATACTACACACCAGCAGACAAATTTCCAAGACAGATTATCGAGATCCATGATCTCTCAGCATCAACATAACCAAATCGAATTTTCATCGAGCCAGCGACGTAAAACCCAGGTGCTACTTGGGAGGCAACCCAAGATCTGAGTACCACTATTTTATTTTGCCTAGTTTTACTAATTTTCTTATCCCTTCGTTTGATTTAGACTTATCATCTATTAACTCGAAAATATAAAAACCCACATAAATAACCAAAACAAATATAAAAATATAAAATCCAAAAACATAAATAAATCTTAACCAAACGGTCTCGAAACTGTTTGGTCCTCTCGGTCTTGAAACCGTTTGGTCCTCTCGGTCTCGAAACCATTTGATCCTCTCGATCCTTAAACTGTTTGGGCCCCAAACGGTCTCAAGACCATTTCCCCTTGGGAATTTGTAATGCCCCCCCCCAAATCCTATAAATATAACCCCAACCCCTCCCTTTTTCCTCTTCTAAAATTTCAAACGCTCTAAAACCCTCGAATGAGCATTGTTTCATCCCCTCCGTTTCTCGCTCCCGCACAACTCATGACGCCTGCTCTCTCTGCCACCATCTCCGATGACACCGCCGTCTTCCCCGTGTGTTTTCACAGAGTTTTTCACCGTCAGCGTCGCCATCGCATAGCAAGGTACACCAACAGTTCGACACCATCACCACTGCCGTCTTCTCCATCACCACACCACGCTTCACATCCACCTTGTTTTCGCCGTCGCCAACACTGTGTTGCCGGTGGGGCTCTCGTTAGCCGCCGAGACGTGTGCCGCCGCCGTCGTTTGCTGCTTTTGCCTCCTTTTCAACAATCAACCATGCTTTCGAATGCTTCACCTCCTCACAGTCTTGCCTCAAATGGTCCTAAAACCATTTGGTGCCAAAAGGTCTTGAAACCTTTTGAGCTCGAGACCGTTTGGACCCAAACGGTCCTAAAATTGTTTCGTGTCAAATGGTCTTGAACCCGTTTGAGTTTGAGATCGTTTGAACCCAAACGGTCCTAAAACCATTTGGTGCCAAACGGTCTTGAAACCATTTGAGCTCGAGACCGTTTGGATCCAAACGGTCCTAAAACTGTTTGGTGCCAAACGGTCTTGAAACCGTTTGAGCTCGAGACCGTTTGGATCCAATCGGTTTCTCTTTCACTCCTCACTTAATAAGTGTATCAAACATTTTTGCAAAACCTTTTGAAACCAAACGGTCTCCAAACCGTTTGGACCTACAAACTGTTTGGACCCACATGGTTTTACAAACCGTTTCGGTCCCACTAAAACCTAAAAACATTAACACATACATAATGTAACTTTTTATTTTAATAAACTTGTTATCTTTGCAAATTCAAATCCTTTTAACAAACAATTTTTTGCTAATTTCTCAGATATGGCATCACCCGCAAAAGAAGCCACCGGAACTGAAGACGCTCCCGTCTGGACAAGGGGGCAACTGATGGAAGACCGCGCCAAGCTCTATAAGATTGTACACATCTATGACAAGATTGGAAAGGTCCCACCAAAAGTTAACCTGCTCACGGTCATGAATGAAATTGACTGCATCAACATGAGTTTAACTGAGGAACCTATCCAAGATATAGAAGAAACATCTTCAAGTGATGAAGGCTCGGAATACGAGCCAAATTCTGAGGACGAATCCCCGACCATAAAGTCCAAGGGGAAGAAGAAGGCCCAGGAAGCTGCCAAAGATCAACCTACAAAGAAACGGGCAAGGAAGCAGGTCCATCCTGCCACTACAAGGGAACAAATCCTGGCAGGATACATTCCATCAACCACTACCACCACTGCCATTACCACTCCCTCTACCACCACTATTCCTATCTTCTCCACCATCACCACTACAACACCACCACCTGCAAACCTATTCATCCACACCCTCCCATCCTTTGACAAAATGCTAAAGCTGACAAAGTATGTTTGTTCCAACGTACTGAAGAAGATGGGGATTTATGATAGAATCCTCACCTTTCTCGACAATTCCAACCTCACAAGACTCTATTTTGTCATAGAGAATTCTTATGTTGAGCCAACAACTGAATTTTTCACCTTCCTCCACAAAGAAGCAGTGGACATAATGGACAGATCAAGAGATGGAGGTGATCGCAGGCTGGTCACCAAACTCTTTGGCAACAGAGTTGTCATAACAAAAAACCTACTCAATGAAATCTTTATAGACAACAAGGAGTAGTTAGAAAAAGGCAAAGTTGTAGGCGTTGAAAGCCCCCAGTTCAACAAGCCTTTATAGACAACAAGGAGCAGTTAGAAAAAGCCAAAGTTGTAGGCGTTGAAAGCCCCCAGTTCAACAAGCATATCTTCTGGAAATCCCTGACAGGGATCCCAACCTATGAGGCAAAGACATGCAAGGACTCAAATATTCATTCTGGGTTGGTGCACACACTACACAAAATCCTCACAGGCACACTCTTCCCCAGGACAGAGGGTGGAAATGTTAGCATTTCTAATCTTTTCATCCTCTGGTTCGTCCTTAATGGGCTATCGGTCAACATAGGATGACAATTGATACACAAGCACACAGCTTACGCCCTCAGGAAAGAAGTATTTGTCGGAGGACACATAACCTCCATTATGAATTATCTCAAGATGGACAGACTACTGCCCAGATGCACAAAGATCAAGGGAGACATCCTTACCAATGAGCAAACTTTAAAGAATTCATACATCATTAAGGAAAAAGATGCTAAGCTACACTACATCTTCTATCCCACAGTCAAATCTTCTAGGATGTTGCTTCCTTTACCGAAGCTCATAGATTATGACAAAGATAAGCTTCTCTTCACTGCAGAGGAGCTTACTAACCTCCTCGCGTCGGTCCAAGTTTCTGAAAAGAAAGTAAAGGTAGGTCAGACGGAGCATAGCATCACTGCCCCGGCAGCTAGAATAACAAAAATCCCAGTTAAACGACCATCAAAATGGTGTTTGCAAACACAACAGCTGTCTGGGATACCGACATCAAGACCTAATCTAGAAGCAGAACCTCCTCTCCCTAAAGAACTCATCACCACCTCATCACTAGACTCCTTCATCATGAGTCTAAATGTTGAGCTTACCTCCACCACCACCCCCACCATGCTACCATCCTCCACCTTTCCACAATCCACCACCCTCTCATCATTCTCCACAATAATTCCACCAACAAATCCCTTTCCCACATCCGCACCTCCACCCGCATCTTCCGCCTCAATCCCCTTCTCATCGGGCATTCCATTCACATCAATGCCCGACCTCACTTTCACCTCGTTTGCCTCCACCTCCACCACTTTCCCATCGACATTTATAGATCAACCCTTTTATCCCAGAATGTCTCCACCCTTCACATACACCACCACCCCGACACCTCTGGTGAATCCATCTACAGTCACCACGCAGTTCATGGGACCACCATTAGTGTCTCTTTTGTAAGACACTACCACCCTTCCACCCCGACCCCAGCCATCCCACCCATCCTTTTCTAGGGTCCCTTTTACAAATGTCGGTGAGGAATTCGGACGTCAATTTGACGCCATCCGAAACCTCCTCACTGACCCTTCTAACATACTATAATCTATTTTTTCTTGTGTGCAGGGTCTTACTATACAGGTCACCAAGATCGATGAGAAAAATTGCACCTTACCTGGCATCCTCTCAAGCATCAACCAATGGCAGGAAGCAGCGGCCACGCAAGTCGAACACATCGACGAACGCCTACAACAATTGCCACAGTTGGTGCTTGAGATGAAAAGCCAGCAAGCAACATTGGCTCAACAAGTCGATAGGATCTCTACCCAGACTCAACCTCTGCCAGAGAGCCTTTGCGAGCTTAAGCAGTAGCAAACTACTTTCAGCACGCATTTGGATGACATCACTAACATCCTTGCACAACCTAATAGCCACCAAGAGGAGTCATCAAATAATGAAATCAATCACCTACGAGCCCAAGTCACAGACCTTTCTACACGACTCCTCTCTACCGAGGCACGATACTCTGATCTCAAGGAAACCCACGACGCACTGCTTGAGACACACAAGCATGTGCAAGTGGCTCTTCATTAATTACAAGCACTTCACCGGCAGTGCAAGAAAACAATGCCAAAACAAATAAAAGATAAGGCGACAGATGATGAAGAAGAAGAAGATGAAGAACAAAGAAGAAGATTCTGACTCCTCCACTGACTCCAATGATGACACCTCATCTTCAGACGACAAACCTAATGACCCAGGACATGCTGGGGAGGGTACCAGCTGAGGAACAGAACCTTCAAAAAAGGCAGCAGACAAAGACCACCAAGAAGGTGGACAAGATCCCAAATCCCCCGACCACAATGACAATATTAACATGTCATATGGGGATCAGTTCCTTAACTATTCTGCCATGGGATCGTAACCATATAGTGCCATATGACCGTATAACTATTCTAATATTAGAACTTGAAAGATAGTGAATTGAGTATTCCCAAGAGAAACTCAAAGGTCATATATTATTGAGTATATGTAGGTGTAGGGAGGGTATATCTATGTCATCTAGATCCTAAGGTTTTAGAGAGTATAGAGGTTGTGTCTCAGAGTTGATATGTGTTGAGAGCGACTACGGTCACCACTCAGATTTTGAGAGTTTATACCCTGGTTTCTAGTAATGTGGCATGTGTACCAGGACAGACCATGTTGTTTAGTAATTTGGCCAATGTGCCATTACGGTTGTTACTCGTATGGAATAAGGGTAAGAAGTCTTAGGATCCCAGACATCCTAGATCTTATATGGGGCTAATTGGGACTTCACATTGGTCATTTAGTAGTTTTTGAGGTACACCTCAAACTACCCATGGCTTAATAAAATATGTATGCTAGGTGTGTTGCATGACTAATAGGGTTACTTGGTGACTCATATATGATGATGATCCTTGTCTTTGTTTTCTTTTAGTTTGTAGGTGATTTATGATGCAGTAAGAGAAATCAACTATACTATGACTCTAGATATGCTTATTCTTATATAGAAGTTATATAGTCCTTCAACTCTACAATATTATCTGCTTTAATTGTTTAAAGTACATAATCTTTCTGTAAGAAATAAATTCTTTTAGAAGTTATATCTCTTGCTTGGACATGGGTATCACCTCATGGATCACCGCATCCTTTTAGGTGATCATCAACAATGTCATCATACATGTGGTAGCAAGGATGAGTAGTTTGGAGATTCAGAGAGGAAGAAGATTGGTGGGTTGTTTAGTGAGTCCTAGAGTTGTCCCTATACTCTCAAGTCTGAGCGGGGAAGTTCTGTAGATGTTGTATATTGACTCGATATTTTGGCAATGTACTTGTGCTTCATACATGTTGTAAATATGTGGACAATATTTTATTATACAACATGTTGTGGTCGAGACCACGAAACAGATGTAAAGATGCCTTGTATGGTTGTATGGTTATGCAAGATGTTGGAACTTTGTGCAAATGTTCACTAGCATGAATGAAAAGTTTTATTTAGTTTTAATTCTACACCTTTTTAATAATATGAGTAATTAGTGTTTAATCAACATTTTGGTTTTGAGTAATCTCGTTTAGCATGGCAGGTTGCCACATGTGGTGGTATGAGGGCTTATCATTCTTTGAGTCTATAGGGACATAGGACTTAGGTTGTCATATTTGTTCTTACATAATCCAACATATCTGACCATAGTTTAGGGTTATAAAGATATGTCTGGACAATCTGAAGAGCATGTAGAGAGTAGATTTTTGGTGCCATGAGGTGGTGGTAGGAGACTGAGATGGAGGAATATTACCTGAGATGAGGCCTGAACAGCCCGTCCTACCTAGGTTTGACACTTGAAATATGGTTGATCCATCTTTTCAGTGTATGTTTAGACAACATATGGTGATGATTACACATTTTGTGGATAGAGCGTTTGCACCTCAAACAAAGGCACTTGTTCCCAATGTAGAATCTCAGGGTCTAGGGAAGACCTTTGTGAGGTTAAAATGAGAAGGAGCCACAGAGTAACTAGCCAATGTAGATATGTGGCTAATAGAGCTAGAGAAAGCGTGATCGGCCTTGGGGGTGTGCTACAAAAGTGGAGGCACAATCCCAAAGGATAATCAGACTTTGAATTTATAGCTCGATACCTTCAGGGACCCCCAAAACTTTAATATAGGGTCAGAGTAGATATACGGGGTCAAGCATAGGGACATGGGTACGTTTAGTTTTCTTAAGATCTCTCTCTTAAGTTAGTTAAGTCAATATGATAGTTGATAAAAGTTTGAAACTAGAACTAGTCTAGCAAAGTGTCACGAGATAACACAAAGAAAAGAAAAGAAAAGAAAACACAGCATGGCATATTCTACTAATTAGAGAGAAGGAGTTCCTAGCTATGTAACCACAGGTTGGGTAGTCCATGCACCTGTTACTTAGGCGAAGACAACCCTCGAACACCCTAGTAAGCGTCTAACTTCCAAACATAGCATGTACCGTGGTAGTTTCTCCTATGGGGGTCATCCCACTCGCTCTCATGTCGTGTGACTAAAACCCCATCAAGGATCCAAAACCTCTCTCAAGGATAATGAATCAACACCCTTGAATATCCCATATATCCTTTCAGGTTCAGAACATTCAAAGTTGTTAGGAACCACTCCTTTGGACCACATCCTATCATAATAAATCCAAACTACCTTCTCTCATCCACTTCTACCACTAATCTCTCGATCTATGCAGAAATGGAAGTTCAAGTAAGAAAGAGATCAACCAATCCAACAATCATAACTGAAAAGAGAAGATAGAATAGAAAACATAATAGATCTGGAATAAAACTACTTGCTTGTGGTAAAAGTACATAAACATGCTCAAAGCAGGCTACATAGTAAACAAGGAGCTCAAATAGCCATGTACAAGCAAAGAAGGAGCTCAACTAGCCATGAACAAGCATAGTTGGCACCGAACAAAGATGGAAGGACATTATTTGTATAGAAACAAAGTGGAAAAGAAGAAGAAAGAGGTTGAGGAAGAGATTTAGCCTATAGAGGAGAGGTGGATCTCGCTCCTCATCCTCCGGAAAGGATGGATCTTGTCTTGTGTGTCATCCTCCTTGGTCTTCTAGACTCCTTGGCTTCCTTTCCCCTTGATTCCACCCCAAACAACAACCTTAGTGGATGTATGGAGGTGTAAGGTGGTTGGAAAGTGGGTAAACGATGGTGGAACTGGCTGGGCAGAGGTATATGATGATGGTAGATGGAGGACAACTATAGGGATGAATGTAGAGTGTGCTCTTTGGCCCTCTCAAACCTTAGAGCTCTCCCACAGAGCTATGGGAACCTCCGGTCGCCAAAGGGAATCCCCAAAAAGTTAGATTTGTAGAACCTAAACCAAGGTAGCAGGGGGTGGGTATTTATAAGAGTGATGGTCGAGATAGTTGTAGTAGTTGAGTCCACTGTCACGGTCGACACCATTGTCACGCCACCCCTATCATGGTCAAAACCACTGTTGCGATCGAGACCACTATCGCGATTAAGACCACTATCATGATCGATACCACTATTGTCGTCAACACTCTTGGGGACAAACCCACCTGGGGGGCGGGCTATTACTGGTGTTCGATGGGCCCACATCGATGAACCTTCTAATTGACGAGGATGCTTTCTAATAAAGGATTGGCCATCAAAAATAGGGTCTAAGATATCAAAAGTTTCTTGGGCCCACTAGTCAATTAGAGGGACCACCATCTTCCAAGCTAGTCCACATAACATGACGCTTGTGGGGTAGAAACTGGAGAATTGATGTCTTCTTGAGTTTAATACCTACAAGTCCCAAAATTGGCTAGTCGAGCAACTCTACTAAAATATAAGAGTCTAGGGTTATTTTGGGCATATTAAGGTTATAACGACAGAAAACCATAGATAAATACTTAGGATAAATGCCTAAATTTGGTGTTATCAAGGCACTCAGGATTCTAAACATCTCATAGGAGGAAAAGTTCAAGCACGTGGTATACCTTTTAAAGGGCAGTGTTTCCCATTGGTGGGTCATTGAGGAGGAGAAGAGACCTAGATAGATTATCAGTTGGAAGGAGTTTTAAAGGGAGTTTGTTAGCTGTTACTTCTTGGAGATGTATTTGGAGGAGGAGATGGCTCAATTTGAACTATTGCGCCAGGGATTATGGTCTATCAATGACTACAAGTCAAAGCTTATGGAGTTCTTGAGGATTTATCCACACATGGAAACTATAGAGAAGGAGAGGATCAGAAGGTTTGAGAAGGTTTTGAATTTCGAGTTGGAAACGACAACATATACTTTGGAGAATCAAGAGAAGTTTTCCACCTTTGTGGAGTATGTGAGTAGGATAGAGAGGACAATTGTGGAAAAGTGAGAAGCTAATGCAAGGAAGAGGTCAACCCAATTCTAAGGGAAATCGTATGGTAGGTCCAAGGAGCCAATGTTTTCCTCACTATAGCGCCAAAAAACAGAGGTCGGTTTTTTTTAACCAAGGACACATGTGTTGTCGTAGGGGTCCCCTTGTAAAGGGAGAGGTGGCAACTTTTTTCCAGTAGGGGAAAATAGTTTAGGTTCAATGTATGTGATAGGTCCATCTAGGCCATAGTATGATAGAAGGACATGTTTCAAGTGTTGTCATATTGGGCATGTGAGATGGTCTTTCCGCATGAAGAACAAAGAGGTGACACAACAGCCGGCAAGCTGAGCTAGTAGGGGTCACAACAACAACAATTTAGCACTGGTGGTGGCACTAGAGGACGTGACTAATCTTCATAGGAAGGGTCATAAAAACCATTCAACAGTGGTCAAGGATGAAAAGGTGACGATTAGATTCTACACTATGAGTCAGTCAGAAAGAGTGGTCAACCCATGGGTCGTGACATGTCAGATGTAACTTTTTCATTCTGACTTATCTGCTTCTACCTTTGTATCTATTTTAATTGACCTAGGTGTGACACACTCATTTATCACTAGAGAGGTGATAAATAGTTGTAATTTGTCTATATAAATTAGGGATGATAGCCTCTTCTTAGCAACCCCTTTGGTTGGTTCTGTAGTGTTGCAGGAGGTGTGTCCATCTTGTCTTCTTTCTTTCTTAGGATGCATCATTCAAGTGGATCTTATGCCACTGGATATGGATGGATTCGATGTGATCCTAGGGATGGATATCTCATAGCAGTATAAGGTTGTTTTGGAATGTAGTTCTAGAGTTTTGATGTTTTGTGATGGGGATGTCTCTTTGAATTTTCAAGTAGATATGAAGATCCTTCCTACATGTCATGTGTCAGTTGTAATAGCAGAGAAGTTGATGAGACAAGGATGTGAAGCTTTCTTAGCTCATGTAGTGGATAGCGAAGTGAGGAGTCCTAGTATCCAGGATGTACATGTGGTGTGTGAGTTTGAGGATGTTTTTCCAGATGAGTTTCCTGGTGTTCCACCCCCTAGGGAAATTGATTTTGCAATCAATATGGTTCCTAGAACACAACCCATATCTCAATCACTCTATAGAATGGCATCGACTGGGATGAAGGAGTTGAAGAAGTAGATGCCAGATTTGCTAGAGAAGGGTTTTATATGTCTAACCACTTCCCCTTGGTGTGCTCCAACGTTGTTTGTGAAGAAGAAGGATGGTTATATGAGGCTTTGCATACGTTACTTGTAGTTGAACAAGGTGATAGTGAAGAACAAGTACCCATTTCCTAAGATAGATGATCTATTTGATCAGTTGAGAGGTGTTGCATTGTCTTCCAAGATAGACCTAAGGTTGGGATATCACTATTTGAGGATCGAGTTGGATAACATACTTTATACTACTTTTAGGATTAGGTATGATCATTATGAGTTTTTGGTTATGTTGTTTGGCTAAAAAATGCACCAACAACCTTTATGGACCTGATGAATAGGGTGTTCAAACCATATCTTGATCAGTTTGTGGTGGTGTTCACAGAAGACATCTTGATATACTTTAGGGACAGTGAACAACATGAGCAACATCTTCGTCTAGCATTGTTGTTGTTGAGACAACATCAGTTGCACGCTAAGTTTAGTAAGTGTGAGTTTGGATTGAACAAGGTGTTTTCTTGGTCATGCCATCTCTACAAAGGGTGTTTGTGTAGATCCTAAAAGGTGGAGTTAGTTTTGGGGTGGGAGAATCCCAAGACACTGGCTGAGGTTTGAAGATTCCTAAGTCTAGCTCGTTACTATAAGAGGTTCATTAAGAATTTTAGTCTCGCAGCTTTACCTTTGACCAAACTTAATAGGAAGGGTGTTCCTTTTGTTTGGTATGACAAGTGTCAGTGTTCTTTTCAGTTGTTGTAGGAGAAGTTGATGAGAACTCCAGTGTTGGTGTTGCCATATCCTGGGAAAGGCTACATCATTTTTTGTGATGCTTTAAAGAATGGATTGGGATGCATTCTAACACAAAACAAGAACATGATTCCTTTCACTTCTTGACAAATTAAGAAACATGAGGAGAACTATCCAACCCATGAACTAGAGTTCACTGCTATGGTTCTTGCTTTGAAGATTTGAAGGCACTATCTATATGGGGAAAAGTGTCAAATCTTCACAGATCACAAGAACCTTCAGGTGATCTTCTCAAAGCATGAGCTAAATATGAGGAAGAGGAGATGGATGGAGTTTATCAAGGACTATGAATGTATGATGGACTATCACCCTAGATAGGTGAATGTAGTGGTTGATGTGTTGAGCCAAAAGTCATCTTTTTCATCGTCTAGAGATAAAGCACATTTACACTCAATGGTGTGTCACAAGCGGTTGATGTTGGTGTTGATTAGACAGATGAACGTACAATTAGAGGTCTCCTTGTTAGTAGTTTTGTTTGCACAATTATAGGTAAAGTTGATATTGATACAAAATATCAGAGATGCACAGAAGGATGCTTCTATGATACAGAACATTCGATCAAAGTTTTGTAGCGGGAAGCATGATGGTTTTCATGAGTTAGATGATGGGATAGTGTGCTTCTGCAATAAAACAATGGTTCTAGATGTTGGCAGATTAAGGGACATGGTACTTGAGGATGCTCATTCCTCAATGTATGTGATGCATCCTAGTAGTACAAAGATGTATCATAATCTGAAGGATTTTTACTGGGCATATCAGACAGGAAAAGCAAGAAAAGACCTCCATTGGTGGCCTCCCTCCTTACAAAGGGTCGAAGCAGAATTAGACTCACTAGGCTTGGAATATGACTCACTATGCTCGCTGTTCTAATGATGAGGTAGGTCCTTGAATCAAGGTTCGGACATGACATTAGCTGTCCTCCTACCCTTTGTTTTAATTTTGGCTAGGTCTGAAGCATGATGTGGCAGAGTTTGTGCCCAAATGTCCAATTTGTTAACAGGTCAAGGCTGAGTATCAAAAGTCTATAGGGAAATTACAACCTTTTCCAATCCATAGTGGAAATAGGAATACATAACCATGGACTTTGTAGTTGTCCTTCCAAGGATAGCCGAAGGTCACAATTCCATTTGGGTGATCGTTGATCGGTTGACTAAGTCAGCTCACTTTCTTACAGTCAAGACAACTTATACATCAGAGAAGTTGGCACATGTCTATGTTGAAGAGATAGTTTGTTACCATGATGTATCAGTTACTATAGTGTCTGATAGAGGTCATCAGTTTACAAGTAGGTTTTGAAGCATCTACATACAACTTTGGGGACACAGTTGAGGTTATGTACAGTCTTTTACCCATAGACATATGGTCAGTCACAGAGGACCATACAAACATTAGAAGATATTTTGAAAGCATGTTTTCTACAGTTTGTTGGTAGTTGAGATACCCATGCCATTCTGATTAAGTTTTCCTACAACAATAACTACCAAAAAACATATACATGGAACCATATGAGGTTGTACGGGAGGCGTTGTCAGTCACCTCTTTGTTGGCACAAGATGTGAAAATCAGCTGTTGGGTCCCGAGTTAGTTCATCAAACTATACATAATATCAAAGTGATCCAACAATAATTAAAGTCAGCTCAAGATAGACAAAAGTCAGATGATGATAAACTTCATTGAGTGTTACAGTTAAAGTTAGAGACTA
The DNA here is from genome assembly GCA_963693085.1 of Alisma plantago-aquatica. Taxonomy (NCBI): domain Eukaryota; kingdom Viridiplantae; phylum Streptophyta; class Magnoliopsida; order Alismatales; family Alismataceae; genus Alisma; species Alisma plantago-aquatica. The sequence goes on from OY856412.1 coordinate 795,540,691, forward strand.
TATGTACCTCAAGGTATTCCCTTGGAAGGGTGTGTTGAGGTTTGCTAATAAGGGTAAGTTGGCCTCTAGGTTTATGGGATCTTATCCTATCTTGGCACAAGTAGGAAAGGTGGCTTACAGGATGGAGTTACCACCAGAGTTGCACAAGTTGCACAACATCTTCCATGTTTCGATGTTGAGGAAGTGTCACCCAAATACAGAGTAGACGATAAAGCTAGTGGAAGTGGATTTCAATGAGGATGTCTCTTATGTTGAGGGTATTGTTTTGATCTTAGATAGGTGCGTGAAAAAAGCTTAGGAAGAAGGGCATATCCTTAGTGAATGTGTTTTGGCATCACCGTGGTGTAGAGGAAGCCATGCGGGAGTTAGAGGAAGAGATGCGTAGGAAGTACCCATCCTTGTTTCCATAGGATTTTGAGGGTGAAATCCCTATTAGGGATTTATGGTTGTAAGACCCCTAACCTAGTTTTATGCTCAAACATGCTTGTTTGATTTATTTGGGTGCTTAGTTTCTTAATTAAACAATATTTTATGTTTCAATATAAATTGAAAAAGATATGTTTCAAATTTGATCCAAACAAATTTATATACTTGTGTGGACCTTTACACAATTTCCCTTTTCTAGGGATCTAACTATAATTTTAACACAAGTATACTTTGCTTTGTGGCATTCTCTATAACGTGGAAAATTTTCATTTGATTTGAATTCTTTGGAACCATGTTGCATAACCGTATCAACCCTTGATGTTCATTTTGTGTGGAGGTGATGACATTTGCTCCTTCTGGTGTTGTTTGGGTTTGTAATCACATGGTTTTCCTTGAGGAGTTGCAACTCAATGGTTGAAATGGTTTGAAATTCGATGGTTGTTCCACACTCAAACACTAGTTGGTTGTTCTGCACTCAACACTAGATGGTTTTCCTCGAGGATTTACAACTTGATGGTTTTACTGGTTTGCATTCTGATGGTTGTTTTGCACTCAAACACTAGATGGTTGTTCTGCACTCAACACTATATGGTTTTCCTTGAGGAGTTGTAATTCAATGGTTGTACTAGTTTGCAATCTGATGGTTGTTCTGCACTCAGAAATATATGCTTGTTTTTAAATCTCAACACTAAATGATTTTCCTTGGGAAATGCAAATCGATGGTTGTTATAGGTATACAAGTAGATGGAAAACTTGATCGTTGATCGATGGTAAAGTAGTTTCGACCCATGACCTCCTTTCTCTCTCATCCTAGATATATATACCCTGCCCATCTTTCCTCAAATAAACCTTTCCACTCCAAACACGTTCTTTTTGTTAGAGCTTATCCAAAATCATTGGTTGACGAAGGAGAAGCTTCTTGAGGATGAAGCCTTGCTAGATCATGGTTGCATGTTGTGGTAGGACTTGGATCTAGCTCTTCTAAGATAGATTGGATCCTTCTTACCTAATTTCTTACTTTGTGCATGTAAGATCTTCCCTCTTAACCTCATTTTCTTGCTATTATCCTTCTTCCCTTCACCATGATCGAGATCCATGGTATTTCTTGCTGGAAACTCATGCACATAGATGAAGAGCCCTCTTTTCTTCTCTCTTTTGCTTTAGATCTACTTAGTTCTTGAAGATAGAAGCTACCTTGGAGCCTTTGGAGTGCAAAGCTCAGGGTTTTACCTTCCGTTCTTGTGATACCTTGATGTTTGGGCATTCTTCTTCACCTTGCGGCATGTGATATAACCTCTAATGCATTTTTTTCCTACTTATAACATGTTTTGTGCAAATCTTGCTCTAGAAAACCCATAATATGAGGAAAGATGGCCTTGTTGTACATTGTTTGATAAGAGAATGATGATGATACAAGTTGTTAAGATTTTCTTAGTCCCTATGAACATTTATTCTTCTATAAATGAGCTATTCTTGAACATGCAAGTTCTAAAATAAAAAAATATTGGTGTTATGACATATAAAAGTGTCATATTTTTTTTGTTGTGGTATCCAATATATATAAGTCCGACCCACACTTTAAAACCTTACTATATGGTGGTTAACCAATGGTGGTTTTATTTATTTTATTTACTTCTTTGCTTCTGAAATGATAGTTAGAAGAAATCATAATGTTGGAAGTAGCTCATCCATGTTAGGTCTTGGTCACATAAATTCTTTGTTCTTGGGAATGCCATAACTTTTACATCTGATGGAAATTTATGCTGGTATTGGGGTGATGACTTGTTTTTGACTTGTTAAACTCTCTACAAAATATTGGATGGTAATGATGTTCCCACATAAAGTTATTATTGTTTCACCTAAATGACATTGTGGGTTGTTATGTGCCCTAGTTTGATGCTTAGGCCTATACATGACCAAGAGTGATGGACTATACCATAATGGAATGACATGGGACATTTTTCATTGTTTTATGTCTTCAAAAGTGGTACTCTACAATTTATTTTGTAGGCATACGTTAGGAGCTTGTATGTAACTTGAACGATGCAATCAAAATACTTAAACAACATAATTAATCAAGTGTAACCTTAATCATGTAGTGCCATGTGACTTTACAACTATTCCAGTGTCAAAACTTGTTAGATACTGAAACAAGTAATCCCAAGAGGATCTCAGAGCCATATATTGTTGAGTATATACATGTACAAAGAGGGTATATATCTTTCATCCAAATCCCAAGGTTTTAAAGAGCGGTCGAGCTTGTGTCTCGAAGTTGCTATGTGTTGAGAGTGGCTGCAGTCGTAACTCAAATTTTGAGGATTTATACCCTGGTTTCTAGTGTCGTGGCTTGTGTACCAGGGAAAACTAGGATTTTTTAGTAGTTTAGTTGATGTACCACTATGATTGTTACTTTTTTTGAAAATAGCTCAATCTCATTAAAAGTAAGCCATACGTCATCTACAAGATAGACATCTCTCATCAAGTAACCAAGCAACAACTCCTTTTGCGGAAAGACATAACACAAGGCTCAGATTGGGATGTGATAGGTACGCTTCTGCACCGGCACCATCCACCTCTTGTAGTGGCTGACTAAAATAGCTATCCGAGATGGAATTCATCAATCTACATGAGCCTATGAGTACATCGGGTGAGGAGTTTGCCACTATGATTGTTACTTGTATTGACCGAGGGGAAGAAATTTTAGGATTCTAGACATCCTAGATCTATTACAAAGATGATTATGACTTTGCAGTGGTCAGCTAGTATTTTGAGAGGTATGCCTCAACCAGCCCAGGACTTAACAAAATATGTAATCCAACTGTGTAGCATAACTGATAGGGTTACTTGGTGACTGATAGTGGATGATGATCCTTGCTCTTGTTTTCTTTTAGTTTATAAATGATTTATGATGCGGTAAGAGAAATCAACTATATTATGACTCAGATATGCTTGTTCATGTATGTAAGTTATATAGTCCTTCATCTCTACAATATTATATGCTTTAAGTTTTTAAAGTACACAATCTTTCTATAAGCAATATATGCTTTTATAAGTTATATCTCTTGCTGGGACATGGGTCTCACCTGTTGGTCACCACATCCTTTTAGGTTATTATAAGAAACACCATCAAACCCATGGTAGCGAGGAGCATCTTGGAGATACACAGAGGAAGAAGGTTGGTGGATTTTTTAGTGAGTCCTAGGGTCATCCATGTATCCTTAGGTCTAGGCTGTGATGTTTTGTATATGTTGTACAATGCCTCGAGATTTTTCCAGTGTACTTGTGCTTTGTACATGTTGTAAATATGTGGAAAATATCTTTTTTGTATAAAAAAGTGTGGCTAAGACCATGGAATAGATGTAAAGATAATTGGTATGGTTGTAGGTTATGTAAGATGTTGGACCTTTGTGCAAATGTTCTCTAGCATGAATGAAAAGTTTTATTTGGTTTTAATTTTTCTCCTTTTTATTGATATGAGTAATTAGTATTTTATCGGTGTCTTAGTTGATTAATCTAGTTTACGTGGTGGGTTTATACAATAGCTTTCTTCATCTTTGAGGATCACACCCCTTTATATGTGTCTATGTATATATATGCTTGCATGTATATGTATATACATTTATCAATATGATCATCAAATGAAATTAGAAACATATGCTTAGCATATTCACTTGAAATCAAAGTATGCGTTATTTGTAACACATGATGGAAATTTCAAAGTCTTATAAAATTTCACCCTTTTAATTCAATGATCTCTTCCGACCCACATAAAAGCTTCTTTTATAGAGTTGAAGATCTCCATATGGTCCACCGCCACAATATTTTTAAAATTTTCATCATATGGTCCCACATATATATATATATTCATGTCACATTAGTGTGACAAACAACTAGAATGTTTTTCATATATATATATATATATATATATATATATTCAACCCAATTTTGAGATTATTCAAATATGCCTATCACAGAATAATTCAGATATTTTTGGGGATTGTTTTCTCATTTTAATGCTAAAAGTTTGATGAAATTCATAGGTATCCAACATATCGAAGGATGACATTCATATCTTTATTTCACCCCAGTAAGGACCCATACTAGTTGATGCCCTGGTCATTTTAAATAATATTTTATTATGCTTGGTAGTCACATCATGCACACATACAACATTTATTGCATATTCTAACTTGGTAGGTAGTTTGTTTATTACAAATTAAAGAGTTGACAATGAATATGTTTTAACTAAATCATTAGAGTTTAATGAAACGATATATATATATATATATATATATATATATGTTTACAACAAGTACTCATACAGTCACAAACTATTAACACATAAGTAGACGTCATGATAACATAATTAATCTAGTGTCCAAATCATGCATATTTTCCCAATAACAACTATTTATATATGACATTTTGCATTTGGTTCTAGTGATAGTGCTACAAAAGATATGTATCACCATGGGATTCAATAATAATAACACAAATTGATTCACTTAAGATTATAGAGGAGTTTCTTGATAAGGTTAAAAAAAATCACAATCAAATAAATTGTATGTGACTCACTAAGTTCACCAGGCTTAGGTCGAGGTAGGTCCTTGAATCCAATTTGGGACATTGCATTAAGTGTCTTCCTACCCTTTGTTTAAAGGGTTTTCATTGTAACTTTTTTTGCTTATAAATATTAGGAGCAAAAGAAAGGTCTGTTAGAAGTTCTTCAAACTTCAAGATTGTTTCACTGCTTGCTTTTCCAAAATTCAACTAATAAAAGTTAGATATGCTAATTTGACAACTATGATGTATCATATCAACCTAAAATCTAGTTCAGTTCCCGATTCCAGTTTGTATGTTTCTTCTTTAGAAAGGAACAATGAAAACTTTAAGTGGCCATTGAATAGTTTCTATACTATCTATTTAGGAAATAATGTGATAAATATACACATTATAATATTCCTAGCACTATGTTTCATGTGTCTTAACAAACTACATTTGTGGTATCTTCACATACATAGTACAAACTTCTTATAATACATTAGATAGATTTTCTTATATGAATATGTTCATTTGTTTTATAGAAATAGATGGGTTGACACCCTTGTTGTTGCAATAACTAATAAAAAGTAAAAATAGAGGTAAGTCAATGATCTTTTATAGGTTTCAAACATAAACTGCTTTTGTAACATACTAAATTTTGGAATCTAGAAGTATTTTGAGGTATAATACATTTATCTCCTTGTTTGAATACCCAAATAAATCTCCCTCTAATATACATTTGAATTTCTCTTGAATAGTCATGAAAGTTTTTTTTTAAATCAGTTCTTCAACATATAGTCCAAACAAATCATATCATGACCTAATATGGGCTATCTTATAAATGGAAGTCATTGGCTTTGGAATCAAACTAAAACAATTTTTGTATTATTATATACTTGATATAGAAGAGTTATGGGAAACATTATAAATATGGGATATGGGATATCCAAATTCGGATACTATATTATTGCAAAATAATAGACATCATTATTGACATATCGTCATAATTTGACATCAATCACGTTTAAGATGCACCCTGTAGAAATGTTCCATGAAATTAAATAACTTTGCTTTTCAGTTAAGTAAAATAATTGAAACCATGCTTCTAGTGGAAAATAGCTCACCTAGGATTATATCATCTTCACCAACCCAAGAGGTCATGGTCTTGTAATAATGAGACACTTCTCAATCATTGTGCCACCTCACATCCCTCTCTCCATTGATTTGACTTCATAGACCCTTCCTCTACCCCCAACATCCTATGATTGACCCTTGTAATACCCCTACTATTAAACCATAATTTCTTTGATGGCTACGAACATGAAGCCTAAAGGGTTGGCAAGGTGAAAGCAAAGGGCCATGATACCCCACTTAGAAATGAAACCTCGAACAACTTATCCAGAACCATCTACACCTAAAGACACTTTTATTGTATAAGTACCACAACTGGGCCAATAGACTTGATATGCATCTCCGACCCTAGTGAGATTGATTGTTGCCTTCCAAGCATCCCTAATGCAAGTTAAATTTGTTGTGAGCCCCGTAACACCGTCACAAATATTCTTGGCACTTTGTCCATTTTTGAACTATCCCAACATCCCATAACTACCTTGACCACCTCCTCTTACCATTATGACTCTAGAGGAAAGATCCAAATGCCCTCATGATTATCTACCATTACCAAATCCTATGCCACCCTCTCATGCAAATTATAATAATAAAAGCCAACCCATCACCCTTCAATCTGCTAGATCTCTCCCCGATCTCCCTTCCATCTCTGAAAGCTAGTTTGATGAGAAACTTCTCTTTACTCACAACCCCAAGCTTGGATCTGTTGTGACCCTTGACTCTGATGAGCCATGAGGGATCCCAATAATGAAATCCCACCTCACCAACAACATCTAAACCCTTGAAGATACCAACTTTGGCCACCTGTCATGCTTCTATGACAAGTCTCCTCTTCCTCTCTATTTTTCATTTCTTTTCTTGCTAAATTATATCAATTAATCGATGCTAATGATAGTAATAATGATGATACTAATAAATAATTAAGATATGAAAGTAATTATTAACCTAGATAATAATGATAATATAACACTTACTAGATAATATGTTATGGAATAAATGATTGCAAATGCTAATCTAGCTCACCAATTATATAGTAATGTATTAAAATTATATAATGTATTCTTGTATAGAAAGGACTAAGGAAAATACTAGAATAACAAAAAAATGATATTTGAGCTTATTCCTAACTTGGTTGGACCCTATTATTAATTATCATATAATTTCAGTCATCTTTTTACTTAAAAGAGTCAAAGTTCATGTTCATGAGAAAAATAGTGGAAATTTACTAAATGCCTACACATTTTTATATTCATATTAATTAGTCCATAATGACTAACCTTGATAAGATTTATTGATTGTTCTTAAATAGAAGTATACATGGATTATATACATGTCAGCAGATAATACATATAAAAATGAAATAAATGATTATAAATTAGGAAAATTTGATGAATGGATAGAAATACTATTTTGAATCATATTCAACCAATTTCGACAAATGACTATGCCTATCATATCAAATAATGTTTCCCCCAAGTAACTAATAATGTGATAATTGGTTAAATCATGTTCTAAATGATAGTATAATTGGGAAAAAGGAAATAGAGTAGTACACATTTTCTTTAATGTGAATATTCAATGATTTCTACATTATATTCTTTGATACATACAATTAATGGATTTATAATCTCACTTTGTTAAATGGATGCATCAACATTAGACTAGTAAAATATGTAATTAAGATATGTGCATATAACATAAATATTTATATGAAATAATGAATGTTTAAAATGATATTATAGTAGGATGAGTATGGCCCTAGTAATAAAATATGAACCTAATGCATCTAAAGAAAAAGGTATACAAACCAAAGACACATACTAGGAACTTTTTGCGTGAGGAAAAATGGTTATCTTATATAAAAGAAACCTCATGACCTAAATAGTCCAAAATAATTATAGTATACCTTGTTGGAAATCTAAAAACCCTTGAAATGGTTATAAAAGATATCTCAGAAAACTAAATAGAAAATAAATGAATCACTTCAAACCCAATGGACATAATCCTACTTAAGTGGGAATTACTTATAGACTGATATTGTGGAACCTTTGTGCTTTTAACTTAGAATCACATGAGATAATTCCTAAAGTGATAAATACAATGTATGAATTGAATGAAGGAATAAATGACCATTGTGGGACCTAGTGATACATAATGGAAAAGAAATGTTGGACTATGATAATTATCGATTTAAAAGTAATCTAGCCTCAAATGTCAATGTTGACATATCTATATGTAACTTGAAATGTAAATGAGTTGTAGTAGATAATGTTCCACATTTTAGTCCCTAACTAAATGGTGATGTATATCTCATCATGGATAACTATGTATAGCAAAATATTGACCCTAGCATAGAATGGATATATGCATGTAATAACTATCTCATTAACATAATTGACACTCAATGGCTACATGTTCATTTAATAAATCCCAATGGGAGAGTATGATGGAACCTTTGAAATATAATGTGATGGTTATTTGTATGTTAAGAGAATAGCATACACAAACATGTAACATTGATTGTATAGACACATATGTCAAATCCAACTAGAAATCTTACATGGAAAAATCAATAGTAGAACTATAATAACCCCAAACATGAAAGAAAACCCAGGATAAAAAAATATTGAATAAATAATTCATTACAAACCAAGTGATAAACCCATTTTACCATACTTTATTGATTCTTCCTCTTGGATCCATATTGTAATAGTTTAATATATGGGGTCTTGGATAAACTAAGGTATTGGACTATATATTCCATTTTTTGGTTATTCTTGCGCTCTTGAATTGCATTGATCATATCTTGGTTTTTGATGAGACACAAAGTGTTTATAAACCTTTATTACCTATTTTAGGTCACCATCAATAATTTATAAATTTTGAAAATTGTTGAATGTAAAGATTGCAATGAAATTTATCTATTTGGTGTTTTGAATACCTATAGACTTTGGTCCCTTTGGGATTTGAACCCTTTATATCATTGCTCACTTAAGGTTGGATACATCCTACCACCCTATGCCAGTGGGTAATGGACTACTTGTCACTCTATAATTGGTTGAATTAATGATCTTGGCTATAGTGTCACCTCTTATATATGACCAATTTTAGGTTACTTTGCCCTTAAAGGATATAATGTGTCAGTGTTCAACTTTACTATTTGAATTTTAATCTTATTATTGTGAACAATGTGGGATATTTGAATAGTCTTGTATACTTTATATCTTGCAGAGAGTTTTGAAATCTTGCATGTTTTTAATTTAACATTTTTGTGGACTTGATATCTTGGATGTTGAATCTTGAAAATGTTGATGGTTGTAATCATTATCTTTATAATTTTATTCCACTAAAAAATCTTATTTAATTTGGAAATTGTGTTTACTCCTATATTTTTGCATATTTTTCAATATCTCAATAATAATGATTTAGTACTAGCATTCGCTGACACGTTTCCTCTTTGGTTCATGTCATGGATGGAAATACCCATTTAGGATATAAATGGATGTGATATTGAAGGAAGACATAGAAGAGACATGCATGATGTGTGCTATGTTAATTAAAGATTAGATATGACTTATGTTTTTACTTTTAGTACTTATGTACAGAATTTTTATGAATTATGATGTAGAGCATGAATGTACTAATACTTATTTATATATTATGATTCAAAATTTATAGATCTTTAATCAAATATGGCCCCCTTACAACATGGTATTAAAATTTTAGACAGTGCAAACTCATGCACATATTATGGAGAATTTGGGTTAGATAGAAATAAAAATTGATTAGTTAGGACTTAGGCAAATAGTTGGCCACCAAACATAGATTGTCTTTCCAACTTATGGTATTTACCTATGATAGAAGTAGGGAAGTAGATGTTAATGGATGTACCCTAGCCTTTCCATTTATAGAACACCTATACCTCAACTAGTGGCTTTTGAACTCCTTCTCTATGTATGGATGTAGTTATAATTATTATTAAGGAAGAAGTCCTCGATATATATGTTTGTGTATTCACAATGAGGCTCTTAGAAAACCACCATCACCACTATCAGTATCCAAATCGAAAGAGTACCATATATTTTCCTTTTAATTTGGGACACCAACAAAAATGGAAAAAATAGAATAAGAATAAGAATAAAAATAGAATGAATAAATATCATAATCCATATAACGATATGTTTCATGTATTATAATCACATTTGATAACCTTCAATTTGAAACTTGAAATATATTTGGAACATGAAGAAAAAATAGTTGGAAATAATTCACTTGAAATTGTGAATGCACAAATAATTAGGGACAATACATCACATGTAAGTGGAGATGAGATGATGTGTCTAACAAAGGAAAGCTTAGTGACGGTTCTGGAATAATAACTATCGATCCAATTCATAATGTCAACGACAATCATAGCATATAATCACCTTCCATAGAGGGAAGAAGATATTACATAGTTATACATAACGGGAGGTCCCTACTATTACCAAACTTGTCCAAAAAATATTATACCACTTCTACCACTTCTAAAATACATATCTACTCAGAGAAGTGTCTCTCACAATATATCTGGTAGTAATAACCCATAAACACCATCTATTATAAATTTGACAATCAAAGAGGCAAATAAAATGGTCTTCATCTAAATATGTAACTACAATACTAGAATTACTTGGTAGAAAGAAGTAAAATTCCTTTTAAAACAAATGTAATAATAGATTCACATCAATGTGAGATGGAGTATTAAAAATAAATGAGATGATTTTTTTCCATCAAATAAATGAGATGATTTTTTTCATCCCAATAAATATTTCCAATTTCTTATGCATTTAAAGTTTTATAGAATTTATAGTAGGGCTGGAAAGGAAACCAAGCTTGACCATCAGACCAAACCGTACTTGACCAAGCCACATGGTTAAGTCTGGTTTAGATGGGTATTATGGTCAAGTTTGATTTGGAAAGTGTTCAGGCCATCCTTAACTGGTTTGGTCATAGTCTGGGCAAACTGTTAACCAATCAGACTGAACTTGACCAACTCTATATATGTGTATGTGGGTGTGTCTATATGTATACCTAATAAAATGATTCTAGTCATTATTTCATAGATATATATACAATATTTCAGATTGTATCAACATTATATGTATTACTAGTGTTGCCATGACTTTTATATTATTATTGTAGCAGATATATATATTTTTGCTTAAAATATTTAACATTTATTATTACATGTGATATAACAAAATTCATCTAATTTAGACAATACAATGCATTTGATACTATTAATGTAATTTTTATTGAAAAATACCAATAACTTGACACCAAAAGTGAAACAAATTATTGTTAAAAAAAAATTTGTTGATCATCATCTAAATATGCGGCTAGTAGATACTTGATATTAGTGGTTTTAGACTAAACTTGACCAGATTTTAGAGGTCAAGTTAAGTTTGGTCTAGATCATTTTAGCAGTCAAGTTTGGTTAGAAAATTTTTCTAGACCACTGTATGTGGTCTGGTCCGTCGTTTCAGGGTCGGACCAGACTTGGCTAGACCACGCCCACCCATAATATATAGAACGTAGTAATCATATTTGTTTAGACGCTACTAAATTTGGACAAAAAATTGAAGTAAAACCCCAAAAAAAATATCCCATATTGAGTAGTGACCAAAAACTAGGTCAAAGAAAGTGCCAAGATATCTAATGTTATAGGTTGATCTCAATAGATATACTTTGATCAATAATTCGTGGTTTAACTAAAAGGCTAATGATTATATCCATCTCTGAAAACAATACTTCATAGTGGTTAGGCCACTTTTGCAGAAGATTATTAATTGTGATGATAATGCATTTTCTAATTGTTAACCCCATTTTCACAACAATTAACAAACTAACACATATTCATGGTGATCAAGCATACATAAGGCAATATATATTTTATGCTATCAAAATTTGAAGTAGAAGATAGACTATATTGAATTAAACATAAACATGCACAGAGTCAACATCGATTTACTTGTGGGTCCTAGAGAATGGGGGTCTAGACCCTCATGCTCAACATGGAATCAAACAAATTTTGCATCCTGACGGTGTTGTGGCTACTGAACTCTCCTTGGGATTCAACTTGCTCCAGGTATCTTTGTCTCCTTATCCTTAAGCTTTGGTTCCTTCAAGGCCATCTGATGGGATCCAGGTAAGCCGTGTTTCCCTCTGGAAAAATATTTATTGTTCCTATCCCTTATGTTTATATAGGTAGAATTAGAACAACACTTGTCCAATACTCCATTGGATGTGTCTTGTTAAGGCTTGGCAGTCAGAAAAATGTCAGTTCCATTAAATTGGAAATCAATTCCAATGACTTCTTTGATTTATTTTGACTTAGGAATTTTGATCTTGGTGTCGCTGACATAGGTCAGTGGCACCAAGAATCTTTTGGAGCTTCCCTTCTTCACTTGATGTCTATCTGTTCCCCTTCTGGACATGTCAATGCCACCAACATGAGTCTATGAGATTGAGTTTCTTTAGTTTGTTCTTTCTTAAGTCTACATTAAAACAACCATGTTTTTTGGAAAATTACAAAATAACATATTTTTGGCATAATAACATGAAATACATATAAAAATTGATGCACGACATCTGTTTTGGGAAATTCATACAAAATGAACATAAAAACATAAATATGAGAGGAATCATCATGAAAACGTGCCTAATTTAGCTCCAATTTTGGTAGAAAATCATGTGTATCAAAATCCCCTAAGCTTGGATGTTTCTTTCCCTTGAGAAACACTACTTTGGATTTGGTTGAATAAGCCACAAGAGAAACACATCTGTGAACTATATCATTCTAATCATACTTGACTTAAAGACCAAAACCGGTCTTCTCCAACCATAAAGTAAAATACTACTACAAAAGGGACCAGTGATGAAAAAAAACACTCAAGTCAAACTGCTTAACACATACATAAATCAAAGCAGAGAAATATCATGGCAAGTCTAAATTGTATTGATTTTATCACATAATCTCCCTATCTATGTTACTCTATTACAAAATGTCATCTAATATTGACACAATCCCTTGGATATGATTGAAAGAAGAGAATAAATCATTATTGACAACCTACCATATATATAAGTGGGTGGATGGAATGGGTGGAACAGAAATAGAAATCACATATAATTCAAATAATTTATGCAAAAGAATAAAATGATGTACATAATTGACAGATGAAGTAGAATGTGTCATAATGCCTACTATTTTTGGTTGTATAAAAGATGTTATGGATGCATCATCCTAATGATGAGTGGAGGTAAAGTTGATTTAAAATATAAATCCACAATCTTATTCCTTATACAAGAAGGAGATTTTCCTATTTCTCCATCCTCCTTTTTCTCTTTTTTTCTTTTTCATTCATTTTTTATCACTATGAATCATATGGAATTGTGTGTGGGCTAGATGTTTTAACAATATGGAGAAGTACTAAGGTTAGATACAATTTTCTTACTTTTTGCATTCACAAAAATATGTGAAAAACATATTTTGTACCCAAATGAATCATGACATGTAAAAAATGCAACAATATGAAATATGGTATGCAAACTACCCTAAATGAATGAGATACTCATGCACGTATGTTTTTATTTTCTAATGCAAATTTGGCTACATTCTTCCTATCATGATGACGTGCAATCAAGAGAAAAATGACTTGGATCGTGTATGAAGTGAGTGGTGGTGATGGAATGGAGTTAGGGTGAATAAGATCTAGTGACTAAGACACACTCTTCCTAACCATGATACGACTCTCTTCTATTAACTCAATATGTCAAGGTGTTCTAATATCTTATTCTTGAATTAATATAAATGATTACTCTAATGATTGGTTAGATATGACTAAAACACCACTTGTATTAAAAAAGACAAGGGTAGAGTTAGGTTTTAAATTCACCACATATGTCTCTAGATTGTCTAATCCACCCAATTCCTCGTGCAGTGTACTTTAAATAAGTAAAATTAAATTCAAAGGATAGGGTTACACATAGACCAATACTTCTGGATTCATGTGAGATTTTTTTCTAAAATCCATTTTTACATAGGGACATGTGGATACATCGAAGAAAATTTATTCTAAAATTAAGTAAACATGAATAAGCTAAGAAGAAAAAGCAAGCTAAGATGTCAACACAATATGAATATATATAGAAAAGGTGAGACAAATAGATGCAAGATAAGATGATAATATGAATGCAAGATAAATACCATTTCATACCCCTAAGTTTGAATTCAATAATGTCCACATTATTGAAAACAAACTCAGTGATGGAAAGAGTGTACATATGATCAAGCTCCAGGAGAATATAATGTTCTTGGTGGTATGTTTGGGTCAGGCATGTAGAATGTGATGATAAATGGGGGTGGGTTAATCAACATGGTGGTGGCTATGGGTAGTCAGGTAATTTTCAATTTCTTCAATAATAGTTGTAGAGAGGTTGTTGAGTGTACTCCACTATTGAATGCACTGAAGGAACTTCTCTTGATTACTTAGGAGAAGGCACTCATCAAAAAACCTTTCCTACTGATGTGTGAAGATTTTTTCCTATAAGATCCTTTCTTGATGGGAAGCGAGCTAAGGTATTGTCTCCTGCTACTGATGCTGACCCATTTGTATGGTATTGAGCATGTGATACATTCTCACAAATGAAAATAGGTCATCATGTGATGGAGTCAGGTAGAAGAAGAGGAACTATAGGCATGTGGACTATGGTGGAGCCCCTACGAGTCCCTACCGGTATAGGTGCCACCTCCTCAATCTCATCATCATCACTCTCACCATCTTCCTCATCAGTGTACTCCTCCTAGTCTATGTCCTCATGTTTCATATAGACAACTTAGATGATCATGATCTATGATGTTGAAGATGGATTTTGGAAGTTGTCTATGGCCATTTTAGAGATGGAATAAATGCTACCTCCAAACATGACACAGATATTGGCATTGCAAAAATCTAAGAAATTAAAATCCCCTTATATTTCACTTGCTAAAGACAAAAGAGATCAAGTTTGAAGTGGTTTGCAAGTGTTGTTATGAGATCATCAAAATGGATTAGACAATTCCTCTTATCACTTTTTGCCATCGAGTGCGCTTGTCTAAGAAATAGTGCACCCAAGTTGACCTTCTCTCTTCCTAGAGAGAAGAATACCCATAGTGTGAATAGGTTCATAGCTTGAACCATACCTTTTCCTCGAGTGAACATGGCAAATAAGGTGTTCATCAAAAGTTGGAGAATATGGAGAGAAATGGGTGCTTGATGTCGGTTACATTGTAGTGATGCCACTTAACCTTCTCATGGTCCAATTCTATCGTGATCTACTCCATGCTACATAATGAATGAAATTATCCACACAACATCATACTCCATGGTTTGCCCACCCAAAGATGGCATTGAGTGACTCCAAAGTAAGATGGTGGGTGGTGTTGTAGAGCCTAAACTTAACCTAGCCAATATCCCATTTTCACCTCGAGTATGTTGTGTTAAGAAACACACCTCTAGGGATGATCAAAATTTAACTTAGTCTCATTACAAATAGGCCATCCCCTTAGGGAGGGGTTAGCGGGGGCCATCCCTGTCTTTTGCACACTCTGCATAGGTTGTTTATGAATTCATGCTACTTATCAAGGCCTCACTGCCATAACAGTTGACCTCGAGTCATGCTTTCCAAGATTGATGTATCTATCTCTCTGCTCACCAGTTTCCAATCATGTTCTCATTTGGATGAATCTACTAGTGAAGAAGATACTTCATGTCAAGCTACTTGCTAGCCATCACAAAGGAAAGAGAGAGAGGATGGGAGATTGATGCAGTAGTTTCTCGAAAAAGAAGTTCTTGAGGAAGCTTGTAGAATACTTCTTGAGGAATGGATGCATGAACTTCTTGAGGAATGGATGCATGAATTGTGAAAAATTCAAACGAATCATCCTCCTTATATAGGAGATGAGGCACCCATTAGTAAAATGATGGTACTACCAACATGAAGTCAGTGGTAACAACTTGCATTCCTATCCATGTGATCGACTGTCGATACCATCATCTATGATCACTAGGAATACTGAGTCATGGATTTGTGAAGTCATTGTTCTAACATGGGTTGGTGGTAATGATATGAAAGAATACTCGACTTGATTTCTTGGTCATCATTGTTACACGTACATGTGAGCATCTGATTGGATGACACAAATCACACTCTTCCCAAATATTAGTGATACCAACACTTGTTATTGCCAACAAATTTTCCCTATGAACAAATTTGTATGCACCACTTAGTCTGGGTCGGTTCCACTGAATAGTTGGTTGGTGGTATTAACATTCTACCTGTCAAATGTAGGTACTCAACTGATGGTGTGTCAGTGCCACCAACTTTATGGTTAGTGGTACCAACTTTTCCTTATTGATGTGCACTAAAAACACTAATAACAAATCAAAAAAATGCATCTTATTAACTAACACTAAAAAAATGTAAAAATACAAGACTAAATATATTGCATGAAAAATATAAACATATGGGTTGCCTCCCATCGAGTGTTGTTATCTTATGTCTTAGGCTTGGTGTGACTCGAACCTCTATCTTGGGTTGTCACAAATGGGAAGTGAAGTGTAATTTGGTAATCAAAATTCCAGCATGTCATTCTAAAGCCTAAGAGTCACATATCCACAACGCATAGTAACCATCATATCCTTTGAGGCTTGGAATAGTTAAAAGTAATCTTGATCCCCTCTTCTCTACTATGTCCATTACCACAAAGTTGACTAGGTACATAAGTTGTCACAGAACCGTTTGTTACCCAAATCCTAAATCCAAATGACTATAAAGTCAAGGGCAATAGGACCTAGGCGCCTGCCCCTAGCATGGTATTATCAAAGTGTGAATGTGGAAGCGTAAAGCTTAGCATACATGAACAAATATAAAGACACCAATCATGATCTCAACAATCAACAAGATATATTAAGCAGCATAATTTATTGCAAGCTTTCAATTACATATTCAAGAGTATAACTTTACAAGTCTGCTCATGTATGCTAGGGATCTTACAACAAGAACACCTGACATAGCTCACCAAGCCCATCAACTTCTATCCATCTCTGAACCTATAAAATACATGAAACCAGGCAGGTCAAGCAAATAAGGTACTGAGTTCAGGATCGAAAGATACATATAATAAGCTTAGCATAATCTAAAAATATTTGCATAAATAAACGAGCAAGAATGAACAAGTTAAGTATTTAGCAAAACAAGAGTCTGTATTTTATATCATTATACTCCAATTATACCAACATCATCATATATCATAAACCCTTTTTGACTAACTTCCCATTGGAAGAGTCTGTAAGGGTGCTCAAGATTAGCTAACCCTTTTCTACGTAAAGGACCTCAAGGCCATCACCAAGAGATACCCTTTTATCGACATGGCCCGCCCTATCATGACAACTCAAGTAGGATGCCCAACCTCATGTCCTTAACCCAAAACTTCAGGTAGGTGCACAAGGTTTGTATAATGGAGTTTTTATGTTATATTTGCAAGTTATAAAATAATGGTACAAGACAAACATCGAGTACATACTAGGATACTATATGGTAATATTTGATCAAGTAAACAAGCATACATATGTATCACATTCATGCAAGAATGCCATAGTCATATAATTATTAAATCCCGTACCTGATTCATAGATTCATAACTTACTTATCGTTGACCATCTAGCCACAAACAACACATGATTAATAACAAGATTACATACATGCATTAGATTCTCATCATTAACCCTAACTAGCTTCATTTTAGGGTTTTGGCCAAGCTAGGTTCCAAATTTTTTGTTAGTACATTAGATGATCCTTTATAGTTCAAAATGAATGTGGGGTTCAAGTGTCATGTCATTTGATGTTCCATTCACTTATGTGGTAAGGACAAGATTCATGTCACTTATGTACAATTTAGGGTCGAAGACTCACAACAGAGAAATGATGATCATAATCATCAAGACACTATGTAGGGAAAGACATGAGTTTATATAGGCAAGATAGGGAATAAGTATCACATTCAATATTAGGTGGATGTTCCCAAGTCTAGGCATCATAGGATTCCACATTATCAACATGCATTCCCAAAAACCAACACATAAGACCTTGGCCATAAGGTCCCAACATATGTATTGATGGAACATCCATACCGAGGGGGTCATAAGGGATAGATCATCTTTGATTCAAGAGGGTAAGTCATGAGGTAAAAATCCACATTAAGAAATTGAGCATAAGGGCATAAATCAAGTCACATATGTCACAAAAGAGGGCAATTATGGGTGGAAATGCATTATTATAACACAAAAGGGAGTTGGCCTTAGCCATTTAGGTGAAAACACACAATATTCTACTGATCTGAAAGATTCACTAGGGTTGGGTGCATCAGATGGGTCAAAGACACAATTTGATCAAAGTTCACCATACACCATCATAAATGAGTCACATTCAAAGCATCTCAAATCCACATAGAGACTCATTGCAAGAAGGAGATTATGGGATGATATTAGAGTCATATAGGAGCATAAGGTTACTGATCTTCAATATTAGGATGATTATATATGTCCGTTAGAAGCAAGATTTGCAATTTAGGACAAAGTTCATCATTTTCATTCAAAACGTGTCACATAAGTGCATTTGAGTTAATTGTTGAGCAAGAAGGGTGATTAGGACCCTCATTTAGTTCGATGATACACAAAAGGTATTGATTTAAGGATCAGAGGGTAGATTAAGTAACAAAGATCCAAGTTTTATCATCAACATACATTAAATCTGATCAATCATAGTCAAAAGTTGCATTTTAAGAAAAATAGGAGAATTAGAAGAATATTCAGGTTATGAAACCATATCCAGGTTGTAGACCTTTTCGAGAGGGTCAACTTGGTATATAATTTTGTATACTTTGGTTAAGGGAGGAGAAAGTTATCATTTTTCAAAGATTCACAAAGAAATCATAGGAAAAAAGGGGGCTTTCATGTATATGATTTCATCATGCAGTGCCCGACCATGACCACTGGTCCGCCATCCAACGGCCGCACTGGCCTCGTCCGTGCGCAACCTATGGCGGGGTCTGCGATAATGCGAGCTACTTGTCGCCCTGATATGCTGACACCCTTCCGTGTAGGGTTCCTGAACGCTCACGGCCTGTTCCAACCATTATCCCGCGGTTCTGAGCCGCCTGCACCCGCCGCGATCGGGCGCGATGGTCAGCGTATCGGTGCCCCAAACCATCCGCATCTGGCCCACAGCAGCAGGTGAGGGGAGAGACAACACCGTGCGATCTGAGTCGCTTGTGCTGAGCCGACGGTCGCGTGGGGGGGTGGGGGGCGGGGTTGTCATCCTCGTGATTGAGCTTCTTAACCAGCGGCGGAGCACAGTGGCGAGCCCAACGTTTAGGTCCCTTCACCTGGACAAGAGGTCATGATTGGCCTTCGAAACCTCCTGCCCAAGTCCGGATTGACCTGACGAGCAAGTTGGCGCACCCGGCTGTCGCCATGGAGCAGCATAGAAGAAATACCTAATCTACCTTGAGCTGGCGTCCGTGGGGGTGTTTCTGTGCACGAAAGAAGGCCAAAGAGGTGTGAAATGAGAGTGGAAGTCGAGAGTAGGAGTCCTGTACGGACAAAACGAGAGTAGAGGTCGCAGATTGGAGGTTGCAAAAGACACTGTTGCAGAAGCAGGTGTCCTGTACGGACAAACGAGGAAGATGGCTTAGGAGCCGTCAGATCTTTGTGGCTCGATCTGATGGTCAGGAGAGGGCAAAATTAGGGTTAAGGGAAATAGGTGTGGCGGCTGGGTGTCCTCTCTTGGGCCGGACAGGCCATCGCAAACGGCCCAAAAGAACAAAAACAAGCTAGAAACAAGGCCGAAAGAGATCAACTTCGAAATTTTGTATCTTAAGCTTGAAGAGTCCGATTGGGGTGATTTTTGAGCCCGTATTTGAATTTTCTACCACTTGGCATCACTTATAAGGCAAGTAAAACAAATTTTATGGGTTCCAATTCAGTTACAAGGTAGTAGTTCATTAAAGCATGACCTTGTGTTAAATATTTCTAATTAATGTCACACATTGCGAAAATAATCTTAGATGAGATAAAAATGGAATGTGAAAAAAATAATTCAAACTATCGAATTGACACTTAAAATTTTAAAGGCCACTTAAAGAGGGATAGGGAGTATAATAGAGGGGAGATAAAAGTCGGGTCGTCACATAAGTCTACTTTAACCAGAGAGGTCTAACAATAGAATCATCTACCAATTGTAACATCACGTTAGTACAAGTCTTGAATCTCTATGGTAGAATAAGCATTCTCACTGTCAATCAAAACACATTGTTCTTGGATTGGAACTGTAAGGGGAATGGATGGATCTAGGATCTCCTCAATGGCACACCCCTTCTCACTATAAACAAAAATACTCTTGACGTGTTGTTACTAATGTGACGACTCCATATTCCCAAAGAAAACTCGCTATTTTGTCTTCTTCAAGGGTAATAGATTTGTTATATGTATATATGAGCCCCTAAAATTCAGATTTGAGTCCCCATGTTTTTTGCTCCCTCTCAAATGGATGAAAATATGAATCCTCATTGGTTATGAATTTTCCTAAAATTGTCTCTTGGACTATCATTTTTATATGGACCCTGCTCATGCTGATTTGTTTTTTGAGAAACGTGTTGCTGGTACACCTATGATGGGTCATGCTAAAAATAGTTGGGTCCCTCCAAGACAAATGGGAATCTCCCAACCAAGCTTTATCATCACACCTATAATAAATATATTGCTATGAATGCCTGTAATTTTTACAAATTGGAGCACCACTGAGATTCATGGTCCCCAACTGCATTGCCAAGGCTTTCAGTTGCGTCATCATCTCAATCATCAATTCACACTTTCCTCGTGCCTCCATGGAACTCAAGTACATGCATAAGATAAAAGTGGTTCTGCAGATCAAAGGCACTCAACAATTGTGACAAAAAATAGAGGAAATGTAGAAAATAATTTTGACAACAAGATGTTGCAATCAATTTTTCTAAAAGATATGTAAATGGATTTTAAAGAAAAAGTATTTAGTAATGGAATTGAAAAGGAAAATAGAAACGACCTAGAGTGTTTGATTTTAGCACTCATAGTGCTACTTCTCCCAATTCCCTAACAAAGGCTCCAAAAACTTTACATGACTTAAGTGTGCGTTCTAAACACACGTGTACACGTCAGAGTAGTAAAGGGACTCAAAGAGGCCCAAATGTCAAACTCAGAGAAATGAGACTGCTAGAGACCATGATTAACTAAAACAAATCTTCTAGATCCAAAAAAAGAGTTAATTGAGTGATTACACTAAGGGAAAAAATAACAATTGTAGAAAGTAAAGTGGATGGAAGATCAGAAAGATGGATTCTTTAGGATACTAGTCTAAAGTCTTAACCTATGCATGCATTTTATCTAATTAATACAACTTATCACACTTCTTTGTATTAAGCTTATGTAGCTTGTACTATCCTCTTTCACATCATAGCACACTAATTAATGTAGTTATTAATCCACTTCTTTAATATTAATATAATTTTTATATGATAATATCTATGTTTAGACAGATACTTCACAGTGGTTAGCCCACTTCCACAATACATTATTGATTGTGATGATAAGAACTTTTCTAACTATCAACCCCTCTTTCACAATGGTTAACAACCTAGCACATATTCATGGTGATGAAGAATAAATAAGGAAACAAAGATTTTCAATAATCAAAATCCATAGAAAAAAACTATATTGAATCAAATATAAACATGCATAGAGTCAACACTAAGATAATTTTGGGTCCTAACAAATGGGGGTTTGGCCCCTCATGCTCAACATGGAATCAAAGGAAAGGAAGGAAGAAGAAAAAGGCATTGAAAACTGACATGAATTTACTGTGCGTATAACTCATGTGCACGTGCCAAAGTAATATAGGCCTGTGTGAGGCCCGAGTCGAACTCAGGGAACAGATTTTGTTCGGTAGACTACTACTAACTGTTTGCGATCAGCTAGACCGATTAAAATGGTTTGAGAGTTGTTTGAAAAATAAAAGAAAAAGAAACAAAAGCAAAACAATCGATTAAATGGTTGGTTTAATCAATTAAAGATGGAATCTTCAGGATTGCGATTTCACCACAAGTTCTCGTTGTACTCATTCCTACACAATTATCCTAATTCCTCTCCTATTCCGGGTAGTGGCCTATAGTCAGAATTGTTCAGTGTCACGATACAATTCACTACCTAAATATAGGTCGGTTCCACGGTATTAGTAACCTATTCCCTAAATTAGGTGCATGAAAATCACACTCTGGGTTTCCACCATTAAGTGCACATCGCCTTGTTCAAAGGATTTATTAGTTAATGTGATATCCGCCTCTTTTCAATCGTTAATTCTTCTTTCAAAGTAATTAAAGGTATTAGATTATCATTAGGGTGATCAATCATAATGATATAATTGAGAAAACGACATCATGCCACGGATTTAAGAGACAAATTATAACGAACTA
The DNA here is from genome assembly GCA_963693085.1 of Alisma plantago-aquatica. Classification (NCBI taxonomy): domain Eukaryota; kingdom Viridiplantae; phylum Streptophyta; class Magnoliopsida; order Alismatales; family Alismataceae; genus Alisma; species Alisma plantago-aquatica. The sequence continues at coordinate 795,563,375 of OY856412.1, forward strand.
TGTAAAAAGTATCATACAACGATTACCCAGGCTGCTCCCGGTCCTAAAGATAAAGGGGATTAGCCTCACATGTTCATCTCAATGAAAAACATGATGAGAGAAAGGGAAAACATAGGGAAACATGAATAGATGTGATGTAAACCCCTGAACGGAGGAGATCCGGGCATTCCTTGGCATGGGGTGAACGTTCTACAACCTTCCGGTGATGGAAAACGTCTTCTGCTGCTCTCGGAATGATCGGGGCATCGCTCTCAGCTCCGTTTTTCTCTCCTCTCCTTCTTGGGACTTCTCTAGTGGCTAATGACGTGATAGATTGCTTAGGGCCGCCTTAATTAGGTATATGCACCACTTTAGGTCACCCAAAAATCACCACCGTATGATTGGACACGATCTTTAGCAGAACATGATCTGACGGCGTCGATACCATCGGCACGGGTCGATGGTATTGACATGCATGAGGCACCAGTGCTTGCTCGATTCTTGGGGTCCTCTCTATTGTTGCCTCGATACCATCGATGGTGTGTCAATGGTATCGACACCTTAGGCATCACTCTTCTCTAGAATCCGACACTGAAGCTAAGTTTGCTGAGGTGAGGTTGATGGTATCAACCTTGGGTCGATAGTATCCACACCTAGAAATCTGGCTCGCTTACGCTCTCTCGATACCATCGACAGTCCCATCGATGGTATCGACTTCTGGTTGCTCTTCTCCAGCAATACATTGTGACCAGGTCGATGGTATCGACAGATGTAGATATCTGAATTGCCTGAAATGAAGAAAAGAACACGAATCAAATCCAACAAATATGATCTTTTATACATAATAAGATGAAATAAGGTAAATTTGATGCAAAAAGAGATTATAGACTAAAGGTAGTGAATCATGCGATATTAATCACAAATATGATCAAAATACACATAAAACATATTCAAAACCAGTCTATAAAAATGACTCAAAACCCCTACATCAAACTCCCTAAGCTTGAACATTGCTCGTCCTCAAGCACAAAACTGTAGAATAGAATTGCGAGAGTCAACTAAATAACATATTAGCATAAAAGACAGCTCAATATGACTCCCACCTGTCATGCACATGCCGACCCTCACTGACCACAGAACGATAACTACCCTAAAGGTGACAATAATTGTCCATAATAAATGTCCACCACAAGATCATCAAACACTATCAAATAAAGTAGTTGATATAATAAATTCCTCTGGTTCAGACTTAGTGCATCTTGTGATCTCCTATCTACGTTGCTCAAGTCCTAACTACCATCTAAATGGAAGCAGATCTCCTGGTATAAAATAATGAGGAGATCATCACGAGTGGCCTATCATTTTGAGAAATGGGTGGATGTAATGGGCGGCTGTGGAAGAAAGAGAAGCACCAAATAGTTTTATCATGCAAAATCAACAAAATCGCCTAAATGATGCATATGCATATGAAAATGACCTAATGCCTAAATTTTTAGGTAGAATGATGCATGCACTATCATTTCGTCTCAAGATAAGATGGAATGGCTACTAAAACTACATTATGTGCTTATTCCTCTTTCCTTTATATATACATGCAGGTGAAACAAGTTCATTTCTCTCTGTTTTTTTTAAATTACATTTCTTCTCTTTTTTTCCAAGCCCTCATTTTTTTAATTGACTAGAAGAACATTCGCCATATTTTGTTTTGGGCTTATTTCCATTTAGCTAACATCATTGATGCCTTACAAATTACTTTTTAGAGGGTATAAAACAATTTTCCTATTTTTCTTATTTTCCAGAAGAAATATGGCACAAAAAGTCCTATATGCTCTAGAGTATGCAAAATGCAACTATAATGACATGCACTTGATAATGTGTGAATGCATATATACAAAATCTAGCTACAATGAAATCCTATCTACATGTCATGCAATCAAGAGATGAAAAACTACAAGTGCTTCCAGTTCTTATAGTGGATATTGAATGAAATGAAATGGATAGATCACAAGACTAATGTACAAAACCATTGGAATAGATTATATTTCCCTCTTTACTGACATGTGTAACAATAAATCAAAGGGTTTCTCTCTCTCACTTTCGATTAAAGTCCCATTACCATTTGGTCAGTTTAGGCTCAACATCCATGTCCATCCACATTTCTTGAATCATAAGGATGTATGATTATGATCTTATGTTTTAAAGTTGACAAACTCAATTATTTTCATAGGTTAAGTGCTCAATTTCAAACAAATTCAACTTGCAACTTCTTTGAGAAATTTTCAATTATGCTCTGATTTCTGATAATGGCACCCATAACTCCCATGTGGAAAACATTGAGGCGACACATTAACATTAGACATCGACGGATACACTAGATAGCATGTGGATCCTAAAAACTAAGAAAATTGCTAAAAAGAAAAGAAAATAAAAGATAGAAATTGTTCCATCTCCCCCCTAAGCTTGAATTTGACTATGGCCTCATAGTAAAAAAAAATCTCAGTAGGTGGAACAGTGATACCGTTTACTGCTCCAGTGGTGGATACTATGGGGCGGTGGGATCTCAAGATGGATATTTCCCCTAAAAATTTGGATCATATGGCGGCATGGGTGGAGGTTGAGGATAACCCCCGAAGTAGTTTTGGCTCCAGTAATGATCATAGAATGGCTGCTGCTGCTGTTCGATCCCCCCCAACTGGTCGTAGACCTGTTGTTGATTTGCAAACAGCTGACATTCATTCTCGAAGATGGCTTGTTGATTCACATACAACCGATTTGTGGTATCCTGGATATCGGCGAAGGAGGCAGTGTGCTGCTGCTGTGTCTCCTGGATGCTCTGGAGAATGTTGTACATTCCCTGCATCAAATAGACATCCTCTCCTTCCTGAGAGGGCTGTGGTGGCGGAGGCTACGACGATGATGATGCACCCAGGTAGAAGCATGGCTGCTTCCTCATTGCCACTCGTGCCCGAAGAGGAGTGAAAGTCTCCTCTTCCTCCTCATTCTCATCGTCGTCGTCATTGTTACCCACATCTTCTTCACTTACTGAATCTTCGATTACAATAATGGGCCACCTGAAGTGCTGGGCCCCTTGAATGTTGAAGACGGGATCAGGGAGTGCACACTCCTGATACTCTTTGTTGATGTGGCAGTGCACATAGACCACGCCATCACAAACTGTCAAAAGGTTGGAGCAGTGGAAATGAGTAAGATTCACCAGATTTTTGCTGACCAGTGGAGGAAGTGATGACAGGTCTAGCCTAAGGTAGAGGGCTAGTGGCGTGATAAGTCCCCCAAAGTGAATAGGGGCTCTTATGGTACTCCTCTTCAAGGACATCATGCATGTCAAGCAAAACACGCCCCAGTTTAACTGTTCCCTCTTTAGCAGCTTGTAGGGAAAGAATAAATTCGTCTCCTGGAATTTGCTCAAAGAAAGCTCACCGCGAGAAAAAAAGGTGATGTAAAGCATACAGTGTAAAACCTGCACGAACGGGTGCTCGAAGTCAGCCACCGCTGCATTGTGATAGCTGATAGATTTTCCCGCTGGAGTGGTTACCAATGTCGCAAACATCACATCATAATCGACCCGATTATCCGGCCGTTGGTACTGCTCGGGTGAGTGCCACCAGTTGTAGATCGAGTTGAATTGGTCGAGCGTAATATTATAGTTGCAGTTGAACAAACAGAAGGAAACGCGGCCCTTGATCCACTCATGGTCAGTGGTGATAAGGTCATTGGGAACAACACAGATGTTGAGGGAGGCCATGAACTCCACCACAATCTCCTTATAAGTTGGCCACTCGCCAAAGAAAGGATGGCCCGCTTCATGATAGGGAATCCGCTCTTCCCAAGCTGTTTCCCTCCTCCCAACTTGACCAAGGAGGACATAGGTGAGGTTTCCCTCAAATCCAAGGTCCCAGATCATTGCTCGATCAACGTAACGAGGGGCTCTATTGGCCGCTTCATCAACTCGTCAAAGATTTTCTTCACGTCCATCGAAGGGTGGGCAATCCTTGGACAGGGAATAGAGCCTGGCGGTGGTGGCACGAACGTGTCAATCTCCATGGGAGCAGCCCGCGAGGAAGAAGCTCCTGCTGTCCTCACCATAGTGAACAGAAAAAGATAACAAAGAAGAGCTCGGTGAAGGTCAGAGAAGATGATCCCCGCATTCGATGAAGAGCTCGGGGAAGATTGCTCGCTCGCTATATGCTCGGTGAAGACCTCCGGTTGCTCATAAGTGCTCAAGCACAAATAGGAAAGGAGAAGGTCTGAAGGTGTGAAGAGAAAATGAATTCAACCCCTCCTTTTATAGCTGAGATCACCGCCATTGTTGACTCGTGTCGATGGTATCGACACCTGCAGCACAATCCGGGTATTCATTGCTATCGATAGTCGTCGATGGCTGGATGTGGGGGCCCGGATCGATGACGTGTCGATACCATCAACGTAGGTTGATGGTATCGACACGTCCCACAGATCGACTTCTGAATTTGGTGAGCACCGTTGATATCTTCTCGCGGATTGGTGACGTGTCCAGTCGATATCATCGACGAAGTGTCGATGGTATCAACACTTTATGTGTCCTTTATCTTCATGAGGCCCTGATGATGCTTCGTTACTGCTGCCGGGTCGATACCATCGACTGCCCCATCGATGGTATCGATTTCACTGAGACGAATTCATCTAAAAATCTTCAGGGATCTCGCGAGTATCGACTCGGGGGCCGATACTATCGACCTGGCACTTTCTTTTTTTTTCTGATGTCGCTGATGGTAGGTCGATACCATCGATGAGGCCGTCGATGGTATTGACTCAGAAAATTTTCTATAGCCTCTTGCCTACACCCACGTCTCTACCATCGACACGGTGGTCGACGATATCGACTTTCTATCAGTACTGCACACTGAGCAAACACATTAGGGTATCATTTTTACACTAAAAACAAAATTAACCAAACTAACTTGAAAACACGAAAGAAAATAAAACAACAAGAAAAATGTGAACTACCAATGGTTAGGTTGCCTCCCAACAAGCGCCCTACTTTAACGTCTTAGGCTAGATGAAATCAACCCTTTCATTCTTCCTTAGGCTCCATGAATTTAACCTTATGCACCGTTTTTGTGAAATCTTCCCCATAGTAGAGTTTTAGTCGTTGACCATTCACTAAGAATGTTAGCTCTCCATCTCTCAACATAATAGCACCATGTGGTCGGACATCTTCCACCACAAAAGGTCCACTCCACCAGGATTTCAGTTTCCCGGGATGCAACTTTAACCTCGAATTGAACAATAACACGCGATCACCTTTTTAAAAACACACATTTGAATGTGGCGATCGTGGAGTTGCTTTGTCTATTCTTTATAGATCCTCTAGTTCTCATAATCATTCATCCTAAGATCATCTAACTCATTGAGCTCTAGCATTCTCTTCTTTCTTACATCATCATAGCTCATATTAAGCTTCCGTAGCGCCCAGTGCGCTTTGTGCTCTAACTCGACCGGTAGATGACAAGCCCATAAACCAGTCTAAAAGGTGTAGTGCCTATAGGGGTTTTAAAGGCGCTCCTATATGCCCATACAGAATCCGGTAGTAGTGCACTCCAATTCTTCCTTGAAGATGCCACTGTGTGTTCCAATATCTTCTTGATCTCTCGATTGGAAACCTTGATTTGTCCTTGCCTCTGCGGGTGATACGGGGTACCAACGTTGTGTTTGACCCCGTATTTACTCAATAAGGTAGCAAATTTCTTGTTCGTGAAGTGGGTGCCTCCATCACATATAATCATCTGTGGCACACCAAACCTGCAAAAAATATTTTCTTTCACGAACCTGCACACTACCGCAGCGTCATTAGTCCTTGTGGGTATTGCCTCTACCCACTTCGACACATAATCAACGGCAAGCAAAATGTATAAGTTGGAATTTGAGGACACAAATGGTCCCATGAAATTGATGTCCCATAAATCAAATACCTTAACCTCTTGAAACATGTTGAGGGGCATCTCTTGCTGCCTTGAGATGTTGCCCGTCCTTTGACACGAATCACATCTTCTCACAGAGTCATATGCATCCCAAAAGAGTGTAGGCCAATAAAGACCACTCTCCAACACATTGGCCGTTGTCCTTGTGCTTGTATGATGACCGCCAGTAGGTAGTATATGACAGTGACTGAGCACACTATCATATTCAACTTCTAGTACACACCTGCGTAAGATGCCATCCCTACACTGTCTCAACAAAATTGGGTCATCCCAAAAATAATATCTTAAAGAATGGAAAAATCTCTTCTTTTCTTGATAAGTCCAATCGTCCGGTATTTCCTTACATACAAGATAATTCACAATATTCAAAAATCACGGATCCTTAGATTTTATTGAAAGGATTTGCTCATCGGGAAATGTCTCGATAATGGGTATATGGATATCTCTCTCATCTACCTGCTCTAACCAAGACAAGTGGTCCGCAACCACATTTTCAATGCCCGCCTTATCTTTAATTTTGATGTCAAACTCTTTCAAGAGTAAGATCCACCTAATCAATCTAGGCTTGGAATCTTGATTAATTATGGTCTTCAAGTATTTTGATTGCATTATCCAAGTTACATACAAGCTCCTAAAGTATGCCAACAAAATAAATTTTAGAGAACAACTTCAGAAGATATAAAATGTATGAAACATGTCCCATGTCATTCCATCATCATACATTCCATCACTCTTGTCCCTATAGATGCCTAAGCATCAAACTAGGGCACATAGCAACCCAAAATGCTATTTAGGAAAAACAGGAACAACTTCCTATAGGAACATTATTATCATCCAAAATTTTGTAGAGATTTCAACAAGTCAAAAAAAAGTTCTCACCCTAAATTATAGCATAAATGTCCATAGGATATAAGAGTTATGGCATTTTCAAGAACTAAGCATTTATGTGACCAAGACCTAGCATGTATTCTAGCTACTTTCAATAGTATGTTTTTGTCTAACTATCATTGCAGAACCAAAGCAGTAAATAAAAGCATTAAACAACCATTGCTTAACCATCATATAGTAAGTTTTAAAAGTGTGGGTCGGACTTGTGTATATTGGGTACCAAAACAACAAAAATATGACACTTTTAGATGTCATAACTACAATATTTTCAGATTTCAAGCCTTGCATGTTCAAGAAAAGCTCATTTATAGAAGAATAAACATTCATAGGGACTAGGAAAGTTTAACAACTTGTCCCATCATCATTCTCATATCAAACAATGCACAAAAAGGCCATCTTTCTCATATTATGGGTTTTCTAAAACAATATTTACACAAAATAGGTTATAAGTAGGCCAGAAATGTATTAGAGGGTATATCACTTGCCTAAAGGTGAATAAGAACGTCCAAACAACAAGGTATAACAATGAAGAGAAGGTAAAACCCTGAGCTTTTCACTCTAAAGGCTCCATGGTAGCTCCTATCTTCAAGAACTGAGCAGATCTAGACCAAAAGAGAGAAGAAAAGTGGATTCTTCATCTATAGCATGAGATTCGAATAAGAAATACAATTGATCCCGACCAATTGGTGAGAACAAGAAAATGAGGTTAAGAGGAAACTACTGGTATGTATGCCCTGAGAGCCAATCATGGGATGATTGGTGGGATACATTAAGATTGATTTGATAAACATCAAAGGCAAGCTTCTAATTCTTTCTGGTTCAGTCATATGAGATAGTGATAGAACATATTGAATGTCTAGAGAATGACAATACTCAATGACATATGCTTTCAAGTTAAGGACCTGGACGATGAGATCATACGGATGCTAAGAGTTTGTACATTCTTGTTGTGTCCCTAGTCAGATGTCATTGTGGAAGGTAGATAGACAACAATGACACACAAGACTAGATTTTGGTGTTGGTTGATGACAAAATCTCATTAGTCATGATATAGAGATATCAAACCAAACACATAGGTACTTGTTAGAGAACAAGTGTACCGGACATACCCACCGTGAGTTTGACACATGGAACCATGACATGGTAGTCACAGTCAGTACTCACAGTGATGGTGGTGAATATGATTCTTTGACCTGAAATCACTACACTCAACACATGTCGTTGGGCACACTTTGACATCATCAAATGCAATCTTGAAACATGGGTTGTTATAAAGGTGATGATTGTGTGGCTTTGACACATGGGGCTTTTGAGGGGTGAGTGATAGATATGGGATTTGTCCCTCCTGAGGGAGTTTGATATCCATGGCCACTTGATGAGTATGATTGAGAAAGGCGTGCACGCATGTGTGAATCAGTATGTGATATTGATGTCATACATATCTCTTCCAATCTACTCTGAGATCAAGAAAGTGAATGAACGTTGACAGGATGACTGTTCCATGCCTCGAGTTCATTCGGGATATCAGTGACAAAGGAATTATACATTCACTGTAACACCATTCACAGATTGTAGGATTGAAAGTTGTTCTCCAACTTTCTATTTCACTTGGGTAGCACTGATGAGTGACTAGGCACTGCTCTTTGCTTGTGAAGTCATAAGTGTTATGGACTTTCACTGCCAACGTGAAATTGACCTGTAGGATCACACACATAGGATTTAACCTGGAAGAGAATTTTTGTCCACAAACAATGTTTCGATTGATTACTAAAGGAGTTTAGTAGTTCAATAAAACACTCAATCAATTGATAGCTCAGTATCATAATGTTCAAGGTGTTGGACTGATTGATTAGAGTATCATATTGATTGAAACTGCAATTGACTGTTTCTGCACAATTTGCACTTCCAATCGATCGGCTCATGTGATGAACCGATCGGCTGAGCTTGGTGAACTGTTCGACTCAGGTGGTGAGTCGATCGGCTCATGGACAAGGTGAAATGATCGGTTCAACTGGTCCAACCGAGCAAGTTGGGAAAATCAGGTTGGTGAGAAATTTCTTTTCATTTCACTTGCCCAATTTGATTGGAACAAGGATTGGTATTTGGTACCAATTCGAAACAAAAGAGGAAAGGTCAATCGATAACTGACCAGGACCACGAACTGACCAGTTCAGAAGTGAGCCGACCATTTCATGGGTCCCAACCGATCGGTTGAGGTGTCAACCGACCGACTCAGGTCCCCAACCGACCATTTCAGAAATGAAACGATCAGTTCAGGTTGCGCAGTTGGTTGTTTTTGTGGAAAATCTCAAACCCTTCTACTCCTACTTTAGTCCCACATTGGCTGAGATAGAGAACCCTATCCCATGACCCTCCTATATATAGGGTTATTGGGGGCTTCTCAAAGAACAACTCAGTGCAACCAGTTGCTCTGTAAAGTTGTCGTTCTCTCTAGTTTTGGTAACCGAGAGAGCCCGAGCAAGTGCTACCCGATAAGGGAGGCACATCAAGGGAAAGACAATTGCAGAAAGTGACTGGTGGCAGGAGAGTGTGTCGGTGACTAGTACGCCGACAGGAGGGTGCGACTCCTTCCAATTCCTTGTGGGACAAGGAGATTGGAGTTCCAGGTGGTCCATGTGGACTACTTCAGAGGCGGGAGATTTCTGCCGCTCAGAGGACAATTGTCAATCCTGATAGTCCTGGTGAGACCAGGAGTCGTCAGTCCCGGTGTGACCAGGAGCTGCAAAGACACCGTCCAAGACCGGAGGTGAAGACCGCGCAAGCCGTGAGGTATTGTCACCGAGCAAGCCTCAGGACAAGGTAAGATTCCACAAACCATCCTTTCCTATTGTATAGACGTTTACACGTTTCCTTGTTCTGGGTTTGGGGAGGAGAATTATTTTTGTTTCCGCTCCCTTCTCTGCCTCCCATAAAACCCAACAGTGGTATCAAAGACACGTCAACTGCTCTATACTTTAGGATTATCGATATGATCAATTTTGGTTTGTCGCCTTTATTTATTGCATACGATGCGAATAAAATTGGCTTTATGCATGTCCAATCCTAAATCAACAAATCCCAATATACAGATATGATATGTAATATGAATGCACTCGATACGTGTCGCCCTTAAACGAGTTTTTGTGGTGGATGTATAGCGTGGTTATGGCCAATAAACCCTATCTGTGTATGATTGTATGTGGTTGCTTGCATCTCAGTCTACGCACTGATCTTCCTTCTCCTATTCTTGATGTAACTCGAAATAATTCGAGATTTCTTTCCTACCTTTGCTCCCCTCGAATGTAACTCGGGGTTTCTCTTTTTACATTGTAAAATAGGATAGAATTTTATTTCCTATTATGTCAAAGAACGGAGGACATCCTGACGACAGCTGAGATGATCGGTTCAAGGCGTGAACCGATCAGTTGACGTTCGAGACGATCAGTTCAAGGAGTGAGCCGATCGGTTGATGACCAATTCGAGGAGCGAGACGAGCAGGTGGAGGCCATGATGAGATGCATGATGACCAGGCGAACCGATCAGTTGGAGGAGCCAACCGATCGGTTGGTGGCACCCAGCCGACCGACCTGATGGCAAGCCGATCAGTCATGTGATAAGTTGATCAAACCCAGAAAGGCAAAGCACAGAGTTCATCTTGTACAGGTTGCATGTGATGTAGACCTAGATGACCGTGATTCCTCTTGGCTCTAGGAATCACATTAGGATGGCCATAATCATCACTTTTATCATTTTGCATGTTTTCTGTGGGATATAGCATGTATATGATACGTACTATATATTGTGGTGATTGGATATGTATATGTATATAAAACCAAATCCCTCATTAAATATTAAGTTTTAGATGCCTTCCAAATGTGACACACATGAAAAGCTTAATCGACCAAGTGTGGGCACACGCAAGCGTGGTGCACCGTCTATCTCATGGAAGCATGAAGGATGAATGTGTGGGTCTGCCCAAGCAGAGTGCATATTCATCGTGTTGGCTTTGGGTCAGACTTAACAAGGTGACCTAGATAGGATCTATCACCTTGAGGCATGGAGATGCTCATGGCAAGGAGTTGCATATGACATCTTATCAAGAGTTGCATATGATGCAATTGGCAAGAGTTGCCTACCTGCGAGATCTAAGTTGTGGGTGACAGCCCAAGCTGGTCCATGACTTAGAGGATTTCAGGATCTTGCCCACTAGAAGATTGTACGCTGCAATCTTCCAAATTGATGATGAGGGCTATCAAGTTGAACTTAAATAGTGGGAGCGATAATTAATTAAAGGCCTAATTATATCGTCAACTTTTCAAATCAATCAAATAAGTCACAAATGAGTTTTGGACTAAAATTGCATATTTTCCTTTTGTAGTACAAATGGCAACAAACAACAATCACTTTTCTTTACGATCCGTCCTTGAAAAGGACAAGCTAAATCGGACGAACTTCCACGACTGGTATAGGACATTGAGAATTGTTCTCACTCAAGAGTGAAAGCTCTATGTCCTGGATACTCCAATTCCAGAGGAACCTACTCCTAATGCACCAAAGGCAGAAAGGGATGCTTACAAGAAGCATTCTGATGATGCCATTGATGCAAAGTGCTTGATGTTGTGCTCTATGAACCACGAGTTGTAGAGACAACATGAGAACATGGGTGTCATTGAGATGATTCAGCATCTCAGGAACATGTATGAAGATCAAGCACGGCAAGAGAGATACGATGTCTCAAGGGCACTGTTCAAGTGTGTCATGACAGAAGGAGATCCATTTGGTCCTCACATACTCAAGATGATTGGGTATGTGGAGAACATGACAAGACTGGGATTTCCACTAAGCCAAGAGTTGGCTACTAACGTGATACTGCAATCGTTGCCAGAATCATACAGTCAGTTTGTGATGAACTACAACATGAACAACTTTGATAGGCCACTGTCAGAGTTGTTGGGCATGTTGAGGACAGCCGAGACATAGATGAAGATGGAGAAGCCTAAGTCTGTGATGGTGATCACTAGCAAGAAAGGCAAGTCCAAGCGCAAGGGCAAGGGCAAAGCTAAGAAAGGTTCTGATGCTAGCCAGGAGCCCAAGTCGTCTTCAGCTCTCAAGGCCAAGGGAGGCGTGACCAAGAAAGGCAATTGCCACCATTGTCAAAAGCCAGGACATTGGAAAAGGAATTGTCCTCTCTATCTAGAAGAACAAAAGAAGAAGGAGGCGACATACGTCTCTACTTAAAGGTGTCATTAAAGTAAACTTGTAACACTTTTGAGGTATATGATACCAAGATGTAAAGTGTAAAGCACTCAATAAATGGGGCAAGTGTTGCCGCCGTAGATAGGAGTACTTTAGTTTATTTTCAGCCTAAAAGGCATGTAATACAGTTATGAACTGCTATTTCATATTTTCTAATAGATAGAAACACTTTATTTTTGCATATTATATGACAATGATGGCAATCAATAAAGAGATGTTTCAATTTCTAAAGATATGATCTTTGTGGCAATGCCTTGTTTATCTTGTGGTATTTGATATGCATAAGATAAAATGATACCTAAAAGTTATAGATAACTCAAACAATCAAATTAGCATCAATCATGAGAAATTCATTTCTAGTTTCCATGTGATGGATAAATCTAGACTCTTTTGGTTAGAGAACCAGTAAGAGACATGAATATCTTGGACATGATTAATCAATCTTCACTAAAGGTAGTGGGAGAATGATTATCCTATTAGGTATGATACATGTGATGTATTTACATACCTATTGGAACAAATGCTAATACTTCAAATGGTGTTCAGAGAAATACCAATATGAATATCTTGAAGTGTTCAAGATTATCATAGATGAAGTGCAAATTTGGTAAAATGTTAATTCTTGATAAGATCAATGAATGAAATACTTGGACCAAATGTTTGAGATCCTTATGAGTGATTATGATAGTGTATCATAGTGAACTCATGATTAAGGCACGATGATGTCTAAATCAAGAAGGAATCATACTCTAAGGAGTTAGAGAATGATTATCAAATAACTAAATTCTTATTAATAAAAGAATACCCCACACTAATAAAGGACATTAAGAATCACAAGGAGTTGTAAGTTCTTATATCCTTGACGGATACACCTCATTTATCTATGTGATGAGTTGTTCATGTGATGAGTCAACTATCTAGATGAATATGAGGAACCAAATTTTGAGTTATGGTTTATGACCATTACATCCTAAATGTCATCCATGTGAACCATAAGGTATGACCTTGATGGTAGCACCCATTGGATGAAATCCATAAGTGCAAATGAATCTTAAGTGTTAAGACACATGGATAACATTTCAGAAGAATGTTGCTTGTTGATTGCAAGTTAATGACTAGGACATTTGGCATATGGATACTAAAACCTCATTCCTATGAGGAATAAAACAAGGATGTGTACGTGACACAACCTATAAGGTTTATGAATCCACTAATGCAAATGAAGTCTATAAGTTACAATGGACTAATCAATGTGATTTATTGAGTACAAGCAACTCAGAATTGGATCTTTACTTTTATGATATAGTCAAAGGGTTTGAATGATATGTCAAAGATAAAGAAGGGATCTGTGATTTAGTGGGAGCATGTTCACATTCCACATGTTGATGTGAAATGGAAATGTTCTAGAATGGAAATCCAAAAGTGGAAATTATCTTTAAGGAAGATAGAGATGTTTCCTATGTGATAGGAATAGAGATCTATAGAGATAGTTCTCGAAAGCCTCTTGACCTAAAAGAGGAGAAAACAGACATTGGCAATCTATACTGAAGGGTTCAGTATGCACAGATTTAGTGGGAGAAAACCTGTCCATGTTACATGGAGTTAGTATCCCAAGGCCAAGAGTCCAATTCTTATGAAGAATGGGAACACTAAGAATAGATATGGATCTATCATGTATGTAATCATCCCATTATCTTTCATGTATCGACATGGAAAGAACAAAATGCATTCATCATCTTGTATGTGGGACATGACAATATGATGTGCTCATCCTAATAACTCGTATGTGGGACATGACGAGTGGATGTATGTCTGGTTCCAGTAAGGGTTACTGGAATACCATGAGAACTTGATAAGTACTTGTGAAGTACTAGTTCTATGGAGATAAGGAAGAGTTCAATGTAAAGAGTTACACTGATACAAACTTCTGAAAAGGACAGAAAATTAATCGCAAAATATATATAGATATATAAAAGTGAAAGTTTGTTGATAATTGGAAGTGTTCCAATAAAACCATTTAAAAGGGAAATTCTGAGTATCCGTGTGTTAGAGAATAACAGTGGATACTATATGGGTCTGGAAGTTCATGAGATGAACTTATAGATATTCCGGTCATTGATGACAAGTATGGAATCCTTGATCATGCAATGTGGCTAAAGGTTAGCAAAGGAATACTAGATCACATATTACGGCAACTCCATCTCATACGTGTGACATACAACGAAGATATGAGAGACATGGAGTTAAAAACTGACTTTGGTAAGGTGTTGCCATAACTCACTATGTTCGCACTAGAGCAGAGTAACATGTGGGACATGTTTGAAAATCACTATGAATATGATTCAAGGGTGATTGGCTCGCAGTGCAAGTGGGAGTCTGTTGGTATGTATGCCCTGAGAGCCAATCATGGGATGATTGGTGGGATACATTAAGATTGATTTGATAAACATCAAAGGAAAGCTTCTAATTCTTTCTGGTTCAGTCATATGAGATAGTGATAGAACAGATTAAATGTCTAGAGAATGATAGTACTCAATGACGTATGCTTTCATGTTAAGGACCTGAACGATGAGATCATATGGATGCTAAGAGTTTGTACATTCTTGTTATGTCCCTAGTCAGATGTCATTGTGGAAGGTAGATAGACAACAATGACACACAAGACTAGATTGTGGTGTTGGTTGATGACAAAATCTCATTAGTCATGATATAGAGATATCAAACCAAACACATAGGTACTTGTTAGAGAACAAGTGTACCAGACAGACCCACCATGAGTTTGACACATGGAACCATGACATGGTAGTCACAGTCAGTACTCACAGTGATGGTGGTGAATATGATTCTTTGACCTGAAATCACTACACTCAACACATGTCGTTGGGCACACTTTGACATCATTAAACGCAGTGCTGAAACAAGGGTTGTTATAAAGGTGATGATTGGGTGGCTTTGACACATGGGTCTTTTGAGGGGTGAGTGATAGATATGGGATTTGTCCCTCCTGAGGGAGTTTGATATCCATGGCCACTTGATGAGTAGGATTGAGAAAGGCGTGCATGCATGTGTGAATCAATATGTGATATTGATGTCATACATATATCTTCCAATCTACTCTGAGATCAAGAAAGTGAATGAATGTTGACATGATGACTGTTCCATGCCTCGAGTTCATTTGAGATATTAGTGACAAAGGAATTATACATTCACTGTAACACCATTCACGGATTGTAGGATTGAAAGTTGTTCTCCAACTTTCTATTTCACTTGGGTAGCACTGATGAGTGACTAGGCACCGCTCTTTACTTGTGAAGTCATAAGTGTTGTGGACTTTCACTGCCAACATGAAATGGACCTGTAGGGTCACACACATAGGATTTAACCTGGAAGAGGAGTTTTGTCCATAAACAATGTTTAGATTGATCACTAAAGGAGTTTAGTAGTTCAATAAAACACTCAATCGATTGATAGCTCAGTATCATAATGTTCAAGGTGTTGGACTGATTGATTAGAGTATCAGATTGATTGAAACTACAATTGACTATTTCTGCACAATTTGCACTTCCAACCGATCGGCTCATGTGATGAACCGATCGGCTAAGCTTGGTGAACCGATCGGCTCAGGTGGTGATTCGATCGACTCATGGATAGGGTGAAACGATCAGTTCAAGTGTTGAAATGATCGGTTAAACTGGTCCAACCGAGCAAGTTGGGAAAGTCAGGTTGGTGAGAAATTTCTTTTCGTTTCACTTGCCCAATTTGATTGGAACAAGGATTGGTATTTGGTACCAATTCGAAACAAAATAGGAAAGGTCAATCGGGAACTGACCAGGACCATGAACCGACCGGTTCAGAAGTGAACTGATCGTTTCATGGGTCCCAACCAATCGGTTGAGGTGTCAACCGATCGGCTCAGGTCCCCAACCAACTATTTTAGAAATGAAACGATCGGTTCAGGTTGTGCAGTTAGTTATTTTTGTGGAAAATATCGAACCCTTCTACTCCTGCTTTAGTCCCACATTGCCCGAGATAGAGAACCATGTCCCATGACCCTCCTATATATAGGGGTATTGGGGGATTCTCAAAGAACAACTCAGTGCAACCAGTTGCTCTATAAAGTTGTTGTTCTCTCTGGTTTTGGTAACCGAGAGAGCCCAAGCAAGTGCTACCCGATAAGGGAGGCACAACAAGGGAAAGACAACTCCAGAAAGCAACTGGTGGCAGGAGAGTGTGTCGGTGACTAGTACGCCGACAGGAGGGTGCGACTCCTTCCAATTCCTTGTGGGACAAGGAGATTGTAGTTCTAGGTGGTCCGTGTGGACTACTTCAGAGGCGGGAGATTTCTTCCGCTCGGAGGATAGCTGTCAATCCCAACAGTCACGGTGAGACCAGGAGTCATCAGTCCCGGTGCAACCAGGAGCTGCACAGACACTGTCCAAGACCGGAGGTGAAGACCATGCAATCCGCAAGGTATTGTCGTCGAGCAAGCCTCGGGACAAGGTATGATTCCATGAACCATCCTTTCCTATTGTATAGACGTTGACGTGTTTCCTTGTTCTGGGTTTGGGGAGGAGATTTTTTTTGTTTCCACTGCCTTCTCTGCCTCCCATAAAACCCAACAGGAACATCTTTATTTCACAAATCAAGACTAGGCAAGAAGGCTTCGATCCATCCTAGAAGAGCTAGATCCAAGTCCTACTACAACATGCAACCACGATCTAGAAAGGCTTCATCCTCAAGAAGCTCCTCCTTCATCAAATGATGATTTAGAATATACTAAAATAGAAATAACATGTTTGGAGTGGAAATGTTTATATGAGGAAAGAGGGGAAGGGTATATATAGCTAGGATGAGAGAAAAAAGAGGTTAAAGGTTGAAAATTGCTTTACCGTCGGTCAACGATCAAGTTTTCCATCTACTTGTACACCCATAACTACCATCAATTTGCATTTCCCTAGGAAAACCATCTAGTGTTGAAAGTGAAGAATAACCATATAGTGTTGAGTACAAAACATCCATTATATTGCAAACCAGTGCAGCAATAGAGTTGCATCTCCTCAAGGAAAACCATCTAGTGTTGAGTGCAGAACAACCATCTAGTGTTTGAGTGCAAAATATCCATTAGATTCCAAACCTGTGTAATCATGAGTTACAACTCCTTAAGAAAAACCATATAGTGTTGAGTGCAGAACAAACATCTAGTATTTGAGTGCAGAACAACCATCAGATTGCAAATTAGTGCAATCATCGAGTTGCAACTCCTCAAGGAAAACCATATGATTACTAACCCAAACGGCATCAAAAGGTGCAAATGCATTCACCTCAACACAAAACAAACATCAAGGATTGATACCTTCATGCAACATGGTTCCAAACCATTGAAATCATATGAAACTTTTCCAAATTATATAAAATACCATGAAGCAAAGTACACATGTGTTAAAATTGTAGTTAGATCCTTAGAAAATGAAAATTGCATAAAGGATTACACAAGTACATAAATTTGTGAAACTTAAGCAAAAAAAGTCTAATTTAGAACATACATTTATCAACTAATATCATAACATAAAATAATGTTTAATTAAGAAATTAAGCACCCAATTAAATCAAACAATCTTGTTTGAGCATAAAACTAGGTCAAGGGTCTTACATCTATGGAAGGTGCTACTTGGATGCCCACACGACCTCTTACAAGCATTTATTCCAAAGCCATGATTGTGATGTCAATTTGTTTTCCCTTGCAATATACAACAAAGCAAATGCAGATATGTGAACTTTTGAAAAGTAATCTAAGTGTATTCTCTTGCAAGTGTTCTAAGGGGCACCTAGTCAAAGTTAAGAAGATCATTATTTTCTGGAACAAGTTCCAATCACTAAAAAATAAGGGCTACTGTAGAAAAACTATGAAGAAATAAAATAGCTTCATAAATAATGACTACATGTGAAGGCTAGGACTTCATAAATGTGCCTTATTCCCTCTACCAAAATTTGGAGTAAAAAAAATTCTTTATTATAAACACTTCTTCAAAAATAGATAATACTCTTTCACGATTAAAGAAGGTATGATTTGCATTGAAACCTAGCTGAAGAAACTAGCTAAATAGTTTAAAATGTCACTAGCATCCACACTTACTCCTTCACTCCCCTTTTCTTCTCAATACTCATGCCACTCATCTAGGGTTTTACATATTAAAGGCACTTAGCACTAAAGTTGATTGACTATAACCCCACACATGATTTGATATAGTAAGACCTCGAGTGGCTCATTGATACAATCATCATCCTATCTGCCTCCATTAATCTTGACCATCGTGACACCAGGGTTGGATCCATTCTTTTTCGGCTCATCCTCCACCTCATAGATGTCTCCATTAGGGACTCTAGACTATTGCTTTGAAACTGATATGTCATCCTTTGGTATGTTTCCCTTCTTTGGTCTTAGTTAGTTACACCCATTACACTCAATGAATATTTCCCTCTTAGAAATTTCATATTCTCACTAACTCTCTTCTAGATTATTGTATTATTGCTCCTCAAATCTCAATAGTCACACTCGCATAAAGTGATTATGATGAAATAGCCCTTTGCCTACCTCGTCCTTTAGATTGAGATGATTTGACTTGTCATTGTAGAAGCAACATGAGGGAGTAGAAAACCTTCAAGGCACGATACATGTTTCCCTGTTATGGCACTAATAGAATGAAGAGAGGGAGGAGGGTGTCTCTAATGCATGATCCCTATATTCATACACTAGACTTGTTACCCTTAGTGCGATCTAGTCACCTTATAGTATGAAGGTAGTAATGATGTTGTCAGCTCAGAATCTCCTATTGCAGGTCCTATGGCTAATGGAAAGAATGGAAATTGATGTGGAGAGAGTTAGACAAGGAAGAAGTCAGAGGAAGATAAGAGAGGAGAGTTACTGAAGAGGAATGATTGGTATTCAAGAGTCAATTGAATGAATACATTGATATCCCTCTAATTTTATATTAGGTTGGTATAAATATCCTGACCCAGGCCCAGTCACAGTCACTTAGACTTAACTAACAAGATAACTTCTGAGCACAACTTTCCTATTAGTCACAAAAACCTCAACTACCTTTTAATTGACAATTGTTATCTCATGAGCTTCCCCTTATATATTGGGTAAAGATCTCACTTACAATTAACCCCTTTTCACTTGTAACCAATAACGTCCCTCTCGATGTAGACCTTGTCCTTAAGGTTGAGAAAGAACTCCCTAGGTGTAAGCTCCTCTTCCTTCTCAATACACACATGCCATCCATATTTCTATCACCAACAAACAACGATGATGATGGATATTTATTATGCAGGTTATACAAACATTCCCAAGTGGCATGTCCAATATGTACACCACACCCCAAAGCAAGTATCTTGGTGATTGCTTGTTTCCTTTGTCTATTTGTCACCATCCTCTGGCCTAATTTTCTCATGTAGCATAGGGGTTTATTCAGGTATTATAGATACTTCTACTCCCCCAAAATCTATGGGTCCCAACTTCCTTTTTAGCAATGATACATGGAATACTTGATGTATAAGGGTTGATGTAGGGAGTTTTAATTTATATGCCACTTAAACTTTCCTTTCCATAATTTCAAACGGTATATATAACAATGGACTTAGTTTCATTTTCCTTCAATATAGGATTGAGATATGTCTTTAAAAAGTAAAGGTAATATCAAGTAAACCATGCCCCCCATCGTGAGCTCCCTCTCATTTATCCTGGTATCTAAAAACTTCTTCAATCAATTTTGAGCTAGTTTTATGTTAACTTTTAACTGGTTTAGAATCTAATTTTGTGACTTCCAATGTGGATTTTGTAGTTTCCACCTTTGATTTTCCTAGAACATATGATGATAAGGCATAAGGTAGTCTCCCATAAAGTTACTCATAAGGAGAAATCCTTATAGAAGCATGAGTGGAGGTGTTATAACACCACTCAGAACAAGGAATTTGGCTGAACTAGGCATGTGGT
The DNA here is from genome assembly GCA_963693085.1 of Alisma plantago-aquatica. Taxonomy (NCBI): domain Eukaryota; kingdom Viridiplantae; phylum Streptophyta; class Magnoliopsida; order Alismatales; family Alismataceae; genus Alisma; species Alisma plantago-aquatica. The sequence goes on from OY856412.1 coordinate 795,583,472, forward strand.
TTTGCTGCATAATCATACCTCAAATACGACTAAACCTTTATTCAAAGCTTCACTTTGACCATCTAATTGAGGATTGTAAGTTGTAATTGTTGGTATGTATGCCCTGAGAGCCAATCATGGGATGATTGGTGGGATACATTAAGATTGATTTGATCAACATCAAAGGAAAGCTTCCAATTCTTTCTGGTTTAGTCATATGAGATAGTGATAGAACAGATTGAATGTCTAGAGAATGATAGTACTCAATGACGTATGCTTTCAGGTTAAGGACCTGAACGATGAGATCATACGGATGCTAAGAGTTTGTACATTCTTGTTATGTCCCTAGTCGGATGTCATTGTGGAAGGTAGATAGACAACAATGACACACAAGACTGGATTGTGGTGTTGGTTGATGACAGAATCTCATTAGTCATGATATAGAGATATCAAACCAAACACATAGGTACTTGTTAGAGAACAAGTGTACCGGATAGACCCACCGTGAGTTTGACACATGGAACCATGAGATGGTAGTCACAGTCAGTACTCACAGTGATGGTGGTGAGTGTGATTCTTAGACCTGAAATCACTGCACTCAACACATGTCGTTGGGCACACTTTGACATCATCAAACGCAGTCCTGAAACATGGGTTGTTATAAAGGTGATGATTGGGTGGCTTTGACACATGGGGCTTTTGAGGGGTGAGTGATAGATATGGGATTTGTCCCTCATGAGGGAGTTTGATATCCAAGGCCACTTGATGAGTAGGATTGAGATAGGCATGCGCACGCATGTGTGAATCAGTATGTGATATTGATGTCATACATATCTCCTTCAATCTACTCTGAGATCAAGAAAGTGAATGAACGTTGACAGGATGACAGTTCCATGCCTTGAATTCATTCGGGATATCAGTGACAAAGGAATTATACATTCACTGTAACACCATTCACGGATTGTAGGATGAAAGTTGTTCTCCAACTTTCTACTTTCACTTGGGTAGCAATGATGTGTGACTAGGCACCGCTCTTTGCTTGTGAAGTCATAAGTGTTATGGACTTTCATTGCCAACGTGAAATGGACCTGCAGGGTCACACACATAGGATTTAACCTGGAAGAGGAGTTTTGTCCACAAAGCAATGTTTAGATTGATTACTAAAGGAGTTTAGTAGTTCAATTAAACACTCAATCAGTCGATAGCTCAATATCATATGGTTCAAGGTGTTGGACGCATTGATTGGAGTATCGGATTGATTGAAATCGCAATTGACTGATTTTGCCCAACCTGTGCTCCCAACCGATCGGCTCATGTGATGAACCGGTCGGCTGAGGTGCTGAACCGGTCGGCTGGAGTGTCCAGGCCAATCGGCTCATGCCCAGGTTGAAACGACCGGTTCAAGAGTTGAACCGATCGGCTCAACTGGTGCAACCGACCAGTTGGGAAAGTCATGTCGGCAAGATTTTTCCTTTGGTATCAAATTTCCCAATTCGATTGGGAATAACATTGGTATACGATACCAATTGAGAACAAAACAGGGAAAGTCTTTTTGAGCCGGATTAGGACCATGAACCGATCGGTTCAGGGCACCAACCGATCGGTTGGAGCCCCAAACGATCGGCTCAGGTCCAACCGATCGGCTCAATGGCCGAACCGATCGGTTCAGTTGTGAACCGATCATTTCAAGTTGCGAACCGTATGCTTTTTGTGGAAAATTCTCAAACTCTTCTACTCCTGCTTTACTCCCATATTTCCGGGCACAGAGAACCCTGTCCCATGACCCGCCTATATATATAGGGGTATTGGGGGCTTCTCAAAGTACAACTCAATGCAAGCGGTTGCTTTGCGAAGTTGTCGTTCTCTCTGGTTTTGGTAACCGTGAGAGATCCTGAGCAAGTGCTTCTCGCAAAAGGGAGGTACAACAAGGGAAAGACAACTGCAGTTGCAACTGGTAGCAGGAGAGTGTGTTGGCGACTAGTACGTCAACAGGAGGGTGCGACTCCTTCCACTTCCTTGTGGGACTAGGAGAGTGGAGTTCCAGGTGGTCCGTGTGGACTACTACAGAGGCGGGAGGACACTGCCGCTTAGGAGGACAACTGTCATCCGACAGTTCGGTAGGAGGAGGAGTCGTCAGTCCCGGTGCGACCAGGAGATGCACAGACACCGTCCAAGACCGGAGGTGAAGACCGCGCATTGCATGAGGTATTGTCGCCGAGCAAGCCTCGGGACAAGGTATGATTCCACAAACCATCCTTTCCTATTATATAGACGCTGACGCGTTTCCTCGGTATGGGTTGGGGGAGAAATGTTTTGTTTCCGCTGCCTTCTCTGTCTCCCCTAAAACCCAACAGTGGTATCAGAGCCACGTCAACTGTTCTATATTTTAGGAATATCGATATGATCGATTTTGGTTTGTCGCCTTTATTTATTGCATGCGATGCGAATAATATTGGCTTTATGCATGTCCAATCCTAAATCCACAAATCCCAAATTACATATATGATATGTATTATTAATGCACTCGATACGCGTCGCCCTTAAACGAGTTTTGTGGTGGATGTGTGTAGCGTGATTATGGCCTATAAACCCCTATCTGTGTGTGGTTGTTTGTGGTTGCTTGCATCTCGGTCTGCGCACCGATCTTCCCTCTCTTATTCTCGATGTAACTCGAAATAATTCGAGATTCTTTCCTACCTTTGCTCCCCCCGAATGTAACTCAGGGTTTCCTTTTTAAAGCAATGTAATAAATAGAATAGGATTTTATTTCCTGTTATGTCGAAGACCGGCGGACATCAAGACGACAACTGAAACGATCGGTTCAAGGCGTGAACCGATCGGTTGACGTTCCAGACGGTCGGTTCAAGGAGTGAACCGATCGGTTGATGACCGGTTCGAGGAGCGAGACGAGCGGGTGGCGGACATGACGAGATGCACGACGACCAGGCAAACCGATCGGTTGGAGGAGCCAACCGATCGGCTGGTGGCACCTAGACGACCGGCTGAAGAGTACAGATCATTCATGTGATGAGTTGATCTACTCGGATGGCAAGGCACATAGTTCATCTTGTACAGGTTGCATGTGATGTAGAACTAGATGACCGTGATTCCTCTTGGCTCGAGGAATCACATTAGGATGGCCATAATCATCGCTTTTTATCATATGTGCATGTTTTCTGTGGGATATAGCATGTATATGATACGTACTATGTATTGTGGTGATTGGATATGTATATGTATATAAAACCAAATCCCTCATTAAAATATTAAGTTTTAGATGCCTTCCAAATGCGACACACGTGAAAAGCTTGTTCGACCAAGTGTGGGCACGCCCTAGCGTGGTGCACCGTCTACCTCGTGGAAGCGTGAAGGATGAATGTGTGGGTCTGCCCTAGCAGGGTGCATGTTCATCGTGTTTGCTTTGGGTCGGACTTAACAAGGTGATCTAGATGGGATCTAGTACCTTGAGGCATGGAGATGGTCATTGCAAAGAGTTATATATGACATCTTATCAAGAGTTTCATATGATGCAATTGGCAAAAGTTGCCTACCTGAGAGATCTATGTTGTGGGTGACAGCCCTAGCTGGTCCATGGCTTAGAGGATTTCAGGATCTTGCCCACTAGAAGGTTGTACGCTGCAATCTTCCGAATTGATGGTGAGGGCTATCAATTTGAACTAAAATAGTGGGAGCGATAATTAATTAAAGGCCTAATTATATCGTCAACTTTTCAAATCAATCAAACAAGTCAAAAATGAGTTTTTGGACTAAAATTGCATATATTTCCTTTTGTTAAAATAAATGGTTAATCAACAAATCACTTTATTTGCGATCGGTCTTTGAGACCAACAAATTAAATGGGAATAATTCCACGACTGGTTAGGATGATGAGAAGTGTTCTTAGTCAAAGAGCAAAAGCTCTAAGTCCTAGTTATACCAGAACCAGATGAACTCGATCCCACCACATCAATGGCTGAAAGTATGCTTATGGAAGCGTACTGAGAAAGACATTAATGAGGAGTGCTTGACGTTGTGTTCTCTGAACTGTGAGTTGCAGAGACAACATGAGACATATGATGTCTCCAAGACACTATCCTAGTATGTCATGACAGAAGGAGATCCAGTAAGGGATTCACACACTCAATGTGATTGGGTATGTGGAAAAACCTGACTAAGAAGGATTCCCTCTTAGCCAAGAGTTGGCTATTGGTATGATACTACAAATGTTGCGAGGATCATACAATTCATGATAAGCTACAACATGAACAACTTTGACAAACGTTGACAGAGTTGTTGGACATGTTGAGGATAGTAGAGGCAAAGATGAAGAAAGACAAACCACAGTCTTTGATATGATCAAAGAAAAGGTAATCTTAAGGGCAAGGACAAGGGCAAAGCTAAGAAGTGTTCTGATGCTAGCCAGCAATCCAAGCCGTCTTCAGCCTCAAGGCACATGGGGAAAGGGTGTATGAGGGAATTGCCCTCTATATCTGGAAGAACAAAAGAAGTTGAAGGAGGGGATGGAGATCTCCACCTAAGGTATCATGAAATGAACCGCTTCTTTATCTAAGGTATATGATACCAAGATATGGATATGTCATATATGATATGCAATATCCGCAAAGAAGTGATGGCCTTTGTGAAAGGACCAAGAAAGAAGCACCCATCATTGGAGCAAGTGTTGCTGCCATAGATAGGAGTACCTTTCAGTTTATTTCAGCCTAAAGGGCACGAAATAGAGTTGAGAACTGCTATTTCATATATTGCCAATAGATAGAAACACTTTATTATTGCATATTGTATGACAATGATGGCAATTAATAAAGTTGATGTTTCAATCTTAAAGATATGATCTTCGTGGCAATGCCTTGTTTATCTTGTGATACATGGTATGCATAAGATAAAATGATACCTAAAGTTATTGATAACTCAAACAATCAAATTAGCATATATCATAAGAAATTCATTTCTAGTTTCCATATGATGGATAAATCTAGACTCTTTTGGTTAGAGAACCAGTAAGAGACATGAATATCCTGGACATGATTAATCAATCTTCACTAATGTAGTGGGAGAATGATTATCCTATTAGGTATAATACATGTGATGTATTTACATACCTATTGGAATAAATGCTAATACTTCAAATGGTGTTTAGAGAAATACCAATATGAATTTCTTGAAGTGTTCAAGATTATCATAAATGAAGTACAAATTTGGTAAAGTATTAATTCTTGATGAGATCAATGAATGAAATACTTGGACCAAATGTTTGAGATCCTTATGAGTGATTATGATAGTGTATCATAGTGAACTCATGATTAAGGCATGGTGATGTCTGAATCAAGAAGGAATCATACTCTAAGGAGTTAGAGAATGATTATCAAATAACTGAATTCTTCTTAATAAATGAATACCCCACACTAATAAAGGACATTGAGAATCACAAGGAGTTGTGAGTTCTTATATCCTTGACAGATACACCTCAATTATCTATGTGATGAGTTGTTCATATGATGAGTCAACTATCTTGATAAGATATGAGGAACCAAATTTTGAGTTATGGTTTATGACCATTACATCCTAAATGACATCCATGTCAACCATAAGGTGTGACCTTGATGGTAGCACAAATTGGAAGAAATCCATAAGTGCAAATGAGTCTTAAATGTTAAGACACATGGATACCATTTGAGAAGGATGATGCTTGTTGATTGCAACTTAATGACTGAGACATTTGGCATATGGATACTAAAACCGCATTCCTATGAGGAATAAAACCAGGATGTGTACGTGACACAGCCTATAAGGTTTATGAATCCACTAATGCAAATGAAGTCTATAAGTTACAATGGACTAATCAATGTGATTGATTGAGTACAAGCAACTCAAAATTGGATCTTTATTTTAATGATATAGTCAAAGGGTTTGACTGATATGTCAAAGATAAAGAAGGGATCTGTGATTTAGTGGGAGTATATTCACATTCCACATATTGATGTGAAATGGAAATGTTCTAAAATGGAAATCCAAAAGTGGAAATTATCTTTAAGGAAGATAGAGATGTTTCCTATGTGATAGGAATGGAGATCTATAGAGGTAGTTCTCGGAAAATCTCTTGACCTGGAAAGAGAAAACATACATTGGCAATCTGTACTGAAGTGTTCAGTATGCACAGATTCAGTGGGAGAAAACTTGTCCATGTTATATGGATATTAGTATCCCAAGGCCAAGTGTCCAATTCTTATGAAGAATCGGAACACTAAGAATAGATATGGATCTATCATGTATGTAATCATCCCATTGTCTTGCATGTATGACATGGCAAGAATAAAATGCATTCATCATCTTGTATGTGGGACATAGCAATATGATGTGCTCATCCTGATAACTCGTATGTAGGACATGACAAGTGGATGTCTGTCTACTTCCAGTAAGGGTTACTGGAATACCATAAGAACTTGATAAGTACTTGGGAAGTACTAGTTCTTTGGAGATAAGGAAGAGTTCGATGTAAAGAGTTACATTGATGCGAACTTCCGAAAGGACAGAAAATTAATCGCAAAATATATATGGGATATATAAAAGTGAAAGTTTGTTGATAATTGGAAGTGTTCCAATAAAACCATTTAAAAGGAAATGCCGAGTATCCGTGTGTTAGAGAACATCAGTGGATACTATATGGATCTAGAAGTTCATGAGATGAACTTATAGATATTCCACTCATTGATGACAAGTCTGGAATCCATGATCATGCAATGTGGTTAAAGGTTAGCAATGGAATACTAGATCGCATATTACGACAACTCCATCTCATACGTGCGACGTACAGTGAAGAGATGAGAGACATGCAATTTATACAGACTTTGGCAAGGTGTTGCCATTACTCACTATGTTGTCACTAGAGCACAGTGACATGTGGGACATGTTTGAAGATCACTATGAATATGATTCAAGAGTGATTGGCTCGCAGTGCAAGTGGGAGTCTGTTGGTATGTATGCCCTGAGATCCAATCATGGGATGATTGGTGGGATACATTAAGATTGATTTGATCAACATCAAAGGCAAGCTTCCAATTCTTTCTGGTTCAGTCATATGAGATAGTGATAGAACAGATTGAATGTCTAGAGAATGACAATACTCAATGACGTATGCTTTCAGGTTAAGGACCTGAACGATGAGATCATACAGATGCTAAGAGTTTGTACATTCTTGTTATGTCCCTAGTCGGATGTCATTGTGGAAGGTAGATAGACAGCAATGACACACAAGACTGGATTGTGGTTTTGGTTGATGACAGAATCTCATTAGTCATGATATAGAGATATCAAACCAAACACATAGGTACTTGTTAGAGAACAAGTGTACCAGACAGACCCACCGTGAGTTTGACACATGGAACCATGAGATGGTAGTCACAGTCAGTACTCACAGTGATGGTGGTGAGTGTGATTCTTAGACCTGAAATCACTGCACTCAACACATGTCGTTGGGCACACTTTGACATCATCAAACGCAGTCCTGAAACATGGGTTGTTATAAAGGTGATGATTGGGTGGCTTTGACACATGGGGCTTTTGAGGGGTGAGTGATAGATATGGGATTTGTCCCTCCTGAGGGAGTTTGATATCCAAGGCCACTTGATGAGTAGGATTGAGATAGGCGTGCGCACGCATGTGTGAATCAGTATGTGATATTGATGTCATACATATCTCCTTCAATCTACTCTGAGATCAATAAAGTGAATGAACGTTGACAGGATGACAGTTCCATGCCTTGAGTTCATTCGGGATATCAGTGACAAAGGAATTATACATTCACTGTAACACCATTCACGGATTGTAGGATGAAAGTTGTTCTCCAACTTTCTACTTTCACTTGGGTAGCAATGATGTGTGACTAGGCACCACTCTTTGCTTGTGAAGTCATAAGTGTTATGGACTTTCACTGCCAACGTGAAATGGACCTGCAGGGTCACACACATAGGATTTAACCTGGAAGAGGAGTTTTGTCCACAAAGCAATGTTTAGATTGATTACTAAAGGAGTTTAGTAGTTAAATTAAACACTCAATCAGTCGATAGCTCAATATCATATGGTTCAAGGTGTTGGACGCATTGATTGGAGTATCAGATTGATTGAAATCGCAATTGATTGATTTTGCCCAACCTGTGCTCCCAACCGATTGGCTCATGTGATGAACCGGTCGGCTGAGGTGCTGAACCGGTCGGATGGAGTGTCCAGGCCAATCGGCTCATGCCCAGGTTGAAACGACCGGTTCAAGAGTTGAACCGATCGGCTCAACTGGTGCAACCGACCAGTTGGGAAAGTCATGTCGGCAAGATTTTTCCTTTGGTTTCAAATTGCCCAATTCGATTGGGAATAACATTGGTATACGATACCAATTGAGAACGAAACAAGGAAAGTCTTTTTGAGCCGGATTAGGACCATGAACCGATCGGTTCAGGGAACCAACCAATCGGTTGGAGTGCCCCAAATGATCGGCTCAGGTCCAACCGATCGGCTCAATGGCCGAACCGATCGGTTCAGTTGTGAACCGATCATTTCAAGTTGCGAACCGTATGCTTTTTGTGGAAAATTCTCGAACCCTTCTACTCCTGCTTTAGTCCCGTATTGCCGGGCACAGAGAACCCTGTCCCATGACCCGCCTATATATATAGGGGTATTGGGGGCTTCTCAAAGTACAACTCAATGCAAGCCGGTTGCTTTGCGAAGTTGTCGTTCTCTCTGGTTTTGGTAACCGTGAGAGATCCTGAGCAAGTGCTTCCCGCAAAAGGGAGGTGCAATAAGGGAAAGACAACTGCAGTTGCAACTGGTAGTAGGAGAGTGTGTTGGCGACTAGTACGTCAACAAGAGGGTGTGACTCCTTCCACTTCCTTGTGGGACAAGGAGAGTGGAGTTCCAGGTGGTCCGTGTGGACTACTACAGAGGCGGGAGGACACTGCCGCTTAGGAGGACAACTGTCATCCGACAGTCCGGTAGGAGGAGGAGTCGTCAATCCCGGTGCGACCAGGAGCTGCACAGACACCGTCCAAGACCGGAGTTGAAGACTGCGCATTGCGCGAGGTATTTTCGCCGAGCAAGCCTCGGGCCAAGGTATGATTCCACAAACCATCCTTTCCTATTATATAGACGCTGACGCGTTTCCTCGGTATGGGTTGGGGGAGAAATGTTTTGTTTCCGCTGCCTTCTCTGTCTCCCCTAAAACCCAACAATAATGATTCTAAAATGTGTGCCTTGAGTTTTCTAAATTTCTTTCCAAAATGCACTCATAAGATTGTACCTCTTTTTGAAACAATATACAAAGGCATGTAATGATGCTTAAAAACTCCATCAATGAAGACTTCCAAAATTGACCGAGAAGTATAAGGATGCATAATTGCAAGGAAGTGGGCAACTTTAGAAAATCCATCCACTACTAGTAATATCACTGAATGACCACTTGACATAGCTAGTACATCTATAAAATCGATAGAAAGATCCGATGAAACTTGTTTAGATATGGTAGAGGTTGTAGTAATCTAGGGGAGGGTAGTTCACATACTTATTCTCCTTCTGGTTAGACATTCTTTTGTATACTTGTTAGTTTAGCCCCTCATTCTTTTCCACAAAAAGACTTTCCTCAACTTTTGGAGTCTTTTCATTCCCCAAGTGACGCCCTATAGATGCATTATGCATTTCAATAGAGCCCCCTTACTTAGTTCAGTATCTGCCAATATAACTATCTTATTTTTTTAGACATGACACCATTCTTCAACTAGAATTTTGTAGAATCCAACACCCCACTTCTCCGTACCTCTATTAGCTTCACTAAGGTTGGATCTGGAAACTATTTTTTTGACCTCCTTTGACCACTATGGTATGGATGCTAAGATATAATTTACTTCACCCTCTCTTTCTTTTCCTTTTTCATCCACATTCCTTTTGGAAAGAGTATCAACTACTTTATTGAGTGACCACACCTTTTATTCAATATCATATTGATAACTGAGAAGTTTGAATAACTACTTCTATTTTTTTGGTATATGAATCCTTTGTCCCATCATATGCTTGATACCACTTTCATCTATCATACCCTGTGTGGAAGTTGTAATATTTTGTACGTAGATTATGATGTCAAGAACAAGTTGTCTTAAGTTCAACTCTCTATTCTAGAATACATGGAAGTTTCTATCCTTCCATGATTTCTAGAAAGTTACCATGAATGTGTTACACCAGTGTTCATCAGTTCCAGTCTAGCTCAAGTTGATTTGAATCCACTCATGTACGTTACTCATGGCATAGAAGTCTTGATTTAGGTTCACTTTTAGCATCCTCCACATGTGTATGATCTTCAGGTAGTCACAGACTATGTGGATATAAGATTCTTCATCTTCACCACATGGCTCACAGTCTCCATTGTTAGTCAATCTCCCCGCCCTTCACATTATGTTAGTAAGGAGTATGTTATGGTTCATAATCCACATGTGTATCTTCATCATGTGCGGGGCTTGCTACTTCCAAATGCTCCCCCAATCACCTGTAGTCATTGAGATCTTGTCCTTGACAAGGTCCTTATACATCTTCTTAACTAAGAACTTCCTATGTGGGTGTTGATGCCATTAATCTTCATCTCCCCTCAACTCTGGAATCGGTGTATGTTGTGAGAGGATATCTCTTATAGTGTCTTCCTCAAAGTAATACTAGATGAAGTCCTCACCCCGTTTGTCTTCTTAAATCTCAAGGCATAAGACCTTTCAAATCTTCTGGTTCTTCAGTATTTTAAAATTGGCTCTCACATAAGGGGTCTAGGCCCATTTTAGTCATTTATCCACCCAGGTTGATGTGTATTGTCCACTCTCTATAGAGATTTCCATCTTCTACAGAGCAATTTTCATAAGAGCATGTATCCCTCTTCACATCATTGCACCCGCCCCCTAATGCGAGTCCATCTTTCTATATTTTCCTGAAGCAAGGTTTTCCAGATGTAGCTAGTTTGACTCACAATTTTATCGACAATCTTTATTAACAATGTGTCATTGAATTCCCTAATAGACTACATGCCTATTCCACCTTCATTGAAATTGGCTAGCAGTTTATTCCACACTAGTAAGTGAGTTGACCTCTTTTCCAAGGATCCACTCCAAATGAAGTTTTAGGTGATTTGGACTAATTTGTCACATATAGAGATCAACAATTTTGGATGATTACATGATGTGGATAGCTTTTGGATTTAGGGTCCTTCTGTCCAGTGTGACTCTGCTAGCAAGTGATAGAGTTTAATTTCCCAAAAATTGACTTTTGCTTGGAAGTTGTTGATCTAATCTAAGTATAATGCCTTAATATTTCACTTATGCACAATTGGAATTCCCAAATGTTTCCCCAAGTCATGGACCTTTTGCATATTGAGTTTTTTGCTGATCGCATTGCCTAACCTGGATGGGGTGTTGTTTAATAAGAATACTAATGATTTTTCTGGATCAATTTGCAAGACAAAACCATCCCGAGCTGATTGAGACAGTTCATGATGCATTTATCATGTGTGATAGATGCTTCATTGAATAGAGGAAGGTCATTCGCAAGATAGAGATGTGAGAAGACTATCTTCTTGTTTGTGAAGAGGGATGGCTTCCATCGACAACCCATAACCTCCTTGTAAATATCCTACTTGAGTCTTTCCATACATAACACAAAGACATAGGGGGATAACGAAACCCCTTGTTTTATTCCTCTGGATGGTTTAAACGGCTTGAAAGTTTTGTCATTCCAAAGAATGGATGACCTCTCTGGTGTAAGAACATGCATGATGATATGTACATTGGAGTTGGGTATCACCATCCTATAAAGAGTGTTCACGATGAAGTCCCATCTCAGCTATTCGTACACCTTGAATATATTGATGATAATCACCATAGATGATTTTTTATGCCTCATCTTTTCGATGGAATGGACAATTTCCTGTAATAAAATTAAGTTATCGTGTAGCATACTCGCTATAATGAAACTCAACTAGTGCAAGGAGATCCAGTCATCCAAGAAGTGTTTTATCCTATGGACAATGATTTTAGAAATGAGTTTAATACAAGTATTATTTTAAGGAGATGGGCGGGGTTGATTACATGAAGCACAATGTTAGGTTTTTGGGGATTAGGACAATGGTTAAATCATTTGTCATTTCTTCTACTGGCTCCCCTGTGAATGGTTTTTGTATGAAGTTAACTAAGCTCCCACTGATGCATGTCCAGTTCTTTTGAATGAAACATGCGTCTAAGTTATCAGGCCATGGGGCCTTCAGGGGTGACATAGAAAATAGGCTATCTCTAATCTCCTTTATAGTGGGGGTCATGCCAATTGCCAATGTCAGCTCATGTGTTAACCTGGGGAACATACTAATGAAATTAGATGCAAGTGTAATCTGGGACCCCAAATGAGGGTTAGTTAACACTCCAGAAAAGTAAGCATATACCATTTTTATAAGTGCATTTTTATCATGTATCCATTCATTTCCATCATTCTTGAATCTAGTGGTTTTGTTCTTGAGGAGAGCCTTTTACAGAGGCATGAAAATATCTGGTGTTTTTGTCCCCCAATTTCAACCAATGAAAATGGGACTTCTTCCTCCATTCTATCTCCTCCAGTCTCATTTCTTCTAGGATTGATGCTTGGATGTCGATGATTGTGTTCTTTGTATCTTGGTCATATCATTGTGCTAGTTTCTTTCAAGCAGTTGTTAGTTTGATGTGTAGTGTTTTCTTCCTCTTCATTTCTTATTTTGCACCCACTGGTCCCATTTCACAGTGTTGTTTAAGAAGCATTTAGAGTTGTCCAAGAAGCTGACACTATTATCCTAGTGGTTGTTTAGTAACCCCCAAAACCAGGTGTTCCTTCCAGTGATCATATGTTCTACATCTTCTTGTGAGTGGTGCTTTTTAAAAGGAGAGGGTATGAAAATTGGTGCATAATCAGAGGATATGTGCTCGACAATCTCCATTGATGAGTTTTTAAAGTGGTCTAGCCATAACTTGTTTCCCATAGCCTAATCTAGGCGCATTTGGGGAAGGCCTCATTTTAAGGTCATTTGTGGTCCACTTGTTTGTAGTATGACCAAATTATAGTGTCTGAATGCTTCTGTAAACTCCCTGCATCTAGTTGAGTCAAGAGTCTTGCCACCAGTCTTCTCATGAGGATATATGTAGTTGTTGAAATCCCCACACACCACCCATGGATCCTTTCAACCTACGTGGATAGTGTACATAGAGTTCCATAATAACCTTCTTCCCAATCTCAGAGCACTCCTGTAAACAAAGATAACTAGGACTATATTATTGACCCTACAATGGACAAATTGCCTATGGGATTGTTTTATGTTGATGGACACACAGTTGTCCTTTCACATCACCAAATCCCCCTCCCCCGAGAATCCTTGGGCCTCAACACAGTGAGACCACACAAACCCCATATGTATGATGATCTAATCGATAGTGGTTCCACTCACTCCCAGTTTGATGATTGCTAAGACAAAAATATGATACTTGTTCACCAGATCCTTAATGGTGAGTTGGGTATCCTTGTCTAGAATACCCCTTACATTCCATCACATAACTCTCATGGATCACAATCTTAGGTTGGATCTTCTCCTTCCCCTGCAATAACTTATTTCTCTAGGTCTTCCTAGTGCGACTACTTCCCCCATTTTCTGGTATTCAGTCTCACACAGTCCCTGACATTCACCTTTTTTCTATTTCCTAGGTGGATTTCAACTTGAGTGTTGCTACTCTTATTCTGACTTCATTATGCAGTTGCTTCTCCCACTGTGAACATGATATTTTGAGAGTCAATTTTGTTAATATTCACTCCCTCAAACACAATATGTAAAGAAGTGAAACCACTTCTCTACTAAAAATTTGAACAATAGAACCTCCAGTCCAAACACACTCAGAAGGTATGATGGAGTGGGTGTAAAATTTTCAAATCTATATATAATGGTAACAAAAGACCAATGTATAGAAGTGGAATAATAACATGACTATATTCAATCATAAAACAAAGGGAACATCTTAAACTTACATCACAAGGATCCATGTAGAGGAAATCTAAACCACCTCAAGATTGTCTCCAAGCTTTAACTTCACAATATAAGTCTGGGTCCACGTGTCAAGCCATCCATGTCCACCACCTAGGGTTGGAAGCATACCCCAGCAAAAGGGAAACAATAGGAGACCAACAAAGGCTGGTATGTGCATACTAAAAAAAACAAATTGAGCAATTTATAAAGTATAAGGGACATCAAAATAAAAGGCCTCCCATACAAGAGATAAGGAATACCCCAAAAGAGGGCATACAAGAAAAGAATCATCATAACATGATAGAAGAAGATACTTGCCATAAATAAAAATTGTGCAACAAAAGCAAATAAATAGGCAGTAGGGAACACACCCCACAAACATCATCAAACATGCATGCATGTGAGATAAACATAGCCCTAGAACAATATAAATAACAATGGCGACCAATAATCACACATCTTGAACCTGGTGAGACGTGGGCCTAGAATCACACATCCTACCCTAGCATGGGGAATCACACATCCACCACCCAAATATATATAGCATGGTCCAGGAATCACACATCATGCCCTGGCATGGGGAATCACACATCCACCATCCAAAATATTACAATGTTGCCATAATTCATAATGAGACAAAACCAATGCAGTTATACTACTCTAGTGCTACTGAATCACATAGCATGTTAAATGTAGAGGCAAGTAGAAAAGTGAGGTCAAAATAATACAATGTTGCCATCACACAATGGACAACACAAACATATAAACATCCACTTCAAAGTGGGCACATAACATTATTTAAAACTAACATGCACCAAGGCACAAGATAAGATATCAAGAAAATATCCAAGTGTATAACAAGTAGGATAGTTCACACGAACCATGATATCAAGAGAATAGACATATGTGTAGGCTAAAGTCAAAAGAATGATAAGATGGGTGAATTGCTCAACATTAAGGAATAGGGGATACAACATACCTCAACTTCAGAGTCAAACGATCCAAAGCCACTTCTAGGTCCAAGCCTAGGCTTCCAAAGCACCTATTAGCATATATGTGGAATTAGGGTTAGGTTTTCATTAATTATTCAAAACCCTAAAAATTGCCTTTTTATTATATGTTAATTAGATTATCAAAACTACTTCATATTTTAGGTTATATTTTTTGAGTTCAAAACATATTTTATTATATTTTTTATGACTTTTAAATTATTAGTTCTGAATTATACAAGTTATTACTTAATTAATTAGATCCATTAAAATCACCTCTTTTTAACAAAATATTCGGACAACAAAACCAATATCATCAGAAAGCTTACATTTTTCTAAATCCATCAGATATTTACTTGTAATTTTTGGATTAATAGATAACTATTTATGAATTATTTAACTTTCAACCAATCAGAAAATTGTGATAAGCCATGAAAAAACATTATCTGGATATACATAAACCATGCTGAGATGTACCAGTCACCACAAGCCACCTGGCCCGGGGATCCTCAGTCAACAGGAGTAGGGATCGGCACGATAAAATAAAATACAGGGGGTGAAAAGACGATATTGCCCTCGACGCAAAACAAATCAAAGAAGAACGGGGAGGGGCAGGAATGAGAAATCAATAGGGACCATCTTCCCCGCTCTCACACCCTCATGGCTATGTGAAGCATCTCACCTCAGGATGTGTGGAATTGGGGAAAATGAGGGGGAAGCGATCCCAACCAAAAGAATTAGCTGCGAATGAATGATGGGCCACGACGATCTTACCTACAACCCATATCGAAGAATACAAGAGCCAACTCCACGCATGAGGAGCTGTAATGTCAGTGAATAGAGGAAGCCCAACGGTGGTCGAACACACAACTAACAATGAAATTGAAGCGATGGAAATCCTTCAAGCGGCCAAACAGAATAGGAGAATGGGTCCTTTATATATAGGGTTGGGCATAAAGGCCCGCGCAAGGTGGCCATAAAATCCTAGAGCCACAAGAATTGGGTGTTCCATTAATAATTTCCAATACAACACAAATAAAAGATCATTGCGTGCAAAATTCTATTTTGAATCCAAAGGCAAAGAAATTACCGAAAAAACTAAGAATCGAGAGTGATATACACAAATCAAAATCGCCAAAAAGTGGCATGTACTCCTACTCTGACTCGATCTAGGAGACGACCTCTGAGTCATTAGATCGCACATCAATGGTCCAAAAATGATCCGAAATTGAGAAAAGGAAATCAAAGCCAGTGTGACAACATTAGATTAGGAAACTATAGCTTAATTTATTTAGGAGTAAAGTTAAAACCAATTAATGCACATATTTTCTCTTTCTTTTTTAAGGGTCATATTCTTATCCAAATTAAACCAAAATTTGCAACAAGTTAAGTTAAACATGTAGATTCCGATTCTCCAATTAGATTTCATTTTTGGTAACTTTAGATGCATTATTTTATATATTCTTTATTTCTCTTTCCTGATGCATTAATGACACATGGATTATCCAAATTTGATGAAACTTGACCCACAAGTCATATTTAATGTGTTAGATACAAATTTGCTATAAATTTTACATGTTGGCGTGGTTTGAGTATTTATTTAATATTTTGAAGGTTCTACATACTCTTTCTCTCCTGATTTCACCTTTTAAGCAAACTTCCTCCAAATTGGATGAAAATTCACCCAAAGGTTATATTTATTATGTATATTACGAATATAAGATTATTTTCCCTTTTTGGAGTCAATTATTTTATTGTTTGATATTTTTGGGGGAACACTTCACATCTTCTATTCCAATTTGAATTAATTGAATTATTATTGTGTGAATAATGTGAAACTTGACTCCCAAGGCAATTGGGACCCAAGGAACACGATTTTTAACTTAGATTTTACTTTTGGGTTTTCTTTTAATGAGATATGTCATATGGCCCATTAGTGGCCCATTATCTTAATTACTTATTCAATTAAGTTCTTTTTCATCTTATTACCATGCAAATGAATTATGTGACATATTAGATTACATTATTCATACATTAGATTATTAGGATCACCCCAACCTCAACCTTGTTTGGAAAAACTCAAAAGGTCAAACTTCCAGGATAGGGTCCAAGATCTGGTATGTTACAACACTCCACCCATTAAAAGGATTTCCTCCTCAAAATCTATAGATAAAAACATCAACGATCAACTACTCTCCACCCCTTGAAAAGGTTCAATCTAACAAGTCAAACTAAACAACTTTTTAGAGCTACCCACATCTTTTAGTTGTGAAAGTTTTAGAGATTTGTATTATTTATGTATCCAACTATAGCCACCATCTAGGGTTGAGATTTTAGGTCCTTGTGTCTCTAACCTTTCAACCCTACATGGACATCCAAAAGTAATAGGGTAGGTCAACTATACCTTTATGTCAATCCTAGTCACAAACTAGGGTTAGATTCCACTCAATTAGAGTTTCTCTTCATTGTGACTTAGTTCAAGAAATCTTCGGGAAAAACCAGAGAAAACATTTTGTTTTGTACATATAGTATTATATGGAAAATAATTTGTTGTGAAAAACCTTTGCGATTGAAAACTAAAATTTAGGGCCCAAAATCAAAGTGAGAAACTAAGTCACAATACTTCCATAACAAGATCTCCTAACATATTCTTATCCTCAAAACAAACCTTGTTTCACAAAAGATCATCATTGATTAAATCTAGGGTCGACATCTCACTTAGAGCTAACTAGCAAAGTCAAGGGTCCTATACAGAGACACAATTGAAATAGTCAGATTCCGACTACCATGGGCTCTGATACCATGTTGTAAATAAGTGAAACCACTTCTCTACTAAAAATTTGAACAATAGAACCTCTTGTCCAAACACACTCAGAAGATATGATGGAGTGGGTGTAAAATTTTTAAAATTTTATATAATGGTAACAAAAGACCAATGTATAGCAGCGGAATAATAACATGACTATATTCAATCATAAAACAAAGGGAACATATTAAACTTACATCATAAGGATCCATGTAGAGGAAATATAAACCACCTCAAGATTGTCTCCAAGCTTTAACTTCACAATCTAAGTCTGAGTCCACGTGTCAAGCCATCCATGTCCACCACCTAGGGTTGGAAGCATACCCCAGAAAAAGGGAAACAATAGGAGACATCAGTAAAGGTTGGTATGTGCATACTAAAAAAAAACAAATTGAGCAATTTATAATCGATAAGGGACATCAAAATAAATGGCTTCCCATACAAGAGATAAGGACTACCCCAAAAGAGGGCATAAAAGAAAAGAATCATCATAACATTATAGAAGAGGATACTTGCCATAAATAAAAATTGTGCAACAAAAGCACATAAATAGGTAGTAGGGAACACACCCCACAAACATCATCAAACCTGCATGCATGTGAGATAAACATAGCCCTAGAATAATATAAATAATAATGGCGGCCAAGAATCACACATCTTAAACCTGGTGAGACAAGGGCCTAGAATCACACATCCTGCCCTAGCATGGGGAATCACACATCCACCACCCAAATATATATAACATGGTCCAGGAATCACACATCCACCATCCAAAATATTACAATGTTGCCATAATTCATAATGAGACAAAACCAATGCAGTTATACTACTCTAGTGCTACTGAATCACATAGCATGTTAAATGTAGAGGAAAGTAGAAAAGTATGGTCATAATAATACAATGTTGCCATCACACAATGGACAACACAAACATATAAACATCCACTTCAAAGTGGGCACATAACATTATTTAAAACTAACATGCACCAAGGCACAAGATAAGATATCAAGAAAATATCCAAGTGTATAACAAGTAGGATAGTTCACACGAACCATGATATCAAGAGAATAGACATATGTGTAGGCTAAAGTCAAAATAATTATAAGATGGGTGAATTGCTCAACACTAAGGAATAGGGGATACAACACACCTCAACTTCAGAGTCAAATTATCCAAAGCCACTTCTAGGTCCAAGCCTATAGGCTTCCAAAGCACCTATTAGCATATATGTGAAATTAGGGTTAGGTTTTCATTAATTATTCAAAACCCTAAAAATCACCTTTTTATTATATGTTAATTAGATTATCAAAACTACTTCATATTTTAGGTTATATTTTTTTGAGTTCAAAACATATTTTATTATATTTTTATGACTTTTAAATTATTAGTTATGAATTATACATGTTATTAATTAATTAATTAGATCCATTAAAATCACCTCTTTTTAACATAAGATTCGGACAACAAAACCAATATCAACAGAATGCTTACATTTTTCTAAATCCATCAGATATTTATCTGTAATTTTTGGATTAACATATAATTAGTTATGAATTATTTAACTGTCGACCAATCAGAAAATTCTAATAATCCACGAAAAAACATTATCCAGATATACATAAACCATGCTGAGATGTACCAGTCGCCACAAGCCACCTGGCCTGGGGGCCCTCAGTCAACAAGAGCAGGGATCGACACGATAAAATAAAACACAGGGGTGAAAAGACGATATTGCCCTTGATGCAAAACAAATCAAAGAAGAATGAGGAGGGGCAGGAACGAGAAATCAACAGGGACCATCTTCCCCTCTCTCACACCCCCATGGCTGTGTGAAGTAGCTCACCTCAAGCTACGTGGAATTGGGGAAAATGAGGGGGAAGCGATCCCAACCAAAAGAATTAGCTACAAACGAACGATGGGCCACGACGATCTTACCTGCAACCCAGATCGAAGAATACAAGAGCCAACTCCATGCATGAGGAGCCGCAAAGTTAGCAAATAGAGGAAGCTCAGCGGCGGTTGAACATGCACCTAACGATGAAATTGAAGCGATGGAAATCCTTCAAGCGGCCAAACGGAATAGGAGAAGGGGTCCTTTATATATAGGGTTGGGCACAAAGGCCCGCGCAAGGTGGCCGCAAAATTCTAGAGCCACAAGAATTGGGCATTCCATTAATACTTGCCAAAATAGCACAAATAAAAGATCATTGCGTGCATAATTCTATTTAGAGTCTAAAGGTGAAGAAATTACCAAAAAAATACAAAGAATCGAGAGTGATATCCGCAAATCAAAATCGCCAAAAAGTGGCATGTATTCCTACTCCGACCCGAGCTAGGAGACGACCTCTGAGTCGTTAGATCACAGATCAACGGTCCAAAAATGATCTAAAATTGGGAAAAGGAAATCAAAGCCAGCGTGACAACATTATATTAGGAAACTATAGCTTAATCGATTTAGGAGCAAAGTTAAAACCAATCAATGCACATATTTTCTCTTTCCTCTTTTAAAGATCCTATTCTTATCCAAATTAAACCAAACTTTGCACACAAGTTAAGTTAAACATGTAGATTCTGATTCTCCAATTAGATTTCACTTTTGGTAACTTTAGATGCATTATTTTATATATTCTTTGTTTCTCTTTCCTGATGCATTAATGACACATGGATTATCCAAATCTGATGAAACTTGACACACAAGTTATATTTAATGTGTTGGATACGAATTTGGCATCAATTTTACATGTTGGAGTGGTTTGAGTATTTATTTAATATTTTGAAGGTTCTACATACTTTCTCTCTCCTGATTTCACCTTTTAAGCAAACTTCCTCCAAATTGGATGAAAATTCACCCAAAGGTTATATTTATTATGTATATTACGAATATAAGATTATTTTCCCTTTTTGGAGTCCATTATTATATTGTTTGATATTTGGGGGAAACTTCACATCTTCTTTTCAAATTTGAATTAATTGAATTATTATTATGTGAATAATGTGAAACTTGACTCCCAAGGCAATTGGGACCCAAGGAACACGATTTTTAACTTAGATTTTACTTTTGGGATTTCTTTTAATGAGATATGTCATATGGCCCATTAGTGGCCCATTATATTAATTACTTATTCAATTAAGTTCTTTATCATCTTATTACCATCCAAACGAATAATGTGACATATTAGATTACATTATTCATACATTAGATTATTAGAATCACTCCAACCTCAACCTTGTTTGGAAAAACCCAAAAGGTCAAACTTCCAGGATAGGGTCCAAGATTCAGTATGTTACACAATATCACCTATGAGGTTTACTACATTGTGCGTAGTATTTTCATTTCTTCCTCCTACAAATAATGTGGTAGTGTCATCATGTACCTCCTCGTTGAGCTCCTGTAACTATTGGGGAATAGTAAATGTTTTTTTTCCCTATTTCTGAAATTCCTTGTGTTCCTCTTCCTTGCTCACCAATCAATGCTTGGTCTAATATGGTCATGTCTTGCCATATTTTCTAGTGTGACTTCCTGAACCTCCTTCTAGTCCTCTAAATTCTACAAGTCTTAGAACCTATTCTTAGTCTAAACATTTTCATTTCCCCCGGGGTTGCCCTTACCATTAGCCTTATTCCTAGATTTTTTTGAAGAATGGTCGAGCATGGATGTCCTCATAAAACATTACTTTGGCACCTTCGTTCTCCTTCTACTTACTTAGATCAATGTCGGCAGTAGTCGCATCAGAAACATTCATAAACATTCATGATCAGTATGTCCTACTTGCCCACATTTCATGTAGATATAAGGTATATTTTCATATTGCACACTATATTTTCTGCCTGTGATTACAATTGCATGTATGAGCGACTTCCCATAGCAATTTCAACAGCTAGCCTTACAAATCGACCTCTTTGCTGCATTTTGGTATTGATATCAATTCTAATAGTCTCCCCTATCTGGTCCCCCACACCATTGAGTAATGCATCATGCTAGATATATATAGGAAGGTTTAGAATCTATATCCAAACAATCATCTTCTCTAGATAGGTGCTCTCTGTATTGAAGAGTGGGTGCCATCTCTGTACATATAGGTAGGACCTAAACAACGACCAAGGTCCTCCCATCAGAGCTCTCAAGTTTTCTTCCTCCAGTTGTAATTTGATGAGAAAATACTCATTTTCCATATCAATGAACTTGAAAAATCTAGTTGGTCTTCACAATAATCTAATCTTGTCCTTCAACATGAGGTAGCCTATTTCTCATGAGATCAGCTTGTGCAAGTTGATGTTCTACCTTTGATCAACACTGCCTGATCATATTGCTTCAGTCTTAGAAGACTTTGATCGTGGACTCTATCGTTTCTTATCTTCCATTACTGTTGGTGAAGGCCAAGGGTTCGGAAATTTACAATGGCACCTTGCCAATCTACCTATGCATCTTGGAGGGTTGGGCATTACGACTACCCAGGATGTTGCTAGTTATGCCTTCGTTGCCTCTTGAGTTCACACCATGGATCTTTAGGACCATGTTCTCCGTTGAGTTGGTCCCATTCCTGTTTGCAGCATGTTTGACTCTGCTTATGAGTCCATCTGCAATCTCCTACCATCCTTTTCCTAGTGCAAGATGTAGTTCTCGTTCTATCATCCCAAAGACACAGTCTCTATTGGCAGACACTTACTACAAAATGGTCTTCCAACGCTTCCAGGATTTGGAGGCGACTCCACGACAACTTGTTGTTCTTGCTTCTCTATAGGCTGACCATGCACACAATTTTATTCTCATTGTTCCTATTGATGGTGTTGGATTATCCATGACACTAGTTGAATATCGATCTATTCTACATTATCATCTTTTAATCCCACTATATTATAGTGATGAGCATTTCCCACTATGTCATTCTGTAGAGCTTGATCCCTTTCGTGACCATGTTGTACACCGTTGAATATGTACTAGTTTCAAGTTCCATCATGATGTTGATCAAGATGCCCTATTTGACATTCTTTCACATATTTGGATAAAAGCTTTAAAAGAAGATCTGATTGACTTTCTTGGGTCACGATATGATGGTTTTCACGCTCAGATACCTACTAACATCTTGTTATATGACCAGACTAATGGAAAACACACTTGTGTTGATCTTACTGGGGTTTTTCCATCGATTAGAAATATTCCTACTAGCTTCAAGGCAAGACAAGAAGCTTCTGATGCGGCCACACATAAAGTCTGCAAGCATAGTGTTGCATGTGAAGAAAATATCTATCATTTTCTGTCATTTGTATTTGATATCTTTGGGGTGCTAGCTAATGATTTAGTTTCTCTCTTGCGGTGCATTCAAAAAATCAAAAATAGAAATGTAATGATGTCATCATAAACATATTTAGATTTTATCTTTCGGTGTTTGGGGTTTGCCATATGAAAATGACTGACGTCCCAATTTGTAGAATGTGCCTATGTGAAGACATTTCTTTAAAATTTTCATTGGCTTATGAAATGAAATTACAAAAATAAGGCTTGACCAGGACTGCAAACTTCCAAGGTTTTAGGAGTCCATCTATCACCTCTTCCCTAATTTCAAATGACTACATACCTCCATCAACCTTCACGATGATATCATCTGGTTTGAGTGGCATGCCTATATCGAAGGCATCAAGAGGATCCCCTTTCTGCGTATTGTTCACGATGTCCTTATAGGACACCTTAGGACGTGTGGTATCATGATGTGTTGTCATACCTTTCTTGGTACTAGTATGATCATGAAACAGAGGTTGCTTTTGCATACTAGGGAACTGGGTGCTTCTGGTGGGGATTCCACTCCCATTGTGGCATCGTAGAAAGATCCCCCACTCTCTGTGGATGGGCTTCTATGATAACTATTGTAATTCAAATTTAGCCCTAGGTTTCCAGTATGTTCACCTGGTTCAGCCGTCCACCCATGTCCCTTTGGGCGTCCATGGGTACATTCCCCAAAGGAAACAGTCTGGCCTCGCACGTCCCTCACCAGGCCATAAGAGTGTTCGCTTCCGAAAGTCTGCCTCCATTCACTTCCCCGATGTAGTTTGATCGTCCGTCTGCCAAACCTACTCCGCTCGCCATTTTTATCTGCTATTTCTTGATATAGCAAGATTTTCACTTTCTCGATTTTTAGATACGACAATTGAAAACTTCTTCCTTACCAATTTGAAATAATATCTGTTCTGAAAAACAAAGCTGTGAGGAAAATATATTTTTTATAACTCTACAAAATTTAGACTACATTCAAAGGGAAAAAAATTCCCTATGAAATGAATTCATACCTTTTTCTAACAAAAAATCAGATCAATTTCACTTGTTTAGGTGAGATTTTAATTATCTTCTAAAAAATGTGAGATTTTAATTATACACAAAAGCTTGCTCATATAAGAAGAAATGGATGTTCTTAGGGGGGGGGGTTCTTAAAAGGCACCTCCAACACCCTTATTGTGTTATTTTAAGCAACAAAGCACAATGGTATTACTAGTTTGTATAAATGAAACTATAAGATCATAATTTAGTTTAACCTCTTGAACAAATTTGTTAATGACAATCGTTGGTTTTAATAAAATTTCAAAACTTTTGATGTCTCGCCATAACAAGATTGAGATTTCTCAAAATAAATGTCAAATAAACCAAGTTGCAACGACCTTCATTAATAAGCATGTTTAAGATGTTAAGTTGGGTCAATATTCTTATAGAAGATATATGGTAATGCTAAGTAATATGTAATTTCTATAACACGTTTTTAATGAATAATTAGTTTGTTAACTTTAGTGTACTACAAGCTTTTTTGAATCTGACACGTGACTATCTTGCATGTTTTAATTTTTTTATTCATTGGAGATCATGATAGTCGTGAGAGCCATTAAAAAGGTTAGGTGTTTTATTAAAACCACAAAGTCAAGTATGAAATATCATGTCCACGTATTAGTTAATGACTTATATATGCAAAAACGTATATCTACCTACTGCAACCTGAGTATATGTAAGAGCAAATTACTTGCAACTACTTCCTATATACTCGTTACATATTTGTTTCTATCGATTTTATTTCCATTAGTTAATTAAGTTATGTATTGCTTTGTCTAAACATGTTGGTGTTGATGTGTTTTTTTTCCCTCTTTTGTTCACTTGATGTTTATTAATTGTCATGTGGAGGATCCACAATAGGAGACTCAACAATCGTTGGTGGAGTTCCACATGGGATTGGTTTGATTGGATGTTATTGTTGTCTACTATTAATTCCTTCTCTTCTTACAGTTTGTTGAGTGTGTATGCTGTTTGGAGGTCAAAGTAGACTTTGTCTTGGTACACAACATCAGAAAGGTCAAATAGAAGTAAATTAGATAGGTAGAGATATTAATTGACAAAGATACAAAAAGACAAAGGATGAGCTTGAGTTACTAGAAATTATCTTTTGAAACTCTCTAATTTTTCAAAAAAAAAATTGGATATAGGATAATGTCCTCTCCTATGTGAATGTTATTTATTTTGATTAGTAAGGCATTATTTTACCAACAATTTTAAGCAAAATTTTCCCTTTTTCTGAATATATGTTAGTATAAAATTATAATTGTTGCCATTGTTGAGAACACACTATATGCGAAAGCTACCTTGGAATCTAAAATGGTAAGTTTTATTGAAAATAATATATTCATGAGGGTCGTAGCTACCTTCAAATTTAAATTTTGTTAGTATGTATGCATCCTTATTTATACATTCATAAATGCATTTTTTAGGGTCAAATATGAGGGAATTTTTCATTATTTAAGAGTTTTTTTTGAGAGACTGTTTGAACAAATATATCACAACTAGTTTTTTATGAGAGCCTGTTCTCATATATTCGGAAGGCATTATTCTTGAATAAAAGGCAGTTTTTGTAGTAAGTTTGGTCTTTTAAGTGGAAGCAAAGGTGAATAGCCGGATGACATTGTACTCAAGAATTTGTAGTTTATTTCTGAAAAAGGGATCAAGATATATTATAAGGAATTTTCTTATGCATAAAATCAGTTTCATGATTCAGGTGAGGAATTTTCATGTAGTTCTATTTTTTATGCCGTTCAGACCATGGTGCTAAAAGCGTGAAGTGTTTTAAATAAAATATTGGTATTGTAATAAGTACTAATGGAGAAATGGGATATTATACGTTCAATTATATCATCAAAAATATAAATATTTTTTCATTGGTTTGTTAGTACTACAAACATGAAGTTTTCTCTTTGAATTATACTTTGTTGATTAATAAGAAATTATACCATTGAACGTCATGTTTCTTTAGTGTTGCATAGTATGTTTTTTTATTGTCTATGTATTTGTTTGGAGAGCCCTTTATATTCTTAAATAATTTTTCTGCTACAACCAAGTTTATTAATGTCACGAGAATTTTCTTTCTGTAATCAAAGAATATTTTATCATTATGGTAAAGGTAACAATGAAATCTTTTGTCTCGCACTAGATTCTTATAATTTTAAATATGAGATACTTTTTCAGTTGTTGTAAACCAATGGTGGTCATGTGCTTATTATTTTATATGCAAATTATGGATGTGATTGCATATAAAGGATGATTCTTTGTTAAACATTGCACTACCACTTATTATTTATTGAATTTAAATATGGTATCAAAATCAATAATCTTTTGACTCCTAATCAATAGAGAGAAAATGAAACAAACATTGGAAATAAAAAATGGCTACATAAGAGGACTTGTTATCATCAATTTTAGCTAGTGTTTTTGCAGTAACTATATTTACTGTCAAATAATCTGTTGAGAACATTAGCAACATTGTTGTAAAAGGGTGAAAAAAGAATATATAGGTAATGGAACTAATTTTTGCTAAAAGGAGTTATCTAAAATTGAATCAACAACAAGGGGCATGCAGTCTCTTCAATCGAGTGTTAATACTTGCCATTAACAATCGGAGTTAGTGAAACAAACCACAAGAGAAGAGTTGGATGGTGTTGCAGCACAGTGCAACATCATATGCACACTTAAGCATACATTTGTTTGAGTCTTCTTAGATGACTTGTCCATATCAAGGAGAGTGAGTCAAATATTTTGGTAACTCTCCCATTGGAGATGAAATGAGGAACTGGAGCGGTAAATCCTAGAAGGAGTCATATGATTCATTTCATGTAATCACTCTCCAGTTTACTATTACATTATAATGAAATTAAAATAAACCATTGGTAAAGATCAACAGCCAAAATAATGAAATAGAATTTCAACAAGAAGTGAGACGTAGCATGATATTGGAGGCCATCTATTATAAGAATTTAAGTGGTAACTTGATGTGAGTATAGTGTGTGATGTCATTGTTTGCATGGTCCACACCTAATCTTCATCCAACAGATCACATCCCTACACGGGGAGCGATTTGTTGCAGACAGAGAAATATACAGATGGTGTAGATAGGAAACTCATGCATGGTCTCCAACTAAAAAATTATTTCTTAAATGTTAAAATTGGCTGAGTCATGATGTGATGCTAAAACACTCATGTCCATGTAGAAGTCTACATTCCAACACCATACCTTTATGAAAGCAATATAACTAGAGTCTCTTGTAAGTGTTCAAGGTGACAACTAGTCAGCTGAAGAAGAACATTATCTTTTGGAATAGGTTGCACATGCAATTAGTCAAAATGATGATGAATAGTGTTACAACATTGTACTCAATAATTTATATTGCATTAATGGGAAAGCAATAAAAAATAGATTCTACTAACTTATCTTATGCATAATTCACAAAGACAAGTCACGAGGAATTTCATGCACTTGTATATGCTTCACATGGCAAGTAATAGAATGTAAATGATGAAGTTTGGGTATTTTAAAATGACCATGGTGTTACTATAAACCTAAAAGGAGAAACTAAAGGATTTAAATTCAAGTAACCCATCAGAAATAAATATTTTTTTAGAAGGATCACTAGTGTTGAAAATGCTATCATGTACTCCTTAAATTATACTATGTTGACTTACATGATATTATACTATTGAATGTCATATTTCTCCAGTGTTGCACTATGTTTCTTTGTTGGAGAAGGGTTTATATTCAAAACTACATTGGTAGCTACATTCAAGTGTGTGTTATAATATGATCTAGAGTGATGTTTCTGTATGTGATGAATCTTTGACATCATGATTAGCATAGAAGGAAGAGTCCTTGTTCAAGTGGAACCTTTTAGTTTTAAAATAAAAGATACTTTTTTTGTTGATGTGGGTGAATGGTGCTCTGATGGAGCTTCCACTTACGTGGAATTGCGTGCACCACTAAAAATCCCAAAGATAGTAAGCCTTTAGGTTTAACCTTTCTTATACTAGATTAAAAATTCCACCCACATATGCTAGGATACGTGGAAGTCTTATCGTAGTATAGTTAAGGGTCGAATCCACAGGACAACGGTCTTGTTAAGATCAACAAGATAGAAAATGTTAGAATTTCATTTAACTCCTTAACAGTTGGTATTTAGACCAAAGAGTTGGTTTGGTTGTTTAAACTAAGTGCAAGTAAAGTAAAGTCAAGAAAGTAAAATGAAGGTTGTAAACAATGTTAAGAAACTACTAGGATGTGATCGGCTTTCACCACCACTACACATGGATCAAAACATGCAACATAGTAACATAGCCTGCAATAAAAGTCTAAACAATTAGTATCTTTGTAGATTTAGCTTCCTTTTAGAGAGCTAGCTACGAGAAGTGTGGGAATATTGCAAAGCCAGCCATCCCCGAGCGAATGGTCACTTACTTTGCATCATTCCCTTCGCAAAGTGTGTTCCTCGACTTATCAAGGTTGTACTTTTATACATCAACTTATTCTATTTCATAGTATAAAAGTACAACAATTGAAGTGAGTTTACTCCACTCCTTGAAAAACACTCCTAGATACCAAAACAGATGCATGGTGACTACATGCATCAAGAACCAACATTCAATCGAGATTTGAATCTAATAGTACAAATGTAGACAATTCATACTAAAAGATAATAAGTAACACAATTGGTGATCAAACAACAAGCATTTATTGAACGATAGATGTTGAACTGAAAAGAAAGTATATCTCTATTGCAAACTCATGAATTACATTGCATGAAATGAAAGCATGGGTAGCGGGGCTACTCCCCGCACCCTAGTGTATAAGACTACTCACTCATGGCAAGAACAAAGAAGGGGGTGAGAAGAGAGAGAGAGAGAGAGTCATCTCCACAAAGGAGGGAGGAAAGTCGACCCCTTAGAGGGGAGAGAGCAATGATCTTCACACTCTGTAGCTTGCTTGATGACGAATCCTCCCCTTCCCACCTTCTTTGTCGATAAGAGAGAAAGTAGCATGGAGATGGAGTATGGATCTTAGACTGACAGCCTCGGGGCAGTGGGTGAAGGATGGAATAGCTCTGGAACAATAGATGCAACCTTTAGGCGTCTGAAAAAACTCCCCCCTTGTGAGGACCCTTCGGGTCTTATTTATAGGCGTTGAGTGGAACTCAAACGGTTTGGGAGATTTGGGCCCAAATGGTCGTGAAGACCGTTTGGACTCTCTCTCAGTTTGGAGACTGTTTGGACTCTCTCGGTTTGGAAACTATTTGAGTCCTCATGGTTTGGAACTGTTTGCCTTTATTCGGTCTTGGGACCGTTTGACTTTACACAGTCTTGGGACCGTTTGGCCTTCATTCGGTCTTGGGACCGTTTGGTGTCCATTCGGTCTTGGGACCGTTTGATGTCCATTCGGTCTTGGGACTATTTGGTGTCCATTCGGTCTTGGGATCATTTTGTGTCCATTCGGTCTTGGGGTCGTTTGGTGTCCATTCGGTCTTGGAACCGTTTGGAGCTTTTGTAATTTTTTATGTTTTTCTGTAAGAAATAAAAGGGGAAAAGTTAGTCTGATGGTATATTTACAATAAAGTGGAAAATTAAAGATTGTGTCTAATTTATTTAATAAAGAGTATGAAGAACTGAGGAAAACTAGTAAGATAACATCGCAAAATGGGATGTTATCACCCCCCCTAACTTAGAGTCTAGCTTGTCCTCAAGCTAGATAGAGCTGAGGCATGTAGTTGCGAGGCGATTTTATTTAGTTAAGATTTCCATACTCCTGCTTCAATTCTGAACCAGAGATCTCCTGAAGTTTTATCAGGCTTCTGCTTACACTAACTCTTTCAGGTATCAGGAGTTGCTTGGATCTCAAGTTCCTTCCATATCACGTAGCTCGCATTGGGACTACCTTTTCCTTAATCGCACTCTGTGCATGTTTTCGACTCCAATCGGTTTTATACTTATTTGAAAAACCTATTGGAAACTAAGATATGCATGAGGGTTGGCTAAAGGCTGATGTGAAACTCCCCTTTTTAGTGGGGGAGTGTTTATCTAAACTTTTAGGATCTCACTACTGGGCGCGACACATATGCCTTTGTGAGGGCAGCTAAATGTACCGGTCGAGCGAGTCCTTTATCAGCTTTTTCATATATTCAGAGACTTTAGGATGTCATTACCATGCGCGACACATCTGCCTTTGTGAGGGCAGCTGAATGTACCGGCCGGGTGAGACCTTTATTGGTCCTTCATATAGGTCCTTAGGAGTGCCACAACTCTCATGTTTTTATTCAACACTCTGGCTTTTATTCTTATACTAATAGGCTTAGGAGTTGGATATTTATGGATTTTGTTTGGGCTGCCAGGCCTCTTTTGAAAAGAAGAAAACTGTTCTTAGAGTCTCTTGACATGCACTTATTTCGGTTTCGTACTTGGTGGTCCACTTGCGAGGTTCCTTGATTTGGATTTTACTTGGTTCCCTCCCATCCTTGAGAGTGTTTTGGCTAGCTTCGGCTATGATGCTATCTTGTGGAGAGTCTGGGGCACAGTTGAAGCAAAAACATGGAAATCGAGTGTGAAGTAATTTATTAATTCACCATTACATGCCTAAATGCTTTTTTATATAATTGTTTTTTGAGGACTACTTGGTTCTAAATTTAGCTGGGGGTGACCTTTTCCAAGAATGATGTTATACTTATGTACAAGAATTATTCTATAGAAGAATTTACTGAAAAAAATCTAAATGTGAAAGGAAAGATAAGAAAATGCCTAGAAAAACAGGAGTGAATAAAAAAAAGCAGAGGGAGAAGGGTTGAAAAATGATACCTCGCCCTTGTCCAGTGTACCCCCCCTAACTTATCACTCACTCTGTCCCCAGAGTGTCAAAGTGATAGGTTGAGAAGTACATGGATAAGGCATTAGGCTTCTGTTAGTCCTTTGTAGGCTCCATGTGTTCAGAGAAGATTAGCTGCGAACTTTCCACGTAGAGCGTGGTAATCCACATCCATCATGTCCTCTACTGGTCTTCCAAGAACGGTGAGGGTGTACATCGAGTAGAGGACGTGGAAACCACAGTCGTGTGATTCTCGGAGCTACTGGGGGCATCTGTGGCTGAAGGTTGGGCAATGAAAGTGTGTTTTATCGTACACCCTTGTGTGCTTGCTTAAAAGATCGTGTAGTTTGTCGGAACACTCTTTCGCCACCTCCTCCGTTGGCGTCTTCTCTATCACATCATACTATTTTTGATCTGGATCAAATTGGCTGTCGGAACTGTTATAGATGATTGTTGTTCCTTCAAGAAGATTTTTTGCCATTAACATCCAGTGCTCTGAATGAAGGAAAGGGAGCATAATGAACTTCGGAGTTGTATGCTAGAGAAAAGAAACAAGAGCCTCTGTGGTTCCAAAGTTCTTTAACTTGAGAAGCTCATCCTTCATGTAAGATGATGCCATGTAAACCGTAGGATGGTTCCATCTGAGGAGATATTGATAAGCAGTCATCAGGCTCACGGATAGGAATCCTTGTAATTGTACAGTTTCACGGAGGGTATCTTCCATGACTAGAATATCTCCCACCAGAAAAACAAGCTCATCTTTCTCAGCATATAGCCTAGACATGATGAGTCAGAGTTCATTTTCAGAAAGACTCTTGCAAGCTGCAAGGTCGAAGTTAGGAAACATTGGTTCAATGGCAGGTAGGGGCACCATTTGTGTGGAAGGTCTGTTGATGGTGACCCCTGTTAATAACTCTATGTACTCTTTGACTTTCACCATATCAAAATTGTAAGGGTCTCATTGTCTTTTTTCAGGCACCATGGTGGGTTGTTGTTTCTCCAACTCCTGTAATGTTTGCCGGAATGACTGTTTCTGTGGATGTTGGATGGCCGAGTAGAGGTAGCGAGGGACGTCGTCTGGTGCCATAGTCGGGTCCCTAAAGAACCTTCTGTCACAAATGAGCTCCATGGCATAACACCCTCGTAGAGAGTGAAAATCTTCTACGGCCAGATCAGTGAAGGGGATTTGTTGATTAAGCACTTGTATGTGGCGTATAGTGTAGAAAGCGCAATCCCCAAATCCTTCTTGCGTTTGGACTTGTGGGTTTATGATTCGGAACCATGGTTGGTTCCAACCTTGTCAGAGTGATGGCTTTGCAGCCCAAATTAATTTTAGAAGCCGGAAAGGGATGCATCTTGCCTCCCCGACTCCTAGACCAGCAAAATTGATGATTCTGGCTTTAAGCTCACTGGCGCAGAAGTTGTAAACTTTGGCGTCGCGAGCCTCGGTGTCAACAATCATGAGCAGCCAGTGGCCAGAAACTTGGAAGGGTACTGTGATATATCGTACCATTCGTTCAATCCCCCTACGCAGCCGCTCGATAGTCTTGTTGTGTAAGTCCTTGTATAGTAGACTTAGAGCTAAAGTAGGTGAAGCATTGAGAACTGGCTGCGGCATTTTTGAGCTTCTGTATGTTTCGATAGAATTGGCAAGAAGGACACAGAAGATTGCCATCCTCACTTTTGATTGAGGTCGAAGGATGATGCGGAAATCTTCACGTGTCATCTTGCAGTTAGTCTTTATATTTTTGTAGATGATGTCCCCCCCTTCCTTGGCATCATCTACGATAGTGTTCATGATAAAGATATCCTAGACATCTAGGGTAGAGATGGCCTCCATATCTAGGTCGTGCATCTTCTTAGGTAGAGGTGGTAGTGGGGGGAGCTCTTGCAGCGGCGGAAAAGAAGTCTTCTCTAGGTCTTCCATATAGTGTTGCATAACTTCATCTTTTTCTGATTCAGAATCATAGTCGAGTTCATCATCTGTGTCTAGACTCACTCTGTCTGACTCTTCTTGCTCTGGGGGTAAAGGCACTGATTGTTCTGGTGCAGAGGAATGATGAGCTGCTGATGTTGGTGGACTAATGCTGGTTCCTAGGATACATTGTTGGAACTCAACAAAATCCTCTTCTTTGGTAGCTTCCCCCATAGATCCATTAAGTATTTAATGGCAGTGTGGTCCGTCCAAAACACAACTTTTGACCTCACTAAATATTGCCTAAAATTTTCAAATGCAAAAACCATGACAAGTAGCTCTTTTTCAGTGGTGGTGTAATTAAGTTGTGCATCATTTAAAGTTTTAGATGCATAGAAAATCACTGCGGGTTTATTCTCAAAATGCTACCCAAGAACAACCCCTACAACAAAATCCGATGCATCACACATAAGCTCAAAGGGCTTAGTCCAATCCGACATTTGGACAACCGATGCAGAAATTAATTTTTCTTTAAGGACATTAAAGGCATGTATGCATTTCTCATTGAAATCAAATGTGAAATCCTTCTCAAGTAATTCAGATAATGGTTTAGTGATTTTAGAGAAATCCTTAATGAAACGGCGATAAAACCCTGCATGACCGAGAAAACTCCTCACCCCATTTCACTGAATTTGGTGGAGGTAGTTTGGAAATAACCTCAATCTTGACTGGATCCACCTCCAGTCCCTTGCTAGACACCTTGTGTCCAAGCACAATTCCTTCGCTAACCATCATATGAAAATTTTTCCAATTAAGGACTAGATGTGTGTCCTCACATCTTTGTAAAACTTTATCCAAATTATACAAGCACTCATCAAACGACACACTGTAGACGGAAAAATCATCCATGAAAACCTCTAAACAATGCTCAACCATATTAGAAAATATAGCAAGCATACATCACTAAAAAGTGGTCAGTGCGTTGCATAACCCAAACGGCTTGTGGCGATATGCAAAAGTCCCATAAGGACAAGTGAAGGTAGACTTCTCTTGATCCTTCGGGTCTATAGAAATTTGATTATAGCTAGAATAACCATCCAAAAAGCAAAAATGAGAGCGGCCAGCTAGCCGCTCTAAAATATGATCAATAAATGGGAGAGGGAAATGGTCTTTTAAAGTGGCAGAATTGAGGCGACGGTAATCAATGCACACTCGCCACCCGGTTACCAATCGGGTAGTGACATGTTCATTTAGCAAATTTTGAGTAACATTAATTCCCCCTTTCTTAGGGACTACCTGTGTTGGGCTTACCAACTTCGAGTTTGAAATGGCATAGATGATTTCCGTAGAAAGGAGCGTAATCACCTCCTTCTTGACGACCTCCATCATGCTCGGGTTAATTCGACATTGTGGCTGAATCACTGGCTTGGATCCTTCCTCGAGCCGAATCTTGTGCTGGAAAAGAGTAGGGGATATCCCCTTAATATCAGAGACTGACCACCCGAATGCACCACGGTGGTTCCTTAGCACGATCATCAACTGTTCTTCCTCCTCGACACTCAGACATGCCGAAATGATCACCGGGAGCTTCTCATCATCCGATAAGAAAGCATACTTCAAATGAGGGGGTAGCGACTTCAACTCGAGATCTGGGGGGCTGACCAACGAAGATTGAAGCAGTGGTGGCAGTGGCCCTAGATCCTCATAGTGCTTGGCATAATAGCAAGGAAGCACTTGAAGCATCTTTACACATTCTCGTAGAGACATGTTTCTCATCCAATCATCCATGATATTGAATAGGCATGCCTCAAGGGGCAATTTTGGATATGATTCGATCATCGAGACTGCTATAACATCATCCTCAGTAGATAGAGAAATTTCTTCCTCTTCCTCGTGTGGATAACCTACAACTTTGCAAAGAGATACAACTTTTGTTTATTCCATGATATCCACGGCCAGTGTCCCTTTGTCTACCTTAGTCATCACATGAGCCATATCCAGAAATGGCTTCCCTAAAAAAAGAGAAATGGTCTGATCAAAGTGCTTCACCATACGACATTGCTCCTTTGCCTGTGATTGTTTTGTACTTGGTGGCATGACCATCTCAAATATGTCATCTGCTATACCCAACGTTAGATGGCATCTGCCCATTTCCAGGATCATATCAGCGGTAGCCTGGAAGGGTCTTCCTAAGAGCAACTCATTCCCTTGTTCATCTTGCATCTCCATAACTACAAAATCGACTGGAAATACAAATCTGTCAACTTTCACCAAGACATCCTCACAAATTCCATATGGCCTAACCACAGAATTATCTACGAGTTGAATCGTCATGTTGCTTTGTCTAGATTCTTTAAGTACCAGCTTCTTAAAAGTAGATAGGGGCATCAAGTTTATACTTTCCCCGGAATCGCACAATGCTTCACCAAATTTCACCTTGCCAATGTAACATGAGATATTGAAGCAGCCCGGATCTTGTCGCTTTGGTGGCAATGTGCCCAAAATGAAGATGCTAACCTACTCTTTAAGAACTACCACCTCAGTATCAGGAATCTTCCTCTTCTTGGTAATTATATCCTTTAGAAACTTACCATAAGATGGTATCTTCTCAATCACCTCCAACAAAGGAATGTTAACAGAAAGTTTCCAAAAGCTGTCTAAAAATTTCTTAAACTGTGCATCCACTTTCTTGGCTTTGAGGTTGTTGGGGTAAGGGATGGGGACAACCTGTGCCCTCTGGTGTGGTGGCACATATGATGTCCTCTTCTCAGTCTCTTAAACAGTTTCTTCTTCTGGGATGGGCTCTTCTATGACCTTTTCTGAAACATCATCCACTATCTCTGTGGCTGTGACATCCTCTGTGGCCTCGCCCATTGCTTTTGGCTATGTTATGCTTGGTTCATCGGCCTTAGAGTTTAAATTCTTATTTCCACTCCTCAACATAATTGCTTTGGCTTGTTGATTCCCTCCTAGAACATTTGTATTTCCTGGGAAGCCTTGTTGTGTTGGTTTCTTTAAACTTGAAATCTCTGCTTCCATCTGTGCTAAAGACGTCTCAAGTGTCCTCATTTGAGCCCCATGAATTTGCAGAGTTTGCCCAAACTGATTCATAACTTTCCCTTGTTGCTTGATTTGTTGACCAAAGGTGCTCATCAGCTCTTGATTCTGCTTTATCACCTGGTTGAGCAAATCATTACTCTTATCCTCTGCCGTGGGCTATGGCTTAGCATCCGAATCCTGGAGAAAATTATTTGGGTCCTTCCATGAGAACTTTTTGTCTTTCCTCCAAGAGTAATCATTATTTCTGTACCCTTGTTGTTGACGCATGTATTTGACATGTGCTTCTTTATCCGTTTCCTCCTCTTGTGCAAGTAGCCTTTTAGCAATTAGGCCCATCTTTTCATTGAGTTCCTTGATAGCTTTGGCATATCCCACAACCTTAACTTGTTCCGGAGCATCTCTATTACCCCATGACTGCTTTTTAGCCATGTTTTTCAGAATTTCCCAACACCTTGTATCAGTGTTATTCAGGAAGAACCCCGATCCTGCTGAATCTAGATTGCTTCTATCATGCTCAGAAAGAACAAAATAGAAAATCTTGACCTGCTTTTCTTTGTCCAACCCATGATGTGGGCATCTTCTCAGCATTATCTGGAATCTCTCCCAGGTCTCAGAATATGTTTCACCAACTTTCTGACTGAAATTGTGGATTTTTCTTATAAGATCATTTGTCTTCTCAGGTGGGAAAAATCTCTCAAAGAAAACTTCAACCATGTGGTCCCAAGATTCCACATACTTTTTGTCCAGATTATGTAGCCATTCTTGAGCATTTCCTGCCAGAGAATTGGGAAATAACTTCAAGTAGAGCATATCTTGTAGAAACCGGTCTATCTTGACCATATCACAGTTCTCCACGAACTGGCTTATGTGGGTCACCGGATCTTCATTTTTGAGCCCGTGAAACGCATTGGCCTTTACCAAATTGATTAGGCCTGGGTCAATTTTATAATTTAGAATGTTGATAGCCTGCTTCTTAATTGGTCCCTTAGATGTAGAAAAGGACGACGCCTTGATTTTCTCCCAGATTGTTTGTTCCTCGGCCATTGCTTCAGCGTCAGACTCTGAATTCTCATAATCTGATCCCAAAAATGGGACCTCTGGTGATGACTGTGCGTAGTCTGTGCTGCGCGTACTCACCATGCACTAGTACCTACACAGTAATAAATTTAATTAGGCACAGTGTAGACGATTACAGATTATGAAAGATAGATGATTAATTTCCAGAATTTAAATAAAATAAAAAAAGTGTGGCCTAGAGTGGCTGCTTGCAGCCCTCGTAGTTCCAAAAATCACTGTTCCCCGACAACAGAGCCAAAAACGTGATATGAATTTACCGTGCGTAAAATGCAAGTGCACGCGCCAAAGTAATATAGGCCTTTGTGAGGCCCGAGTCGAACTCAGGGAACAAATTATGTTCGGTAGACTACTACTAACTATTTACAATCAGCTAGACCGATTAAAATGGTTTGTGAGTTGTTTGAAAAAGAAAAGAAAAAGAAACGAATGCAAAAAAAAATCTATTAAATGGTTGGTTTAATCAATTAAAGATGGAATCTTCAGGAATGCGGTTTCACCGCAAGTTCTCGTTGTACTCATTCCTACACAATTATCCTAATTCGTCTCCTATTCCGGGTAGTGGCCTGTAGTCAGAATTGTTCGCTGTCGCGATACAATTCACTACCTAAATCTAGGTCGGTTCCACGGTAGTAGTAACCTATTCCCTAAATTAGGTGCATGAAAATCACACTCTGGGTTTCCACCATTAACTGTACATCGCCTTGTTCAAAGAATTTATTAGTTAATGTGATGTCCACCTATTTTCAACCATTAATTCTTCTTTCAAAGTAATTAAAGGTATTAGATTTTCATTAGGGTGATCAATCATAATGATATAATTGAGAAAATGACATAATTCCACGGATTTAAGAGACAAATTATGATGAACTATGTAAAAAGTATCATACAACGATTACCCAGGCTACTCTCGGTCCTAAAGATAAAGGGGATTAGCCCCACATGTTCATCTCAACGAAAAACATGATGAGAGAAAGGGAAAACATAGGGAAACATGAATAGATATGATGTAAACCCCTGAACGGAGGAGATCCGGGCGTTCCATGGCACAGGGTGAACATTCTATAGCCTTCCGGTGGTGGAAAATGTCTTCTACAGCTCTTGGAATGATCAGGGCATCGCACTCGGCTCTGTTCTTATCTCCTCTCCTTCTTGAGACTTCTTTAGTGGCTAATGATGTGATAAATTACTTAGGGCCGCCTTAATTAGGTATATGCACCACTTTAGGTCTCCCAAAAATCACCACCGTACGATTGGACACGATCTTTAGCAGAACATGATCTGACGGCGTCGATACCATCGACGGGGGTCGATGGTATCGACCTGCATGAGGCACCAGCGCTTGCTCGATTCTTGGGGTCCTCTCTGTTGTTGCCTCGATCGATACCATCGATGGTGTGTCGATGGTATCGACACCTTAGGTGTCACTCTTCTCTAGAATCCGACGCTAAAGCTAAGTTTGCTGAGGCGAGGTCGATGGTAATAGACACCTGGAAATCTGGCTCGCTGACGCTCTCTCGATACCATCGATAGTCCCATCGATGGTATTGACTTCTAGTTGCTCTTCTCCGGCAATACACTGTGACCAGGTCGATGGTATCGACCATCCGTCGATGGTATCGACGGATGCAGATATCCAAATTGCATGAAATGAAGAAAAGAACACAAATCAAATTCAACAAATATGATCTTTTATACAGAATAAGATGAAACAAGGTAAATTTGATGCAAAAAGAGATTATAGACTAAAGGTAATGAATCATGCGATATTAATCACGAATATGATCAAAATACACATAAAACGTATTCAAAACTAGTCTATAAAAATGACTCAAAACCCCTGCATCAAAAACTCCTATAATACAGTGCAATGGAAGAATGGTGCATCCCGATGACATTGCAACCTCCAAATTACTCCTCAGGATGTGTCTTGCTCACTAGTACAAAATGGTCTATAGCGTCGATTTTTTAAAGCCTATAGCGTCACTTTTCAGCCGACGCCTAAGTGGCCGTTGCTATAGAAATTGCTCTATAGGGTTGATTTTTTAACAAAAAGAACCGACCTTGTATAGTAAAAACCGACCCTATAGGCTCTCAAAAACTAAACCCAAATGAGAAATGAAACTGTACTTGAACCTATAACGTCGGTTATTTACTAAATAACTGACTCTAGAGATTCTTTCTAAGGATGATTATATGAGGAAAACTGACATAATAGAGTCTTGGAATATGATAGAATGGTCATGCCGCCTAGCACGATCGTGTTGGTCTATATTAGCATGGACGTGCTACACGGCACGTCCGTTCTACCGTATATCAACACGTCCGTTCTACGCGGAACGAACGTTCTACCTCATCCCAACACGGCCGTTCTATACAGCACAACCGTTCTATGCAGCACGACCATTCTACGATGTAACACGACCGTTCTACGCGGCATGGCCAAGATACCTATAAGGTCAGTTTTTTAAGAAAACCGACACTATAGGGTATAATTTTTTTTTAATTTATGTAGAAACTGAACAGAACAAAATAGAAGAACAAGAATAAGATATGGGAGAGGGGAGCATTGATGCTCAACCGTCACCATTTCAAACCACACATTCATAACAAAAATGATTCATATATTGAGTTGAGTACACATAGTCACATCATAATTTACAAAATGATAGATTGTAAGTGTAAGATGATATTAAATGTCAGATACAAAAGTAAATATGAAAGAGTACTGAAACCACATACATAAATGGAACATAACTGACATATTTATTCCAATGCTATATTGACTTCATTTAGAAAAGCATCTGACTACTCTTCTCGGAATTCATTTAAGTCCTCACGTGTGTAAGGCTGAGTTGTAAAGATCTGTAACAGAAAATGCACATGCTAATATTTTATAAAATGACTACAACTCACTTGTAAATTTATGATGTTATTCTTTATTACCTGGTATATAGTCTGAATGTTATTTGATGCTTGTTTGACAATAGCTTGCATACATTTCATTACATAGTAGCCACAAGCCCAGTCCTTATTTTTTATAAGACACTACAAATAACGAATTATGCTTAATGTTAGTAAACTACTATAAATATAAGACTATAAGAGTTGACATAGAAGAGTTGAAAATTAATACATATAAGACTAAGCAGTTGTCAAAGTAGCTACCTTGACATTTTTCAAAGTCAATGTCTTTAATTTTGTGGGTATTTATTCTCCTCCTTCACGAAAAGCTTTTATACCCCTATCAATTAAATGATAGTTGGTAAAATAGAAATTCTAAATAGAAATATCATGTTGAAGCATTGACTATATTTATGCTTACGCCATAGCTGACAATTTCAGTTTGTGACCCCTTGTTCTTTTTCCCATTGGGTCAAGATAATAAAGAGTCATCGTTTTTGGGACAATCACCACTAATTCCCAATGTCTAGATCTGAGTAAGAATAAAACAAACATTAAAATAAATACATTTGTTCATTATTAAAATTATATTGAATAATAATACTTACTGGACGTTAATAGGAATTAGGATAATTTCCTTTCCCACACTAGAAAAATATTTGAATGCATTAGAGAAGTACTCACTCACTTCCTCAATCTATGTCTCCACCTGACTCGTAACCGAAGGAACTAAGAATCCAACATTCTTTATATCAAAGTTTGTGGCCTCGATATATAAATGGCTGTTAAACATTTGTAATTATTTTCATATGTAGAAATAAGCTAAAAATGTGTATTGGAATTTTTTATATTGATAGATCCTTACCTTATCCATACTTCTAATATCGAAGTATTCAGCCAATCATACTAGAACAACTATATAATATCATCAAGAAAAATATAACTATCAAAGTCCCTCCCAGTTGCATCTTCTATTAAATTGATCAACATTTGTAGTCCAGAGCTTTGGTTGGCTAAGTATCGACATAAACATTTACATTTAATTCCCAACTCGTCGAATGTGGATTCTGGAATAATAGATGGCTTGGGCATAGGAGGACGACTAGTAGAATTTTTACTTTTTGGTTTGCAAATCTATTAATTAAATTACATACTTCTATTACACGAGTTCATATATGCAGTCAAATATGAAAAACATGGTAGATTTCAAGTATACCTTGTCATTGATAACCAAGTGTCTAGGCCAACCCACCATAGCACCATCTGCTTCTTCAACTGTACTATATTCAGGATTAGGTATGGGTAGTGGTTTGTCCCCCATTCCTTCATACACAAGATGAATGGACACACGACAAATGTCATCAGTAATTTGTTGGCAATGTAATGTACCACCAAGATTGTACACCTTGCCCGCTGCCACAACATTATATTCTGGAATATCCACTGCAAGTTTACAGTTCATACCAACCTAGATTGAAATAATATAAGTTATATAACAAGCAGTAGAACAGATACCTGTTAGAACTATATATATTATCCTATATATATATATATCATACTAATAACACAACATATAGAACAAAAACTTACTGTAGATTGTTGTGGTGGGTCATTCGGAGTGCTCCCATGACCTTCTACAACTGTAGCATGGGCTTTTACCTCATCACTTGAGAGACACACAATATGAATAGGTTGAGAAGGTTGAGTAGGCTGAAATGAAGACATTATTTATGTTACTTTCTGCACTACTAATGCTTCAACCTCTTCTTGTGTAAGACCTCATGCATGACCTCTTCTAGATTGTGAAGGGCCAAAATAAGACTTGAATCCTATGCCAACTCCTAATCCCCTAACACGGCCAGGATGCTCCTTCGTACCAAGAGAAACTGATAGTTCATCCATGTGGCCAGTTGGAATGAACTTTCCTTCCTTCCTTTGCTCGTGGAGATCAATCTATTCATAGTTAATAAAAATATTAAATCACAATATCAATTAGATATAAATAAATCTAAGTTTGTGGGAGTTACTCTTTACTTAGTTGGGATAAACCTACCATATTTTGTGCCACCTCCTTAGTTGTAGGGTTGACAATTTCACCCGCTCGATTCTTTCTAGCATCAATCCATGTCAAGTGTCGGGGTGGACACTCAACTTGAGTTGTACTAGATTCTTCTCCAGAAGAGGATTGCTTCTCTTGTAGTTGGCGGAGGAAGGCATAACCACCGGGCCCCAAGTGATGGTCATGCACATTTTTGGCCCGTCTTTCCTTTTGAGCCTAGTGGATAGCCTGATCATTTAAAATGAGGTATTGCAATTTAGACTTGGCAAACATGTATAAAAAGATTCACCTCCTTAATTAAAGATTCATACAATACATCACAATCTTTATTACCTGAAACTCTTCCGATCTCCTAATTGCAACAAATCTTTCCCACACCTCAGAATCTATAAAAATATATACATCTGTTGCTTTCTTCTTTTGTTTAGGATTATCTATAAATTCCCTTGCAAGATATGTCTTAAAACCCCTCCATCGTACACCACAACGTTGTAGCACTCTTTTCTTGTGACCTTTTTCATTTAGATGAAAAACACCCTATACATAAAAAAGAAGCAATTAATAATGTTGTTTTGAAAAGAAATTAATTCCAAGCAAACTAAATTAGAATCAATAGATAAAAAACATATTAAAATAATATCACTTCCACTCACAGATATATCTTTCCATATGAGGTCTTTTTTGGCATTTGGAACATCATGCCAATTTTCTATATCTATTACCACCTTACTGCGTGTGGTCGCCCCTACGTAATGCTTGAAAGCACTAGCATGTTCCCCAAAAGGTGCTCCTGTGATATCAAACTGGACTGGCAATTTGTCCCCTTTAGCCTTGAGCTCCTGCAGCCTACGCATCAGTGTGGGACCTCTACTTTTCTTAGCATCACCACTATCATCCTCATGGTGCTCATTCTCATGCTCAGAATGTTCATCTTCACTCACCAT
This sequence comes from Alisma plantago-aquatica, assembly GCA_963693085.1. NCBI lineage: Eukaryota > Viridiplantae > Streptophyta > Magnoliopsida > Alismatales > Alismataceae > Alisma > Alisma plantago-aquatica. The sequence continues at coordinate 795,626,406 of OY856412.1, forward strand.
TTTAGAACCTGCAAGTATACATGACAAAAAAAAGTGATAATAAAAGCACAAGTGATAAGGTATACATGATATATGATGTATATTTAAAAGATTACTTGCTTGAATGATAGTAAAATAAATAATTCAAAGAATACATGCCTCTAGTATTGGTTGAGTTGTTAGTCAAGTAAAATTCCTTCAGCATGGTCTTGACGTTTATAATATTCATCGGTGTTATCTTCACCATTTACACTTGGCAAACCAACTAAGAATGGACTGGAATCATCATACTTTTCGTAGTATTCTTCTTCATTTATAGGATCTACAGTAAACTGTCTTTTTCCATCAAGAACGACAGACAAATTTTTATTTGCCGGGTCATCAATATAGAATACTTGTTTTGCTTGGTCTGCCATGATGAATGGCTCATCTTTCTCACCAATCTTTTCAAAATTCACCAATTTGAAACCCAACTCATCCACTAAAACTCCTTTGTTGTTGTCAACCCAATTATACCTAAAGATAGGAACTCTGGAATTTGTATAGTCCAATTCCCATATGTCCTCAATGACGTCATAATATGACATCTCGACTTCACGTGGTATTTTATCTTTGGCACTAGCAAAATACAACGAACAAACTTGAATAGTGACCCCACTGTTTTGGACCACACTACTTTCATCTTGACGCTTTGTGTAGTATGAAAATCCGTTTATGTCATAACCTTCATATGACATGACATCCATTTTTGGCTTAAAGGCAAGCCATTTTATGTTCTCAGCAACATTATTCGGTGATTCAGATAGTTGATTAAATACTTTCTCTTCAAACCACCTAATAAATGTTCGATTATGCTCTCTTGCAAGCCACATTGAACTGGATCGCGGATGATTTCTCTTGATAAGATCACTGTGTTCTGTGATGTAGCTACTAACTTCATCGATGTTGTGTAAAATATACAAATGTGCTTGTTCCCACAACTCATGACTGATTCCTTTCACTCGTCCTCCCAGAGTTCCTTTGCCACAATAAGATTCAGCGTGATGGTAATTTTTTAGATCACTAGAAGTTTCATTGCAATTCAAAAAATCATTGCAAAAGTCCATCACCTCCCTTGCCACATAACCCTCAACAATACTCCCTTCAGGACGATAACGATTTCGAACATCACCTTTAAAAACACTCATGTAGTTTTCAAATGGATACATCCAGTGTAAGAAAATTGGACCCAACATCTTCACCTCCCTTGTAATATGTACTACAAGATGAACCATAATATCAAAAAATGAAGGAGGAAAGTACATTTCAAGCTGACACGTGGTAACAATTACATCTTTCTGTAATTTATCGAGAGTATCAGGATGTATCACTTTGTTGCATATTTCATTGAATAAGAAACAGAGTCTTGTGATTGCAAACCTTACATGCTTCAACAATATAGATCGAATAGCCACAGGTAAAATTTGTTGCATGAAGGTGTGACAATCGTGAGATTTGATACCTATCAACTTCATATCCTTCATTGATACCAATCTACGAATATTAGAAGAGTATCTTTGTGGAACCTTAATATTATACAAGCACTCACAGAAAGTCTTTTTCTCCTTCTTTGACAAAGTGTAACAAGCTGGTCATAAATATGTGCGGTGACCCCTGATCTCCACTGATAATTCTTTTCTTATACCCATTAATTCTAAATTTTTTCTAGATTTGATGCCATCTTTAGTCTTTCCTGGTATGTTCAATAGCGTACCAATGATGCTATCATAAATATTTTTTTCAACATGCATGACGTCAATGCAGTGTCTAATTGCCAAAGATCTCCAATAAGGAAGATCCCAGAATATTGACCTCTTCTTGTATAGAGATTTGTCACATGTGAGTGTATGACTACTTGAACTCTTTCCAAATTCATTAACAATATGTTTCACCCTATCATATACAACATTTCCCGATATAGGTTTAGGAGCACTTCGTTCCTCAGTTGACCCATTAAAGGTTTTGTGTTGCCTTCGATAAGGATGCACTGGAGGGAGAAATCTCCGATGACCAAGATATATGATTTTACCACCATGTTTCAGTCTGATTGAATCAATATTTTCCTCACAAATAGGACATGCTTTGTATCCTTTTATGCTATATCTAGACAAATTTCCATAAGCTGGAAAGTCATTAATCGTGCAAAACAACATAGCACGCAAACTGAAGATCTCTTTACGTGAAGCATCATATGTCATAATACCTTCTTCCCATAGTTTCATTAGGTCATCTATTAGAGGTTGAAGGTAAACATCAATATCATTTCCAGGTTGCTTGGGCCCTGATATCAATATTGACAACATGACATACTTATTTTTCATACACAACCAAGGATGAAGATTGTATATAACAATCATATCAGGCCACATGCTATGTTGGCTGCTTAATGTACCATAGGGATTCATTCCATCTGTACAGAGTCCAAGTCTTAAGTTTCTTGGTTCTTTACCAAATTGAGGGTATAATAAATCAATTTTCTTCCATTGTGGTGAATCAGATGCATGTCGTAGGATGCCATCATCATTGGCCTTTAACTCCCCATGCCAAGACAAATTTTGTGCATCTTCTGTATTAGCAAATAAGCGTTGAAATCATGGTATTATTGGTAGATACGACATCACCTTGATAGGAGAGCCATTTTTAGCCTTAGCTGAATTTGTGGTCTTATACCTTGACGCACCAAATTTTGGACAATTTATTAAATTACTATAGTCCTTCTGAAATAACACACAATCATTTGGACATGCATGAATCTTCTTAGCCTCCATTCCCATTGGGTACATTATTTTCTTTGCTTGATATGTTGAAATTGGAAGCTCGTTGCCTTCAGGAAGAATTTTCTTTAACAAAGACAACAGTGAAATGAAACTCTTATTGCTCCACCGGTTTTGAGCTTTAAGAGTATATAATCGCATCACAGCACTCAACCTCGTGAACTTAGTACAACCCTTATATAAAGGTTTTTTAGCATCATGGATAATGTTTGCAAATAAAGAAGGTGGATCAATGAAATTGTCCCGACAACTACGTAGCATCTCATCAACCATATCATCCTGAATTGGGTCATCCTGAATCGGTTCATCATTATCATCATTATCTATATCTTCTATGCCACAACTATTAGTATCGACATTTTCTAATCCATTATTAATTTTCTCTCCATGCCAATACCATTCATTATAACCTTGTATGATCCCATTGCATATGACATGATTCTTAATTTCCTCAGCAGTATCAACTTTCAAATTGTTACCACAATTTCTACATGGACAATAGAACCTATTTGTAGGTAGTTTCCTATGTTCCTCAGCAAATTTGATAAATTCATCAACACCTTTGGCAAACTCTGGACTACAACGATTCTTGATAGACATCCAACTTTGATCCATTTTCTATATCACATAAAAAATTAATTATAAAACTAAGCATTTAATATTGATACTATAAGCTGTAAGTTTTTATTGATAGGAAGTTAATTACTTTTATACTAAAGTGTACCACCTATCCCATTTTTGAATATTTAATCTCACTAGTAACTGTATAATGTATGTTTAGTTTTGAAGAAAATTTCAGCAACATTTCCCCTAAGTTATCCAAGTACACCGATGTAAATGGTAAATAACCACTCATATATGTACCTAGAGAACAAATGAGGAAATACTACTAAAATTTTCTTCAAAACTAAACATACATTATACAGTTACATCCTAAGTGAGATTAAATATCCAAAAATAGTCCCAAACCGGGGACTATCCTATGAGTAAATTTTGAACGAGTTTCTAAGTTGATACATGCATAAATGTATTATTGTCATATTTATATATTAAGTTAAACATCATGCATCGATGATCTCATATATAAACCCTAAAGTATCAATATGAGACTACACAATGTCTACCCTCATATTTCTGGAATGTATATATAATGATTACATATGTGATTGATAACAAAATGTAGATATGAATGAATACATATTTTAATTATTGGTTGATTTACTAGTCAAATAAAATGGCACATTGGGAGAGTGAGAATATTATACCTCACTTGTAAGCTGAAGAAGAAATATATGCAAGTCAACAACAAGTCAATAGCACCTGCAACAATACAAATGCACGATTCAATTCTGTTATAATGTATTAATTAGGGGTCAGTATATATCAATTTTATAGGAGCAGTAATAAATTCAAAATTGACAAATTTTGATGATTCTACAACTCAGCCGACATGGCCGTGCTACCCAGCACGGCCGTGCAAACAACACGGCCGTGTTGGGCAACATGGCCGTGCTGCCCAGCATGGCCATGCTACCTGGTCAGTTGCTTGAAAGTAAGATGTAAACAGAGGAGTGAGGCGGTAGAGACAATACCTTGAGAAGAACCAGTCAGTGAGGGATCTTGTGCGGGAAAAGAATCCGAGAGAGATGCGCACAACCCTTGCAAAGCCTAATGCATCGTCACCTTTCAAGGAAGAAAGCACCGGAGAGAGATGCAACGCCTAAGGCATCGCCGTCGTCCAAGGAAAATGGAGCCAGAGATGGTGGTAAGGAGCGTCATCGTCACCGGAGATGGTGGTAAGAATCTTGAGCGTCGTCGTCCAAGGAAAGCAGCGCTAGTTTGCCTCTTTTCGGATGAGGAGATGGTTGGGGGAGGTCACCTTTGTAGAGGCGGCGCTGCCTTTCTTCGAGAGCGGGAGCAGGAATGGGGAGTAGCAACAGCAACAAATGGCAACCTAAGCCTTACAATCGGGATGCTATGTGCAATGTAGAAGACCTATAACGTCGGTTTTTGGTAAAAAAACCGACCCTAAAAGTCTATTAAAAAAACGATGCCCAGACTTAACCTATAGAGACGGTTTTTTAGGATAATCGATGCTATAGACGAACATCTGTAAGGTCAGTTATATATAAAAACCGACTCTAGAGTTCCAAAGTGGTGCCCGCATTTTTTGTTGACCCTATAGCATCGGTTATTTTAAAAAACTAACCCTATAGATCGAGGCACGAATCCAAAATCATGCGAATTTTTGCCGCGGGAAACCTATAAGGACAGGTTTTATGATAAAACCGATGCAATAGTCTATTAGGTCGGTTATTCTAGTAAAAATGACACTATGGGCAGCGACGTTACTGGCCAAAAATATAGTAGTGGCTCCTCATCTCTTCGTCTCCTTCTCCTTGGGTTTTGGTTCTTCCAAGGATGGACGATGAGATGGCCTCCAGATGAGATGTCCTACCCTTTAGTGTAATTATTTCTTATGGTCTTCCCCCCTTTGTGTCCGTATAGGGAGAATTGGGGAACCACTAGTCCAATAAGTCATCATATGTGTCTTGTTAAATCTTGACCGTCAGAGGTGCCTCTGGCATGGAAGTAGGTGTCACTGAATTCTTCAATTTCTTATCACTTAGAGCTTATGATCTTGGTGCCACCGACCTGAGAATATTTTGACATTTCCCTTTTTCTCTTCTGGATTCTTCTCTTGATGTTTGTCGATTTGCCTTCTAGACATGTTGGTGCTACCAAAATGAGTCAATTGTACTCACTTTCTTCATTTTATGTTTTTCTTATGTCTACAATAAAGCAACAATGTTTTAGCCAAATAACAAAATAAAATAATTTTAGGGAAAAAACATAAAAATAGATAAAATTAGTGCACATCAGTTGTTTTCAACAAATAAGGCAAAATGTACATAAAACATATATATGAGAGAAATCCTCATAAAAAAATCCTAATGTAACCCAAATTTTAGTAGAGAAATCATGTACATCATTCTCTAACTTTGATGAGCTAAACTTCCATCTACAAGGTTCCCTGATATGAATTTACCTTTTTGTCAACCTCACAACGCCATCATAATATTTTTTACCCTTTTTTCATTTTCAAGCTAGACTATAACCCCATAACCACCTACACCTCCTCCTCCAACCATATTGCCACTGATGCAGGATAGAAATACTCCTAGGCTCCACCACCATTACCAACACATTGTCCACCCTCCCTTCCATCTTCTCAGATTAAAAGCGAACTCCCTTAATCCCCCAATCTCTTGGATCTCTCCCAGACCGCCCTCCCATATCTGACATCTAGTTGAACAAAGACATCCTCTTTACTCACAATTCCAAGCTTGAATTTGTAGTGACTCTTGACTATACGGAACCTTGAGAAAGCCCAAAAAAGTCATCCCAAAAATGTAGCAACACACAATCCACTGGAGTTCCCAATTCTGACCACCTCCTAGGCTTCTACAATAAGTCTCCTCCTCTCTGTTGTCCATCTCTTCTTCTTTTAAACTACATCAAGTAATTGATGTTAATGATACTAGTAATGATCATACGAAAAAATAACCAAGGCAATGTAAGTAAATAGGTAAAAATGATAATCTGACACTTAATAATTAATATTTTGTGGAATAAAATATGTAAAATACTAATCTAGTAACGAGTCAATGATGTAAACAAATTAAATAATGAATTTATTTTTACAAGAAGAAGACAACTTTATTCATATAACATTAAATACAAAGTTACCATTAGGAGCATCTCCCTGGACACTGGGCCTAATTGGCCTTCCTGTTATAGTCTTTTCTTTGAGGTAATCCCTCATGACTCTAGTAGGTGGGGTTACAAATACAGAGGAACTAGAGTTGCTCTTGAGTTGTTGTTTGGCAAAGCTGTCTGCCACCATGTTACATTGTCGGTACCTGAATTGCAATGACATGTTAGCATTCATCGTCCTCCTCCATTTTATTCTCCAGATTGCAAGGCAAGGGAAATCTGAAACCTCACCCTCCAGTGCCTTCACCTCTGTAGCCCTATCTGACTCAATAACCACTCGTGACCACCCTTGTGCCTGAGTAACCTCAGCAACAAACACAATGGCTTCCGCCTCTGCCTCCGCCTCAGCAACCGACTGGCATATCAACTTTTTCATCCATCCCCCACGCCACATGCCTTCAGTGTCTCTTGCTACAACAACAATAGCCACCACCTCTTTCTTGACATCTACATCCACATTAATTTTGATCCTATTTGTTGGTGGCGAGGACCACCTCACGATTCTTGTTTCTTTTTTATGGCCCACGACGTTCTTATCCATAATCCTGTGCATTTGAATCTCAGCCAAGATGCTTTGCACCTCGTGTTCCATTCTTTGGGTTCCTTCATTAAAACCTATGGGTTCCTTCTTTAAAACCTATAAATTTCTGGTCTTCCATATACTATGACATGCTATCTTGAATAGGTCATTAGAAATATTCATGTCTTTCCTAGTCACCTTTAGCCACGCTTCCTTGGTTCTTAGGATGAAAAACTACACTTGGTGATGTGATTAACCTGGTCTAGACTTGGCACACCTCCTCACAATCCTTGAGCGCATGGAGAAGCATCTCCTCTTCCTTTGAACAGCAAGGGCACGTCGCCTCTTCTATCATGTGTCTTGCTTTACGTCTACTATTCGATAGTATCACGTCATGACATACTAACCATGCAAAGGTTTTGATTTTTGCAGACACTCCCATCCTCCATATTGTATCCCAGTTGTCCTGACTACCTCCTACTGAGTTCGGTTGACATTGTAAGCCATTGCCGAAGAGTATTGGCCTTCCACCATGTGAACGCATGTCCGGATATCCTCCTCATCGCTATCAATAGGTACTTCCTTAGCAAGGATACTATTCACCATGTCTGCCCTGATCCAATCCTTCAAAAAATAAACATTCCATCTTCCGGCCTCCAATACCACGCTGCTCACCTGGAGGTCTTCGAGTTCAGGTGGAATATGTCTTTTGGCATAGTCCCTGAGCTGAGTTCTAGGCTTTAACCAAATGTCGTGCCAAAATTTCACCTTTTTACCTCTGGTTGGTATCAACATAGAGTTCTCTTCTATGAAAGCTTTACCTTTGATACTTTCCTGATCAAATTTGGACGCCATGACAACCTCACCGATTGTTGTATTGTTGGACCGCTTCCGCATCACCTTACACCAGTTGGTCTTCCTTCTTGAAACTAACTCCCAGGAATTTCTTAGGACTAGGGCCTGGTTCCACTCTCTCATAGACTTCACCCCAAGTCCACAATGCTTCCTCGTGCTGGTAACCTTATCCCTAGATGCAAGAGACACATGCCTTGATTTGCTACTGCCACCCCAAATGAATCGTCTAATAGTACCATCTATTCAATCACAGAGCCCCACCGGGAGAATGGGCATCTGCATCGCATAGATCAAAATAGTAGTCAGAGTAGATCTCGCCAAACATATGTGGCCAGCTAAATATAAGCTTTTGGTTGCCCAAGCATTCACCCTACCCTCCATCTTGTTGGCTAGTCTGAATAAGTCACCTTCGTTACCCTCGATGTATGATTGGTACACCCAAGTACCTACCCAGATCTTCAGTGACTTGAAAATTGCTTATCGCCTGGATGTTTCTCCTTGTGGTTCTTGGTACACTTCTGGTAAAGAAGATGTGTGTAGGAACTGAAATGACCTGCCTAAATGTGTACTCAAATTGTTGGAAGCAATGAAGAATAGTTTCTATTTGAGGTATACTTGCTTCTACAAATAAGATCAAGTCATCTGCGAAACAAACGTGTGCCATAGAGTACCCCGTCCTCCCAATCTTGATCGGTTTCTAGCTTTTATTCAACATTATGTCCTGGATCATTTAAAATAGTCTTTCTAAGCACAGAAAAAATAGGTAAGGGTATAATGGGTTGCCTTGGTGTAAACCCCTACTTACTTTAAATGGCCTGGATTGTCTTCCATTTCATACTATAGTAGAATGACCTCCTGAGATCGAATTCATAATTAACATTTGATGTTGCCAGGATACCAATGTGGATTAATGTGTCCTCTATAAACCTACAAGACATACGATCGTACACCTTTGTCAGGTCAATTTTGATAGCCATAGTCTGTGCTCCCTTCTTGCCCTTCATGCTGTGGATAAGCTCTTGTACCAACACAATACTATTAGTGATTTTGTGTCCAGGGATGAAGTTGCTCTGCTTAGGAGATATCCATTTTGGTATGGGTTGCTTCAGCTTCTCTACAATGATTTTTGAAGCAAGCTTTATAGTGGCATTGTTTAATGAGATAGGCCTCAATTTCTTGCATTTTCTCGGGTTGAAGACCTTTGGAATGAGAAAAATAGTTGCATTACATGCCTCTTCAATGATAGAGCTCCCAACAAGCATCTCACATATCATATTAGTTACCAGGCCACCTACTGCCTTCCACTTATCTTGTAGGAAGTCTGAGGTAATGCCGTCTAGGCCGACAGCCTTGAATGACTTCATAGATTTCAGGACTCTGGACATCTCCTCGACATGAGGTAGGACTTCTAACGTCCATTCTTCTGTAAGCTCTAACGTCTTGAATATGTGTGGGATGTCTTCATGAAACATCGTCCCAAGACTCAGTGGTTCGATGAGGACTCCCTCAAAGTGATCGACCATCAAGTTCATTACGTCCTCCTTGCCTGAAATCTAGATGCTTGATTTGTTCTTGAGAGAGGTGATGGTGTTTATATCGTCGTCATTGGTTCACCTAGGTCTGATAAAACCTGGTGTTGTTGTTTCTGTTCTCAAGACAATGGATATGTGCCTTTTGTTTCAAATTATCCTCCTATTGGAGTTCTACCTGCATATATATGCACATTTTATAAGAAATAACATTGTACTGGTTAGCAAGAATACCTTGAAGAGTGTTGACATTCCTCTTCAATCTTTACTTTTCTTAGTGTTGGAGCTGACTTTCTTGTTTCCTCCATTGTTCAATAGCATGCTTGGCCTTCTGAAGGTTGTCATAAATGTTACTGGAGCCGGTCAATTTCATGTGCACTAGGTGTTGGAAGGTGTCTTGTTTATTCCAAGATGGCATGGTCACGATCCTGATCTCCCTCTTGTCTCTCCATGTCGGCATAAGAAGAAGTGGGAAGTGGTCCGGTGAAAAATGAAGTAGGTGCTCCACCACCAAATTTGGATATAAACGGATGAAGTCCTCATTTGCTACGACTCGATCCAGGCATTCCTGTAGGCTTCCATGATTATACATGTAATTGTAAGTATTGCTGCCATATTTTTTAGTAGGAACCAAGGTTGCGTTAAAGTTTCCCATGGCTACCCAAGACAGCTCCATCCCCTCGATGATATCTATGAGATGCTTCCATAGAAGTTTTCTCACCAAGATGTGTGGACTGGATTAGAAAAACGTCACTATAAGCGAGTTGTCAATCTTGCACGTGATGAATTGCCTATGACTATTTAATATTTGGATCTCATGATATTTTCCCTTCCAACAAAGACATATTCCTCCCGTGAATCCCCAAGCCTCCACTCTATGAGAGTGAGTGAATCCTATCCTTTTGATGGTTCTTGTAGCCATAGTGCCACTGTTTTGGGGTTTTAAGATTACTTTTAGCACCGGTTTGTGAATTCACAACAAATTTGACATAACAACACACCTACCCTTGTTGGAAATACCACATGTATTCTAGCACAGAAGCTTCATTGTTGGCTAAATTGGAAATTAATATACCCTTTGTTTTGATGATGACAAATGATGTGATGATTGGTCATTTTTATCGCGTTTATAGACTTGTTTTACTTGCGTTTTATGCGTTTATTGGTCATTTTGGTGGTTAATATTGCATAATTCACTTACTTTAGTCTATGATCCTTCTCAGTGTCAAATCTCTCTTATTTTATTGTTTTGAGCATAAATGATTACAATAATAGGTTTTATCTCGGCTTATGTGGTTTTGTTTTACAATTTTAGGAAAAACACATATCTGCAGCTGTCGATACTATTGACGACTGTCGATACTATCGACACAACCACAGGAAGCCAGCCGCAAGGAGCAGCGCAGAGTCGATACCATCAACGGGGAAGTCGATGGTAGCGACGTACCATCAGGTTGCTAGCGACCAGCCAGTCGATACTATCGACCCCAAAGTCGATACTATCAACACGTGTGGTTTAAGCGATGGAAAAGGGATAAAATCGATGCCTAAGGGTGTCGATACCATCGACCCGGGTCGATGGTATCGAGCCAGCATCAGGCGGAATGACAGAAAAGAAAGGAAGCTTGCCGATATCGTGAGGCATCGATACCATCGACCCGTGTCGATGGTATCGACACCGTCAGATCAGAGTTTGCTTCAGATCGGTTCTAATCCAACGGTTGTGATATTTTTGCAACCTAACTCGATGATTATACCTAATGACGGTGGCCAGGAGCAATATATCACGTCATTAGCCACTACTCACGTCCCGAGAAGGTGTGAAGAGAAGAACGGAGCCCAGAAGCATGCCCCAGCCATTCCAGAAGCCGAAGAAGACGTTCTCCACCGCCGAAAGGCTGTAGATCGCACATTCTACGCCGAGGAATGCTTGGATCTTCTCCGTTTAGGGGTTTCATTACTTATTCACATTTTTCTCCATGTTTCCCCTTTCTTCAACCATGTTTTGCTATGAGATGAACATGCGGGGATAATCCCCTTTGTCTTTAGGACCGGGAGTAGCCCGGGGAAGCATTGTATGGCATTTTTATCATAGTAATTTATAATTTATCTCTTAAATCCGTGGTATGATTTCGTTTTCTCAATTATATTGTTATGCTTGATCACCATAATGATAATCTAATGCCTTTAATTACTTTGAAAGAAGAATTAACGGTTGGAAAGAGATGAAATTCACATTAATTAACAAATCCATTGAACAAGGTGGTGTAAGGTTAATGGTGGAAACCCAGAGGTCGATTCTAATGCACCTAGTTTAGGGTATAGGTTACTACGACGGTGGAACCAACCTAGACTTAGGTAGTGAATTGTACCACGACAGTGGACAATTCTGACTACAAGCCACTACCAGGATTGAGAGATGAATCTGATTAACTATATGGAAATTCATACAATGAAAACCCGCAGTTAAACCGCAATCCTAAAGATCTCCATTTAAATTGATTAAACTAAACACTTAATTGATTGCTTTGTTTTATTTTATTTTCTTTTATTTCACAACAACTCTCATAACCTTTTTATTGGTCTAGCTGATTGCGAGTAGTTAGTAGTAGTCTACTCATAATTTAGTGTCCCTGAGTTCGACTCGGGCCTCACAAAGGCCTATATTACATTGACGCGTGCACTTGCATTATATGCATGGTAAAATCGTGTCAACAAACATTTCACACTTGTGGATCTAACATGTTATTTGAGTATTTCAGGGTTCAAAGGAATAAGGGAATTCTACTAAGAGGAAAGATGAAGATCAATGCAAATTGAAGATCAAATGTGCTTAATTGTATAAATGTTGATGACTGTACTCAAATGTAAACACTTGTACAAAAATATAATGTATAAGTACTTAGACATCATGCAAATCAAATGTTAGATCTTCCCTACCCACTTATAACCCATAGATAGGTTTCCCCCCCAAAGTTAGAGTCACCATCACTCATTGAAACACACACTTAGTAGGTGATATAAAAGTCTGAAACAGGGACACCCTCGGTCGACAAACTAGTTGACTGAGAAACACTTGGTCAAAGTTTTTGTCGACCGAGAACCACCTCGGTAGAAATTGTGAGCATTGTTGAACAACTTACACAATTGTACTCTAAGATAGTCTTCGGTCAAAAATATTCTCAACTGAGTAAGATTATGTTTAAAGCTTGTGACCGTTAGACTGAGTGATTGGTAGTTGGGAGTTGAAAATAGATGTTGCAACACTTTTGCCTTAAAACTAGGCTCGATCGAAGAAATTCTTGACCAAGACATAGTTTGATCGACAAACTTGTCGACCGAGCAAGATTTTGGATTGTTCTTTTCAAGCATGAACAAAATAGCAATTGCTAGCCAACTAATGTATATCTAACGGCTAGTTAAGCACTAAGAATACTCTAGAGACTCCCTAGAACGTCCCTAAGTACTTTCAAACCATTCCTATAAATAGGAGAGGTCTTAGGACACCTAAAGAACCTAAGCTACACTTGAGCATTCACTATTGAGAGCAACAAAGCTAATATTCACTTGTTGTCTTCTTCCTTGTACACTAGAGTTGTACTATAGCTACAATCTCCTAACCACCACATATATCCATGTTCATCTTAAGTGGATAGGGGATTCTAATGCTTGATATAGGATCAAAGTGCTACACTCAATTGTTGTATTTCCTTCTTCCAATCCCCCTTCACAGGTACAAGCTACTTTTTCTCCTTGGCTACTCCAAGATCGTGGAGGCTGCTTGAGGGAGCTCGGTTGAAGCTATGTCTTGGTGGAGAATGTTGGTATGGTATGCCCAGAGAGCCAATCATATGATTATTGAAATGAGGCATATGATACTTGATTTGATAATGATAAAGGTAATTTTGTCTATTATGTTTGTCTCAGTCATGAGATGATGACACATACATGATATATGTCTAAAGAATGACATGACTTGATGACATATGTCATCAGGTTAAGGACCTGAACAATGAGACCATATATATGTTAAGAGTACATACATTCTTGTTATGTCCCTAGTTAGATATTACTGTGGAAGAAAAATAGACAACAATAATACATAAGATTAGAGTGTGTGTTGACTAATGACAGAGTCTCATTAGTCATGATATATGATATCAAGTCAATCACACAGATATATGTTAGAGAATAGTATATCAGACAGACCCACTGTGAGAGTGATACATGGATACCATGGAATGGTAGTCACAATCATCTCTCATAGTGATGGTGGTGATTGTGGTTCTTAGACCAGAAATCACTACACTCGTCACATGTCATTGGGTATACTTTGACATCATCAAACACAATCCTGAAACATGGGTTGTTATAATGGTGATGATTGGGTGACTTTGACACATGGGGACTTGATTGTGAGTGATAGATATGGGATTTGTCCCTCCTACAAGGAGTATGATATCTAGGGCCCCTTGATAAGCGAGATGAGAATTGTATGGGCATACTCATGTGATTTAATATATGATATGTGAACTCACATGCATCTCAGTCAGTCTGCTCTAGGTCAAGGAACATGGATTGAATGTTGAAGAGGATGATGTTCCATGCCTCGAGTTCAATCCAGATGTCAGAGACAAAGGAACTATACGATCACTGTAACACTAATCACTGATTGTAGGTTGAAGTTGTTCTCCAACTTTCTGAGTTACTTGGGTACCAATGATGAGTTAATAGATTCCTCTCATTGCTTGTGATGTCATAAGTTGTTATGAACATTCACTACCAACATAAATTGGAACCTATAGGGTCACACACATAGGATACCCCTGGAAGAGGAGATTGTCCATGAATGAAATTTAGATTGAGACTAAAGGTGTTTAGGTACTCAATTAAACATACAATTGATTGACTGGACTCAGAACTATCAAGTTCAAGTGTTAAAGTAGCTGGTTAGAGTGTCAGGTCGATTGAATAATGCATTGGCAATGTCAGGACTACCAACCGACTAATTCACCCAGGTGAGCCAATCAGATGGTGTGAGCCAACTGACCAGTTCACTTGGTGAACTAGGCAGCTCACAGTCCTTCCAACCAAGGAAATTGGAATTTACCCAGTTGGAGGAAAACTTTCACATTTCACTTGTTCAATTCGATTGGAATAAGGATTAATCTTTGAATTAATTAGAAACGATTAAGGAAAGTCAATTGCAGGCAGTTCTGGGAAGTGATATGACCACTTCACTTAGTGAACTGATCGGTTCACACTCCCAATCGACCGATACATTAGTGAAATGATCGGTTCACCTGCCCAAACGACTGGTTCATTTATAAAATGATCAGTTCTCCTGTTGTAGTACAAAATATTCATGGAATTTACAGATCCTTCTACTCCCGAACAGACTGGGAACCCTGACCTTGCCCTCTACTATAAATAGAGGGGTACTGGGGGCTTCTCAAAACACACAACTCAAAACATTAGTTTCTCTGCAAAGTTATTATCCTCTCTGGTTCTGGTAACCAAGAGAGCCCGAGAAAATACTACCCAACTAGGGAGGCACAACGACGGAAATACAATTGTAAAAAAGCAGTCTGAGTTTGGGAGAGCAGGTTGGTGCTAGTACACCAATAGGAGGGTCGTCTCCTTCCTGCCAGTTCTTTTAGAATGGAAGGAGTTCCAGGTGGTCTGTGTGGACTATCTATAGAGGTGGGAGATGTCTTCCGCTTAGGAGGACTCGTCAACCGCAGTCTGTGGTGGAGGCCAGAGTCCATGGCAAAGACCAAGAGCTGCACAGACACCGTCCAAGACATGGCGTTGAAGACCACACATGGCTGTGAGGTATTGTCGCTGGGTAATTAAGCCCCATGACTAGGTATATCTCATTAAAACCATCCTTCCCATTACATAGTCATTGATGCGATCTCCTATTATGGGTTGATGGCCAGTAAATTTTTGTTTCCGCTGCCTACTCTAAGGCTATAAAACCCAACAGTGGTATCAAAGCCACGTCAACGTACTGTGTTTTGGGATAAATTGATATGATCGAATTTTTGTTTTACCGTCATTTTTTTATTACATATGATGTGAATATTTAAAATGACTAATGTGCATATCCAATTAAATACCACATGCGACCACAAACTAATATACATATATGATATGGTATATATGCAATTGATACACGTTGCCCTAAAATAGTTTTGATGGTGGATGTGTAGCATGATTATGGCCTATAAACTCTATGTGTGCTTGGTTGGTTATATTTGTTTGCATCTTAGTTTGCATACCGAGCCTCTACCTTCTTTTCCACATGTAACTCGAGATCCTTTCTCTTCTACCTTTTCTCCCATCAAATGTAACTCGAGGTTTCCCAAAGATGATGTAAAAGTAGGATACTTTATTTTCAGTTACATCGAAGAAGACGCTCAACACCAGATGAGCTAACCGCCTGGAGGACTGAGGAAGATTGCAAAGGAGTCGGATCGACCGGATGATGGACCAACCACTTATTGGAGGTGTCCAGACATCGAAGGCCAGACCGACCAACCAACTAACTAGGAGGCGAGCCGATCAAGTCATAGGATGAGCGATCAACCTAGAATGGTTCAAGTACAAAGATCTTCGTCAACAACAGGTTGCATGTTATGTAGACCTTAGATGACTGTAATTCCTTGTGGCTCCAAAGAATTACAATAGGATGGCCATAATCATCGCCTTTATCAATATTGCATATTTCTCGTTGTGGTTATAACATGTATATGATACATACTATATATGTGGTGATTGGATATGTATATGTACTTATATAAATCCCTCAAATACAATATTAAGTTGAAGATGACTTCTAAAAGTAGCACACATGAAAAACTTGTTCGACTAAGTGTGGGCACGCCTTCACATGGTGCACCGCCTACCTCATGGAAGTATGATGGTGAATACGTGGGTCTACCTTCGTAGGGTGCATATTCATCGTGTTGGCTTTTGGGTCGGACTTAACTTGGTGACCTTGATCAGATCAAATACCTTGATGCATGTAGATGTTTATGGCAAAGAGTTGTGCATATCATCTATCTAAGAATTGCATATGATACAATTGGCATGATTGCCTACCTTAATAGTTGGTCATGAGCACCAACGTTGGTTGGGTATTGATGCAATTTTTTTAGATCTTGGCCACTAGAAGATTGTACGCTACAATCTTCCGAATTGATACTTGACGGTTATCAATTTGTACAAAAAAATAGTGGGAGTGATAATTAATTAAAGGCCTAATTAATATCATCAAATTTATCAAATAAAACAAATAAAAAATGTTTTGAAAAAGTTGCAAATTCTTTTGTAGAATCCAAATGACAAACACAAATACAATATCATTGCGATTAGTTCATAAATGGGATAAACTTCAAATCTGGTTTAGGACCTTTTGAGAAGTGTTCTCACTAGTGAGCGAAAGCTCTAAGTCCTTGAAAGACCAGAGCTAGAAGAACCTCTCTAAATGCACCTAAGGCTAAAATTGGATGCTTACTTGAAGTATGCCAATGATGCCTAAGACATCAAGAACCTTATGCTGAGCTATATGAACTATGAGTTGCATAAGTAGCTTGAAGCATGGACATTCTTTAGATGATTATACATCTTAAGAATCATGTAAAACATGAAAGGTATAACGTCTTCAAAGTGATGTTTGAGTAAAATCAGACAAATGGAGATCCAGTATAATCTCATATGCTCAATATAATTTTACATATAGATTGACTGTGATTTCTTAAAGGTCAATAATTGACGAAATATATGATTCTACAAATTGTTGTGTGGATCACATAGCCAGTTTATGAAATGTTGAGAAACTTGGCCAAACCACAGTCTGAAGTGCTTGGCATGTTGATGCCAAAGCATGAATGAAGAAAGGACAAAACTTGTGATAATGATCAACAAAGTGAAGTCCATAGACTAAAGCACGGTCAAGAAATGTTCTAAAGCCAAGCTAAGGTCCAAATCCTCATCACTCAAGATATGGAGAAGGGGTAAGTGTAAAAGGGAATATGTCCTTTTTCACTTATAAAGATAAGGAAAGAAAGTGCCACCATTGTCACCTATTTGACATTGGAAAGGGAAATAAACTCTTTATAGAGGATCTTGGGAAGATGGAAGAGATAGAGATCTCTACTTTAGGACCTAAGAGGAAGCAATCTAGAAACTATGTGGAGCAAGAGTTGCTCCTATTATAGTTACAATATGACATTCATGGACATGAAATAGAACTAGTGAATTGCTATTATATGCCTGCCATCAATGAAAACATCATACATCTTGTATGGGCAAGAGTGTTATGGAATGATGTTTGATGGCAATGCCTATGTCTCATTAACTATACTTGATAGTTAAAGAGATAAATGTGTGTGATAGATGTAATGAATGACATGATAACTCAAACTTGAATGCCTATAGTGATGTCATCTAGAGCGCATAAATGGGAATTGCATTTCTGGAATCCATATGATGGATATATAGACTCTTTTAATTTGTTGAACCAATAGAGACACGCTAATCTCATTCATTATGCAATATGACAAAGGTTCTTCACTAGATGTAGTGGGAGGATGATTATTCTATGAAGGATTATACATATTGATGTATATATACCTTTTAGAATAAATGCTAAAGGTAATCAATAGTACTTCAATATATTTACTGACGACCTCAGTAGATGTGATAGTTTGTATTTAGTAAAGTACAAACATGAATCTCTTGAAGTGTTCAAGAAGATCAGAATGAAGTACACAATTATCTTGGTATAAGTATTAAATTTTGATATGATCGATTTGGAGATATTATGAACCAAGAGTTTGAGAACCTTCTAGAAGATCATGATAATGTATCATGATGGACTCCACCTGAAACACAATGATAGTGTATCATGAGAAGTATACCAGAAAGAAGGAATCACATCTTATTGAGTTAGAGTGTGATTACTAGCTAAACTTCAAATTTCCTTTTGGGCACATGCTTAACACTGGGAATAAAGAGAATCACAAAATGTTGTGGAATCTCAAAGTTCTTTAAGTAACACACAGAACTCATGGTTCTGGTAGAACATACCTAGAGCTTGAATGATATATGATATCTTATGGATAAGAAGGCGGTGAGTTGATCATATGACGAGTCAACAGTCTACCTAGAAGCTAATGAGAACCCAAAAACTGAGATATGGCTTGAAGCCATTGAATCTAAGATGGACTCTATGTCCATCAACAAAGTATGACTTTGGTTGATCCACCTGAAGGGGTAAAACCCATAGGGAACTTTTGGGTCTTCCAGAAGAAGACTGACATGGAGGGTAATTTGGTTGTAAAGCATTTCTAACAAGTTCAAGGTGTTGAACATGATAAAATATTTTTAGTAGTTACCAAGGATAAATCCATCAGGATAATGCTTGCTATTGTAGCTTAATGTGACTATGATATTTGTCATATGGATGTTAAAACCACATTCCTTAAATGGAATATTGTGTAATATGTGTACGTGACACAACCCAAAGGTTTTATAAATCCAATAATGCAAATAAAGTCTATAAAGCTGCATAGATCAATCTTTGGATTGAAGCAAGCACTTAAGAACTAGATCTTCAATTTGACAAGAAAAGTCAAAGAGTTTGACTTGAGTCAGAATGAAGATATAATGTGTGATTATAAGAATTTAGTGGGAGCATATGTATATTCCACATATTGATGGGGAATAACATCCTTATGCTACAAAATTTGGCAACAAAATGCATTCTAAAAGGTTTTTAGAGAAGCATCCTATGTGATAGGAATCAAGATCTATAGAGATAGATCAAGAGGACTTCTTGACCTAAGAAAGAGAACATACTTTGGCTAGATGCTTAAAGAGTTTAGCATGGTGAGAAAACCTTTCCATGTTCCATGGAGTTAGTCTATCAAGAGCCAAGTGTCCCAATTCTTATGAAGAATAAGGAACACATAGATAGATGCCATATGCATTCACAATTGGATCTATCACGTATGAACTCATCTTATTATCTTGTATGTATTGGACATGACAAGAAAATATGAACTAATTATCTTGTATGTATTGGACATGACAAGAATATAGGAACTCATCATCTTGTATGTATTGGTCATGATAAGTAGATATGAAGTCATCATCTTGTATGACAAGATGATATAAATATCTAGTTATCTTGTGTGTATTGGACATGATGAATGTATATCCGTCAAACTCTAGTAAGAGTTATTGGAATACCATGAAGTTCATCTTTATGAACTTGTGAAGTACTAAAAGTATCAGTTCTTTAGTTATGGTAATAAGGAAGAGTTGGGTGTAAAGAGTTACACCGATGCAAGCTTCCGAAATGAAAAAAATGTGCTCGACCTTAGAATAAGAATTGTTAGTTGGAAATGTTCCAACATAAAACAATTGATTAATTCTACAATAAGAAGCTGAGTACCTTAGTGTTATGAACACTGTAAAGGATACTGTATGGATCTAGAAATTCATATGGATGAACTTGTGGGAGGTTCTGACCATTGATGACTCAGTAGTAATACTGTAATAACAATGGTGCTAATGGTTAGCAAAGGAATCTCAGATAGCATACTACGACACTTCCATCTCATACGAGTTGTCGTACAATGAGGGGATGTGAAACATGCAATATACCCACTTGAAGAAAATGTTGCTTGCCCGCTATAAAAACACTTGTGCAGCAGAAATATGATGGACATGTTGATATCACTTGGAATATGATTTGTGGGTGATTGTCTCTAAGTGCAAGTGGGAGTCTATTGGTATGGTATGCCCAGACAACCAATCATATGATGATTGCAATGAGGCATATGATACTTGATTTGATAATGATAAAGGTAATTCTATCTATTATGTTTGTCTTAGTCATGAGATGATGACACATACATGATAGATGTCTAAAGAATGATATAACTCCATGACATATGTCTTCAGGTTAAGGACCGAAATAATGAGACCATATGTATGTTAAGAGTACATACATTCTTGTTATGTCCCTAGTCGGATATTACTATAGAAGCAAAATAGACAACAATAATACATAAGACTAGAGTGTGCGTTGACTGATGATAGAGTCTCATTAGTCATGATATATGATATCAAGTCAAGCACACAGATATATGTTAGAGAATAGTGTATTAGACAGACCCACTGTGAGAGTGATACATGGATACCATGGAATGGTAGTTACAATCATCTCACATAGTGATGGTGGTGATTGTGGTTCTTAGACTAGAAATCACTGCACTCATCACATGTCGTTGGGTACACTTTGACATCATCAAACACAATCCTGAAACATGGGTTGTTATAATGGTGATGATTGGGTGACTTTGACACATGGGGACTTGACTGTGAGTGATATATATGGGATTTGTTCCTCCTACAAGGAGTATGATATCTAGGGCCCCTTGATAAGCGAGATGAGAATTGTATGGGCATACTCATGTGATTTAATATATGATATGTGAACTCACATGCATCTCAGACAGTCTTCTCTAGGTCAAGGAACATGGATTGAATGTTGAAGAGGATGACGTTCCATGCCTTGAGTTCAATCCAGATGTTAGAGACAAAGGAACTGTACGATCACTATAACACTAATCACTGATTGTAGGTTGAAGTTGTTCTCCAACTTTCTGAGTTACTTGGGTACCAATGATGAGTTACTAGATTCCTCTCATTGCTTTTGATGTCATAAGTTGTTATGAACATTCACTACCAACATAAATTGGAACCTATAGGGTCACACACATAGGGCCCCTTGATAAGCGAGATGAGAATTGTATGGGCATACTCATGTGATTTAATATATAATATGTGAACTCACATGCATCTTAGACAGTCTGCTCTAGGTCAAGGAACACAGATTGAATGTTGAAGAGGATGACGTTCCATGCCTCAAGTTCAATCTGGATGTCAGAGACAAAGGAACTATACGATCACTATAGCACTAATCATAGATTGTAGGTTGAAGTTGTTCTCCAATTTTCTAAGTTACTTGGGTAGCAATGATGAGTTACTAGATTCTGCTCATTGGTTGTGATGTCATAAGTTGTTATGAACATTCACTTCCAATGTAAAATGGAACCTGTAGGGTCACACACATAGGATACCCCTAGAAGAGGAGATTGTCCATGAATGATGTTTAGATTAAGACTAAAGGTGTTTAGGTACTCAATTAAACATACAATTGACTGACTGGACTCAGAACTATCAAGTTCAAGTGTTGAACTAGCTAGTTAGAGTGTTAGGTCTATTGGAGACTGCATTGGCAATATTAGGACTGACAACTGACCGGTTCACCTAGGTGAGCCGATCGGTTGGTGTGAGCCAACTAACCAGTTCACTTGGTGAATTGGGCAGCTTACAATCCTGCCAACCGAGGAAATTGTGATTTGCCTGGTTGGAGGAAAACTTTCACATTTCACTTGTTTAATTCGATTGGAATAAGGATTAATCTTTGAATTAATTGGAAACAATTGAGGAAAGTCAGTTGCAGGCAAGTCTGGGAAGTAAAATGACTGGTTCACACTCCCAACTGGCCCATTAATTTGTGAAATGATCAGTTCACCAGCCCAAATGGCTGGTTCATTTATGAAATGATCGATTTGCTTGGCTCAATACAAACTATTCATGGAATTTCTAGATCCTTCTACTCCCAAATAGACTGGGAACCCTGACCCTGTCCTCTACTATAAATAGAGGGGTACTAGGGGCTTATCAGAACACACAACTCAGAACATCAATTGCTCTGCAAAGTTGTTGTCCTCTCTGGTTCTGGTAACCAAGAGAGCCCAAGCAAGTGTTACACAACTAGGGAGGCACAGTGAGGGAAAGACAACTATAGAGAAGCAGTCTGTGTTTGGGAGAGCAGGTTGGTGCTAGTACACCAATAGGAGGGTCGTCACCTTCCTACCAGTTCTTTTAGAATGGTAGGAGTTCCAGGAGGTCGGTGTGGACTATTTGTAGAGGCGGGAGATGTCTTCCGCTCAGGAGAACACACCAGTCGCAGTATGTGGTGGAGGCCAAAGTCCATGGCAAAGACTAGGAGCTACACAGACATCATCCAAGACATGGCGTTGAAGACCGCAAATGGCCGCAAGGTATTGTCACTGGGCAAGCCCCATTACTAGGTATATCTTACTAAAACCATCCTTCCCATTACATAGTCATTGATGTGATCTCTTGTTATGGGTTAATGGCCAGTACATTTTTATTTCCACTACCTACTATGAGGCCATAAAACCCAATAGAGAAGGTTGCATCAAGTGGAGCTTGAGATTACTTCAAGGAAGGCTACTTCAATGGAGGTTGGAGCTATATCCAAAGGAAGTCTATCCCAAGGTGGTGGAGCTACTTCTAGGAGGAGAAGAATGCTCCAAGGGCTTGGAGTTACTTCAAAGAAGGCTACTTCAAGGTGGTTGAGGTTACATCTAGTTGAAGGCTAATTCAAGGAAGGTGATTGCATTTTATTGTAACATCCTTGTGAGGTAAATAAAATTAATCACTTTCAGAATCCCAATTGGAGACAATTGGGTAGTGGACTTACAACCTTTGAATTCAAAGTTTGGAACTACTCTAAGCACAAGTGTCTTCCTTATTTCCCCCTCCTTTTGTGGTTGAGTGTTTTAATTATTTTTAAATCATAGAAAAGCTCTATTCACCCCCCTCTATATCTTTCAATTGGTATCAGAGAAGGTTTTCAAGGAGCCATAATAGGTCTTAAAGAATGGGGGAGAACATGCTTAACAACCTCAACCTCAAAGGAACTCATATGACCCGATCACCACATTTTTTTGGAAGGAACTACACCTACTGGAAAAGAAGAATGCAATTCTACTTTCAAGGAATCAACTTGGAGTTATGGAGGATGGTGTCTACTCCCTATGTGCTTCCCAAAACTGAATATGCAACATGAGATGCAAACACGGTAAAACAAGTTCAATTAAATGCAAAGACAATAAGCATACTATATTGTTCTATTTCTATAAGTGAGTTTAATAGAATATCTTCATGTGAGATGGCTTATGATATATGGCATAAACTCTCCATAACATATGAAGGTACTACCCAAGTTAAAAATACCAAAATTAATATGCTTAAGCAAAAGTTTGAACAATTTTGTATGCTACCCAATGAATCTATTAGTGAAATGTATGCAAGGTTTTCTTCCATTGTTAATATCTTATGCGCATTAAAAAAATATATAAGTGAAGAAGATCAAGTGTCCAAAATTTTTAGATCTTTTCCTCCAAAATACAAACCAAAGGTGATGGCCATAGAAGAAGCAAATGATCTCACCACAATGAGGATGGAGTAGCCCATTGGCAACCTAGAGACTCATGAGGTCACTCTTGAAGAAGAATAAAGTTTGGAGGCTAAGCTTCAAAAAGGGAAAAGGAAGGAAATTTCCTTAAAAGCTACAACAAAGGTTCAATCAAAGGTCATCACTTAAGAAAGTGATGAAATAAGCGAAGGGAGTGATTAAGAAGATGCACTTTTTGTAAATGGTAAGAAATATAAAAGGTATAAATCTAACAAAAATTCTAGTGCTTCTTCCTCTTCTTCCCTCAGGTGTTTTGAATGTGGCAAGAAAGGACATGTAAAAAATGAATGGCCCAAAATCAAGAAAGGGAAGAAATCTTCCTTCAAGAAGAAAGAAAAAGGAGATAAAGCTTACAAAGCTGCTTGGGACAAATCAAGTGATGAAAGTGAAAGTAGAGAGGAAGAAGTGGAATGTCTTATGGACAAAGAAGATGAAAATGAGGACTCAAGTGAGTTAAGCCTTCTTGAATTTTATAAAGAAGAATTAGTTACTAGTCTTCAAGAAATACATGACAAATATGT
Organism: Alisma plantago-aquatica; assembly: GCA_963693085.1. NCBI lineage: Eukaryota > Viridiplantae > Streptophyta > Magnoliopsida > Alismatales > Alismataceae > Alisma > Alisma plantago-aquatica. The sequence goes on from OY856412.1 coordinate 795,650,771, forward strand.
TGATTGCAAAAAGAAATTAAAGACTCTTACTAAAATAAATGATGATTTGCATGCTAAGCTATATACTCTCTATTTTGAAAATGAAAGTATCATACCTGAAAGAGATACTCTAAAATATTCCATTGATGAGCATAATATCAAGCTACTTGTTGTAGAAACAAACTATAAATTTATTTGTCAAGAAAAGGTTGAATTGCTTGTTAAAATAAATGATCTTCAAACTCAATCTATTTTATGTACTCATTTGGATTATGATTCTACTATCAAAGAAAGAGATAGTTTTTTATCTAATATACACCAAGAAAAGTTATACATTAGAAAGAAAATGGATGAATTTGCTAAGTTTAAGGATATTAGTAGCCTGAAAAACAAAGACATTCTTGATAAAATCTTAAAGGACTCATATGGTCAAATTGGAAGGAGAGGCCTTGTTATGTACCCAAAGATAAATCCTATCAAAAACCTAGATCTATAAAGACATAAGTACCCAAGACCAAAGCCATGTTGTAACACCCATATTTTCATAACACATGAGCAGAAGCAATGGTTTTTTTTATCAGGGAGTGTCACAAACATGATAGTCATTGCAATCAAAGCAAATGGAACACTTTGCACTGAGTTAAATTGATTCATACACAGTCCTTGATAAAAAGAAAACTACAACTCATCTAATATGTTTTGGTAACAAGACTAAGCATAAAAAGAGATGTCTAAACTCTGGACCGCCTCAGTAGATGGCACCCCACTAGGCAAGCTGGAAAATATCCAAGTCCTTTACCTGTTCCTTTGATCCTCAACTACTCCAAATCCTACGGACATCGCATCCCCATCCATGCATTGGGAAAAACAGTAGTTAGAGTAAGTGGCATGAGTATTCTAAAGGATACATTGCTAAAGAATTGAAATTGAATATTATAAACATGAACTAACATCAAATTGTGAGTAAACTGAAACATAAAGTATCTTATTTTTCAACCTAGATTCTTATCTTCCTACATTACATTATTCTGGAGACATGTACCCTGGTACATGGGTCTCATGACCTACACCAAAGTGTTTGGGTCATACTTATCTTATCTGATTCCCTCTCATCATACTCATGGATGAGATTATGGGCATGCTCTAAACTAAGATATCTTTTACTTACGATTTTTATCTAATTGTGGCCACCATTATACAATAAGTCCTCCTGAATTGGTGTATCTACGCCCTGAATTGGTACCAAAGTACCCTGAATTGGCACTACATGCCTCTGAATGACACCAAGTTGTCTCTGAATTGGCGTAACTACGCCAAGCTTGGTACCAAAGTACCTCTGAATTGGAGTAAACACTCCTCTAAATTGGCAACAGATGCCTCTGAATCGTCTCGGGACTACTGAATGAGAACTTGTCATATAATGTCTTATGTGAAGGTTTCGACGTATTTATCTTAAGTCTAAAATTACTTATTTCTTAATCTGAACTGAAGCTGAATATTGATTGCTTTATTGAATTCTGAATCTAAACTTATCTTATATTAAAACTGAATATTGATAATTGAACTAATGAAACTGATTACAGAGTACTGAGCATGTACTAAATTCTAAATCTGAATCTGAATCTGAATCTTTTATTCTGAAATGATAAACTTAATCTAAAACTGAATGTGAATATAGATCTCAATTACTTCATAATTGAGATTGGGTCTAAACCCTTATCATGTATCTTTATTCATAATCTGGCTACTCACCCAAAGTGTAGTCTAAGTCTGAATCTAAATCTCTTATTCTTAAGTTCTAAACTGAATTCATTGCTGGATTTGAGCATGTATCTCATTATCTGGGTAAACTTTATTCTAAAACTCTTATTTGGTAAGATTAGTTCATTATACCAATTATATCATAAATGAGACTAATGTCTTATGAGAAAGGATCTGACATGAATATAGAAATACTAAGTATACAAAGTATCTTAAGTCAAGCTTATGAAAGTATCATAAGTACAACATATCAAAAAAATATCAATTCTGACAAGATGGTTCAATCCTTCTTATAAAATATGATGTTACCCTAAAACTTTGCATATGAACTTACATATTAAACATTAAATACCAAAATAGAAATATTATAAAATATTGTATTGTAACCTAATCATAACTTAATGTGTCATTATCTTATAATGCCATCATGAACTCATTTTTACAATACATTGTGTTCCCAAAAGTACATTTATCTTGAAAACTGGATCATGCCTTCATATGTTCAAAACTTGTATTCTCTCCTTGTACTTCACTTCTAGATATTACTCATTCTATAGAATTTGATTAACTATTTAGTTCTTGAATCTCTCTCTATATATAAGAAAACATGATTCAAATTGAAATCCTAATACATGGTTATACCTATATATATGAGAAATTATCAATATACTTATACTAAAATCTAAATACAAAGTTATTCCCAATCATGAACCAAGCATGACTACATTACTTGCATATCTTATTTTGCAATCTTGTCCATTAATTCTCATCATTTCTAAGAATTCTTATAGGAACATGATTATTTAACTTTCTCATGGACCTGGTCCATGAATAACAACCATTTGAGTAACATACTTCTATATGTGCATATGACGTTACATTATCATAGGGGTTCTTGCTTGAATACTTTAACATTTAAATCTTAGAACAATGAACTACATAATTGACAAAAGTCTTATCTAAGAGACATGTAAACATACTCAGCTAAAAAAATATGAGTACTCATGGGCATGAACCACTTACCTTTTGTGCTGATGATGTCCTTAACTTAGTCTTGATTTCTTGTTCCAAATCATAATCACCTGGATATAATCAAAGTTCTATAAGTCTAAGTACATGTTCCCTCTTTCTATTTTCAAACCCCCATCTTCCTAAGTATATATACCAACTTAGGGTTCTTATTTAGACTAAACATAACTTTAATCTAAAATCACCATGAAATCTTGACGTTGAAATAAAATAAAACTCATACTATATAATAAATATTATCTTTATACTCAAATAAGACATAAATCGTCTTTGCACTAATACGAACATATACTTCATATAATGAGAACAATTCTCAAATATAGTTACATACTCTAAACTTATTGACTCAATTAGGAAATCAAAGTAGAATACCATCACGATACTAATATCAGACCTAATTAGGCATGCATATAACACTTATTGTGTCAGGATAATCATTTATTATTCTTTCATAATGGCTACTCATCTAAAACTAAATACGAATATAATAGCACAAGAAACTTCATCAAATCTCCAAAAAAGTATTCATATAATGTAGGAAGATCATGTATTAAAATATCAGGTCATTTAAAAATCAGATCATGGGTGAAATACCCCAAATACCCTTATTAGGGTTTACATTAAAAACCTCATTAAAACTTCATATATGAAATATCAGGATCTGAATTAATGTTAAACATATCAAAATACACATTTAGTAAAATTTGTATGAATTTCTAAAGGCTTTTACTGTTTTTAATTGGCAAAACATCAAAACCATATAGTTTTATCTACCCAGAATATAATAAATAGAAGACATCAAAATCATACTCTAGAACTATAGGATAGTACACTCGAAGAGCTTTCTATTGATACCTTATATGCCCAAAAAGGATAATGAAATCTCAAGTTATGTTTTTTTGAATATGTTACCTCATCATCCATTCTTGGCCTTCGGAAGACGATCCAACAACTTAGGGGCATCAGCAATCCCCTCAGCCCAGGCAGATTCACCTTCTTCACCTGATGGAAAGGCGGTTTCTCCTCTGTTTCTCCGTAAGAATAGGGCGCCACACCCATTGCTTCTCATGGTGAAGCCCATGCTCTTGGTTGTTGAAAAGTCAGGCAGAGGTTGCCCTGGCCGTTGACACTCCTCCTCTTCATCTCCGTCCACTCTATGTTGGCTCAATGGCTACCAAATGACACTCCACCTAAACCCTAGAGCTACCTCTATCATGCTCCTCTTCATTCTTGTCTCTCTCTCTCTCGCTCTTGGTTTCAAGCAAAACCCTAGGATTGAAGTCGTTGGCCCCTCATAAATCAAAATCCAAGGCTTTTATAGCCTCCCATGCCCGCGATCATGGGTGCTCTATTCGCACCCTATAAATAGGGGTTGCGGCCTCCAGTCCGCGTGGACTGGGGTCGCCCCCCTTTTTTATTTTCTTTTTCTTCTTCTTTTTGATAAAACTCCAAATATTAGAATTATTTATACAACCCACTATACAGCTCAGTTTGACTTCAGATTTTGGAATAAATACTATATTATCATCAACTTCATATGAGCAAGATTTTAAGTAAAAACTAGCTGTACAAACACTCCAAACATATATTTTAAATAAAACATTATAATTACTAATTTAATTACCTAAGCCACTATATACATCAAAATCATATGGAATTTCTCCCACCATCTTATACTTTAATTATTATTCTATTAAAATATTTTGAGAATTCATTATGACCACAAAATACTTAATTCTCAATTTTTACTCCAAGGACCTATTTGTAAAACTTAATTTGTCCAATAGTGCTGGAATTGGGCTCTAGGGCACATGGCCCATCTCTTAGTATTTCAAAGAGTCCATGAGCTTAATTGTATTCCAAATCATGAAAATAAGTCTTCAATCAATATAATTTCTCAATTGAAGCTCATGTATGACACATGTGATCAATATTTCTTTAGTTACATAACATGAAGACCTAAGCTAAGTTTAAGGCTCAAGTCATGAACTGGACTCATCATATTATATGTTTGTCACATTATTGTTCATAGGAATAATTCATTTACATTCATATACAACCGACTACAATCATACACATTTAAGTCATTATGTGTGTATTGGTTGATCAGATGGCTTGTATTACACATTTTGTGAACTTAATTACATACCTAGCGATGGTTATGTTCATTATGTTCCTTGGCATGCCTTTACTACAAAACCCCACATTAAAGGCTTAATTTAGCTATGAAATTGAGGATCTTACAATTTTACCCACCTTAAAATAAATTTCATCCTTGAAATTTCTCTAGGCTACTACCCACCTTAGGGTTCTTCTTACCTCTTCATTTATTGTAAGGCACACTTATGTTCAAACTTTTTCATGAAAAGAGATATGTAATGTATTTTCATAAAAAAAAATTATGTGAGTATTATCTATTACCTTGGTCTATTTCTCAACTCATACTTAGGGTTTATGAAACTAAACTTGGCTCTATACTTAGGGCATCTACCTCAACCTTCTCATGAATTCCTAACATTAGGTATAGTTGACCGTCAAATCTTAGGTCTTCTAGGTATCTCCCACATTTCTAGATATGTGGTGATCAAGCACATACCCAGATATGTGAGATCATGTCATGCTATCTCTCACTAACCTACTAATACATGTGTCCCATACCACACAGACTACTAAGAAATGAGAGATGCATCAAAGTCTAGTGCTTATGACATTCCTCTTCAATTCTCAATTGGCTGGCCATAACCATTGAGAATGGAGAAGCAACGTCATTAGCTAGGGTTAGGTTGAAACTTGAGACCTAGAATAGGTAAACATCTATATATGACATCTATATTTATTCTAAGGTGAAAACTCTTAGTCATTCTAGGTCATTGTATCTTTCTTTAAGAATCTATCCATAAACCATAATCACTTATCTTCATCCTAGGGTGACTATGAGAATCATCTTTGCCTAGTGACCATTTACCAAATTGCTCTGATACCATATTGTAACACCCAAATTTTCATGAAACATGAGCGGAAGCAATGATTTTTTTAATATCTGGGAGTGTCACAAAAATGATTGTCATTCCAATTAAAGCAAATGAAACACTTTGCACTGAGTCAAATTGTTTCATACACAGTCCTTGATAAAAATAAAACTACAACTCATCTAATATGATCCGGTAACAAGATTAAGCATAAAAAGAGATGTCTAAGCTCTGGACCGCCTTGGTAGATGGAACCCCACTAGGCAAGCTAGAAAATCTCCTAGACCTTTACTTGTTCCTTTGATTCTCAGCTGCTCCAAATCCTGTGGACATCACATCCCCAACCATGCATTGGGAAAAACAATCATTAGAGTAAGTGACATGAGTATTCTAAAGGATACATTGCTAAAGAACTAAAATTGAATATAATAAACATGAACTTACATCAAATTGTGAGTAAACTGAAACATAAAGTATCTTATTTCTCAACCTGGATTCTTATCTTCCTACCTTACATTATTCTGGAGACATGTACCCTGGTACATGGGTCTCATGACCTACACCAAAGTGTTTGGGTCATACTTATCTTATCTGATTCCCTCTCATCATATTCATGGATGAGATTATGGGCATGCTCTAAACTAAGATATCTTTTACTTACGATTTTTATCTGATTGTGGCCACCATTATACAATAAGTCCTCCTGAATTGGCATATCTACGCCCTGAATTGGTACCGAAGTACCCTGAATTGGCACTACATGCCTCTGAATGACACCAAGGTGTCTCTGAATTGGCGTAACTACGCCCTGCTTGGTACTAGAGTACCTCTGAATTGGAGTAAACACTCCTCTGAATTGGAAACAGATGCCTCTGAATCGTCCCGGGACTACTGAATGAGGACTTATCATATAATGTCTTATGTGAAGGTTTCAACGTATTTATCTTAATTCTAAACTTACTTAATTCTTAATCTAAACTGAAGCTAAATACTGATTGCTTTATTGAATTCTGAATCTGAACTTATCTTATATTAAAACTGAATATTGATAATTGAACTTATCTGAAACAGATTATTGAGTATTGAGCATGTACTAAATTCTAAATCTAAATCTGAATCTGAATCTTTTATTCTGAAGTGATAAACTTAATCTAAAACTGAATGTAAATATGGATCTCAATTACTTCATAATTGAGATTGGGTCTAAAACCTTATCATGTATCTTTATTCAGAATCTGGCTACTCATCCAAACAATAGTCTAAGTCTGAATCTAAATCTCTTATTCTTAAGTTCTAAACTGAATTCATTGCTGGATTTGAGCATGTATCTCATTATCTGGGTAAACTTTATTCTAAAACTCTTATTTGGTAAGATTACTTCATTATACCAATTATATCATAAATGAGTCTGATGTCTTATGAGAAAGGATCTGACATGAATATTGAAATACTGAGTATACAAAGTATCTTAAGTCAAGCTTATGAAAGTATCATAAGTACAACATATCAAAAAAAATATCAATTCTGACAAGATGGTTCAATCCTTCTTATAAAATATGATGTTACCCTGAAACTTTGCATATGAACTTACATATTAAACCTTAAATACCAAAATAGAAATCTTATAAAATATTATATTGCAACCTAATCATAACTTAATGTGTCATTATCTTATAATGCCATCATGAACTCATTTTTACAATACATTGTGATCCCAAAAGTACATTTATCTTGAAAACTGGATCATGTCTTCATATGTTCAAAACTTGTATTCTCTCATTGTACTTCACTTCTAGATATTACTCATTCTATATAATTTGATTAACTATTTAGTTCTTGAATCTCTCGATATATAAGAAAACATGATTCAAATTGAAATCCTAATACAAGGTTATACCTATATATATGAGAAATTATCAATATACTTATACTAAAATCTAAATACAAAGTTATTCCCAATCATTTACCAAGCATGATTACATTACTTGCATATCTTATTTTGCAAGCTTGTCCATTAATTCTCATCATTTCTATGAATTCTTATAGGAACATGATTCTTTAACTTTCTCATGGACCTGGTCCATGAATAACAACCATTTGTGCAACATACTTCTATATGTGCATATGAATTTACATAATCACAGGGGTTCTTTCTTGAATACTTTAACATTAAAATCTTATAACAATGAACTGCATAATTTATGAAAGTCTTATCTAAGAGAAATGTAAACACACTGAGCTAAAAAAATATGAGTAATCATGGGGATGAACCACTTACCTTTTGTGCTAATGATGTCCTTAACTTAGTCTTGATTTCTTATTCCAAATCATAATCACTTGGATATAATCAAAGTTCTATAAGTCCAAGTACATGTTCCCTCTTTCTATTGTTAAATCTCAAACCCCTATCTTCCTAACTATATATACCAACTTAGGGTTCTTATTTAGACTAAACATAACTTTAATCTAAAATCACCGTAAAATGTTGGCGTTGAAATAAAATAAAACTCATACTATATAATAAATATTATCTTTATACTCAAATAAGACATAAATCATCTTATGCACTAATATAAACATATACTTCATATAATGAGAACAATTCTCAAACATAGTTACATATTCTAAACTTATTGACTCAATTAGGAAATCAAAGTAGAATACCATCACGTTACTAATATCGGACCTAATTAGGCATGCATATAACACTTATTGTGTGTCAGGATAATCATTTATTATTCTTTCATAATGGCTACTCATCTAAAACTAAATACTAATATAATAGCACAAGAAACTTCATCAAATCTCCAAAAAAGTATTCATATAATGTAGGAAGATCATTTAATAAAATATCAGGTCATTTAAAAATCAGATCATAGGTGAAATACCCAAAATACCCTTATTAGGGTTTACATTAAAAAACCTCATTAAAACTTCATATATGAAAGATCAAGATCTGAATTAATGTTAAACATATCAAAATACACATTCAGTAAAATTTGTATGAATTTATAAAGGCATTTACTATTTTTAATTGGAAAAACATCAAAATCATATAGTTTTGTCTACCTAGAATATAATAAATAGAATACATTAAAATAATACTTAGGAACTATTTTTATAGGATAGTACACTCGAAGTTCTTTCTATTGATACCTTATACACTCAGAAAGAATAATGAAATCTCAAGTTATGATTTTTTGAATATGTTGCCTCATCATACATTCTTGGCCTTCGAAAGACAATCCAACGGCTTAGGGGCATCAGAAATCCCCTCAGCCCAGGTGGATTCTCCTTCTTCACCCGATGAAAAGGGGGTTTTCCCTTGTTTCTGCATAAGAATAGGGTGCCGCGCCCATTGCTTCTCATGGTGAAGCCAATGCTCCTGGTTGTTGAAAAGTTAGGTAGACATTTCCCTAGCCGCCGACGCTCCTCCTCTTCATCTCCGTATACTCTATGTTGGCTCGATGGCTGCCAAACGATGCTCCACCTGAACCCTAGATCTTCTGGCATCATGCTCCTCTTCATACTTTTCTCTCTCTCTCTCGCTTTCAGTTTCAAGCAAAACCCTAGGATTTAAGTCGTTGGCCCCTCATAAATCAAAATCCAAGGCTTTTATATCCTCCCATGCCCGCGATCATGGGCGAGGGCCCCCTTTCATGGGTGCTCTATTTGCACCCTGTAAATAGGGGTTGCGGCCTCCGGTCCATGCGGACTGAGGTCGCCCCCCTTTTTTATTTTCTTTTTGTTCTTCTTTTGATAAAACTCCAAATATAAGAAATATTTATATAACCCACTCTACAATTAAGTTTGACTTCAGATTTTGGGGTAAATACTATATTATCATCAACTTTATATGAGCAAGATTTTAAGTAAAAACTAGCTATACAAACACTCCAAACATGTAATTTAAATAAAAACATTATAATTACTAATTTAATTACCTAAGCCACTATATACATCAAAATCTTTGAAATTTCTCCCACCATCTTATACTCTAATTATTATTCTACTAAAAATATTTTGAGCATTCATTATGACCACAAAATATTTAATTCTCAATTTGTACTCCAAGGACCTATTTGTAAAACTTAATTGGTCCAATAGGGCTGGAATTTGGCTCTAGGGCACATGGCCCATCCCTTAGTATTTCAAAGAGACCATTGTATTCCAAATCATGAAAATAAGTCTTCAATCAATATAATTTATCAATTGAAGCTCATGTATGACATATGTGATCAATATTTCTTTAGTTACATAACATGAAGACCTAAGCTAGGTTTAAGGCTCAAGTCATGAATTGGATTCCACGCACCCCACAACAAAATGGGATAGTGGAGAGGAAAAATTGATCTTTATAAGAAATGGCTAGAACAATGTTACTTGAACACAATACACCTAAAACTTTTTATGTTGAAGCAGTCAATACGTCATGTATTAAATAATGTAAGAATTCACTCCCATCTTAAGAAGACTCCTTATGAACTTTTTTTCAACAAGAAATCAAGAGTTGATTATTTTCATACTTTTGGTACACCCTGCTACATCTTAAATACAAAGGATGATAAAGATAAATTTGATCCTAAATCACATAATGAATTCTTCTTAGGATATTCAACTTCTAGTAAGGCATTTAGAATATATAATACCACATCTAGAAAAGTTGAAGAGTCAATTCATATCACAATTCATGAAATGATAACACATAATGCTAAAAATAAAATTGAAAACTTAAACGACATTACTCATCAAATTGAGGATCTAACCATATCTACAAAAGATGATCAAAATTCTGAATTTGAACAAAATAATGAGACACAACAACCTATTCCTATATTAATCAAGGACCATCCTCAAGACTTAATCATAGGAAATCCTTTTGATAATACAAAAACCTGATCATCATTTAGAGATGTTGCAAATATGGCATTTGTATCAATTGTTGAACCGAAAAAGGTAAATGAAGCTCTAAAGGATGAATATTGGATAATGGCTATGCAAGAACAACTAAATTAATTTACAAAAAATAACGTATGGGACTTAGTTCCTAAACCACAAGATAAAACCATTACTGGAACTAAGTGGGTTTTTCGAAACAAACTTAATGAAGTCGGGGAAGTAGTTAGAAACAAAGCTAGGTAGGTAGCTCAAGGATATAATCAACATGAAGGGATCGATTTTGATGAAACCTACACTCCCATGGCTAGACTTGGAGCTATATATTAGAATGTTATTAGCACTAGCTACCCACAAAGACATCAAACTATTCCAAATGGATGTAAAAAGTGCATTCCTAAATGGAATTATAGAAGAGGAAGTATATGTTGCTCAACTACCTGGATTTGGTATTCTTGACAAAATTGACCATGCATATAAACTTAAGAAATCTATCTATAGTCTAAAACAAACATCACAAAATTGGTATGAAAGACTTAAAAACTATCTATTTGATAATGGCTTCTCAATTGGAAAATTAGATTCTACACTATTTTCAAAACATACAAATCAGATTTTCTTATTGTTCAAATATATTTTGATGACATCATCTTTTGTTCTTCAAATGATTCCTTATGTAATCAATTTAGTGATACTATGCAAAAAGAGGTTGAAATGAGTCTCATGGGAGAATTAACATTTTTCCTTGGTTTTCAAATAAAACAAACGCTCGCCAGAATTTTTCTAAGCCAAACCACATAACTCTTAAAATGAATTGGCAAGGAAAATTGCAAACATGCTACCACTCCCATGGAAACCTCTGCCAAAATTAACAAGGATGAAGATAGTGAACCCATTGATGATTCGTTATATAGGGCCATGATTGGTAGTTTTCTATATTTGACCGCTTCTAGACCAGATATCATGTTTTCCATTGGGATTTGCACTACATTTCAATCAAAACCAATGCACTCTCATTTTCAAGCTGTCAAGAGGATCTTAAGATATATTCCTGATACTATTGAATATGATTTGTGGTATCCTAAAGTACAATCATTAGACTTTAAAGCTTACACTGATTCCGATTATGCTGGTTGTCAATTTGATAGCAAGAGCACAAGTGGTGGTTGTTTCTTACTAGGAAGAGCCTTAGTATCTTAGTTTAGTAAGAAACAAAATACAGTTGCCCCATCCACCACTGAAGCTGAATATGTGGCTGCTGGTTCATGTTGTGCTCAAGTACTCTATATGCAACAAGTTTTGAATGACTATGGCTTTTCATTTTCATCTACGCCAATTTTTTGTGATAATTCTAGTGCTATAAACTTGGCCCATATTCATATTTTACATAGTCATGCCAAGCATATTGAAATTAGACATCATTTCTTAAGAGATCATATTTCTAAAAATAATATATCTCTGCATCATGTTGATACTGAAGAGCAATTAGTGGATATCTTGACCAAACCTCTTCCTCTTGATCAATTTTTGTATATTAGAAAGAGGTTACTCATTGCTCTCCTAGAAGATGTATTCTTTGATATATGTGCTCAAGATTCTTAATTTTCTGACTTAAATTTCATGTTATTGTACAAAATTCTTGTACTATTTCTCTTGTTAGTCACAATAATTTATTAGCATAAACAAGCACATAAACAAGCTCAAATCAATTCAACAAAACTACTCATAGACTCTTGTTCAGTCAAAAATATTTTGGACCTAGAAGATTCTCAGTCGACAAAATTCTCATCCGAGTTCCACTCAGTGGAACCCTCGGCCGACAAAGCAATTTTGAAATAAGTTTTCTCTAGAAATTTCACAAATTGGAAATTTTTGCAAAAAGGCACCTCATTTGAAAAAAAATTCGACCGAATCCTCGTCGTAACAGTTAAAATTTTAAGTTTTAATGGTTGGATGAACTAGATGTTACGAGGAGTGTCAGAGAAGAGTCGTTGGGCCCTCATTTGAAGAAATCGTCGACCGAGAAGGTCCCTAATTTGTGATAAAAGGGACCCCAATACGCCCATTCTCTTCACACTTCAATTGCTTTCTTCTCCATCTCTTCTCTAGTGATCTTTATAGCTATTTTTAAGCAACACTCTTCCACTACCATCTCTACCTCTTCTTGTACCTCCATTTGTTCAAGATGGCCTCATATTCAACTCGTGGTGGGAAGAAGCAAGTTGCTACGAGGAAGGGAAGAATAGTCACTCCAGCCTTGAGCGTCATCAACAACATTCTCTTCAACGACGTTGATGCTGGAGAATGATACCTCAAACTTACCTCAAAAACCCCTCTTCCTCGATGATCGGTGGATACTGACAACTTCCTCACACTTCTTGATCTCCCCGAACTCTTCAAGGTGCAACATTTAATGGTGTTTATTACCCCATCCTTCCATTTTTAGTCCATCCAAGCTGTCAATGAGTTTTTTGCTAACCTCACTAGGGATTCCAATGAACCATTCTCCTTCACCTATATGTTTGATGGTCTATCTTTTCGCTTCTCTAAAAAAGACATCCTTAAAATGCTAGGTATAGATGAGGAGTATGGAGATTTCATAGACCTAACCATTGGAAACCCTATATCCAAATTCTCTACCGATGAAAATACCATTAACCTAGGAGACATAATTAAGGCCATTTTCCTTCCTAATACTTCATCTCATGAGAATAGTGGAACCTACTATGCTACATATCTAACCCCTGAAGCTAGGGTAGTAAACCTTATTATCTCCCATAACATCTACCTTAGAGAAAACAAAACTGAAATCCCATAATTGAGGATTTGTCTAATTTATGCTATCCTAGAAGGAATTCCTGTCAACTTCATTCGCATTATCCTATCAATATATTTGACTTCTCTGCAAATCCTCCCTATGCTGATTTTGTGTGCCAAATTATCCAATTTTTCCTTGATAAAAACCTAGAGGATTTAAATTACAAGTGTGATAGGCATCCTCAAAATCTTACCAAAAAAATGTAGATAAAATGGGACTTGAATTTGGGCACAAGAGAGCTAAAACTAAAGAAGAGACATCCACCAAAGCAAATCCTCCACCTCCTACTCCTCCTAGATACTCCATAAAAAAACTATCAAATGATGTTTGTTATCTCAAAGGGGATACCTATAATCTTGGGAGATAATTAGATTACAATCATCATGCCATGACCTACCTCAATCAAAGAATGCAAGCTTTGTCTCCCAATGTTCCCGACACATATCCATATACACTCTATCCCGGGAGTCTCTATCCTTTTAACCCTTCAATCCAATACACCCAAGTCCCACAACCACCTTCACATGATCTTTTCCATACCCAATACTCACCCATTCAACTTTAGGACATAGCTGCCCACTTCAGATTTGATTGGGCACCTACATTTCTGGTGGCATATGCTCTTACTAAGACGTGCACTTTATTGGCAAACACTTGTCAAGTGCTATGGTGATGCTCTATTTCTTGGGAAAGATCCTGAGGTTGATGTAATCTTGCAATCTTTCAAGTGATGATGTCCTATGTAGTGAGTAGTACAATTTATGTAATCATTTCTAGTGAATCTTATGTTGTTATCCTATGTTGTTATCAATAAAATTGAGCTTGTTTGTGTTCACTTGATGATGTTAATAAAAATCTATCTTGTGGCTTTCATTGGATATTTTCTATCACTTTGTTTTGCAACTTGTGTATCACATTGAGGGGGAGTAAAATGATTATATAGCTATCTTTTTGAAATGAAAAAGGGGGATAAATAATATAAAACAAAATGAATGAGTTTCATGTTCTCTTGGTTTAACATTAATTGATGCTACATTCCTTAAGAGATGGAACTGTGTTCCATATGTCATTAGGAATAATTAGCACACACTTTATGAAAACAAGAGAATATTCTCATCTCAGGTAAATTTTAGGTATGAAACTCATCTCATTTAAATTATATTGATTATATTTTACAAATGTTTATCATCTTCAAAAATGGGGAGATTTTTGGCTAAATTGGACATTAATATACCCTTTGTTTTGATGATGACAAACATTTCATAATCACTCATTGAAACACACACTTAGTAGGTGATTCAAAATTCTGAAACAGGGACACCTTCGGTCGAAAAACTTTTCGACTGAGACACACTCGATCAAAGTTTTTGTCAACCGAGAACCACCTCGGTCGAAATTGTGAGCACTGTTTAACAACTTACACAATTGTGGTCTAAAATAGTCTTCGATCGAAAATATTCTCGACCAAGAAAGCTTCGGTCTAAAGCTTGCGAACGTTAGACTGAGAGGTTGATAGTTGGGAGTTGAAAATAGACGTTGCAACACTTTTGCCTTAAACCCAAGCTCGTTCGAAGAAATTCTTGACCAAGACATAGTTTGGTCGACAGACTTGTCGACCGAGCAGGGTTCTAGATTGTTCTTTTCAAGCATGAACAAATTCACAATTGCTAGCCAACTAATGTACACCGAACGACTAATTAAGCAATAATAACACTCTAGAGACTCCCTAGAATGTCCCTAAGTACTTGCAAACTATTCCTATAAATAGGAGAGGTCTTAGGACACCTAAAGTACCTAATCTACACTTGATCATTCACTATTGAGAGCAACAAAGCTAAGATTCACTTGTTGTCTTCTTCCTTGTGCTCTAGAGTTGTACTATAGATACAATCTCTTAGCCTACACACATAGCCGCGTTCATCTTAAGTGAATAGGGCATTCTAACACTTTATATAGGATCAAAGTGCTACACTCAATTGTTGTATTTCCTTTTTCCAATCCCCCTTCACAGGTATAAGCTACTTTTTCTCCTTGGCTACTCCAAGATCATGGTAGCTGCTTGAGGGAGCTCGACTGAAGCTACTTCTTGGTGGAGAAGGCTTCTTCAAGAGGAGCTCGAGATTACTTCAAGGAAGGCTTCTTCAAGGGAGGTTGGAGATACTTCCAAAGGAAGGCTATCTCAAGCTGGTGGAGCTACTTCTAAGAGGAGAAGGCTGCGCAAGGTCTTGGAGTTACTTCAAATAAGGCTGCTTCAAGGAGGTTGAGGCTACTTCTAGGTGAAGGATACTTCAAGGAAGGTGATTGTATTTTATGGTAACATCCTTGTGTGGTAAACAAAATTGATCACTTTCAAAATCCCAATTGGAGACATTTGGGTAGTGGACTGACAACCTTTGAATTCAAAAGTTGGAACCACTCTAAACACACGTGTCTTCCTAGTTTCCTCCTCCTTCTTTGGTTGAGTGTTTTGATTATTTTTAAATCATAAAAAATCTCTATTCACTCCCTCTCTAGATCTTTCATCATTAAGACTTGGTTAAAGGTATGATGGATTAATGAGAGCATGACTTGGCTTAGTGAGCTACCTAATTTGACACCAACCTCTTGTGTAATTCTCTATTGTTGTTCTCTATAGATCCACCGCAAATGACATCACCATCGTCCTCTCTGGTTTCTGATAGGGACGATACCATAGTTGGTTCCTCCTCTGGTGTTTCATTCAATTTTGAGTTGCGCGGGCTTCTCCTCCTTGTGCTGGTTGGGTCTGGGGGTTTATTTCTATCTTTCTGTTTGGAGATACTGAGCCCAGACCTTTAAACCAACAAGGCCTTATCCTTGTTGTGTACGCCTTTGTGTGGATTATCCTTTCTCAGTCTGGTTGATATGGTCTCCTTATCCAACATGACCTCCCTTTCTCCCTTCCCCAGAACAACATCTGCCACTAGCCTTGTCTTTAATGATTGTGATGACTTCATCTACCTCCAGATTCACCACGGTATGCTTCTCACCCCCATCGGCTGGTTTAGTTTTCTCCAAGTCAGTGCCATTTCTCCCCGTAGTTCCAATGTTAGTGATGTCACCGAGCGCTATCCTCTCTGCCTCATAATTTCTCTACATTGATTGTGTTTTCTTCTTCCTCCAAACTTTTGTGGCCCATGTTGAACCCTCCACAATGACTTGCGATGGTGGTGTGTCGTCATTAGCCTCTCTACCTTCCTCCTCGACGCCTTGTAGTCATGCAAAACAGTTACTGGTGTGTTCCATAGCGCATGTTTGCACTGATCTCTGCCTCCTATTTGTTCCTCTGTGTTTTTGGGTTTGCCACTCATTTGAGCCTATCTCCCAATATGCTTGGTCAGTGACCTGATAAGCATCCTTGCTAATACTATTTGTAGTGTTGCCTTGTTCAACTTCTACATTGCACTATTTGGATGTGTGCCCTTCCTTTCCCACTTCACACAAGCCCATGGTAGACCTTCAAAGAAAAGTTTGTACTCCTCCCCATTGATTAAAATGGATGTCACCAAGTATTTTGACGTGTCTATCTCCATTGCAAGCCAAGCAAAGCAACTCCTGGATTTGTTTTCCGTATGTCTATCTACTTTAACCAAGCTACCCAGTGCCATGCCTATGTAATTGAACATAGTACGTATGTATAAATGTAATGGGAGGTTAATGATGCGGGTCCAAGTAACAATGAAGTTTGGTAACTCCTCCTTTGGTTGAAAATTTGGGTACCATTTCCACACGATAACATTGCCTCTAATTTTTTTCCAATGTCCTCCTACTAGGGCTGTGTCAATGTTGTGTTTACATGAAAGTTGCATGTAAACACAGAAATGACATCCATACGAGCCAAACATTGCCTCTGGACGTTGTGTCATGGGTAAGTTTTTCGTACATGAAGAACACAGAAATGACATCCATACGAGCCAAACATAATGCTTTATATTGCCGCATTTCTGGTATCCAGCAATTAGTTGAACCAGGATGAAACAAATCCTACAGTTTCGATAATCCAACTAAATCCAATAAAACAAACGTGCCCTACGTTGAAGGAGAGGCCAAGTTCTGGGACTGCGTGCATTACCATGCTTTTGTGCATTGATCTGTTCACCTCCTTCCCCACTCCACTTATGTACATTGTGTCATCCTCTGTCGAGCGCCTCCCACTCAAGACCGATTCTAGATGGACGGCCCTGGATACTCCTTTCTCTCTGCCCGGTTCAATCGCGACATCCTCCGGAACACCCACTTCGCTACAGATTCCCGGGATAGCACCGACATCACTCCTGGACTCCCCAAATAATGAAATTTTGAATAGAAAGGAATAAAGAAAAATCCAAAATAACAAAAATAATGTTTTGTCTTATTCCAACTTGGTTGCACCCTAGTAATTATTTACTGTATAAATCTGACTATATGCTATAGAAGAGTAAAAAAAGTAATATACATGGTCATATTTAATAAGTTTAGAAAATGAATTAAATAATTCTAAATGGAGAAAAATATTGTAAATGAATGCCTACAAATGTTTATATTCAATTCAGTTTGGCCATAGTGACTAATCTTGACAAGATTTGATGATTATTCTTAGTTACAATGATAAATGCCTAATATACATATTAATGGATAATACATATAAAAGTGAGAAGATTTGATTATAAATAAATTATAAATCAGGAAAATTCCATATATGGTTCTAAAGACTATTTTAAATTATAGAAAACCTAATTCGACTATAAATGACTCCCTCTATTTTAGCGAGTAATATTTTGACCTAATAAGTAATAAGATGATAATTGAATAAATTGAATTACAAAAGGGGGTCACCTCATGCCACCGCCTCAGTCCTCGGATGAGTGGCGGGAGATAAATCATTGGTGGTTCCCAGAGATCAAATTTTGATAAAAGTTCCATTGGAAGCCCTTGATCCAATCACTATCCCACCATTACCCAACTAACAAGGTGTTAATTGTTACATAATGTTTTAAACGATATACTGATTGGAAAAAAGGAAATAGAATAGTACATGTTTTCGTTAATGAGAATCTTTGACATTTTCTACCCTAAATGTTTGGACGTATAAATATTGATGGGTTTTGAATCTTACTAGATTAAATGTATGCATCAACATTAGACTGGTAAAGTATGCAAATAAACATACATGCATGTCCCATAAATAATAATATGGAATAATGAATGTTTGACATGGGATCATGACTACAATGAGTATGGCCCTAATAATACATTATGTTGATGGTGGGTCTTAGCTAAAAATTATAACAGCCAAACACACATATTAGGACCTTTTTGCATGAAGTGCAAAATGGTTATCTTACATAAGATAAAATTAATGACCTAAGAAGATCAAAATAATTAAGTATACCTTGTTGAGAATCTAATCCCCTATAAATGGATATAGATATCTTCTTGGACAACTTATTGGAAAATAAATGTATCACTTGGAACCAACTAGACATACTCCTATTTAAATGGAAACCACTTAGAGAATAATATTGTGGAACCTTTATATTTTGTAACTTAGAATCATATGGAATATTTCCTAAAGTAATCAATACACTACATGTATTGAATGAATTGAATGAAGGAATAAGTGACCACTATGGAACCTACGTCAAGAAATATAAAATAAAGATAATTTAGGACTATGTGAATGATCTAAAAAAAAGGAATAAAGCCTCAAATGTGAATCTTGACCTATAAATTTATAATTAGAAATGGGAATGACATGCAATATATAATATACCATATTGTGGTCCCTAAATAAAACAATATTGTATATGTGACCATGGATAACCATGTGCTACAAAATGTTTAACCTACTCTAGAATGGACATATGTATGCAATAACTACACTGGGAACATAAAATACACTAAATGGGCAATATGTTCGCTTACTAAATCTTAAATAAAGAGTATGATGAATCCTTAAAACATGATGTGGTGGTTGTTTGTATGATAAGATAATAACATACATAAACAAGTAACATTGATGATAAAGATACATATGTTTAATCTAAATAGAAATCCTATATTACAGATAATGGGAAAACTATGATAATCCAAGGTGGGAAATAAAAACCAATATGAAAAATGAACCAATTGTTGATTCCAAGTCAAATGATAACCCTATTGGGCTATACCTTGTGGGTTCAACTTCTCAGATCCCTAATATAGTTGTGCAATATATGGAGATTTGGATAAACTAAGATAATGAATTCTTAATAAATACACATTCATACCATTTTTATTGCAGGTCTTAGTTTAGATTTATCTATTTCACACCGTTGATTTCCCATTTTTAGCTTGAATCAATATAGATTTCTTTTATTTGCAAATATAAGGTTTAAATGAAAATTGTAGATCTTTTATAGGGAAACACACTCATCTAGTCCAAGGGATCTTGACCCATATCATATCTCACCTCATGTTTGGAGGTGATTGAAGGATGAAAGGCAACACCAACCATGATCTAAAAGTCAGTCGATCGACTAGTATCACTAGTAGGTCGGTTGACTGATCCACATGAGGAGTGCCCCAAGTAGCAAGTTGATATATTGACTCACCAAGTGAATCACTCAACCTGTTTGGGACAAGATGTTATAGAATGTACTAATTTACCTATGACCCATACGTCGATCAACTGGAAACCCAGTCACTCGACCCAAAAATTAGCATATTTTCACCGAGAAAGGCCATTCATTTGACATGCCCAATGAGCTGACTGACAAAACAATTCAGAGGCACCCATCATCAACCAACCAATCAATTGGCTATTCTAGTCAGTCAATTGGAAATTCAACAAGAGTGAGCAAGCTAAAGCTAACTGATCAACTCATGCACAAGTCGGTTGATTGGGAGTCTACACACAAAGCCACTTAAAGACTAGCTGATCAATGTAGAATCATTACTTAATCAATCAGTAACACATACTATTTCAAGAAGGTGTCACTGGCCCATCTAAAGTTATATTTGGTGGGAGTGGAGGCACCCCTATATAAGAGAATTGTACCCTACCAACAATGGGTAATTATTTTATGTTCTAATACATTTCCTAGTGTAAGGAGCCAAGGGGAGAAGAACCATTATCTTCTTCATGGACATCACCAAATCTTCTACTGCAAAAGAGAGGACCTATTTCAGATATCACTAGCCTATTTTTCTCCATATTCTATGATATGGTATTCTCACTTATTCTTATATTGAAGTTATTCCCATGAAATGAGTGAGCAATTTTCTTGCAAGGACTAATGGAGTAGGTTCATCACCCACATTTCATTTTAACACTAATAAAACTTCTCTTTATGGATATTTAGATTCCATCAAAATCATTTATTTCTATTTTTTTGACTTGATCAATAAACTGTAGTGCAATTTTGAACTTTGGTGTCACTTTTATTGATGTCGATTTCTAGAGAAAATTGATACTACAGGCCTATAGAGTCAGTTGGTAAAACACAAACTTCACAATTGGTCAAATCTTTTTTATTAAGAAAAAACACGAGAATCATTTTTACTATAACGTAAGTTTCTTTGTGAAGAGCCTACGTATAAGATAGCCCACATAATTAAAATTTTTAGTTTTATTTGACATAGGCCTATTGTTTCAGATGTAAAAAACCGATGAAAAAGCCATTCATGTGAAATAAATTTTGCCTCCAAAATGACTCTGTCATCAATTTCTAATATAGAAACTGAAGCTGTAGGTGAAGCACACTGCCAAAAGTTTTTCCTCCAAACATTCTGTGTTGACTATTTTTTTGTTGTAAAAGAACCGACAACAATGGGTTGCCACCATGTTCTATGACATCAGTTTTTTGCTGGAAACCGATGACTAAAGTCTTAGCAAGGTTGGTATTTTGTATTAGGGATATGTACATGGAGTTAGTTTTTTGGCAACTGATAAAATAGAATAAACTATGTCGTCAGTTTTTAACTAGAAAACAATGACTAAGTCTTAGTAAGGTTGGTGTTTTTTCATGAGGGATAAGTACATGTAGTGTAAGTTTTAGTTTGGAAATCGATGACATAGATTTACAAATGGAGTCGATTTTTTGGTAGCAACTGAAGACTAAAGTCTTAGCAAAGTTGGATTTTTTATATTAGGGATAAGGACATGTGTCTTAGGGATTTTGGTGATAAACTATAGAGGTTGGCCTATGGTATTGGTTTTTGAATACAAATGGCAAATAAAGTCTTAGTCATCAGTTTTCTACAACAACCAATGACTAAGTCTTTACTTAGCAACACCCGTGAAATAGGCCTTCCCCCATTATCTGTTTCATTGTGTGTCGACTTTCTTCCTCACTATGGAGATTTTCTGTTTCTATTCAGCTACTGTACCACCTTTGCCATCACTGTTCGCCATTGATGTGCTGCCATTTCTTTGTTACTCCTGCTTCTTTGCAACTACTACCACTTCTCTGTCATCGAATGTTCTACTGATCACCACCACCAGTTTGATAGTTTCTGCTCACTACCTCCACTTCCGTTCCTCCACCTCCTCCAATGGACACTGTGTTGGATGCTTCACAACCCACCACTAGCTCAACCACCAGCCCACCAGCAGCCAAGTAGTTTTCTTTTTTTATTTTTATTTCTCTATTGTGCTACTGTTGTTGACTCTAATCCACATTTATATGTTGTTTGGAATTTAAATGTATGATCCAATTAATGTTGTAATGTTACTCCTATTTGACATCAAACCTCACTAATCATAAATTTAGTAATTTTGTGCCCCTATTTAGCATAATAATCATCCCCTTATCCTCTTTTGCTAGGTTTATGGCAGATAGCACTTAAATCATGAATATGATAGAATTATGGTGATGCATGACCACATTTGAATCAAATAATACTTTGACCTGACTAGTGTGTCTACTATTTTGGATCCTTAAATCAATAAATATGTGATGCTTTGTGAACTTAGTGTCTAAGATCTATCCCTTTTGTGATATAAGGAGATTTGTGTATCTTATTAACTCACAACTAATCTAATTATCATGTAATATCCTCAATTTTGTGAAATTGAATTTATTAAATATAAGGCATAAATCGATAAATCTTTTCCATAATGGTATTATTGATGGAATAATAATATTAAACCATTTTGTGGCATGGGTGCAACCCATGGACCAAGTGAGGCTTGTGAGACTATATGCTTTGCAAATATGTCCTTGGGGCACAAGTTAAAGAAACAAGAGATTTTATGCATAAATAAAATAACAATGGCTTTATGAATTGTTGAATAATAGAATTAAGGAATGTTAAACAAGTTTCCAAAAGAAAATAAGGTACAAGGTGTTTTGGATAATTAAAAAATTAATTACCTAGACAGTTTGGCAACACATGTTTTGAGACAGATTAGTATTATTGTGATCTAAGCCTCGCATACTTAAAAATAATAAGGAAAGGAAGAGAATTATAGAAATTGGGAGAAAAAGGATATTCCTTAAGATAATGGTATTGTTTTAAATATGTGGTCAAAAAGGAGCAAGTTTCATATGGGAAAGACATCCTAATAAATCCCAATTGCCAAATATAACTTGGAAAAAGTTTTAGGGAGTTTACTTGAAACAAGAATAATTAATATATCAAAGAGAGAGGTAGAAGAATAATCTAGAATTCATGATCATATTAATAACTAAAGTGATATGTACATATGTGCTTTTCCATAATGTCTTATTGTTGTCAAATCATAGTCGTAATAGTAACATGGTAGTATCTTCTAGTGACTTTGGAAATTATAAGAGCAAAATCCAAGGAGTAAGGAGAATGTGTTTAATTACTTCCTAAAACATGATTCCTTGCTCTAATATTTTGGTGCCTAATATTTAAGTAAAAAAGGGAATCTTATATTAATTGGGAAGTAGGTGGTTATGTGTTTGATTTTATGTCTAGGAAAAAGGAAAGAAGAGAAAGTGAGAAGGGAAGTGCAAGAGGATATCTATATATACATGTGGGGTTCACATGGAGCACAATTAAGACAACATTGTCTTCTCCCTCTCCTTCACATCTTTCTATACATCCCTCAACACCGACCCATACCCCTCTCTAGCTTCATCTAGGGTTTGCCTCGCTCCACCAGGAAGTGGGTGGCTCACCATTATCATGGATGAATCTTTAGCGGTATGTACATTCTCACGATAAGAGAACACATTGTAGATGCCTAGAGAGATCATCCGGGCACCAATATAGGGCACAAGGAACTCCGTACTCTATAGAGGGAGATTGTTTGGGCCTACGCTATGTGCCAGAGCAGAGCGGCCGCCCAACCCAAGGTTCCTCACCGCCGACAACTTGGGAATGAGAGACTAGATCTCAGACCATAATTTGGAGTTCATGTACTCCTAAAACTAGCACACGAACTCTATGAAGACTCCCTGATGCCTCAAATTTCCTCATGAGGCAAGAAAGTAATCTCAGCATGTAGGCAAACCTCTGATCGAGCATAGTACTAAGTCAGAGTAGGGTTCTGTCTAGCCAACCTAGGCTACTCCCTGCTCAGCCGAGAGTATCGATGGGTCTAATGGGACCTCGTAGAGGTGGGTGGGGCCTTTCTTGATGCTCTTCTACCCGAGAGAAAGGAGTCAACAAATGGGTTGACACAACAAGACTGTCCCACAATGCTGAGTCATGAAAGGGGAGGGGGAGATGCGAGGGAAAAAGAAAGGAAAATGGCAAATCACTTTTATACCCTGGGGTGTGTTCCTAGAGAGTAGGGGCTCACAGGTCCACTCATTAAAACTCATTCGGCCACCATCATGGAAATCAAGTGAGTAAGTTTTTCGACATATCAATCTCTTATTGGCTCATATTATCATAACTTGAAACAATTCTAGGAAATAATCGGTAGAACATAATATGTTGAGTTATGTATCAATTTTATATAAAAAAAGAGGAATGAAACTAAAATATAATGGAGAATAAATTATGCTTCCTATTATAAAAGAAAGGCTAATATGTGTCTAAGTGATGAATAATGCATAGATACCTTAGCATCTGAAATTAAAATATTGAAAGCATTTGAAAGCCTTCTTTTGTGTTATTATCTGATGTTGTTGGACATAATGAGAATCTAGGATGAGCATGATCATAATGATGATAAATTGGGTTTCTAATGTGGATTATTATGCATATGAAGAATTATGGGTAAAGATCCTAACTTGCCATGTTGTTAATGAACTTAATTGGATCCAAGTATTTATAATTAAACTAAGTGGTAGATTTGATAATCATGACTACACCTAATATGCATTAGGGTTCTTAAGTCATAAAAATAATGAACATGGGGATTAAGGTTTGGAAGCATAATTCTAATGATAACCCGATATCCAAGAAACCTAAACCCTAGATTAGGACCGATTACGATTAATGTAATTAATGTGATGGTGACACTTTAGGATTTAGATACATGTAGATTAAATGTTGATTGCTTGGATCTATTGATTGGATTGATTGAATTTTCATGAAGTATAATTGTATAATATGTATGGTTAACCATTAAGGTACATAGTCATGCTTATGAGTAGCTACATTAGTTTGCTGATGTTTGCGAAGTGTTTCTCGAGGATTGAAAAACTAAATTGTTGGATGTTTATATACATTTTGTTCAATTATAATGCCACTATGAGTATCACATAAAGAAGATTATGTGAAGAAAATGCCATCTCTTATTTGCAAATATTTGATGGAATATATAATTTATGTACTTGCACACTTTTGCATGCATGCACCCCAGGTACACAGTATATTTTGATATGTTGATTTTTTTAATAAAGCCAGGAGGTACTCTTATTCATCCTACCCTCCTTGTGTAGGAAAATCAGCAAAAACAATACAACTCCTGCTTATAAAATGCATTTATATTCCTTAACAAATAACAATGATGGATACCCTCCCCAGAAAAAAACATAAAGCACCCCATCAACACAACCAACGTTCTCTACAACATCCTATCTACTCAATATGACATAGGGGACAACATTCTTCTCTAGGATAGTGATACCCCTAATCTTCATTGGAAGGTTTTTTCTGATGTGAGCATCTAAAGGACTCATTCCTATGGCTACCACATATATATGCTTAACTCCTTAGGTATAGAATTCACCACCTTGTGCACCAAAGAGCAAATAATTGCATAATCCATCATTTCCTTTCTAAGTTCTAAGGAGTCGCTCTCCTTGGTTCCTGGGCTCTCTAAAAAAGTATGTCAAACACCTGCTCATCATCTATCTCAATGTTTGAAACCATCAAGTTGTGGAGATCTGCAAATCTCAGGCCCACCATGCACTCATGGATATAAGCCAATGTGTGATCAGTAGTCTTCAGCCATGTTCTAAAAGCCATACAGATAAAAGCATTTTTATTGCAAATGACTCCAGCCATCCATCTCCTCATAAAACCATTAGAATATCTACTTCTCCCAATGGTGATATTCATCTTTAGATTTTCCATGTCCGATGGGGACCATATGGTAAGATATATCTTCTTCAGTGTGGAACATAGTTCATCTATGTGCGCCTCCTTGAGCACCACATAGAACTCCAACCTCTCGATATGAAGAAAGGATTTATCCTTCATCATCTTGTTAATGCAGAAAATGATCATCTCCCATTCCACCTCATAAGACATGGTTTTGTGCCCAAATCTTGCTGAGCATCTGATACGCCATATGCTCAATGGAATAAGGAGGGCTAGCCAACAAGACAACCATTCCTTAGCAGAAGTAGATCGTCCATTCTTGCATCTAATGAGAAGGGATTGGAAATCTGTAGGTGGTTGTTCACTTGTTGTGGAGTAGTGCCTTTGCCAAAAGAAGCAGGCAGTCTGATTGGAGAAAATTAGGTGTGTAGAATCTTCAATTTGTGGCTCATTGTTGTAGTAGGAGCATCTAGAGACTAGTGGAACCTGGCACCTCCTAATCCAATCATCAGTAGGAGCGTCCCATTTTATAAACTTCCAAAGGATAGCACTAGCTTTAGGAGCATCAAGGTTCCAAATGCGATCAAGATTGGTGTCAGTTTATGTCTCCTCCCTGAGTATCCTCTTGACTGTGCTCATTGTAAACCTTCCCCTTGGGTCTGGGGACCAAATGATCCTATCCTGCATATCAGATATAATTACATTAGCCTCCTTGATCAAGTCT
Source organism: Alisma plantago-aquatica (assembly GCA_963693085.1). Taxonomy (NCBI): domain Eukaryota; kingdom Viridiplantae; phylum Streptophyta; class Magnoliopsida; order Alismatales; family Alismataceae; genus Alisma; species Alisma plantago-aquatica. The sequence goes on from OY856412.1 coordinate 795,677,394, forward strand.
AGACCGTGCTCATCTACAATTTGCCTCAGAGCTTCCCAATCCCATCCACTTCCTTCAATCCAGAAATCATGTACATGAAAATCATGACTTCGATCGCTAGTGTGGAGTGCATAATTTTCCAATCTAACCTCACACCACAGTGAATCCCAAAAGGCTATATCCCCTCTCCCAATAAGCCACCTAAAATAAGAGCATATCCTAGGAAAAATCATCCACACTTTTTCATAGAAGGGTGATGGTGAGGATCTCAGCTTCAGGAGGGGTGGGTATAACCCAGATCTATTGTAATGTCGACCAGAGTACTTAGCACTACAAATGGATGCCCACAAGGACTCACCCGTGAAAATTCCCAGCCTGCTTTGGCTGTAAAGGCGAGGTTGATAGATTGGATAGAATGGAATCCTAGTCCTCCTTGTTCCATAGGTGTTGCCACCCTCTTCCAACTAAGCCAACCCCTTCATGAATGATTGGATCAATCATCCCAAAGGAAGTGGGACATAGAGGCTTCAATTCTTTTCACTACCCCCACTAGGATTCCACCAGCCTCCGCTTCATATATAGTGGAGGATGTAAGCACATGATTTATTAGAATATGACGTCCAGCAAAAGAGACAAGTTTTTCCTTCCAATCTGTGATCTTGTTATTAACCTTAGTAAAAAGAAACTCAAAATCTTGAACTCTGGTTCTACCCACATAGACTGGAATGCCCAGGTATATAAAAGAAGTGGAAGCATTCTCAACATTATTTCACAACATTTTAGGTACATGGTTGATAAGATGATATCAATATATAATGGATAGATGAACCAAATTCAAGACATTAAACAAGGAATTAGATAGATACTTATTATCATATAATTCTCATATGCACAATTTTGATGATGTAAAGTTACGTAAGTTCTAGAGGAACATCTTGTAAACAATATAATTGAATTAACAAAAATTATTTATTGTATTTGTTATTTTATAAACGTAGATCCTTGGGAAAAATTTGGGTAATCGTTCTCATCTTTTTGTCCTTCCTTAATTGGGGGTTTCCAAAAAGTGAGTTCGCTACATTTGGTTTATATATATATATATATATATATATATATATATATATATATATATAATCCTAGTCCTAGTCACCCAATGGATTGTTAGGGTTTTAAAAATATTAAGTAGTGATATCATCATTGGACATCTAACATTCATCTTTAATAACATAGGTCTAATTTTATCTTGGGCGTATATATGTCTGCGGTTTTTATTATGCATTCTTTCAACTCAGTTTTTGTAATGACATTCTCTCCTATTGTATGTGAATCAAAATTATACCTAACATTATAATTAACATGTACGTTAGTGTGTATGTACAATTTATCATATAATTCTTGAACATGCCATAAATTCAAATATGTTGTACATAGGTACTTGAAGTAGATTCCAATGTAACCAACATCTCATCTTATAATAATGCATGCTTATACATATGTTTATATTTCCTTTGGTGAAAAATGATCAATATAGATAAGTATGTACCCTAGATCCATATGTATTACTAATTCCCAACTCATGCTTATATATGTTGATGTGTATCTAGGGAATGTATAAAGGGATAAGATCACATTATGTTCTATTACTTACAACCATTGAAATTGTGAGCTACAACTTAAAATTTATTAGCTCATATACATATATGTAAACACATACTCATATGAAAGATACTAAGTTAAAAGATCAATCAGTATGGTTACTTTCTGATTAGAATTTATATGACTTACTAGTTATTTATATGAACCACACTGCAATATGATTATTAATCAAGGTGATCCATATAATTAGTTTCTTTAGGTTTAAGATCACAATCCCCATATGTTTGTCATGATTAATAGGAAGACTTTGAATATGAAAATATTGTACTGGAACTAACCTTAGGCGGTAGGCATTGATCATTCATCAACACATGTTCTTCTTAGCGTACGGTTGCCAATGTGAATGAGATCTATATTCTTATTATCTTAGTTGGTTTCACTTTTTCATCATAAGTTAAGTATCAAAATATTGGTATGTGGAAAAGAATGCAAACCTTGGGTAACTGGAAGCAAATGGATCTGTGATGATCAGTTTGTGGGTAGACATTGAATTCATCCCAAGGTAATCCTCCATATCCCCAAGTGGTACCTCACAATGGGAAGGGGGAATGATCCTCATCTCTTTGACATTCAAGCTCTGGAGTAGAGGTGACTAAGTGGTTCGAAGGGTTTACAATTTCATTGTTTGTTCTGAGCACAACAACTAATCAGACTGTGAGGAGACAATGACCAGTTAGGAGGCTAGTCGTGATCTATGGCTGGTGGTTGTAGATGTCCAGGTTTCAGCAGTAGATTAGATCTTTAAAATATTCAGATTTGATTGTAGGTCTCTACTAAGGATGTGACTCTATGATGATGGGAATCAGTCTAGGTGTAGAGGGTGTTTTGTCTTTTTTCATTATGCCATCTTAGTTACATTGTGTTGGATACGACGCTGGGAGCACATACACTACAGATCGCATGCCTTTAGCACTGTGATGGTGGAGGTGGAACCTAGTTCATAGATGATAGGGAATGCAACATAGAGGGGTGCCAAGGAAAGATGAAAGTTGGGAGGGGCGCATATGGCGACACACTGGTTGTTGGTGATCAACACTGTTGTGGCTCTGTGATGATGTTAGATGGAAAGGGGCACCTACAATAGGAGGTGTCTCTTCTTCCTCAGCCTCAACGTGAAGCGGTTCAAAGAGTGGATGAATGGTGACAACCAAGGTTCTGCACTGTCAAAGGTTGGCTAGTGGGGTATCATTGATCTATTGTGGTGTTGGATGCATGCACACTATGTCCATGACAACACATGGTAGCGTTTACTGTTGTCACGTAAGTGGGGTGCAAGGGAAGAGGAAAACAAATCCTCTAGGGCTAGGATAGGAGAGGAACGTTGGTCATCAACTCAGATACTAGAAGCATCATTTGGGTACTAGGAGGTCTTCCTTTGATCATTGTAGCACGCGGTAGTCATCTTACTGCAACAATACTAGTGCAAAGAGAGGGTAGACTGAAGAGAGATATGGGGAGATGTGGATGCATGGTGGGCTTGAAGTATTTCAGGGGTGTAAACCCCATCCACAATGGCCTGGTGTGTCACTACCATCAACCACTTTGGGTTCCAGTCTTCACTTACTGCAAAGGAGGTTGGGTGCAGATCTGAGAGGGTGTGGCGGCACTGAGATGGAGAAGGATAGAGGTAGTCCTTTTGGTGGTAGAGTTGTAGGGTAGTGGTCTGCGTTTTAGGTAAGGAAGAGGAAAGGAGGAGGTGGCATCTCCTAGTGATGAAAGCTCATCTAAACAGTGCTTGGCATGACTGATGTAGGGTGATTATATGGATGGCGACTAGGGTTCTTGGCAATTGGCACTACTGTGAGAGAAGGAAGGATGGGGGAACAGAAGTAGGAGAGGTGGGCGAAGAGGAAAAGGAGGAGTAAGAGAGAGAACGACCATTACACAACCATTACAAGATCTGCACCCAACACAAGAAATGTGGGTGAAAGACCATGACTAGGGGAAGGAGACGTTACGAGGAGTTAACTAATCAATACGTTAATTTTAATTTAAAACATTTATATTAGAGTTTGTATGTTCAACCAACTAATTAGGAGGGTAAGGAAAGTCCAATTAACTTAAAAATAACTACTTGTAGTAATTAGGGCATGTGGAATTTGATTTTGGCCTCAAATTTATCTTTTGGAAGCGTCTACTAGTATATTTCACTACTTGCATTTTAAGTATTCATTTAATGTACTAATTTCCTTTAATGACACTAATGTGTCACAATATCTTAAAGTTCATTTAATTTCTTCATCCCTTACATGTACTAGTATTACAGAGGATCAAGATATATTATTAGGACATTAGTACATCAACTCTATTATTTCTTTTTATTATGATTATTTTACATTTAAACCCTTCATGTAATGTAATTTTGTGTAGCATATTGAAACTAAGTTTCAACTCATAATATAATTTTTTGGAAACAATGTTTATTTTATTTTTACAAAATGGTTCTAAGGAAAGAGGAGAGATGAGTAAGATACCCAGAGTTGGGTATGTTACAACACTCCACCCATTGAAGAGGATTTTGTCCCCAAAATCCACCAAGCTATAGCCCAACATACCAAGCTATAATTTCTAACAAATAATAAGTTTTTATTTCACTAGATAGAGTTAATGTAGTGAGTCCTAGCATAACACATCCTCATCACACATATATACAAAACCCAACATGATCATATTTTATCCATTTATCAAGTCTTTGTTATCTTCTCATATTGTGTTATGGTCTAGGGAAATTACACTAGGATTGAGGACTAACAATTTTAATTTGTTATGGCTACCTACCTATTTAAGGAGGTCTCTCCATCCTACTATTGTGATGTTCGGTATCCCTCCCATGATTAGTCTCTATAAGTACATTTACCTTTAGAGTCATTCATATAAAAACTACCAATATTATGGACTAACTTCATTGGGAACAAGAACCTCAACATATCACACCATTATTACTATCATCATTATCACTTTTTTTTACCGAAGTAACGTTTATGATGGCATAATTAGTAATAATTACCCACTATCTTGATTTGGCGGTGCCTATAATTGTGGCGTTATTACTAAACGTTGACCATGATTTTCCCATTCTAATACTGCTAGTTTCAACTATTCATTAAATTAAGTTACATACTCGAGTGTATAAGGCCCCACCCCTTAAAAGGACCTTCCTAACCATACATAGATTCAAGAGGGGTATCTGACTAGATTATAGCTATTATATTTATTCTTTTTCCTATTAAATCCTATATCACACTTATGCTTAGGGTTAGAGGGTTGCACATGCACATCAAAAATTCATTTGCTAAAGGGCCTATTTACTACTCAAACTTTCTTGTGTTGGTGACCTAGTTCCAAAAACATCGATGAAATCTCAAGTTTTTTGTGTTAATAATTTAATAATGAAAATAAGTTTGATGATGAAAACCTTACGATGGAAATTTGAAATGGTGCCAAAATTAATTAAGAACCAAGCCAACCACTTCCTACCACAGAAAACATATACTGTCACCTTGACATCACTTCATCTTCACAAAAGGGGCTTCTCTACACACATTACCAAGAAATACTTCAACCATATCCAAATTCTTGTTGAGAGGATATAGGTTTCTTCTAGCAACAATCACTTCTAGTAGGTCCTACTAGGCATGACCTCTATTATTCCACCATTCTCTTAGTCATGATTTAGGCCATCACCTCCCAAAACATAATCTATTTATAAGATCGTGTGACCATAATAAGAAGATATTAGGGTCTCTACTTCCCTAGTTGGTTTACATCCATGGTGTAAATACAAGCCCATGCAAACTAGCTAGTCAAACTATTCTTCATCTCACACATAAGATAAACTAATTACAAGGTGGTGATGAGAGAGTGGTCAACTCTTTAAGGATCAACCCTAGATGTACCTACCTCTCATAACCTCAGTGTCGGTGTACATCTAAATGTTTCAAGAAAAAGAGTACCCACTATAGCTTCCAAACCTGATCATGCCTATATATCCTCAAGGAAAAAAATATAGCACAAAGGTTTATTATGTGACCCAAGTAAATGATCATTCCTTTATAGGACAAGGGAGATAACATAATCCCTATCTTATGGGTATGTGAGGGATGAAATCCCAAGGATGTTTACTTGAAACCTATATTTTCCTTCAACAACCCTCATTTATGAGATTATACAAGTGCACCTAGGATAGTATCCAACCCTTAGATGGCGAGTTTCAAGCAATAACTTCATGATGCAGGAAAGACAAGCCTAAGCTTGGAGAATTTAATTCATTTCATCATGTATTATCATAGAACATCTCAAAATAAAAAACTCATGTCAATACACTAAGTTTGTATCCAAGCATGCTCAGTCCACATAATGTGTGTATCATAGGCATGTAAGAAAACAACAAAAGCAAAAGGTTTAGTGACTTGCTATAGGGTTACACACAATTATGTGAGTTCCAGTCAACCCACTCTTTATAGTATATGATTTCTCCTCCCCTAATGTGGGAGGTAGAGACTACTTCGTAGGAGAGTCAACATTTAAGTGTAGAAATCTATACCTCTATAGAGAGGGTAGGGTTGATGAAGGTTTACCCATAACTATGTCAATGCCCTAGGCAGTTTGAGATATATATCACTAAGTTGGCCAAGGGTTGAAACCCTATTCAATAATTCTCGACTCAGGTTTAGGTATGAAAACAAACTCTAAAAGGCCATCTACCTACTAAGGAACATTCTAGGATAACTTGAAATAGTCTAGTTACTGACTGCTTAGGCTCTGATACCATTTTGTAAGGAGTGGGACCCGATAATGGGCCCACTCAATGGTACAAACATGAGCCATGAAATGTTTAAGCAGTTGAAAACATAACTATTACAAAGTTACAAAATGTTTCAATGTACGAAATTTCTCACCCTAAAGGTGGTACATAAAATGGAAAGGTTACATCCAATTACACATAAGCCCATATGCAGAGGATAACATGGCTATTTCAAGTTGTTCTCATTTCCACCAATTAGCTCACGATCATCTTGAGTCTCTGCCTTATAAAGCACCTACACCTAGGTGGAGGGAAAACCCAAGAAAAATAGGAAACAAAAGAGTATGAATCAGCTAAAGCTGAGTATGTACATTCAAAAATTTACCAGGGCATTATTTATTTCAAAAGTAAAGTAAGATGTTCCTATCAAAGAGGGGGGCATTAAAGCTAGGTAAGTTTCAATGAGAAGTAACAAGAGAAGGAATTTCCAAAAGAATGAGGCAATATAAGTAAAGCATTTAATAATGATTCTTGCCATAACCAATCATCGGTATCACAAAAAATATTTGCATGTAGATATATTGGACTAAAGTAATTATAGTAGGGCCACTACACCAATGAGTCATTGGCCTAAGTAAAATGGGTGGAAAAGCATACCCTAGGTAGAAAAGCACGCCTCTATATAAAGAAGGGTATAAAAGCATACCCTGGGCAGAAACACATACCCTAATGGTTACGCATAAGCGTCTACAATAGTTAAATCAACCAAATTACCTAACATGCATAAAAAGAGTTGCAAGATAGTTTACATTCACCATTCACATTTCCAAGCATAATAACCAAGCAAGTGGACTCATTGACCCAATTCAACATGATAACTATAATTTCAGAAGAATAAAAATAAGTTACAACCATGAGGATATGGCATTACAACAATTGGAATTAAGAACAAGTAACCAAGAGTTGTCTCATTATGGGAAAATTTAGTCATATAAATGCCAAGTTATAAATAGAGAGGAGTACATACCTTGTCTTCAAAACTAATGACTTATTAGTAGTTACATTTGGTCCCCAACTTGAGTATTAATCATCCTAGGAACAAATTATGTATGTCAGCCAAACCATAATATACATATGTATACACTCCTAGTGTGTGTGTGCGTATATATATATATATATATATATATATATATATATATATATATATATATATATCTTATCCCAGTCCTAGTCACCCAATGGATTGTTAGGGTTTGAAACATATTAAGTAATGATATGAGCATTGGACATTTAATATTCATCTCTGGTGACATAGGTCTAATTTTATCTTGGGCGTATATATGTGTGCAGTTCTTAATATGCATTCTTTCAACTCAAGTTTTGTAATGACATTCTCTCCCTATGTCATGTGAATCAAAATTATACTTAACATTATACTTAGCAAACATATTGGTGTATATGAACAATTTATCATCTAATTCTTGAATATGCCATAAATGCAAATATGTAGTACATAGGTACTTGAATTATATTCCAATGTTACCAACATCTCACCCACACTTATGCTTATAATAATGCATGCTTATACATATGTTTATATTTTACTTTGGTGAAAAATGATCAATATAAATAAGTATGTACCCTAGATCCATATGTATTACTAATTCCCAACTCATGCTTATATATGTTGATGCGTATCTAGGGAATGCATAAAGGGATAAGATCACATTATGTTCTATTATTAACAACCATTGAAATTGTGAGCTACAACTTAAAAATTATTAGTTCATATACATATATGTAAACACATACTCATATGCAAGATACTAAGTTAAAATATCAATCAGTATGGTTACTTTCTGATCATGATTTATATGACTTACTAGATATTTATATGAACCTCACTGTAATATGATTATTAATCAAGGTGATCCATATAAATAGTTTATTTAGGTTTAAGATCACAATCCCCATATGTTTGTCATGATTAATAGGAAGACTTTGAATATGCAAATATTGTATTGGAACTAACCTTAGGCGGTAGGCAATGATCATTCATCAACACAAGTTCCTGTTATCGCAAGGTTTCCAATGTGAATTAGATCTATATTCTTATTATCTTGGTTGGTTTCACTTTTCATCATAACTTAAGTATTGGAAGATTTGTATGTGGAAAAGAATGCAAACCTTGGGTAACTGGAAGTAGATGGATCTGTGGTAATTAGTTTGTGGGTAGACATTGAATTCATCCCAAGGTAATCCTCCATATCCCCAGGTGGTACCTCACGATGGGTAGGGGAAATGATCCTCATCTCTTTAAGATCCAGGCTCTAGAGTGGAGGTGATTAAGTGGTGCGAAGGGTTTACAAGTTCATCGTTTGTTCCGAGCACATCAACTAGTTAGGATGTGAGGAGGGAATGACCCGTTAGGAGGTAGATCGTGATCTATGACTAGTGGCTATAGATGTTCCAGTTTTAACAGAAAATTAGATCTTTGAAATCTTCAAATATGATTGTAGGTCTCTACTAAGGATGTGAGTCTATGATGATGGGAATCAGTCTAGGTGTAGAGGGTGGTTTTGTCTTCCTCACTATGCCCTCTTGGTTACATTGTGCCAAATACGACACTCAAAGCACATACACTACAGACCGCGTGCCTTAAACACCATGATGGTGGGGGTGGAACCTAGTTCATCGGTGGTAGGGAATGCAACATAGAGGGGTGCCAAAGAAAGAAGAAAGTAGGGAGGGGTGCAGATGGCGGCACACTGGTTGTTGGTGATTGACACTATTGCAAATCTGTGATGATGTTGGATGGATAGGGGCACCTGTGATAGGAGGCATCTCTTCTTCCTCAGCCTCAACATGGAGTGGCGCAAAGAGTGGATGAACGGTGACAGCCAGGGTTCTTCACTGTCAAAGGTTGTCTAGTAGAGGATAATGGATCCATTATGGTGCTGGATGCAAGAACACTGTGGCCATAATTGTACGTGGTAGCGTCTGCTACTGTCACAGAAGTGGGGTGCAAGGGAAGAGGGAAACAAATCCTCTAGGGCTAGGACATGACAGGAACATTGGTCGTGGACTTAAACACTGGAGGCATCTTTTGGGCACTAGGAGGTCCTCCTTTGATCATTGTAGTAGGCGGTAGTGATCTTGCTGCAACAACACTAGCACAGAGGGAGGGTAGACTGAAGAGAGATATGGGGATGTGGATGCATGGTGGGCTTCAAGTATTTCGGGGGTGTAAACCCCATCCATGATGGCCTGACGTTCCAATGTCATCAACCGCTTTGGGTTTCGATGTTCCCTTACTGCAACGGAGGTTGGACACAGATCTGAGAGGGTGTGGCAGTGCTGAGATGGAGAAGGACAGAGGCAGTCCTTTTGGAAATGGTGTTGTAGGGAAGTGGTCTGCATTTTCGGAAAGGATCAGGAAAGGTGGAGGTGGCGTCACCTGGTGATGATGGATGGTCTAAACAGTGCTTGGAATGGCCGACACAGGGTGATTATATGGATGGCAACTAGGGTTCTTGGTAGTTGGCACTACTGTGAGAGAAGGAAGGATGGGGGAACAAAAGTAAGAGAGGTGAGCGGAGAGAAAAAGGAGGAGAAAGAGGGAGAACGGCCATCATACAGCCATTACAAGAGCCGCACCTAGTGCAAGGAATGCAGTTGAAAGACCATGACTAGGGGAAGGAGGTATTATGAGGAGTTAACTAATCAATTCCTTAATTTTAATTAAAAACATTTATATTTGAGTTTGTATGTTCAATCAACTAATTAAAAGGGTAAAGAAAGTCCAATTGACTTGAAAATAACTTCTTATAGTAATTAGGGCATGTGGAATTTGATTTTGGCCTCAAATGTATCTTTTGGAAGTGTTTACTAGTATATTACACTACTTGCATTTAAAGTATTTAATGTACTAATTTCCTTTAATGACACTAATGTGTCACAATATCTTAACATTCATTTAATTTCTTCATCCTTTACTTGTACTAGTATTCTAGAGGATCAAGCTATATTATTAGGACATTAGTTCATCAACTCTATTATTTCTTTTTATTATGATAATTTTACGTTTAAACCCTTTGTGTAATGTAATTTTGTGAAGCATATTGAAACTAAGTTTCAACTTATAATATAAATTTTGGGAACAATGTTTTATTCTATTTTGAGAAAATGGTTCTAAGGAAAGAGGAGGGATAAGTAAGATAACCAGAGTTGGGTATGTTACAAATATAGGGCACGCGGAACTCCATCCTCTGTAGAGGGAGGTCAATTGGGCATGCACTATTGCTAGAGCGGAGAGGCCACCCAACCAGGAGTTCCTCACTGCCGACAGTTTGGGAAGGAGGGCCCAAATCTCAGACCATCATTGGGAGTTCATGGACTCCCAGAATTGGCACATAAAATCTATGAAGATGCCCTGATGCCTCCAACTTTCTCTATGAGGCAAGGAAGAAATCTCAACACGTAGGTGTACCTCTGACCGGGTGTAACTCTAAGCCAGAGAAGGGCTCTGTCCAACCAACCTAGGATGCTCCTGGATAAGCCGAGACCATCAAAGGACCTGATGGGATCTCACAGAGGTGGGCTTGGTCTTACTTGATGCTCTACTGACCAGGAGCAAGGAGTCAATAGATGGGTTGACACATCACTGAGTCGTGAAGGGGGGAGATGAGGAAGAAGAAAGGTAAGAGGAAAATGACTCTTATACCCTTAGGCATGTCTGTGAACAAGTGTTGATGGTTCAATTCATTGAAACCCAACCGGCCTCCAACATGGAAATGAAGCGAATAAATTTGTTGACATGTAAATCTCTGATTGGCCCATATTTTCATAACTTGAAACAATTCTAGAAAATAATCAGTAGTATGAAAAATACTAAAATTATATATGAAATTTATCAAAAAATGAGAGGAACATAAATAAAATATAATTGAGAATAAATTATTCTACCCATTCCCAAAGTAAGGCTAGTATGTGATTAAGTGATGACTAATGCATAGAAACACTAGGTTCTAATATTAAACTGTTGAAAACATTTAAAAGCCTTCTTTTTATGTTATTATCTGATATTTTTATATATGGTGAAAAATCTAAGATGACCATGATCATAATGATGATAACTTGAGTTTCTAAAGTTGATAATTATGCATATAAAGAATTAGGGTTAAAGATCCTAGCTTACCATGTTGTTAATGAACTTAATGGATCCAACTATTTATAATGAAATTGAATGGTAGATTTGATAATAATGACTACAACTAATATGCATTAGAGTTCTTGAGTCATTAAAATAATAAAAATGGGGATTAGTTTCTGGAAGCATAACTCTAATCATAACCTGATCCAAGAAACCTAAACTCTAGATTAGGACTGAGTGGAGTTAATGGCAATCAATTTGATGGTGACACTTTAGAATTTACATACATGCAGATTAAGTGTTGATTGCTCAGATCTATTGATTGGATTTATTGAATCTACATGAAGTATAATTGTATACTCTGCATGGTTCACATTGAGGTACATGGTTACGCTTATGACTAGCCACATTAGTTTCCCAGTGTTTGTCGAGTGTTTCTCAAGGATTGAGCAATGAAATTGTTGGATGTTTATTTACACTCTGCTCAATTATAATGTCAGTATGAGTATCACATAAAGAAAGATTATGTGAAGAAAATTACAATTCTTATTTGCATGTATTGGATGAAATATATGTTGTTATGTACTTGCACACTTTTGCATGCACCCCACATACACAATATATTTTGATATTCTTATATGTGCTTTTGTTTCACGATGTTTTAGGTACATGATAGATAAGATGATATCAAGATATGACGAATAGATGAACCAACTAGAAGAGATTAAAGGAGTATTAAAGAAACACTTCTTTTCATATAGTTCTCATATGTACAGTTCTGATGATGGAAAGTTATGTAAGTTCTAGAGGAGCATCTTGTTAATAATATATTTGAATTAAGGGAAATTATCTATTGTTATTTGTTATTTTCTAAATCTAGATCCTTAGGAAAAATTTAGGTAATAGCTCTCATATTTTTTTCCTTCCTTGATTGGGGGTTTCCTAAAAGTGAGGCCATTACATTTGGTATCACAGCTCTAGATTTTTCAAATAATATTTAATAGTTATAATTTCAAGAAAATTGTAGAAATATGACGGAGTTATTAAGGAATTTTCTAAACATGACGGTGTCTAGAAGGGACCATCAGATGGGGGCTGAAAAAACTTTCTTCTGCACTATTAGTCAGATTACAAGGACTCCCAGGCCCATGCATCTTACCTGGCCGAAGTCAGATGGTTTTGCCTAAAGTAAAACATCTTTAAGTTTTCTTCTCATCTTAATTCATCCACTTCTCATTCTCTTTCTTAATAAATTGAAGAAGGAATTTCCCTCCCATATCAAGTTAGGTTTCTTGAGAAGAAGTAGGATTAAGGCATCCTCTACCAATAATAATATACATGTAATGCAAAAACAATAATGTACATATAATGTGGAAATAATAATGTAAATGTAATAATGATAAAGATAATAAAATGGTTTATGGGTTTTTCCTTACGAGGGTAATCCATATGGGACTAGGGTTGGTTTGGTTGGTTTGGGAAAACCCTAGTTGGTCAAGGGACATAGAAACCCTAAGATGCAAGGTCTAAGTTGAGTAGTCCCTAACCCTAACCCAAAACCCTAATACTGGGAAATGGAAGCAGTGTGGGTTATAGAGTGACCCTACCCATATGAAACCTGATTAGAGTGCAAATAAGAAAAGTTATAAATGGGTTTAGGTGACCCAGTCTCCCATGCATGGATATGGAGAATTGTATGCATGATGCATATGAAAAGATTTGAATATACATGAGAGACATAAATAACCAATGATTATACATGAAAATGAAAATATGAATATAACTTTCTCATCGCCCTAATGCTATCTCTAGAGGAATGGAGGGATAAAGAATACCCCCAGTGAGTGGGTATGCTACCCCCAGTGAGTGACTAATCTATTGAGACTACCCCCATCGACTGGGTAACTTATTGAATGTACCTACAATGAGTGGGTATGCAATTGAAACTAACCCCAGTGAGTGGGCATGCTTTTTGAGATTAACTCTCGAAAATGGATATGCTACCCCCAAAGAGTGGGTATGCCAATGAAACACTCCTAGTGAGTGAGTACGATATTATGATACCCCCTACGAGTGGGTAGATGACCGACCTAAATCACGCGTCCAAAAGGAGAGGATTTGAAGTAGTTAAACTTTTAAATAACCCAACTCTTAGGCCCCTACAACGATGAAGGGGTCCGAAGTAGTGATCGGGGTCAAACCACAGGGACAAGGGTGGTCGTGCTAAGAACGCGGAATCAACATTTTACACTCCGGTAAAGGAGAGGTGAGAACAATGTTCCCAAGGGAACGACATGTGAAGATCGGTAAAACAAAAGAAAACTATCTCCAACTGGAGTTACAAGGAAGGTTAAGGTTTTTGGCATTTATCAGTTTGTAGGGGTTTTGTGCAACAGAATTGGAGGAGATAACACAATTGACTCAGTAAGGAATGAAGGAGGAAAACTTCGGCATAACAAGCGGCAGCAGGAAACATCCAGTACCCCTTCTCTCAAAGAGGCTACCTCCAACTAAGAACCACCACCTTCTCTCAAAGGTGATGGACTTGGGTTGGAGTGGAAAGATAACTGAAGCAACTCTGACCCTGGGTACTCTCGTACTCCCTAATCAGACCAAACACTAGAGTTACAACACCTCTCTCAAGGGAGTTGCAACGGGAAACACGATTCGATATCTAGTCAAAACATGATCCAAGCATACAAGCTAGAGTTCGGATGCTAAACAAAGTAATCATCCAACAAAAAGGGACCAAACATAGAGCAACATGTATTAAAACTCCTATTTTTCCATTAGCATAAGCATTGTATAAAAGGTTTAGCTACATTGCGTAAATAAAGAAAGAAAATGACTGAAAAAGGGAAGATAAGTATCGCCTCCTTGATTTAGGAGGGCGACACACAACAGTAGATCCCTAAGGTGTCTCTAGCCCGATATCGGGCGGAAACTCTGGCCGACATGCTTGTGTCAGGCGACCAGCCCTGTTGGGCGGTACACCGTGATGTGCTAGCATATCGGTAAAGGCACCCTCCCCCGATACGGTTTCGGTCAGGATACCACCCTCTCAGGTGACACACTATGATGGGCATCCATAACGGGATCGATATCGAGTCGGGTAAAAGACGACTTAGGGTATCGGGTTCTTGTATTGAGTGAGCAGGCAAGCCGTCTCGGACTGGGGTCCATCTAGGAGCCCAACACGTCAGGTGCCCTTCTTGGTCGATATCAACTGTTGCGGCTACCGGCTACCGGGATGAATTCTAAGTGGACCTCTCCCTCCCCTATCGGGTTGGGGGAAGTGCTCACCTAGTATCACCTGACATGCCTCGGTAACGCGGCACACTAGCTCCAGATGCTCTCCAAAGTTAGATTTTACGGGGTTCCAACCTGTCCCATCGGAGTCATGTAGCTACTATTTATAGGCATCAGTTGAGAAAAGATGTGGATCTCCAGGCGCCACGTACCCTTTGTCGGATCTGCATACGTGGCTTCGGGGATGAACGACACATGTGTGTCATTCAAAGCTGCTTGGCTATCACGTGCCGGGTTACAGAGGCATTGTGCGTGACGGGCGGTTGCTTCCGGTGAGTGGCTCATATTGCGCAATATGCCGTAATGGGCTGATTAGTCATGGCGGGCAGAGCTCTCTGTCGGGTAAGCGGCCTATCGCCCTTTAGAGTCTTCTTGCGCGGAAAACCCGTGTCATGCAACATCTGTATCTGGCTGTTGTACGATGGGTAATGGGTGTGTCGGCCGACTGGTAGGAGGGCCGATGCAGGTAAAACACGTTCATCGGCCGGGACGGGCCTTTTGCTGATTTATGAGCGGAAAAGCGAGGAAAACATTGCAAAAAATGATAAAAATGAGTTAAGAGTGTAGTGTGGCCTGTTTATTCAAAAAATGACAAAAAGGAGAGGAAAATAGTTTAAAAGGGCTGTTTTGACAACAAAATTTGGGCCATAAATACCACAAAATTGGGTGTTATCAACTCCCCCAAACTTAGCATTTTGATTGTCCTCAATCAATTTTAAAACTTTGTTTTGTGATAGTTCTTCTTAAACTGGTATAGTTTTCAAACAAGGGGTTGAGCGAGTATTAAGATGTCTTAAAGAGAATATTGCCCGACCACGAACAACATACTTTATTTTTCCTGCCTTATTTAAGCAAAATTTTCTCTTCAGCTGCAGCGAGACTTGGGTGCATGATTTCGAAGTTAGCTTTCACACAAAACATCTTTTGGGAACAGAAAGTGGTGTGTTTGGGTAGGCTTAAGGCTTTTTGGGTTTTTCTTATTTCCCATTAGTCCATCTAGGTACGGGTCCGTTAACGGGCAAGTGGTCCCTGTAGTCCAAGCCAGTTGGCTTTAGAGCAATGATTTCACATCCTACATACCACTACCCTAGATCTACCATGCCTAAAGATGGGTACTTTTGGAAAACAAGTGTATATATATATTTTTTCATTTGGCACAACTCTAATGCTTTTATTCACTCTCATAAGGCTTTTCTCTCTTTTTGGGATTTTGTTGGGTAAGGGAAAACAAGAGAAATTTTTGCTGTTTGGGCAGCTTTTTCCTTCTGCATACACATCTCTTAGCTGTTGTGAGATTATTTTTCAAAATTTTTGGCGTGGAAAGTCATAGTCTTTTGTCGTTTGAGACTGCATTTTCAGAAAGAACATAACAAAACCTACACCTCCTTGGACATAGAGAAAACAAGCTGGAAAGAAGTCGTATCAGTTTTTTTATAGAGTGTCTTTGTACATTTGTACATATGTATATGCAAAAAAATTTGTAAGAGAAACTTTTGTATCAAGCATGTATATGTATATGTACACATGTTATGTTATAGAAGAAAAAGAACAAAAAGGGTGAAGTTCTAAGGGCTTTTAGTACCTCCCTCACTAGTACATAGAACCCCCCCAAACTTACTCCACACTCTATCCTAGAGTTGTGAAGTAGATAAGGTAGGGTAATGTTAACTCAGTGAGGGTTACCTGGTGAGCGTGCCTTTGCCAGATAGAAGCTCTCACACATATTCTCCATGTTTGTTGTGGTAGTCGATGTGGTGGAGTTGGTTAGGCGTCTCTTGGTTTGATATCCATTCTAGCACGAAGATGCCATAGTCGTTGGACAGTGGAATTTGTTGTGGACTGCGATCGTAGAACTGAAGCTCGTGCCATTTGCTTGCTGCTGTCTCCATTAATGGCTGTATTAGCATCGCCACCTCCTCATAGTATTTTCGTACTAAGTGCTTGAGGGGTGTCAACTATGTTGATGTACACTGTACTGGGTGCTCTTTGTTGCTGTCTGAGCTGTTGTAGAAGATTCCTGTTCGTTGGCGAGTTTACATCGTTAGGAGCGTCCAGTGGTTGTAGTGCAGAATAGGCAGGAAGATGATGCGTGGAATCTTTCTCTATAACTCTGCCAGAAAAGATTGTTTCGCTCTTGAATCATCGGCAAGGCATATGTTGTTGAACATCATTGGATAGGCTATGTATGCATGTTCAAACTTCTTTTGTGGTGTCTGGATGTAGGCAACCGCCACTGATATCGCCAAGCATCCTCCTTCTTTTACCATGTCCCTTAAGTCGTCAACTGGGACTATGACACTGATTGCCTCATAGATGACGTCTGTGGGGGTAGAGTCGACTAACTTCAGAAGAACTTCATTGACCTGTTCTTGTGTGAGTGTAGAATACGAGAAACGGTCAAAGTTGCTGATCATTTCTTCTGAGGTTTCAGGCGAAGCGGGGTCTTCAATTCTGCATACTTCCCGTAGGATTTCTAACCGCTTGCCTGCTCCATAGGCGTCTGCTTCTATCTCAGCTTCTTTTTCTGGAGTGTTGCTGGGTTGCGAGAATTCATTTTCTTGTTCACTATCCAACAACTTTTCTGGTACCCCTGCATCTTGGAAATAGCATTTGTCTTTGATTAGCAGCAAAGAGTGGGTGCTCCTGAGATGGAAGAAGTCTTGGCACAGGAGATGCCTTATGTTTCCAAATATGTTGAGAAGCTCCATGGCGCGCAAGATGACAAGGACACTATTCCCACTTCCTGATTCTACTTGGACGGGGAAGTCTCTGATAGGGAAGAAGTTCCAAACGCCGCTATGACGTTGTACTCCTTGCTTGATAGCTCAGAGAAGACGCAGTGGGAGAAGCCTGAGATGTTTGTCCTATGGGCGACTGAAGATATGTCCTGAGCGTGGCACCTCCTCGTTGCAACAGATGAAGAGCTGGAAATCATGGTTCTGGAGGTCTGGCACACACAGGAACTAGTTGTTGCGGTGCTTGTACGGGGCCAACACGAAGTTCGTGTTGTGCTCTTCAATATGTTGCAGCATGTTGGCCACTGCGATGGAGTCTGATAATCCCATCATCAATATTCTTGCCAAGGTCGGGGTGGCATTGTATATTGTTTGCCGACCTGTCCTGGTGCTGACATTCTCGACTATTTCACCCTCTAGGACCCTGAACAACTTTTTTCTGATGACGGCTGGCGAGCGGAACATGCTTCTGAGTGCTCCCCATCGTACGGAGAAGTAGCCGTCGCTCCAGACGACGTCTTCTTCATCATATCATGACCTCAGGACCTTGTTCAGCAGTTTATGGTCCCTGATCGTCAGGTATCTGATTGCCTTTCTATCGAAGTCGGCCATCTCGAAGGAAGGTATCTCCGACGGCATAGAAAACGCATCTGCCGTCGAGTTTCTTCTTCTGGGGGGGTGTCTTTCGTTAGCGATGCTGATGTCCCTCCTCCCTCTGATTCGTCAGAAGAGTCCTCCCCGACGCTGATTGCTTCGTTGTTGTCCTCAGCTTCATCCAGGGGGACTAAGGGAGCAGCTTCTTCCAAGCCGCGGGAGCTCGCTTGTCCTGCTGGCGCTCCGTCAGCTGATTTTTGCAGCGTCCCTTCCTCAGGCATTGTGGATGGCCCACTGGAGGAGGAAGTGGACGAAGTCCTTGGCGAGGATGCTAACGAGGAGGGTTGGGAGCCTGAACCAGGAGGTGACAGAGACCTCCTCGGCTGCCTTGGATGCGGATGGTCATCCCCCCTGTTCAGCCTCTCCTCGATCACGTCAAGGTGTTGGAGGGCCTGCTGCAGTGTGGCATTGAGTGCCTCTAGTTGGCTAAGAAAGCCAACTAGAGTCATTAGTTGCCACTCCTATCTATTTAGCCTCTACTGGAAAATAGAAAACTTGCGGGTTAGCAAAGTAAAAGTAGCTGAGTGGCTTCCTATTACCTCCCGCAAGTGATCGAGTTCATGACCCAGCATCTGTCCGAGTGACGAAGGGGCTGCTGAAGATCTCCCTCTCATCCTCGCGACACTCCTCACGCATGAAGATCGACCCGACAAGTGTGCAACCTCATTCGGGGTAGTATCAATCTGTATTGTTCGTGAGGTTGTTGCTTATGGGTGAGGCATCAACACTTTCACGGTTGTCTCTACCTCGCCTGCTAGTGGTAGTGGAGAAGGGCTCAGTGTGGGTGGATGCTGCTCCACCTCTCTGTTGTCGGCGACCTCCTCTGCAGCTTCCACTGGAGACACTGGCGGTGGTGTCGGCATGGGATGCTCAGCCCTGAGCTCCCTATTAAGGATCTCATCCAATGCTCCATTGCTGGCGTATGGCTGCACCACTTCTTCTACCACTGAGGGTGCTACAGAAGTCTCGGGAGTTGCGGTTGTCTCTCCCGCGACAGCTTCCCTTGGGGCTATCGAGGTTGTCTCAGCCCCAGTTGTCACGGCGACCTCCACGATCACCGACACTTTTTCAGCCACGACAGATGTTGTTGCGGTCATGGCTGGTATGGTAGGAGCAATGATAGCTCTATCAATGGCTGTCGTCGGTGTCTCTGGAGCGGTGGGTGGCTCGACAGATATTGTGGATGATTTATCCTGCCGAGCATCGAGCGGGACATGCCTTCCTGTTGCGGCTACCCTCTCTTGTATCCTCATGGTGGCGGCGTAGGCAGTTTCGACTACCACAATTTCAATATCTGCTATGGTGAAGACTAGCTTTTCTGCGTCATAGTTGGCACAACGTGGGAGCGGAAGGAGGGTGTTTGTTCTTGCGAATGTGTAGAAGTAGCATCGCCCCTCCTTTTGATGATGCTGGCCCTCATTAGGAACTTGAGGTTGATCCAGTCGTCACCCCTTGTCCTTGAGAGGCTTCGCGGTTCTCTTGGGTATCCTAACCCTACCGCAATAAGATTCACCAATCTGCCCATGTTGTAGTCTTTGGTGGCGTCCTTTATCAGATGAAGGCAGTTGAGGAGGAGTCACCCCAGGTTGATCGTGCGGCCTTCCATCATATGCCACATCAGGTGTAGCTCTTCAGTGTAAAGATTGCTAGATTTTTTCTTACTGAAGAGCAGGCATGCCACGATTTTTTGCACTATCCTCCAGAAGCAGGAGTGCACTTCTGCCACCTTGCTTCCCCAGCTTGAACGATGACTCACCAGTCAGTTTTCTCCAGAGCTTCACCGGGTTGAACCCGTCTCCTTCAGTGATTCTTACACCATTGTTGAGAAGTTCTTTTTCTACTTCACTGGAAGAAAAGATTTCATTGAGTAGCTTCTCTGATATGACGTGCTCAACATTGTACAACTGTCCTTGTAGTCTGTCTGCTCTGCCAAATTCTTCAATTTCCTCAGGTTTATTCTATACCCGGTGGAGAGACGACATGAACTCCTTGGTGAGTTCAGTGTAAGAGGCAGAGTGGCTGAAGCAGATCTTCCTCAGCCCGACTTCTTCTAGGAAATTTTCCAGCCTGTCGAAAATGACTATTTGGAAGAAGGACGACTGGTGGCAAAATCTGCTTGGTTTGTAGACTTTGGTTTCCAGTTTTGTGTATCGACGCCTGTGCTTGTTGTCTCTGGGCACGAACCGGCCTGGTGAGTGATCTAAAGGTTCTGCTGTCATGATTGAAGTAGTTGTTGGGGTTGTTACTTCTTCCGTCCTTGGTCTCTTTTTTGCCGTAGATGGCCCAACTGCTTCGGGGTTTGGGCGTTTCTGACCAACTGTTGTAGCTTCTGTTGTGGCCTCGACGTTGATCCTCCGGCCTTGTTCGTCTACTTGGATGACAGTTTGCTTGGTGCGGGCCATTTCTATTATCATAAAAAAAAAGTTTAGTAAGCATCTGAATGATTCACCTTACTCGATATCGGGTGCGGGGTGTGTCGCCTGATGTCAGATAGGTGGTGTAACGAAAACTTAACAAAACTTGAAGGCGTTAAGTCGATATCAGTGACAAAATCCTGATAGCCTGACACGGTCTAAAAGAAAAGTTGTTTGCACGATAAGTCAAAAATCCTGGCTTGATATAAGAGCTACCCGACGCAACCATATCTGGCTACAAAACTGGACGATACGATGATTGTCCGATATGCCTGTGTCGGGCAGTATGAAGTTCAGACCGATACAACTTTATCGTGCAACACCGGGTGCCACCGCGAACAACTATCCTACCCGATACGGTTGCTATGAAAAAGGATGTCGCCCGACATAAGAAACACACAAGGCAATACAAAACTGGGCGACACGGGCAAAAACAAACGACACGGGCATTTCCTGATATAGGGTATCGGGCGGGCGAGCGATAGAAATGTATCGCGCGACACAGTCAAAAGGTAGGGTTGCCGACAAAAATGTGTGTCGGATGACATAAGGAAAGAACTAAATCTATGTGTTTGATACGAGATGCGCGACACAACGGTCGTATCAGGTAAGCCAAACAATACGCATATCGGGTTATACCTTTGTCTTATCAAGGTAGCCACACGATACGAGAGTAGAAGCTAGGTTGGCCGATATGAGAGCAAAGAGAGATTTAACTGCATGATACGGGAGTAGGTGAGAAAGCAAATGCCAGTGCCCGAAACGGTTAAACCTCAGTTACTATATATAACAATAGAGGGCGGGGGTAAAACGGGTAAAACAGGGGCACATATCGGCCGAGGAGACAAATCATTCCCGAGACGAGCAGTAAAATCAGTCTCGTCCGTCAAATCAAGGGTCATTACTCATGCCGCCTGACACGGATGCCCGCTACTCGGTTTATTGCCTGACACGGCTCACAGCTAAGGTGTGATGCCCGATACCATAGCCCGTTAGGGACGTGTCACATGATGCGCCTGGGTCCTTGCCCGATATCAGCTAGGGAGTAAGGCATCTCGTCTCGATACAAAGCTTCAAACAAGATAAGAGATGAAAAACTAAAACTAAAGTGAAGGAAAAAGCAATTGATGGGTAAAACATCACTGGCCTGAGGTAAAGCTCCCAACCTCAGATATTATTACTCATCAATGCTTAAAAAACTAAACGGTGGCCCATAAAACGGGAGAGTCTGAGCATGTGGAGCATGCACTGACTCGGGCCTTATTACATTCATACTATTCATAATGTTTTTCTTGCAGGAAAGGAAATAATGTCCTATTCTAAGAAAAGTAAAAACTCGGGCTGCCTCCCGAGGCGCACTGTAGTTAGCGTCGTCAGCTCGACAACCTTAGATCCTTCACTTTGTGCCTTCGGTTGTTTCAACATCCTGCAAACTTATCTCTGACCTTCTTACGAATGCTTCATCTTCATAGTACCTTTTTACTCTGTGCCCGTTCACTGGGAAAACCTTTGCTGGATTGTCTTTGTCATACTACTCCATCATTCTTGATGGATATATATTTTCCACTTTGAAATGTCCAGACCACCTCATTTGCATCTTACCTGGAAAAAGATGGATAGAGGATTTAAATAACAACACTTTATCACCTTCACTCACATCCTTCTTCTTCAGGTGGGCATAATGTCACACCTTGGTCCTTTGCTTATAAATTGTTGCATTCTCGTACGCATGTATTCTCAGCTCTTCGAGTTCCTATAGTTGTAGATATCTCTTTTCCCCTGCCTTCTCCAGGTCCATATTTAGGAACTTAATCGCCCAAAGAGCCTTGTGTTCAATCTCTAAGGGTAGATGACAGGATTTCCCATAAATCAATCTATAAGGGGTAGTACCAAGGGGTGCCTTATATGCAGTTCTGTATGCCCAAAGAGCGTCGTCGAGCTTCATTGACCAGTCTTTCCGCGTGCGGCTGACAGTCTTTTCTAGAATCTTCTTAATCTGTCTATTTGAAACCTCCACCTGCCCATAAGTTTGAGGGTGATAGGGTGTAGCAACCTTGTGCTTGACGCCATACTTCTGTATAAGTGCTTCAAACTGTTTCTCCCCGAAATACGATCCACCATCGCTTATCATAGTACAAGGTACTCCGAAGTGAGGAAAGATAGTTTTCTCAAACAACTTGATCACAGATTTGGAGTCACATGATTGGGTGGCAACAACTTCTACCCATTTAGATACGTAGTCCACCACGACTAAAATGTATTGATATCCTTTTGATGGGGGGAAGGGACCCATGTAGTCTATTCCCTAGACATCAAAAATCTCGACTTCGACCCAGTTGGCCATAGGCATCTCGTTACTTCTTCCAATATTTCCTGTCGATTGGCATTCTTTACAAACTTTTACATAATCTGCAACATCTTTGAATAACGAAGGCCAGTAAAATCCTAATTGCAGCACCTTAGCAGCAGTCCTTTCACTTCCCAGATGTCCTCCATAGGGTGAGGCATGGCATTTCCTCAGAATGTTTGGCACTTCTTCCTCAGGAATACACCTTCTATACAGGTTATCTGTGCATCTTTTAAAGAGAAGGGGATCATCCCAATAGTAATTCTTTACATCCGAAAAGAGTTTCTTCTTTTGATTGTATGTTATTTCCAGAGATAACTACCCACAAGGAAGATAATTACAAATATCTGCAAACCATGGCAAACTCTCATTTCTGGATTCTACCATTAGCAAGGCCTCATCTGCATAGTTATCATTGATAGGTGGCTCCTTCTTGTCTTCGACTATAATCCTTTATAAGTGGTCGACAAATATATGTTTTCCGCACCTTTCTTATCAATGATCTCGTGATCAAACTCCTGAAGTAGTAAATCCCACCTTAGCAGCCTGGGCTTAGTGTCCTTTTTCTGCATAAGATATCGTATCGCCCCATGGTTGGTGTAGACCTTTACCTTTGTTCTGATCAGATAAGATCTGAACTTGTCAAAGGAGAAAACAATCACAAGAATCTCCTTCTCTATTGTCGTGTAATTTACTTATGCTTCATCAAGAGTACGACTGGCATAGAAAATGACATGGTTCCTTTTGTCCTTCTTTTATCCTAGGACTGCTCCTACGACATAGTCACTGGCATCACACATTAGCTCGAAAGGTAGCTCCCAATCCGGAGCTTGAAGGATAGGTGGAGAAACAAGTGCATCTTTCAAGGCCTAAAAAGCATTTAGACAATCGTTAGTGAAATCGAATTCAACATCCTTAACCAGAAGATTTGACAAAGGCTTCGAGATCTTCGAGAAGTCTTTTATGAATCTTCGATAATAACCAGTGTTCCCGAGAAAACTTCACAGTCCAGTTACAGACTTAGGTGGAGGTAGTCTAGATATAGCTTAAACCTTGCTCATATCTACCTCGATACCTCTCCTCGAGACTTTATGCCCTAGCAATATGCCTTCTTGTACCATGAAGTGGCACTTCTCCCAGTTGAGGACCAAATTCTTTTCTTCACAGCGTTGCAAGACCAAAGATAGGTTTTTCATACAAGCATCGGAGTCCTTTCCATAGATAGAAAAATCATCCATGAAAACTTCTACGATGTCTTCCAGAAAATCCAAAAACATCGAGATCATGCAATGCTGGAATGTTGCCAGAGCATTGCACAATCCAAATGGCATTCTTCGGAAGGCATAAGTACCATAGAGACAAGTGAAAGTGGTTTTTTCCTGGTCGTCTGGTAAGATAGGGACTTGATAAAATCCAAAATAACCATCTAAAAAGAAGAAATAATCATGTTGCACTAATCTCTCTTGAACTTGGTCGATGAAGGGAAGCGGATAATGGTCTTTCTTTGTGGCTTGATTCAGCTTCCAATAATCGATGCACATTCTCCATCCGGTGACAGTCCAGACCACTACTTCATCGCCTTTGTCACCTTTCACAACTGTCATGCGTCCTTTCTTTGGCACCACATGGATGGGACTTACCCAGTTGCTATCGCTGATTGGGTAGATAATTCATGCATCTCTCATCTTGATTACTTCTTTCTTCACAACCTCTTTTAACATCTGGTTCAACTTTCTCTGGGGTTGGACCAGGGGTTTAGCAGATTCTTCCAAATTTATGCGGTGAATGCATAGCGCAGGGCTAAGTCCCTTGATATCCTCTACCGAATAGCCTATAGCCTGCTTATGGAGCCTCAACTCCTCGAGAAGCCTTTCCAATTGTTCTTTCATCAGATTGGCATTAACTATGACTGGGTTTCTCCCTTCTTAATCTAGAAATTCATACTTTAAAACTTCAGGCAGTTGTTTCAGCTCTGGCATGGTCTTAGGTGCCTTTTCTTCTTCAGGTGTCACTTCCAGAGAAGCAAACTTAACTGTCTCTATGACCTCCTCCTCATCGCTTAGATCTTCATCAAATTGATTTAGATAACCGAGGATCTCGAAAACCTCAGGATCTTCAGAGTGAGAGTCTTGATTGTTCAATGCCCTCATAAGAGGGTCTACCATTGCAAAATCTTCTTCTACTTCATCACAAAATTGGTTGTAGCTATCCACGAAGTAGGTAGATTCTAGAAGGGACGGTCCTTTCATAGCGTCTCTTACCTTGAAATCTATGTGATCATTTCCGACCCTCAGAGTGATGATTCCTTTAGCAACATCAATCAGCACTCTTCCTGTAGCCAAGAAGGGGTACCCAAAGATGATAGGACAGTTAGGGTCCTCAACAGTGTCAATGACAACAATGTCACAAGGAATGAAGAATCTTCCTACATGAATCGGAACATCCTCAACAACTCCCGTGGGTCTTTTGAAGGTATGGTCTGCCAATTCGATCCTCATGTTTGTCCTGACCATATCAATCAAACCCAAACGTTGCGTGAGACTTAAAGGCATTAAACTGATGCTAGCCCCCAAGTCAGTGAGACCTTTCCTTTCGATATTATCCCCTACAACAAAAGGTATGGTGAAGGCTCCTGGATCCTTCTTCTTGGTAGGTAAATCCACCTTCACGAAAGCATATGACATACTGGCTAGGTGTACCGTCTCAATCCTTCCTCCTCTTTTTTTCTTGGTGATCAAATCCCTAAAAATCTAGGCGTAGGTCGGCATTTCCTCCAAAGCATCCAGAAATGGCACTTCGAGGTGAAGCTTTCTCACTGACTCCATAAACCTCTCATATCTCTTCTTAAGATGTGCTTTTATGAGTTTGTAAGGGAAATGCAATCTTGGAGAGTAAGGACTTCTTTTACCGAACACGTCCTCCACAGGTTCTGCTTCTGGCTCCCTGACATGAGCTTGTTGGTTCTCTTCTTTAACTGGGTCCTCTTCTACAATCCTTGGTTCAGGTTCCTCGGGTCTGGCCGATTCAGGGCGTTCTACTGTCTTCCCTGATCTGAGTACTGCCATTTTAGCAGATTCAATGTTGGAGGGTATCTCACCCGAAGGATTCTTTATTAACTCATCCATTTGAGCTGGCTGCTGATCTATCTGGCGTTGGTGTGTTTGCATATCTGCCATTTGAACCTGCATCATTTTCAGAACCCCTGAGTTGGACAGTGCGCTTTGTGCCAACTAGTTGTTTATAGTATCATGTCTCTTGACAAAGTCGAATAGTTGGCCCACCAAGTCTGGTTGACTCAAGTTCTTTTCCTGACTCTGCTCCTTGGCTTGTCCCTGGCCCTGGCTAGGGTTAGCTGCTTGGCGGTTTCGGTACTTCCCTTGCCCTTGAAAGTTTGCCTTGTTTGATTGGAAACTGGTGGTTCTGGTGTACTGACCTTGTCCACCTCTTTTCTTGAAACCTTGCAGTTGCTTGGGTGTATTATTCAACTGATGCAAGTTTTCCGCCGCATCCTTGTTTCCATAGTTAAAACCAGGGTGGTCCGGTCTTTTGAAGTTGACAAAAGAGACATTCTCAGCTTCCTCTTCTTGAAATTCACTTTCACTTGACACGTCAGGACGGGTGTAAATGCAGTTATCAATACCATGTCCACCTTCTCCGCAGGTGACACATTTCAGCACTTTCTCAATCTATTTCTTTCCTTTCCCTCCTGATTCTTTTAACTGTCTGACGTCAGTGGCTATCTTTTGGATTTGAATGGTGATAACTTCAAGAGCCTTGGATTCGACCGAAGGTCCTTCATTAGTGGCCTTCTTAGCATATCCTCTATCATTCATGTCATAGTCGATATCGTCTTGTAGTTCAGCCATGTTTTCTATGATCGTTTTAGATATGCTGGGATTCTTCCCAAGAAAGTCGCTTCCTACAGCTGCATTTAGCGAT
This sequence comes from Alisma plantago-aquatica, assembly GCA_963693085.1. Classification (NCBI taxonomy): domain Eukaryota; kingdom Viridiplantae; phylum Streptophyta; class Magnoliopsida; order Alismatales; family Alismataceae; genus Alisma; species Alisma plantago-aquatica. The sequence continues at coordinate 795,704,323 of OY856412.1, forward strand.
ACTCTTTCTTCAGGGGTCAGAATATTGTAGAAAGTTGTTACCAGGAAACCTTTCTTGTAGTTGTTGTGAGGGCAGTCTCTCTGATATTCCTAATATCTTTCCCAGGCTTCATGTAGATTCTCATTTAGCTTCTGCATGAATGATGTGATCCTTTTCCTGTTCCTGACAGTTTTCTCCGTAGGGTAAAACTTGTTCACAAAAGTGTCTGCCAGCGCGTTCCATCCATTCAGAGCTTGATGCGGTAGCCCGAGGTACCATGATAGGGCCTTATTCTCTAAAGAGAAGATGAAACCCTTGTAGTAAATGACTTCTTGTGGAACTCCCCGGATTTTGATGGTGTCACAGATATTCTTAAAAGCGTCAAGATGATGGTAAGGGTTATCATTCTTTGAATTCCCTCAAAAGCACTTGTTCTGGATCATAGATATGACAGATGGTTTTAGTTCAAAGTTTGTTGCATTGAATCTTGGGATGACAACAGGACATCTCGAGTTATTGGCCTTCGTGGCAGCCAACTCCCTGAGGGTCTTTTATTCTTTGTTAGAATCTTCACTATCGCTGTCCCCATGGTTCTGCTCATGATTATGTTGATTTCTTCTGTGTCTGCGGCGTTGACGACGTCTCTCGTGACGATGATCATCCCCAAGTTGTTCTGATTCAGGTTCTTCTAGCTCTTCATGTAAATGATCGTTATTGTAACGGTCATCGTTCCCACACGGAGGTGAGTGTGGTCCAACTCTAGTGTTTTGCTCATCCTCGAAAAGAGGTGGTTCCACGCAAGGTGGCATGATGAATAGTGCTCAACCGAGCAGAGTGTTTCTTCCCTGAGTACCTGAATAGAATGTATAATCAAGTTAGAAAACTTGTGTTAATGAAACGAACTATTCCATACACATTTCAGTTTAGAAGACTAAAAGAAATAGTGTTGTCAAGCTTATTACTAAGCTTGAGGAACATGAGTGTAGTCAGTGGATTCAGGTTCGTTAACAGTACCGTTTTGCCTTGTCCCCGACAATGGCGCCAAAAAGTTGACCGACCTAAATTGCGCATCCAAAAGGAGCGGATTTGAAGTAGTCAGACTTTTGAATAACCTGACTCTTAGGCCCCCGCAATGATGACGGGGTCCGAAGTAGTGATCGGGGTCGAACCACAGGGACAAGGGTGGTCGTGCTAAGAACGTGAAATCAACACTTTACACTCTGGTAAAGGAGAGGTGAGAACAATGTTCCCAAGGGAATGGCAAGTGAAGATCGGTAAAACAAAAGAAAACTATCTCCAACTGGAGCTACAAGGAAGATTAAGGTTTTTGGCATTTATCAGTTTTTAGGGGTTTTGCGCAACAGAACCAGAGGAGATAACACAATTGCCTCGGTAAGGAACGAAGGAGGAAAACTTCGGCATAACAAGCGGTAGCAGGAAACATCCAGTACCCCTTCTCTCAAAGAGGGTACCTCCAACTAAACACCACCACCTTCTCTCAAAGGTGATGGACTTGGGTTGGAGTGGAAAGATAATTGAAGAAAATCCGAACCTAAGTACTCTCGTACTCCATGATCGGACCAAACACTAGAGTTACAACACCTCTCTCGAGGGAGTTGCAATGGGAAACATGATTCGATAGCTAGTAAAAACATGATCCAAGAATACAAGCTAGAGTTCAGATGCTAAACAAAGTAATCATATAGCCAACAGGGGCCAAACATAGAGCAACATGTATTAAAACTCCTCTTTTTCCATTAGCATAAGCATTGTATAAAAGGCTTAGCTACATTGCATAAATAAAGAAAGAAAACGACTGAAAAAGAGAAGATAGGTATCACCTCCTTGATTTAGGAGGGAGACACACAACAACAGATCCCTAAGGTGTCTCTAGCCTGATATCAGGCGGAAACTCTGGCCGACATGCTTGTGTCGGGTGACCAGCCCTGTCGGGCAGTACGCCATGACGTGCTAGCATATCGGTAAAGGCACCCTCCCCCGATACGGTCGCGGTCAGGATACCACCCTCTCAGGCAACACACCGTGACGAGCATCCGTATCGGGATCGATATCGAGTCGGGCAAAGAGACGACTTAGGGTATCGAGTTCTTGTATCGAGTGAGTAGGCGAGCCGTCTCGGACTGGGGTCCATCTAGGAGCCCGGCACGTCAGTTGCCCTTCTTGGTCGATATCAGCTGTTGTGGCTACCGGCTACCGGGATGGATTCTAAGTGGACTGCTCCCTCCCCTCGCGAGTTGGGGGAAGTGCTCACCTAGTATCGCCCGACACGCCTCGGTAACGCGATACACTAGCTCCATATGCTCTCCAAAGTTAGCTTTTGCGGGGTTCCGACCTGTCCCATCGGAGTCCTATAGCTGCTATTTATAGGCAGCAGTTGGGAGAAGATGCGGATCTCCGGGCACCACGTACCCTTTATCGGATCTGCATACGTGGCTTCTAGGATGAACGACGTGTGCATGTCATCCGACGCTGCTTGGCTATCACGTGCCGGGTTACAGAGGCATCAGGCGTGACAGGCGGTTGCTTCCGGTGAGTGGCTCGTATCACGCGACATGCTATAACAGGATGATTAGTCGTGGCGGGCAGAGCTCTCTGTCGGGTAAGCAGCCTATCGCCCGTCGGAGTCTTCTTGCGCGGCACACCCGTGTCGCGCATCATTTGTATCTGGCTACTGTACGATGGGTAATGAGTGTGTCGGCCGACTGGTAGGAGGGATGATGCAGGTAAAACACGTTCATGGGCTGGGACGAGCCTTTTGCTGATTTATGAGCGGAAACGTGAGGAAAACTCTACAAAAACTGATAAAAATGAGTTAAGAGCATAGTGTGGCCTGTTTATTCAAAAACATGACAAAAAGGAGAGGAAAATAGTTTAAAAGGGTTGTTTTGACAACGAAATATGGGCCATAAATACCACAAAATTGGGTGTTATCAGTAGATCATTAAAATATTCCCAACAAGTGAGTATGAATACCTTCTAGTGAGAGGGTATAACCTAGAGATTGAGCAAGTACACATTGAGAAGTTATAATATAAAAAATATATATTCAAGATGTTATGGTTACATAAAAATATAAATTCAACTTTTTAGGGTTGGGGTCCTGACCTAGGGTGGGTCAACCTAAGAGTGAGAAAAGGACCTATGGGGGAGGAAAAACCCTTAGACCTTTGGGTTAGGTTGTGGATAGAGAGCCTAACCTCCTCCTGCGAGCCAAGAAGGCACCCTAGGTTAGGACCTTCCCTATAAGGGTGAGATGAAATTAATTTAAAGATTGAGGTAACCTTAAATGCCACCTGAAGTGTGAAGAATCAAAGACATAAATATGATAGGACATATATTGAGTATGAGTCTTTGAACCCAAGTATTTCATCTATGAGGAACATGAGGAGAAGTCACCTTGGAAGTGATTGACATATGGGACCAAGCCTGGAGAGGATCTCCATGAGCCCAATGAGAGGACATAAAGTGAATAATGAGAATCATAAGAGATGGAGGAAATCTTATTTAAAGAATTATATATGACAATAATGTTCTTTTGATAAACCCTTGGGAAGGATAGATCCCTAAGTCAATCCCAAGGTCAAGTAGGGAGTATTAAATGTACATAAGACCGATGAGATTAGGAGATAATTGTGCCCTGAATGCATAAGACCATCTGGTTTGGAGGTAACATCTATGTTTGCTCGAGACCCATGACTTAGGAGTTTGGCTACCTTTATGATGTTCATCTAGCCCAATGGGTGAATGTGAGAGCACTCCCTACATGTCTAAGGATTCTATCAAAGTACCAGTACCCCTAGATACCTCGAGGAAGTGGTTAAGGCTCATAATATTTGAGGTGTAAATATAAAAGATAAACGAAGTCATGCTATAATGAAAGGAGTTGTGTACAAACTCAAAAGTGGAGAAGGAATTTGACTTCATAAAATATAAGAATATTGAGAATTAAAAGTATGTATGGTTTGGAGTCACGTTGAGAATGATTCAACCTAAAATGTGAAATTGAAACAAGATGTGTATAAACCATCACTACTCTTGGAACGGGATGAACGTTTTTTTAGACTGCAGTCAAATGCATATTTCATCTTATTTTGAGGGAGATAGACTAGGTAAACACATGTTATGCTTAAAATTGACATATGAAAATGAATACCCTAAATGGAGTTTAATGAAATGATCTAGGGTTTGAGGTGTTACCTCACCCTTATGTGGAAAGAAATGAATAATAGGTTGGAAACCTAGGTGGAAAAGGTGGTCACCAAGTGAAATTGGAATAAAAAATGCAAATGAAATCAACAAAAGATGGTATCATGTAAATACTAAGGATGTAGAAGTACCTTGAATTGAATTCAAGTACAAATATTTGTCATAATTTTTAGAATGTGCATATCAATAAAAGTTGTTAATGATAAACAAGTTGGGTTTCTAACCTAAGCTTTGGTATTAAGATGAGTTCTCATTCACCTAAAAGCTTACTAGGTTTGAATTTTGGGAATACAATTCCTTTTAAGGAGGAGTGAATGTAATATCATGAATTTTTTGAAATTGAATTTATTAAATATACAACACCATAATGATATGATTGATGGAATAATAATATTAAATGACGATGGCATGGGTGTAAGCCATGGCCCAAGTGAGTACCACGAGACTATTTTCTTTGCAAATAAGTCCTTGTGGCACAAGTTAATGAAATAAGAGATTCTATGCATAAATAAAATAACAATGGCTTCATGAATTATTGAATAATAAAATTATGGAATATTGGACAAGTTTCCAAAAGAAAAAAAGTGACATGGTGTTTTGGATAATTAAAAGAGTAATTATCTAGAAAGTTTGATAACACGTGATTTGAGACATCGACTAGTATTATTTTGATCTAACCTTTAGTATACTCGAAAACAATAAGGAAAGGAATATAATTCTTGAAATTGGGGAGAGAAAATGATATTCTAAGAGATAATGGTATTGTTTTAAACAAGTGTTAAAAAGGATCAACTTTTGTATGTAAAGACATCCCAAAAAATCAAAATTGCCAAATATAACTTGGAAAAGGCTTTAGGGAGTTTCCTTGATACAAGAGTAATTAATATATCAAAGATAGAGGTAGAAGAATAATCTAGAATTTATGATCACATTATCCAATAAAGTGCTAATACATCAAAGAGAGAGGTAGAAGAATAATCTATAATTTATGATCATATTATCCACTAAAGTGCTATGTAATTATATGATTTTCCATTATGTCTTATTGTTGTCAAATCAAAGTCCTAATAGGAACCTGGTAATATCTTCTCATGAGAATTTGGAAATTATAAGAGTAAAAGCCTAGGAGTAAGGAGAATGTGCTTAATTACTTCCCAGAATATGATGCCTTTCTCTATTATTTTGATATCTAATAATTAAATAGAAAAAAAAGAATCTTTTAATACTCTAGAAGTAGGCAGTTATGTGTTTGATTTTATGTGTAGGAAAAAGGAAAAAAAGACAAAGATGAGAAAGGAAGTGCAAGAGGATATCTGTAACATATATGTGGGTTCACATGGCACACAAGAAAGGCAACACTGCTTGCTCCCTCTCCCTCATCTCTTTCTCTACATACCTCAACGTCGACCCATACCCCTCTCCGACTTCATCTAGGGTTTGCCTTGCTCCTCAAGGAAATCAGTGGCTCACCATCATCATGGATGAATTTATAGGGGTATTTACATTCTCATGACCAGAGAATGTGTTGCAGCCACCTAGATAGATCATCTGGGCACCAATATAGGGCGCGAGGAACTTCATACTTTGTAGAGGGAGATTATTTGGGTCTGTATTATTTGCCAAAGTAGAGTAGCCACACAACTAGGGGTTCCTCACCGCTGATAGTTTGGGAAGGACAACCCAGATCTCAGACAATCATTGGGAGTTAATGCACTCCCTAAACCATCATGCAAATTATGTGAAGATTCCTTGATGCCTCAAACTTCCTCTATGAGGCAAGGAAGAAATCTCTGCCTATAGGCATACCTCTAATAAGGTGCGATACTAAGTCACAGAAGGGCTATGTCTAACCAACCTAGGCCTCTCTCAGATAAGATGAGACTATAAACATGTTTGATTGGATCTCGTGGAAGTGGGTGTGGTCTTGCCCGATGCTCTGCCGCCCGGGAGCAAGGGCTCAACATACAAGTTGACTCGGTAGGACTGTTGCACAACCTTGAGTTGTGACGGGGGGGGGAGGGGTGGCAACGTGAGGAAGAAGAAAGGAAAGGGGAAAATGAATCTGATACATTGGGGAGTGTTCATGGAGAGAAAGGGATCATGGGTAAATTCATTAAAACCCAGCCGACTGCTAGCATGGAAATGAAGCAAGTTTGCTGACATGTCAATTTCTGATTGGCCCATATTTTCATAACTTGAAACAATTTTAGAAAATAATCGGTTCGATGGAATATGCTGAAATTATATACAAAACTTATTAGAAAAATGAGAGGAATGCATATAAAATATAATTAAGAATCAATTATGCTTCCTATTCCAAAATTAGTGATGAATAATGCATAGAAACACTAGCATATGATATTAAAATGTTGAAAACATTTAAAATCATATTTTGTGTTATTATATAATTATTGTTGGACATAATGAGAATCTAAGATGACCATGATCATAATAATAATAACTTTTTTAATAAAGTGGATTATTATGCATATGAAGAATTAGGGTTAAAGATCCTAACTTGCCATTTTGTTAATGAACTTAATTGGATCCAAGTATTTATAATGAAACTAAATGGTAGATTGATAATAATAACTACACCTAATATGCATTAGGGTTCTTGAATCATTAAAATAATAACCATGGGGATTAGGGTTTGGAAGCATAACTCTAATGATAACCCGATCCAAGAAATCCCTAGATTAGGACCAAGTAGGGGTAATGGTAATTAATGTGATGGTGACACTTTAGGATTCACACACATGCATATTAAATTTTGATTGCTTGGATCTATTGATTGGATTGATTAAATATAGGTGAACTATAATTGTATACTATTCATGGTTCACCATTGAGGGATGTGGTTATGCTTATGACTAGCCACATTAGTTTGTCGACATTTGTCGAGTGTTTCTTGAGGATCGAGTAACTAATTTATTGGATGTTTGTTTCCATTATGCACAATTATAATTCCATTATGGGTATCACATAAAGAAAGATTATGTGAAGAAAATGCCAGTTCTTATTTGCAAGTATTTGGTGGAATATATGTTGTTATGTACTTGCACACTTTTGCATGCACCCCATGTACACAATATATTTTGATATGTTGATCTGTGCTTTTGTTTCACAACATATTAGGTACTTGTTACATAAGATGATATTAAGATATGATGGATAGATGAACCAACTTGAAAACATTCAAGGAGGATTAGATAGACACTTTTTCTCATATAGTTCTCATATCTACAATTCTGATGATGGAAAGTTATGTAAGTTCTAGAGGAATATCTTTTAAGCAATATATTTAAATTAATGGAAATTAGTTACTATTATTTGTTATTTGATAAATTTGAATCCTTAGGAATAATTTAGGTAATGGCTATCATCTTTTTGTTCTTCCTTAATTGGAGTTTTCCAAAAAGTGCAGTCGTTACATATCATGTCTTCATGAACTTTAACCTTGTTTGCCCTATTATTTGTTGGCCTAGAAATCCATCTGAGATTTAGTCTTGATGAGTAAATATTTGATAGTCCCCGGTTTGAAACTATCTTAAAAGATTAATTTCACTTAGGATGTAAGTGTATAATGTCTATCTGGGTTTCAAGATGTTTCATCAACACTTCCCTATTTGTTCTCTAAGTACATATGTGGGTGGGTATTTGCCCATCTACACTGGTGTACTTGGCGAACAACAACAAAATGTTGTCAAAATATTCTTGAAAACCAAATACACATTATACACTTACTAGTGAGATTAGGTGTTCAACAATGAGATAGGTGGTACACATTTTGTAAGGACCCTAACCTATGTTTTTGTATATCCCTATTTGTTTTTCTTAAGCATGTTTCTAAGCTCCTTGCTCTAATCATCTGAGATGTAATTAGGGCATGTTGGAGGTCTGTGTTCCTTGTTTGAGCTTGTTGCTTGATGCTTAAGCTTTGTGGTGAGGTTTTGGCACAACTTGCAATTTATCCAGAGTAGGGGTTAATGTGCAAGTTTGCTACCTCTAGAGTGCTTCTTCTCTCTCTTGGCATCATCTGGAGGAGATACGAAGTGTGGGGTGCCTTGTTTTGGTCTTGGATGAGTGGTGACATCCTTCGTGATGTTTTGGGCACATGTTTGAGGTGTGCTTTGCTCTTAGGAGTGTTGTCCCGGTCTTGAGAGCCTTGGTGAGACCCTGTATTGATTTCTGGTTACCTTGAGGAAGCTTGGAATCGGTTGAGGGTGTTTTACGAGACATCCTATCAGTTTGGTGGTACCTTGAGGATCACCATATTGGGTTGTGGTGACTCTATAGGAGTGCCATATCAATTTGTGACCTAGGGTTTCATCCCTATCGGTTTGTGAAGGGGGGTAGATGGGTGTATCGACCTTGACCTTTCTTAGTGACCAAGTGGCCGAGACATAGGCTCTATGACCTTGTTGCATATCGTGGCATGTAGCCTTCCTTCTTGGACATGTGTCACCTAGGGTTCTAAGATGGTGACACCTTCTCTTTTCTCTCTCTCTCTCTCATCGACCATGTATATATACTCCTCTCTTCCCATGCAGGATAACCCTTTTAGTGATCCTTGGTTTCTCTCCTTGATGGCCGACCTTGAGCTTGAAGAGCACTCTCCCTTGGAGTTTGGTGGGCGAGCCAAAGCTTGTGGTGCTCTCTTTCATCTTCTTACTTGGTAAGCCATGGTTTTCTAGCTTTCTTTCTCTTCTTCTTTCTTCTTCTCATCCATGAACCTTGGTACCTTCTTTTCTCTCTTTTGATTTCTTAATCATGGTTCTATATTCCTTCTTGGAGGTATTGTGGAGATTGAGCTAGGAGGATCTTCCTCTACCTTGAGCTTGGGAAATTTGGAGCTTGACCTTGGAGCTTAGAGCTTGGTGGTTGTTCTTGAGGTGGGCTATATAACTCTAAACCTACTTTGTTTTTATCACCTTTCTATTTGTTACCTTACTAGCTATCCTTAGCTTGTTAACTCTTGCTTTAATGCTAGTAGTTTTCTTGGTAGCCTTGTGTTCAGTTTTGAGAATAGAACTTTGTTAAGTTGCTTCCATAAATTGCTCTTTTCCTTTGACTTGTTAATATCACCATCTTGAGGTAGAAGATGACTAAACATATATGATGTGCTAAATCGATATGCATGCAAAATGATATGCTAGGCTGATATGCTCCTTGTTAAACCAGTACACCTCTTATGGTGTTGGCTTGTCATGATCTCGTGATGGCTAATGGGGAACCATGTTGAACCTTGATGCTTTTAGTTGAGTATGGAAGCCGACATGGGTAACCCTAATCTGATACATGTGCAACTTAACACACCTTGCAAACCGATACACCCTAGACCAACACATCTTGGTTAGAGGTGAGAAACATCTTCATTGAGGTTCAACCGATACAACCAAACCCTAATGACTGATACCCTAGAGATCTATGCGGTCGATACATAAAGGGACACATAGGATGATATCTTAGTTTATGGGTAGGATGATACCCTAGTTGAGTGGGTAGGCCAATACCCTAATGGATGGTGAGTCCGAGATCTTAAGGGATGGTGAGGTCAATACCTTATGAGATGGTTTGACCGACACATTTTCTCATGCACCTCTAGACCGATACCCTTTGTTGTGCCTTGGCCGACACCTTATCATTTAGGTGTTGAGCCCGACACCATGTGATGGTAAACCGATACCCCACCCTAGTGTGGTGGTTGATACCCTAACCCTGACCGATACCCTATGTGACGTGTAGTGATGCATCTTGTTGATGCCAGGGTTATATTGTGTGATGTGATACCCTATGGTGTAATCAAGTGTATGATGTTGAAAGCTATACCTCCTTACATGTTTCACAATAATAATAGGATATCTTTCTACATCTCATAAATATACTTCACTACAATGAAGGAAATGATAACCTAGGGTGGTTGGCGATCCAACCTTATAAACCCTAATCGGGTAAAGTGAAACCCTAATTGTTATGATGTCAGATGTATGATGTACACATATGGCATGAGTTCTATAAGATAGTGATTCTTTGCCTTCTTGTTATTACTTTCTATACATGTAGGTGATACAAATTAATGTACATAGACAAATATGAGCTATGGTGGTTATGATTTGATGGACATTGGTCTTTGTGATGGATAAGTGGTCCTTGTGATGGGCATTGGTCCTTGTGGTGGACATTAGGTCCTTGTGACAGACATTGGTCCTTGTGATGAACATATGATGAATAGTAAGCATAAAGAGACATAATATGATGAGATCACACTTAATGTGATTCAATATGTTCTGGTGATGAGTTATACCCTGTTTATGTAGATCTTGTTTAGAAGTTATATGTCATAACTTGATTGATATTTAAAGATATTTGAAATGATCTAATTAATCAACTGAAATCTAATAGTGTAGTTTTCCCTGTTCCATAGATCCATTCAGCGTCATCACTTGTTGAATGGTGAAATGAGTTTAACTCAGAGTGCATATTGTTGAATATGCAGGATGCAAGTTGAGGTATCTCCTTGAGTCCTGAATGTATATGAATGGGATTGAATGCGGTCATACCCAATAATGAGTACAATTGTAGTTGTAGCTCAATTTGAGATACAATAATGGCTGCAGTCAGATCCTAGTATAGAGTGCAAATGTGGTCATAACTCACTAGCACCGTGACATGTACCAAGGTGGGCTAGACATGTACAGTTAGACTATAAGTCACTAATAACAGTCTGACTAATGATGTCATTGCTAATATTCATGTACTAACTGAGGGGATGAGGTCGTAGATTCCTACTCTTCTATTAGACCTTGTATGGCACTGACTTCGACTATATACATATAGTGGTTAGTTGGATTTGAATGGTATGATTCAAATCCCCAGGGCATAATGAATATATTATTAGCCATTTAGTATAATTGTATAGGATCAAATATGAAAACATTGGTTGCACTACTAAAATAATGGTTTACAACGTTGGTTTTTTTAAGCCTGTAGCATAACTTTTTAACCGACGCCTAAGTAGTCGTCGCTATAGAATTTGCTCTATAGGGTCAGTTTTTTTGACCAAAGAAAACTGACCTTATAGAGTAAAAACCGATCCAATAGGCTATACAAAACCTAACCCAAGAGAGAAAGAAGAGGTTGTAAGGTCAGTTATTCCTAAAAAATGGACCCTAGAAATGTCTTGTAAGGTTGATTATTGCTAGAAAACTGACCCTATAAAGCAACGGAGGTTTTCTCAGTCGAGAAAGACTTCGACTGAGAAGGATTTTGGTCAAGAAAATTGTCTACTGAGAATGTACTATCTTAAGATTTTAGAGGTCTTCTAAGGTCAGTTATTTCTAAAAAACAGACCCAATAGAGTATAAAAAATGAGTGCTATGATCCCATTGCCTATAAGGTCGGTTATTCCTAAAAATCCGACCCTATAAAGCAATATAGTTCCTGTAAGGTCAGTCTTGCTCAGTCAAGAAATACGTCGACCGAGAAGGATTTTGGTCGAGAAAATTGTTGATGGAGAATGGACTATCTTAAGCTTCTTAGAGGTCTTCTAAGGTCGGTTATTTCTAAAAACTGACCTTATAAAGCAATAGATGTTTGCTCTGTTGAGAAATACATTGACCGAGAGATCTCTAAGGTTGGTTATATTTGAAAGCCGACCCTAGAGATCTCTAAGGTCGGATATTTGAAGAAAACTGACCCAACAGGGAAGAAAGTACCTGATAAGTTTGCGTTGAAGCTATTAGGTCGGTTATTTTAAAAAAAAATCAATGCAGTAGGCCTCTAAGGTCGATGTTTTAAATAATCGACCCTAGAAGTCACATTGTTTTTAAAGAAAAATTCTACAGAACAGAAATCTTCATAATAGAAACCCGTATAATAGAAATCTTCTTTACACAGTTCAAAACATGCAATAGAAATAGACTTGCAATTGCAATGATGCAAGTTAGAAAATGCATTCCAAAGCCATTTATTAGCTTTTATGTCCAATCCTTTTTGAATTGATGTATCAATCTCCAAACCACACACATTCATAACAACAATAATTCAAAATATTCTGTTGAGACATACTCATACACATAACACATACTAACATTCATGCAAGTCTAAGATAGATTCATTCAGTTGAGACATAGCACATTCTAACATTCATACACATAGCACATACTAACAACAATGATAGATTGCAAGTCTAAGATGGTATTAAAATTTATGTCAGATACAAAATTAAATTTGATAGAGTTTCAAAATTACATACACAAATGAATCTATGCATTCAATCCAATGCTATAGTCACTTCATTAAGAAAAGCCTTTGACCACTCTTCTCAGAATTCATTTAACTCATCAAATGTGTAAGGCTGAGTTGTAAAGATCTGCAACAGAAAATGCACATGCTAATATTTTATAAAATGAGTACATCTCACTTGTAAATTAATGATGTTATTCTTTATTACCTAATCTATAGTCTGAATGTCATTTGATGCTCCTTTGACAATAGCGTGCATATATTTCATTACATAGTAGCCACAAGCCTAATCATTATTTTGTATATGGCACAACAAATAAAGAATTATACTTAATGTTAGTAAACTACTATAAATAGAGTTGAGATAAGACTATAAGGGTTGACATATAAGAGTTGAGATATACATTACTATAAGAGTTGTACATATATAAGACTAAGCCGTTAAAGTAGTTACCTTGATATTTTTCAAAGTCAATGTCTTTAATTTGGTGGGTATTATTCCTCCACCTTCACGAAAAGCCTTTATACCCCTATCAATTAATTGATTACAATAGTTGTCAAAATAGAAATTCTAAGTAGAAAAATCATGTTGAAGCATAACAATTGATGTGGTAGAAACTAAATTTATGCTTACTCCATAGTTGGAAATTTCAGTTTGTGACTCCTTGTTGTTATTCCCATTGGGTCAAGATAATAGAAAGTCATCAATTTTGGGACAACCACCACTAGTTCCCAATGTATAGATCTGAGTAAAATGCATATTGAAAACAAATATTAGAATTATAAATTTAGTCAATATTAGAATTATATTGAATAATAATACTTGATGTTAAAAGGAATTAGGATAATTTCCTTTCCCACACTAGCAAAATATTTGAATGCAGTACAGTTGTACTCATTCACATCCTAAATGTGTGTCTCCACTTGACTAGTGATTGAAGGAACTAAGAATCCAACATTCCTTATATCAAAGTTTGTCGTCTGGGTATATAAATGGCTGTAAAACATTTGTAATCATTTCATATATTTGAAATAATCTAAAAATATATATTGGAGTTTTCTATATTGATGAATCCTTACCTTATCCATACTTCTAATATCAAAGTATTTAGCCAATCATACCAGAACAAATCTTTAATATCATCAAGAAAAATAAAATTCTCAAAGTCCCTCCCAGCTGCATCTTCTTTTAAATTGACCAACATATGTGATCCCGAGCTTTGGTTGGCTAAGTATCGACACAAACATTTACATTTGCTTCCCAATTCGTCAAATGTAGCTTCAGGAATGAAAGATGTCTTGGGCATAGGAGGACAACTTGTAGAATTTTTACTTTTTGGTTTACAAACATGTTAATTAAATTGCATACTTATATTACACGAGTTCATATATGTAGTCAAATATGAAAAACAAGGTAGATTTCAGATATATACCTTTTCATTGATAACCAAGTGTTTAAGCCAACCCACCATAGCACCCTCTGCTTCTTCAACTGTACTATATTCACGATTATATATGAGTAGTGGTTTATCCCCCATTCCATCATACACAAGATGGATGGACACACGAAAAATGTCATCAGAAAGTGGTTGGAAATGCAATGTACCACCGAGGTTGTATACCTTACCCACTGCCACAACATTATACTCTGGAACCTCCACAACAAGTTTACAGTTCATACCATTCTATAATTGAAATTATATAAGTTATATACGAAGCGGTACACTTGATACCTACTACAACTATATATATATATATATATAATCATATATATATAATCATATATATATATCATACTAATTAATAATACAACATATATAACAAAAACTTACTATAGATTGTTGTGGTGGGTGATTGGGAGTGCTCCCATGACCTTCTACAGTTGGAGCATGGGCTTGTACCTCATCATCTGAGAGACACACAGTTTGAATAGGTTGAGCAGGGTGAGTAGGCTGAAATGAAGACATTATTACTTTTACTTTATGTGATACTAATGCTTCAACTTCCTCTTGTGTAAGACTTCCTACATGACCTCTTTTAGATTGTGAAGAGCTAAAATAAGACTTGAATCCTATGCCAGCTCCTAATCCCCTAACATGGCCAGGATGCTCCTTCATACTGAGAGCAACTAATAGTTCATCCATGTGGCCAGTTGGGATGAACTTTCCTACCTTCCTTTGCTCATGGAGATCAATCTATTCATAGTTAATAAAAATATGAAATCACAATATCAATTAGATATAAATAAATCTAAGTTTGTGGGAGTTACTCTTTACTTAGTTGGGATAAACCTACCATCTTTTGTGCCACCTCCTTAGTTGTAGGGTTGACAATTTCACCTGCTCGATTCTTTCTAGCATCAATCCACTGCAAGTGTCTGGGTGGACGCTCAGCTTGAGTTGTACTAGACTCTTCTCTAGAAGAGAGTTGCTTCTCTTGTAGTTGGCGGCGGAAGGCATAACCACCGGGCCCCAAGCGATGGTCATGCACATTTTTGGCCCGTCTTTCCTTTTGGACCTCATGAATAGCCTGATCATTCAAAATGAGGTATTGCAAATTAGACTTGGCAACCATATATAAAAAGATTCACCTCCTTAATTGTATAAAATTAAAGATTCATACAATACATCACAATCTTTATTACCTGAAACTCTTCCGATTTCCTAGCTACAACAAATCTTTCCCACACCTCAGGATCTATAAAAACATATATATCTATTGCTTTCTTCTTTTGTTTAAGATTATCTATAAATTCCCTTTTGAGATATGTCTTAAAAGTCCTCCATCGTACAACACAATGTTGTAGCACTTTTTTCTTGTGATCTTTTTCATTTAGATGAAAAATGCCCTATACATGCAAAAGAAGCAATAATGTTGTCTTAAAAAGGATTTGTCTTTCCAAGCAAACTAAATTAGAATCAATAAACAAAAACATATTAAAGTAATATCACTTCCACCCACAGATATATCTTTCCATAGGAGGTCTTTTACGACATTAGAAACATCATGCCAATTTTCTATATCTATTGTTACCTTACTACGCGTGGTCTCCCCTACATAATTCTTGAAAGCACTAGCATGTTCCCCAATAGGTGCTCCTATGACATCAAATTGGACTGCCAATTTCTCCCATTTGGCCCTGAGCTCCTGTAGCCTACGCATCAGTGTGGGATCTCTACTTTTCTTAGCATCACCACTACCATCCTCATGGTGCTCATGCTCAGAATGTTCATCTTCAATTGCCATTTTAGAACATGCAAGTATACATGATAAAAGAAACATAAGTGATAATAAAAGCACAAGTGGTTAATGATATATGATGTATATTTAAAAGACTATGTGCTTTAATGATAATAAAATAAATAATTCAAAGAATACATGCCTCTAGTATTGGTTGAGTTGTTAGTCAAGTAAAATTCATTCAGCATGGTATTGACATTTATAGTATTCATCGGTGTTATCTTCAACATTTACACTTGGAAAACCAACTGAGAATGGGTTGGAATTATCATACTTTTCATAGTATTCTTCTTCATTTTTAGGGTCTATAGTAAACTATCTTTTTCCATGAAGAACTACAGACCAATTTTTATTTTTCGGGCCATCACTATAGAATACTTGTTTTGCTTGGTTTGCCATGATGAATGGCTCGTCTTTCTCACCAATCTTTTCAAAATTCACCAATTTGAAACCCAACTCATCCACTAAAACTCCTTTGTTGTTGTCAACCCAATTACACCTAAAGATAGGAACTCTAAAATTTGTATAGTCCAATTCCCATATGTCCTCAATGATGCCATAATATGACATCTCAACTTCATGTGGTCTTTTATCTTTGGCACTAGCAAAATACAACGAACAAGCTTGAACATTGACCCCACTATTTTGGACTACACTACTTTCATTTTGACGCTTTGTGTAGTATGAAAATCCATTTATGTCATAACCTTCATATGACATGAAATCCATTTTTGGCTTAAAGGTGAGCCATTTTATGTTCTCAACAACATTATTCGGTGATTCAGATAGTTGATTGAAGACTTTCTCTTCAAAACACCTAATAAATGTTTGATTATGCTCTCTTACAAGTCACATTAAACTAGATCGTGGATGATTTCTCTTGATAAGATCATTGTGTTCTGTGATGTAGCTACTAACTTCATCGATGTTGTGTAAAATATACAAATGTGCTTGTTCCCACAACTCACGACTGATTCCTTTCACTCGTCCTCCCAGAGTTCATTTGCCATAATAAGATTTAGTGTGATGGGAATTTTTTAGATTTCTAGAAGTTTCATTGCAATTCAAAAAATCATTACAAAAGTCCATCACCTCCCTAGCCACATAACCCTCAATAATACTCCCTTCAGAACGATAACGATTCCGAACATCACACTAGTACATAACCGACCTTTAGTGTCAGTTATTTAAGGCCTTTAGTGTCGGTTTCTAAGCGACACCTATGTGGGCGACGCTAAAAGCCCAACTGTTACACATCGGTTAAAAAACTGACGCCAAAACCCTTCGTGCGCCACCGAAAATGCGCCAGTAGGGGACTATAGGCGTCAGTTATTAGATAAGAAACCGACGCCATATACCTTCACGCCACAGAAAGGGCACCATCTGGGGCACTATCAACGTCGGTTATTAGATAAGAAACCGAAGTCATATACCTTCGCGCCACAGAAAGGGCGCCATCTGGGGCACTATCAACATCGGTTTATTAGTAATAACCAACTCCATATCACTCCCAGCACGGCCGTGGTGTCTGGTCCGCTACCACGGCCGTGCTGGCCAGCACGGCCATGGTGTTAAGGAAATAGACATCAGTTATGAGTAGGAAACCAACACTTTAACTATGTGGCATCAGTTTTATACAAATAATCGACGCCTATTGTTTTTTTTCTGTCAGTATGCAGACCTGCTGTGGCTGGTCGCAGGATGAGAAACCTGCAGTTCAGTTATGAACTGTAGGTTTTACGACATCCATTGATATCATCCAACAACAGGCCACAAACCTGCAAAATTAACAACAAAAATATTCACACATTTAGCAACCTGCAGTTCCATTTGATTTTCACACATTTAGAAACATTCATGTAGCTAGCAATCTGTAGTTCCATTCATTTTCACATTCACACATGTAGAAACATTCATATAGCAACCAACAGTTTCATTCATTTTCACTCAGACACATGTAGAAACATCCAGGCATGTAGAAACATTCACACATACATTATAATTCAAAAATTCATTTACAAAATATCATTCTTTAGTCATTATTCGCTATCAACATCCCAATTATATGTTAAAACCCCCACTACTTGTATGGTTGTTGCCCATTCTTCTCTTACTTCATTTAATTCTCCCGTCGTATAGGGAGCATGTACATCTGGTAAGGCCTTTCCTGTAGTGTGGTCAGTTTTAAACACCTGTAAAGAGAATGATGTATATATATAATTAATGAGCTATAAATAAGATTGATATATTTCATATTATCTAATGAGACTATATAATACCTCAGGAATAGTATCGATGTCCACTGCGGCATATTTGATAATCATGTGCATAAATCGCATCACATAGTATGCACATTCCCATCCGTTGTCTTGTGTAGCACACTATAAATTCAAACATATAAAATATTAAAAAATACAACTAATTAAGCATTGTTCACATAAATAATATATACATTGCAGTCGAGAACTTACTTTCACATTCTTCCAAATTATTTGCTGGTTCTTTTTCTTGGGGACCTTTCCTCCCGCCTTTTTGAACTCATCTAAACCCCTACATGTTAATGTAACACAGTACATTGCATAATTAAATAGTAATGTAATAACATACGTTAACCGATATGAAAATGAAATATTTCTCACCGGAATAATGCCATTTTCATTATGTGTCCATATTTTGGATTCAATTTACTCCCCTTAGGATCTAGATAATAGACAGTGAACGTCTCGGGGACAATAACTAGTAACTCCCAATGCATACCACTAGAGGTAAAAAAGTTAAAAATTAATAACTCAAAATCCACAATAAAAATATAATTTTCTTAAGTCCAAATTATAATAAGCAAAGTAAACTTACTCTACATTGAATGGAGCTATTATCACCGTCTTCTTATTTTGAGCAAAATTTGTAAAAGCCTCATAGCAGTATCGTTGAAATGATGGAGGGTCTTTATCTACTAGACTAATCAAAGATGTAATAAAAAATCCTACATGTTCGAATGCAAAATATGCACATATCTTGTCTAAGTAGCTGCAAAATATGTATTAATTACGCATGCATTAATAAATAAGAAACCAGATCACCAGATCCTACACAAGGTATATGGATGTATAAGAAGATCTCACCTTATCCATAGCTCTATCACATATGTATTTAGCCAATCATATCGAAACAACTCCAAAATATCTTGTATAAATAGCTTGCTTTCGTATGATTGACCTGCAGTATCTGAATCTAAGGAAACAGTTATAGGGCAATTTATATCATGTTCGCCTAACCATATTGCCATACCCCTACAGTTAGGACCTAACGGGACAGGTAGGTCCTGTGGAACCCAACTTGGTAATGTAGGAGGTGGAAGTGGAGGCCTAGATGTTGTAGGTGTCTTCTTTTTAACCTGTATATGTATATAATTTCAGATCAACTGACATCATATACACACACTAACAATTTAACATAATGTAAATTTACCATACAGTTTCAGTAAAGAGGACATCCGCTTTTAGCCACAATATCACTCCGCCTTCTGCCTCACCAAGCGTTTCACAATCTGGGTGGGCATATGGCAATGGAAGATCCATCCACTTAGAGAATATATGTACCGGGCTCACACAAATCCAACTAGCTGGTAATGGAGACCCGTGAAACATTTCCCCTGGTAGGGATGGGTAAGCCGACGCCTCTGCAACGACATATTCTTTACTTTTTAGACGGCATGGCTTCAACACCTACAAATTTTTGTGTAAAGAATGTTATATACATATAAATATATCATCTTTTTTTGAAACGACTACAATTTCATATATACATATCATCTTGAAAACATATCATCTTGAATTAAAAAACTAGTTACTATGTCATAAAAATACTTACATCGGATGTGCTAGGTGGTGGGTCTACAGGATTACTCCCAACCTCTGCAGTAGGAGTAGAGCGGGATGCCATAATAGGTACTGTCTGTTGAGTGGCAGTCTGAGATGCCTGCCACTTTTTCAGTGCTTCTTCGAGTTTCCTATCAACTAGCTTATCTACCTATACATGGATAAAAGAAATGTTAGCTTCTAATTATTGAATTCTCTTTTACAGTAACATTATAAAGAAATAATATGTTACCTCTTCTTATGAAAGTCCCGCTTTTGGGACATGTTTGCGCTGGGATGGCCCAAAAAAAGCTTTGATGCCCACACCAGCGCCTGCAGCCCTAACACGTACAGGATGCTCTGGGTTACCCAGAGCAACTGTCAATTCATCCCTTGAGCCCTCAGGGATGAACTTGCCTTGTTTCCTCAGCTCGTGCAGCTCCCGCTAATCACCAAAAATTTTTTTGTAATTAAGTAAACACCACAAATAATCAATATTCGAACGATTGCTGTAAGAGTTGTATTTTACCATTTTTACAGCCGCCTCATCAGTTGCGGGCTTCCTTATTTCTCCCTTCTTATTTTGCCTCCCAGCTATCCAGACATCATGGCGAGGCATAGGTGTGCTACCTATAGTAGAGGACTCCTGAGTAGCAGCAGACTGAGCAATAGCCTCAGACTGTAGTCTTTGGCGAATGCCTGCATACCCCTTTGGACCCATTGTGTGGTCATGCACATTCAGTGCACGCCTTGATTTTTGTGCCTCACTGAGGGCCTAGTTAGTATGCACATTAATGATTTGGTTAGTAACACTAAATGTTAATCTTGAATAGGTGAATACAACTTATATTAATGAGATTGGGACTGACGCCTAATACCTTGAATTCATCAGTTTGTCTTGAAGCAACAAACGCGTCCCATTCTTCTTGGTCCAGGAAGTTCCACTGTTCAGTGGCTATCTTCTTCCTCTTGTCACCTTCTTTTATGTATTCTCGAGTGAGATTTGTCCTATAGTTCCTTAGGACTCTCCCACAGTGTTGCATCATGCATTTATGATGCAACTTTTCATCCAATTCAAATATACTCTACAAAATAGAATTGCTATTAACTAGTATCCAAAAAATTAGTAATCTACAAAATAGAATTGCAAATTAATAATAACTCATGCATAAATCCTTCCATATTATGTCTTTCTTCTCCTTAGGAACTTTATGACAAGAATCTATCTTACAACCGCAATGGATACAAGTAACATACCCAAGATATGAAACAAACGAATTGCGATTCACACCAGATGCATTTCCTGCGTTATCAAAATCCACAACAAGTTTGGGTCCATTGCCCTTTTGCGCTATTAACTTCTTCATCATAGTGTTGCCCCTTCTCTTGTCAACTTTTTGGTGCTACTGATCAAGTGCCTCAAGTGCTTCAGATGGTACATGTGCATCATCAACCTAAAATTTGACAAAATAAACACATTTACAAGATATAACTATAAATGGACATATAGATATAAATATATGATATATTTTTAAAACTTACATTGTGAGGCGGCGCATTGATGTCCTCACCCTCACGGTAATCATCTACACGGTCATCAGGAGAATTCTCAGCCATCTGAAAATTCACATTCACATTGTAAAGTTCACATTGTAAAGTAATTCAAATTGTAAAGCTCACATTGTAAAGTTCACATTCACATTGTAAAGTAATTCAAATTGTAAATCTCACATTGTAAAGTTCACATTCACATTGTAAAGTAATTCACATTGTAAAGCTCACATTGTAAAGTAATTCACATTGTAAAATAATTCACATTGTAAAGTTCACATTCAGAAATATAAAACATATAAAAAATATAAACATGCCTCTAATATTGTGATTTTTATCAATTAATTAACAATCCTTCATTGTGATCTCCACGCACATACAAGTCATCATTAGCTTCAATATTTGCTGGTGTTGGCAACCCAACTGAGAATGGATTGGAGTCATCATACTTATCATAGTAATGTTCTTCATCTATAGGATCTTCAATGAACTTTCTTTTACCATGAAGAACAATCGACCATTGATCATTTACAGGATCATCGATATAAAATACTTGTTTCACCTGTGATGCCAATATGAATGGTTCACCCTTCTCGCCAATCTTTTCAAAGTTCACTAAAGTGAAACCCAATTCATCCACTATAACTCCTTTGGTGTTATCAACCCAATTACATTTGAAGAGCGGAATTATGAAATCTGTGTAGTCAAACTCCCATATGTCTTCAATGACACCGTAATATGACATTTTAGCTTCACGTGGACTCTTATCCTTTGCACTTGCAAAAAACATAGTCTATGCTTGAAGGGTGACCCCACTGTTTTGGACGACACTCTTATCATCTTGGCGCTTTGTATAATATGTGAATCCATTAATGTCATACCCTTCATAAGACATAACAGTCAATTTTGGTTTAAAGGCGAGGCATTTGATAGTTTTAGTAATATCATCTGGTGTTTGAGATAGTTGATGTAAGACTTTATCTTAAAACCACTTAATAAATGTCTTGTTATGCTCTCTAGCAAGCCACATTGTATTGGCTCGAGGATATTGTCTCTTGATGAAATTGGTATGTTCCTCGATATAAACGTTCACTTCGTCCATGTTGTGTAAAATATACAAGTGACCTTGTTCCAACTGCTCACGGCTGATTACTTTCGCACGTGATCCCAAAATTCCTTTGACAAATTTCTCGTCAATATTCTTGTCATTATCAGGAGTGTCATTACCACTGAGAAAGTCATTGCAAAAATCCATAACCTCTCTTGCCACATAACCCTCGATAATACTCCCTTCAGGCCGATAATGCTTTCGAACATCACTTTTAAAAATGCTCATATATCGTTCAAAGGGATACATCCAATGCAAGAAAACTGGTCCCAACATTTTCACTTCCCTAGTCAAGTGGACAACAAGATGTACCATGATATCAAAGAACGACAGAGGAAAATACATCTCAAGCTGACATCGGGTAACAACCACTTCTCTTTGTAATTTATCGAGAGTATCAGGGTCAATAACTTTGCTGCACAGACTGTTGAAAAAGAAACAAAGTCTGGTGATTGCAAACCTTACATGCTTCGACAATATAGATCTAATTGCCACATGCAATATTTGTTGCATTAGAGTGTGACAATCATGAGATTTAAGACCTATCAACTTCATATCTTTCATTGTTACCAATCTATGAATGTTGGATGAGTAACCCTGTGGCACCTTAACATTTACCAAACATTCACAAAAAGCTTTCTTCTCCTTTCTAGACAATGTGTAACAAGTGGGAGGTAAGTATGTTCTCCATTTTTCCATTTCACGAAATTCTGTTAATTCTGACCTTATTCCCATTTCACGTAGGTCCAGTCTGGATTTTATCCCATCTTTCGTCTTACCTGGCATATTCAACAAAGTACCAATGACACTATCATAGACATTTTTCTCAACGCGCATGACATCGATACAATGCCTGACTGTCAAAGAACTCCAATAAGGAAGATCCAAAAATATTGACTTCTTCTTGAATAAAGATTTGTCACTCCGTGTGGCCATAGTACATTGTGATCTCTTACCAAATTCATTGACAAAGTCTTTTACTCTTTCATAAACAACCTCCCCTGGTATAGGTTTAGGTGCACTCCGTTCCTCATTCAATCCATTGAATGCTTTGCGCTTCCTACGATACGGATGGAATTTTGTAAGAAACCTTCGATGACCGAGATATACAGTCTTACCGCCATGTTTTAGTCTTGTTGAATCAGTGTTCTCTTCACATATAGGACACGCTTTAGCTCGTTTGACACTATATCCAGACAAATTCCCATATGCTGGAAAGTCATTAATAGTGCAAAACAACATAGCATGCAAACGAAATGTCTCTCTTCCTGAAGCATCATAGGTCATCACACCTTCACCCCAGAGTTTCTTTAAGTCATCAATCAGAGGTTCAAGATAAACATCGATGTCATTTCCAGGTTGTTTAGGGCCCGATTACAACAACGATAGCATTACGTACTTATTTTTCATACACAGCCAAGGAGGAAGATTGTATATAACAAGCATGACTGGCCAAGTGCTATGTTGTCTGCTCAATGTCCTGTATGGATTCATCCCATCTGTACAAAGCCCAAGTCTTAGATTCCTGACTTCTTCACCAGATTCAGGGTACAATAGATCAATCTTCTTCCACTGTGGGGAATCAGACGCATGTCGTAGGATCCCATCATTATTTTTCTTAACATTTGCATGCCACCTCAAATTCTTCGCATCTATCGGATTGGAAAACAAGTGTTGAAACCGTGATATTATAGGTAGTTACCACATCACCTTGGCAGGAGAACCAGTTTTGGATTCCCCCGAAGTCATCAATTTATACCGTGACACACCACATTTTGGACAATCTTTCAAATTCACATAGTCCTTTTGAAATAATACACTATCATTCGGGCATGCGTGTATCATCTTGGCATCCATTCCCATTGGGCACAACAATTTCTTTACCTGGTATGTTGAGATTGGCAGCTCGTTTCCTTCAGGAAGCATTTCTTTTAACAAAGACAACAATGACATGAAGCTTTTGTCGCTCCATCTATTGTTAGCTTTCATCTTATACAATCTCAACACAGCGCTAAGCTTCGTAAACTTAGTACAACCTGTGTATAACGATATCTCAGCATCATGCACAATGTTTCTAAAAATGGGAGGTGGATCGGTGTGCTCTACCCCACAACTATCCAACATCGCATCAACGATGTCTACTGGAACTGGTTCATTCACATCTACGTCATCATAGGCAATTTCTTCTTCCACACAAGCACTGCTATCGACATCCAATGGTTTCGGGTTTGAAATCTCTCCATGCCAGTGTCATTCTGTATAGCCTTGTATAATCCCATTGCACATGACATGACTTTTGATTTCGTCACCAGTGCTGACTTTCAAGTTGTTACCACAATGCCTACATGGACAGTAGAACCTATCTCTAGGTTGTTTCCTATGTTCCTTAGCAAATCTAATAAATTAGTCAAGACCAGAAATAAACTCTGGGGTGCAACATTGTGAATGGACATCCATGATCTATCCATTCTTTGATCAAAGAGAAAACAAGTATATATTACAACAAGATTAGGGTTAACAGATTAGTGTTTTTGCATGGTTAAAACTTTAGGCCAATAATTACACGTGTACCACCTATCCCGTGGTATAGGTTTAAGTGTATAATGTATATTGGGTTTTCAAGAAAATTTCGGCAGCATTTCCCCGCTGTTCTCTAAGTACATATGTACTTAGAGAACATACAGGGAAACACTGCCGAAATTTTCTTGAAAACCAAATACACATTATACACTTACGTCCTACGTGAGATTAGGTGTTCAAGAATAGTCCCAAATCGGGGACTATCCAAGATTTACTCCTAATGAGTAAATCTTGGACGGGTTTCTAGGCCAACAAATACATGTGTTGTCATTCTTATATATAATAAATGTGTACCACCTATCCCATTCTTGAACACCAAATCTCACTAGTAAGTGTATAATGTGTATTGGGTTTTCAAGAAAATTTCAGCAGCATTTCCCCGCTGTTCTCTAAGTACATATGTACTTAGAGAACATACGGGGAAATGCTGCCGAAATTTTCTTGAAAACCAAATACACATTATACACTTACGTCCTACGTGGGATTAGGTGTTCAAGAATATTCCCAAACCAGGGACAATCCAAGATTTACTCCTAATGAGTAAATCTTGGACGGGTTTCTAGGCCAACAAATACATGTATGTTGTCATTCCAATACCTACAATCCTAGTTTCATCACAATTGATGTTAGGGTTTCATCACAATTTTAGGTATCATATAGAGTATGTAGATGTTAGGGTTTCATTATGCAATAGGGATTCATGTAGATGTTAGGGTTTCATCATGCAATAGACTCAACCAGATGTTAGGGTTTCATCATGCAATAGGGATTTCATCATATAATTGATTTAATCACAAATTCATAATTGATTTCATTTGAATATATACCCTCTTATTCTTCCTTCTCCCTCCTTACCAACAGCAACCACTGTCGTGTGGGCTGGCACGGTCGTGGCTGTGTTGGCCAACCACACGGCCGTGTTGGGCAGCACGGCCATGTGGTCGGCCAACACAGCCACGGTCGTGCCAGCCCACACGGCCGTGGTTGCTGTTGGTAAGGAGAGGGAGAAGGAAGAAGAAGAGCAAGAGAACCAATGATGAAGAAAGGAGGGCCTACTGTTGGTAGCAGCGTGGAGACAGAGGCGGCGGTGAGCACACCAGTGGGAGGAGACGGCGCAGAGGCAGGCGAGTAGAGAAGGAGAGGAGCCGACATCAATCAGAGAAGGAGAGGGCGCCAGAGGTGAGCAGAGAAGGAGAGGTAGGCGGCGGCGGTGGCGAGCAGCTGCTGCAGCAGTAGGCGGCGGCGCGGAGGCAGGCGGAAGGTGACACAGCAGTAGGCGGCGGCGATGCAGCAGGGGTCGGGAATCGTCAGAGAAAAATCAATCTCAATGAAACAGAAGAAAGGGGGAAGATCGAGTTCGCTGTGCGTGGGGGCTATTAAGTTACTAAACGGCGTCAGTTATCCATAACAACCGACACCTTTATTATTAAGTGTCAGTTATACAAAGACAACCGACGTCAATTGGACATTCCTTTACCCTAATTTTTTTGGCGGGGACGACGCGCGCACCCTTATCAACGTCGGTTATTCTAAGAAAACCGACGCCGATATTGTAACTTTTGGCGCAAATTTTATCTTCATTCAACGTCGGTTATTAGGTAAAACACCGACATTGTATCTGATACTTTGGCACAAATTTTTTTTGCTCAAAAAAATTGGATTTCGTGGGCTACTTTAGGCGTCAGTTGCTTTTCTTCAACCGAAACAGAATGAAAAGTGATACCCATGTCTGGTTGGTCTTCAAATATAGATGTCGGATGTCCTTATTAACCGACGTTGAATGTTAATAGTGTCAGTTTTACTAAAAAACCGACGCCTCTAAAAGCGACGTTGAACGTTGTTTTTGTAGTAGTGTCACCTTTAAAAACACTCATGTAGCGTTCAAATGGATACATCCAGTGCAAGAAAATTGGAACCAACATCTTCACCTCCCTTGTAATATGTACTACAAGATGAACCGTGATATCAAAAAATGAAGGAGGAAAGCACATTTCAAGCTGACACATGGTAACAATTACATCTTTCTGTAATTTATCAAGAGTATCAAGATGTATCACTTTGTTTGCATATTTCATTGAAGAAGAAATAGAGTCTTGTGATTGCAAACCTTACATGCTTCGACAATATAGATCGAATAGCCACATGTAAATTTTTTTGCATTAATGTGTGACAATAATGAGATTTGAGACCTATCACTTCAGATCCTTCTTTGATACCAATCTACAAATATTAGAAGAGTATCTTTGTAGAACCTTAATATTATACCAGCACTCACAGAAAGTCTTTTTCTCCTGCTTTGACAAAGTGTAACAAGCTGGTGGTATATATGTACGGCGACCCTTGATCTCCATTGATAATTCTTTTCTTATACCCATTAATTCTAAATGTTTTCTAGATTTGATGTCATCTTTAGTCTTTCCTGGTATGTTCAATAGCGTACCAATGATGCTATCACAAACATTTTTTTGAACATGCATGACGTCAATGCAGTGTCTAATTGCCAAAGATCTCCAATAAGGAATATCCCTGAATATTGACCTCTTCTTTTATAGAAATTTGTCACATGCAAGAGTACGACTACTTGAGCTCTTTCTAAATTCATTAACAATATGTTTCACCCTATCATATACAAAATTTCCTGGTATAGGTTTAGGAGCACTTCATTCCTCAATTGACCCATTAAAGGTTTTGTGTTGCCTTTGATAAGGATGCACTGGTGGGAGAATTTCTGATGACCAAGATATAAGATTTTACCACCATGTTTCAGTCGGATTGAATTAGTATTTTCTTCACAAATAGGACATGCTTTGTATCCTCTTATGCTATATCCAGACAAATTTCCATAAGCTGGAAAGTCATTAATCATGCAAAACAACATAGCATGCAAACTAATGATCTCTTTACGTGAAGCATCATATGTCATAACACCTTCCCATTGTTTCATTAGGTCGTCAATTAGAGATTGAAGGTAAACATCAATATCATTTCCAGGTTTCTTGGGCCCTGATATCAATATTGACAACATGACATACTTATTTTTCAAACACAACCAAGGAGAAAGATTGTATATAACAATCATAATAGGCCACATGCTATGTTGGTTTCTTAATGTACCATAAGGATTCATTACATCTGTACAGAGTCCAAGTCTTAAGTTTCTTGGTTCTTTACCAAATTGAGGGTATAATAAATCAATTTTCTTCCATTTGATGAATCAGATGCATGTCGTAGGATGCCATCAACATTCGCCTTTAACTCCCCATGCCAAGACAAATTTTGCGCATCTTTTGTATTAGCAAATAAGCATTGAAATTGTGGTATTATTGGTAGATACCACATCACCTTAGCAAGATAGCCATTTTTAGCCGTAGCTGAATTTGTGGTCTTATACCTTGACGCACCACATTTTGGAAAATTTATCAAATTACTATAGTCCTTCTGAAATAACAAACAATCATTTGGACATGCATGAATCTTCTTAGCCTCCAATCCCATTGGGCACATTATTTTCTTTGCTCGATATGTTGAAATTGGAAGCACGCTGCCTTCAGGAAGAATTTCCTTTAACAAAGACAACAATGAAGTGAAACTCTTATCGCTCCACCGGTTTTGAGCTTTAAGAGTATATGATCGCATCACATCACTCAACCTTGTGAACTTATTACAACCCTTATATAATTGTTTTTTAGCATCATGGCCAATGTTTGCAAATAAAGAAGGTGGATCAATGACATTGTCCCGACAACTACGTAGCATCTCATCAACCATATCATCCTGAATCGGGTCATCCTGAATCGGTTCATCATTGACATTATCATCATTATCTGTATCTTCTATGACACAACTATTAGTATCGACATTTTCTGATCCATAATTAAATTTCTCTCCATGCCAATACCATTCATTATAACCTTGTATGATCCCATTGCATATGATATGATTCTAAATTTCCTCACCAATATCAACTTTCAAATTGTTACCACAATTTCTACATGGACAATATAGGCATCTGTAGGTAGTTTCCTATGTTCCTCATCAAATCTGATAAATTCATCAAGACCTTTGGCAAACTCTGGACTGCAACAGTTCTTGATAGACATCCAAGTTCGATCCATTTTCTAAATCACATTAAAATTAATTATAAAACTAAGCATTTAATATTGATACTATAAGCAGTAAGTTTTTATTGATAGGAAGTTAATTACTTTTATACTAAAGTGTACCACCTATCCCATTTTTGAATATTTAATCTCACTAGTAACTATATAATGTGTGTTTAGTCTTGAAGAAAATTTCAGCAGCATTTCCCCTAAGTTTTCCAAGTACACCAATGTAAATGGAAAATAACCACTCACATATGTACCCAGAGAACAAATGAGGAAATCCTACTGAAATTTTCTTCAAAACTAAACCTACATTATACAGTTACATCCTAAGTGAGATTATATATCCAAAAATAGTCCCTGGCCGGGGACTATCCAAAATTGACTCCGAATGAGTAAATTTTGAACGGGTTTCTAAGTTGATACATGCATAAATGTATTATTGTCATATTTATATGTTAAGTTAAACATCATGCATCAATGATCTCATCTATAAACCCTAAAGTGTCAATCTGGGAATACACAATTCCTGTCCTCATATTTCTAGAATGTAAACAATGATTACATATGTGACTGATAATAAAATGTAGATATGAAAGAATACATATTTTTATTATTGGTTGGGTTACTAGTCAAATACAATGGAAAAAAAATGTAACTGACCTGAGCCGCCGAGATGAAAATGAGAGAACTGTGAGCAAGATGATGATTGGTTGTTGGATTTCCCTGTTGATCAGTTAAATACCTATAGTTAAAGAGGTGAGGGTTCAGTATATGTGGGTATACAACTGCAATGACGCTGTATAAAATGTGTTGAATAGACTTAAAAATACATTATTTATGGGTAAATGACTGCAATGACGTCGAAGAAAAAGCCATCAAATATAGGATATTTCCCATGGGATATCTCCCATCAAATGTTTGTGAAACATACATCATTTATGGGTATACGACTGCAATGACGCCCATTTATAGGTCTTGAAGCCACCCTAAAACCCAAATGATGCACGACAGTCATAAATCCTAGCACTTATATAAAAGACTATACAAAGCAACAATCACGAAAGAAAGGAGGAAGAGGCTCGTATCCTCTACATGTCCTGAACACAAAATGAAGCTCACGATAAACTCAAAGAGACAAGAGAAGCATTACATATGTGCACATTGGGAGAGTGAGGCGGCAGAGACAATACCTTGATTAGTTGGAGATTGCTGCTCTGGCAGTCGATCTTCTCTAGTAGTGGGGGAGCTTGTGTGGGAGAAGAGTCGGAGTGAGAAGGCAAGGTTGCAGTGGCCGTTGCAGCACTGGAGGCGTCGTCGCCGTCCAAGGAAAAAAATGGAGGTTGGGCATTGTCGTCGAAGGAAAGCTGCCCTTGCAGCGCCGGAGGCGTCGTCGCCGTCCAAGGAAGAAAGTGGTGACTGGGCGTCGTCATCGTCTAAGGAAAGTGGCATAGCTCGAAACCCTCATGAGCTCGTGAGGTAATAACCAAAGCTGCAGGTAAGAAAAGATGCAAAGAAGAATAGTGGGAATAATGACAAAGAAGAATAGAGAGAATAACATATAGCTCGCGGGATGACCTATAACGTCGGTTAATAGGGGAAAACCGATGCTACAGGTGAAATGGTGCCCATGTTTTTGTCTCAGTCGAGAATATTTTCGACTAAGATGCCCTACAAGGTCAGTTATAAGCAAAAAACCGATCCTAAAGGTACTTATAAACATGCGAAGGTGAAATGGAGCCAATTTTTGTCTCGATCGAGAATTTTGTTGACTGAGATGCCCTACAAGGTCGGTTATAAAGAAAAAACTGACCCTAGAGGTACTTGTACACACGCGAAGGCAAAATCGAGCCTACATTTTTGTCTCGGTCGAGAATTGTGTTGACTGAGATGCCCTACAAGGTTGGTTATAAGTGAAAAACTAACCCTAGAGGTACACGCGCGAAGGCAAAATGGAGCCAATTTTTGTCTTGGTCGAGAATTTTGTCGACCGAGATTCCCTACTATAATGACCCCGCCTCCCGGTAACCCCCAATTAAGGGAGACCAAAAGGTCAGATCCGTTATCCCAAATTTCCGGATCAATGGTTTGACAAATAATCAATAAGAATTACTAAATTCTACCAAACTATACTGAAAAGATGTAATAAAATAAAACTTTGCATACCTTTTAAAAACTTGGATATCTAACTTCTATCCACAACAACAGTCTAATCTAACTAATCCTCCTTGCACTTTAATTCATAAATTCAAAATGTATGACTTTATTGTTTGTCCTTTTCCATTTCGTACCTAAAATGCCAACAAACAAAACGTCGGTCAACATAAATGAATATGCCAGTATGTGGGGGGAAACAATAATCGTGCAACTATGGTAACAATGTAAGCAAAAAAATATCATTTAACAAACAAGATTACGTTTTAAGCAATACTACTCAATCCATACATATCCCCTATCTTTGTGATGTCCCTGTAGTGGACTTGGATACTACCTCTCTCGTATGATAGATCCTTACCCCCATGGTCCTACCTCATAGGTAGCCAATACCTAGGGTTGTGGAGTCGCATGGCCCTACCCAAAGGTAGCCCAATCTCTGACTCATGGTGACTTGATGGACCTACCTTGCAGGTATCCATGTACTAAGTCATCCTATGACCTGATGAACCTACCCCATAGCTAGCCATGTACTAGGTCATCCTATCAAGCTACAGAGGGAATTAGGATCTGAGCTAGTATGCCTATATCTTAGGTGATAGTCATATCCACATTATAATATGCATGAATTAAATTCATCCAACAATTTAATTCAAGAAACTGATGAAAACTTTAGAAATCCTCAGAAAACTAGTTCGAGATATCCATAAGCGTAACCACATACCTTTCCTTGAGCAAAAGAATCCAAACTTAACAGAATATCCAAGTAAGCACTTTAAGGCAAACAACCCTTAATTCCTGAAACATATAGATTATCTAGTGTCAAAACACCTTCCTAATGACTTGAGGATATTTTCTAAGGCTTCTAAGCCCTAAGGGTTCATTAGGGTTTCTTAGGTTTCTTTATCCAACTTTATTGCCTTTTTAGACTAGTAACCCTAAAAAGGTTTCTTATTCACAAAACCCTAGTCATCTCAATTATGTATATTAAGGATTCTTTAATCCAAATTAAGTTCAAGAATCATCATATTTCAGTTGTAAACTTGCAATTTCGAATTATAATCACCAAAACACATATTTTCCCAAATTAGGGGTTTTAGATCATTAAACCATGTACATGATCATAAAAACCCTACAACCAACATTTTAGTCATCCTTTTATGATTTTCCCCTTTCTTTTACTCTTAACAGGTTAACATTGATAAAAAAACATATAAAAGATTCATCATGATTGTTATTCTATCTTTCTATGGTTTTTCTATCATTTAATGTATTAAAAGATGTAAAACCCTATACTTTTTGAATAGCATCTACATCAAGCTCTAATATCATTTTTATCATATTCTACACATTTTTCTAATAAAAAAGCACTACTTGTATTTTTCGGACAAAGGAGTGATTTTTAGTGAATTAAACAAGATCATACCATTTTCTTGAATTTTTGACTAGAGAGGTGACTTGGATTTTGTAGATAATTCTCGGCCGTTGGATCTCTAGTCATCACTGACCAGGCTTGATCCGATGCTCCTCGTCGCGCGCACCCACCTACTGTTTGCCAAGAACTCGGTGGCTCTCAGTTGTCGATCTGTGCCTTGGTCTACGATGTACCTCGATCGATTGGATGTTGGTCATCATCCCTTACTCGATCAAACAACAGACTTCACAGAGGCTCCGCGTGGAGAGCTTACCAAAGAGGGTTGATCCTTCGTCTCAGAGCATGAGGGAGCGAGAGAGGGTGCTGTCAGGGTTCGCGAGGGCAAAAGGAGTCGAGAGGGGTTATTATTTATAGGTGTGGGGGTAAAAAGTTAGGGTTTCCACCCTTTCTTCCGCCTACCCTCGAGGTGGAATTAGGTATTTCTTCTATACTCCATGGAAGCATGAGAAAGTAGGGGTTAAGGGGTTTGGAATCCCCCCCCCAAAACTAACTAGCGTCTTTCCAGGCTCGCACATGTGATGGATCACGAGAAAATGGAGAGGAAATATCCCTCGTTCAAGCTGTGTTTTCCTTTTTGGAATCAAGGTAGGAGACGCACAGCTGGCATCAGATCTTGATCCAATGGTTGGTGTTGTCCCAAGCTATTTTCATTTAAATCGATAAATGTGTGACATTTATTATAATCACAACACTTTAGGGAAATTTCTAAAAGCCATAACTCCCAAATAGAGTGTCCAATTAACCCCAAATTTTTAGGGAAACTTAATAATGACTTAATATATCTCAATTACAAATTTGGGATCATTATATAAAAGAAAACATGCCTTTTCTTTAGGTGCAAGATATTACTCAATTAGGCTTATTTCTCACATCGTTTCTCTTTTTTCACTTATTATCTTGCAACTTGGACTCCTTGGAACCCAATAAATCCTTTTTGAAGGATTCTTATTATCCTTCTAGATGCATCCACATCCTTTATTTCTCATTATCTTACTTATTTAGTTTATTAAAAGATTTATTTCCTTTTTCCTCTTTTCCTATTTCTTTGATTAGAAATCACATATAAACAAAATTTACTCAATTGTTGCCATTAATGCCACTTTCTAGATATTTCTATGTATTTATCATAAATTCTTTGCTCAATAATCATTATCTTGTATTTTTTCCTAATATTTGGACTTTTCTTCTCTTTTATATTCATTATTGGTTTAATCTAATAATAGGAATCACGAAATTCTATCAAAAGGGAGATTTGCAAAGAAATCCATCCTTTGAAGCAAAGCATACAACCTTTTCAATTAAGTCCATATCCATAAAATCATTACATTTCAATTATGAAAACACATGTAAAATTGAGGTTGTAACATCCTTCCCCTCTTATAGGAATTTTTCCCTCAAAATTCCACCAAACATATAAACATTTCAGGATAAGACTTTTCCATATCCGTCATTGGATCCCATGTGACTTCATCCTCTCCATGGTGCATCCAAAGAACCTTTATCATCTCATATTCTTTACTCCTAAGCTCTCTCTCACCTTGGTATCTTGTACCCTTATAGGTGACTCAGGGTAAGTTAGCCTCCCTTGGGAGCTCACTAGGTTCATTGCATAGCCCATGGCTCGGGTATCTCACATAGTGCTCTAGATCAGACTCGTGGAACACATCATACATTACATTTTCTTGAGGTGTAAGGCTAAACATAACCATCTCCACCAATCCATCCCAAATGAACCCATGTATCGGGGACTCATCTTTCTCAGCTATAGCTCAGATGGGTCGGATTTTCATATCACATATTCTCCCACAGTGAATTGCATGTCAGTCCACTTCACATCAACTCACGACTCATGTCACCCTAGGGCTCTCTCAGCCATCACATGATCAAAGTGACTTCATCTGCACACACTGTGGCCTTTTTCTAACCTTCACAAGGTCCCTTCACCAACATCATCTTAATGAAGTGGTTATCGACACAGCCTCCCTTACAGAGCTTCTTTACATCCTGATATTGGCTATGGTGGCTAACATCACAACTTTCATATGACAAGAATTGTCTCCATGTATCACCCTCAATGAGCACACATGCTCCCTTTAGACCCTCTAGTATAGATCATACTAATCATCAGTTAGGGGTGATAAGCTGTACTTGCATCAAGTTCTTCATGTACCTACTTCCACCGCATGGAAGTGAATCTTTAGGTCACACTCAAGAACCTTTGAACTCACATCATGGTGTAGTTGAACCATCTCTCTCTTGTATATATAGTTCAACCGGATCTGTCTCTTGACAATACTCTCTCTTTCTCTTAGATCATGTCATCTAGATAAGGTGATCTACCATAACCCATATTGCATCCTGACCTTCGTCAGTCCAAGGGAGACTTACCACGACATCTATAGTGATGAACTCCCATTCCCTCCCAGGGACTCTTTATCCTCTATATCAACTCACTGGGTTACTGGTGTTCGTCCTTCAGCTCTTGTCATGCATGGTGATATGCCACATGCAACTTCATCTAGGCATACAAAGTACTACCACAACTTACTATCTTAGTAGTACCACATTGTATGGTGACTTAAAATCATGATCTCCTGTATTTCCTGATTCCTTAAGATTGATTCCTCAGAAACCCTAAAACACTCTAGTCAGGGTTTCATCACCTTCTTTTCCATAGAAGGGCGTCTGAGGTTCTCCAACCATCCTTCTATCACAACAAACTCTAGGCTGGATAACCAAGCACCCACTATCTCGATCAACGGATCTCATTACATTTGAGTGTTAGACAAACATATCTCACAACTTAGGGTTCACCTAGCCACTTCTTCCAGCCTTTCCACTAGCTAAACTAGACAGCTGCATCTTAAAAAGAGTATCCATTACCACCTCACATCCTTATGTGTTAGGTAATGTTGAAGACATACACCTCCAAGTATTCCACTTATTAGCTCATCTCGGACTCTAAGTCTATCTTCATCAAGAAAACTCTGAGCTCATCCTTGTGGTTATCAAACTCAACCTTGTATAACTCATAAATTTCACATAGCTCATGATAAAAACATCCTCATAAGATGACTATAGTTCTCTTGATGTTTGTAGACCATCTACACATCGTACACTCCATAAGGGTACACTAGTATCTCTATCCTCATACCTCATCACAATGTTTCAACTCACGTCATCTTTATCCTTAGTGTATGACATGCGTACTGCCCTATCTCTCACCCCATAACAAGAGGAAATAAGCATTTGGCGGTCATCCAAACACAGAGTTCTTCCCATTACAATAATAGAGATGGTACATCCCACATCGCCAGTAAACCTTCTGATCTAGGTTAAAACATGTAACACATGTCTCCATATCATGAACATCTCGACATGAGGTTTACAAACAGTTGGTCTTGAACCCACTTGGGTCAGCACCCAATTCTTGGTCATCTCCTCTAGGTCTCTAGAGTGCCAGTACTTTTGGGGTCATCCCTCTTCCCTTATGCATCAGAGAGTGCCCTCCTCATTTGTCCTTTGGGACCCATGATTTCATGAAGGTGATCAATCTCCTAACCCATGGCCCTCAGACAATGATAGATGTTACCTCCTGACCCTATGGTCATGTGCAACTAGGGAATTAGGCAACTCCTACTCCCATTGGTCTTATCCCTACCTGACCCTTGGATAGACTTAGGATTAGTACATAGTACATATCCATCTTGAAACCTTACCCAAGTCTCCATCATATCTCTCGACATTCGTGGTCTTACTTACACCCTCTCGTAGGTATTATGGCGACCTACCTACCTTGGTTAGGCCCCATACTGGTTACCTCCATGGTAACACATCCACATGCACTTAGACATGGTTATCTTTGGGTCCGTAGGTTCATTCTCATACTATGTACTCTCCACTTATCTTCTCAAGATTCTATGAGACCTCTTAAGGTTACCTCAAACCCAACAAAAGCTGGTACATACCCTACAAAAGGGTCCCTCTCCCAGGATGGGAGGAAACTATCTGATCACCTACTAAACCATGCTAGGTATCCATGATAGGCCATACTTGTTCTCATTCCTTCATATTGGACCATCATCATACATACATATGTCACCAACATATAAGTAGGAGGTTCATCAAACATACACCTAAAACCAAGGGGTTTCCCATTCCTCTAAACATGAGGAGTGCCATGCTCGAATCTATAGAAACTCAAATCTCATCATGAGCACTAGGTACTACTATTTCCCCTCTTGGGTCTAGGAGCCCTAGGTTCACTTTTCTGCAAGCGATGTCCAACTGCATGCTCAACCTTTTAACCACAAACCAAGCATGTACAAGGTATGGCATGCACTTCCTATTATTGTTCCACTTGAGCAACACTTCAGAGTTGAGCCCTCCTCAAGGACAAACAACTAAGTGTGAGGCCTCCCAACTTGATATTATACCTTCTGAGGGTCTAAGGAACTCTTCTTACTAGCCTTAGAAGGTAGGGTAGGCACCTACAACTTCCATAGCTCAGTTCAAGAAGTCTCTTTCCTTCTCTAGGGTTTGGTTCCTATGAAGGCAACCCAAAAGCCACAAGCCTCCAAGGATCATACTCAAGGCAACCTCAACCATCCATTTAGGTTGCAACCTACCCAACTTCTCAGGGTTCCTCATATCCCAGAGTCTATGCTTCCAACCTTCTTGCTAGGATCTTTCTCTCTCTCTCTAGAGCTAACCCTACAAACAACCTTGCCGGTGGAGGTTCTCTCTCTAAAAGGGTGGATCAAGCTCACATGCATACACTTACATGGGTGAAACCTACGTTCGCTCGAGATTATCTATGGCTCTTTATGCTTATCTCATAAGCTATCCAACATGCCCTTCTGGCATGGGTTTTACCCTACTTCTAGCACTTCTGACGAACTATAGGTGCATACTATACCATGCTCATATAAGCCCATAGAGTTTCTATATGGTCATTACTAACCCTATCAATGAAGGGGTTATCCTTCACCCTATCATGCATGACCCTTCATAGGTTGCGTCACCCAGAAGGCACTAAGTCAACCAACCTCACATAGCTCCTACTTCTCATAGGTATCCAAAACCAAAAGCATGTCAACCCACATACATGGTCGACCATGACATCTAACTCATCATGCAATCTCTCTCTAACCACCACTTAGGGTTTGGGTTAGCATGATCCTCAGAGGATGCGCCATGTCTCTACCTTTAATGGAGGTCTCTGCCTCCAAGACCAACTCTCTATCCATCCTCCTGACAAGAAGATCTAACCTCAGGGGTCTCCTAAGGGCATGACAAAACATGTCATACAACCTAAGCATGCATCTAATCTTTAGATTACATTTAAACTAGTAAGCTTATGTCTATGACATCTTGGTTAAATACTTTTCATTAATTTGGTGGAGGATTCCTTAACCGTATCATACATACCCTATCCTTAAGAGGGTGAGGAAGAGAGAGAAAACCCTAAACCTTAGAATATTAATTGAATTAGGGTTCAGAAGGGATGAAAATAGATGAGAGAGTTCTAAAGGTATCTTATTTCGAGTAAACCTCATACATTGGCCAGGCAGTCACACTGCATCTGGGAGTCCTTGTGACCGACTAACGGGGCGGAGGAAAATCTTGCCAGCCCCCAGACCATGATCCTTTTCTAGACACCTCCATCATTGGAAAATCCTCTAATAACTCTCTCAGGTTCTACAGAGTTCGTAAAATTTAACAATTACTAAGGATTAAATGAGGAACCAGTGCTCTGATACCAAATGTAACGACCCTGCCTCCCCCCATTTAAGGGAGACCAAAAGGTCAGAACCGTTATCCCAATTTTCTGGATCAATGGTTCGACAAATAATTAATAATAATTACTAAATTTTACCAAACTATACTAAAAACCTGTAATAAAATAAAACTTTGCATACCTTTTAAAAACTTGGATATCTAACTTCTATCCACAACAACAGTCTATTCTAACTAATCCTCCTTGCACTTTAATTCATAAATTCAAAATGTATCACTTTATTGTTTGTTCTTTTCCATGTCATACCTAAAACGCCGACAAACAAAACGTCGGTCAACATAAATGAATATGCCAGTATGTGGGGGAAACAATAATCGTGCAGCTATGGTAACAATGTAAGTAACCAAATATAATTTAACAATCAAGATTACGTTTTAAAAATACTACTCAATCCATACCTATCCCCTATCTCTGTTGTGTCCCTACAGTGGACTTGGATACTACCTCTCTTATATGGTAGATCCTTACCCCCATGGTCCTACCTCACATGTAGCCAATACCTAGGGTTGTGGAGTCACATGGCCCTACCCAAAGGTAGCCCAATCTCTAACTCATGGTGACTTGATGGACCTACCTCACAGGTAGCCATGTACTAAGTCATCCAATGACCTGATGGACCTACCCCATAGGTAGCCATGTACTAGGTCATCCTATCAAGCTATAGAGGGGACTAGGATCTGAGCTAGTATGCATATATCTTAGGTGATAGTCATATCCACATTATAATATGCATGAATTAAATTCATCCAATAGTTTAATTCAAGCAACCGATGAAAACTTTAGAAATCTGTGGAAAACTAATTTGAGATATCCATAAGTGTAACCACATACCTTTCCTTGAGCAAAAGAATCCAAACTTAACAGAATATCCAAGAAAGCACTTTATGGCAAACAACCCTTCATTCCTAAAACATATAGATTATCTAGTGTCAAAACACCTTCCTAATGATATGAAGATATTTTCTAAGGCTTCTAAGCCCTAAGGGTTCATTAGGGTTTCTTAGGTTTCTTTATCCAACTTTATTGCCTTTTTAGACTAGTAACCCTAAAAAGGTTTCTTATTCACAAAACCCTAATCATCTCAATTATCTTTATTAAGGATTCTTTAATCCAAATTAAGTTCAAGAATCATCATATTTCATTTGTAAACTTGCAATTTCGAATTATAATCACCAAAACTCATATTTTCCCAAATTAGGGTTTTTAGTTCATTCAACCATGTACATGATCATAAAAACCCTAAAACCAACATATTAATCATCCTTTTATGATTTCCCCCTTTCTTTTACTCTTAATAGGTTAACATTGATCAAAAACATATAAAAGATTCATCATGATTGTTTTTATATATTTCTAGGGTTTTTCTATCATTTAATGCATTAAAAGATGTAAAACCCTATACTTTTTGAATAGAATCTACAATCATGGTCTAATATCATTATTATCATATTCTACACATTTTTCTAATAAAAAAACACTACTTGTATTTTTCGGCCAAAGGAGTGATTTTTAGTGAATTAAACAATATCTCACCATTTTCTTGAATTTTCGACTAGACAGGTGACTTACTTGGATTTTGTGGATAATTCTCAGTCGTTGGATCTCTGGTCATCACTGACCAAGCTTGATCCAATGCTCCCCCTTGTGCGCACCCACCTACTGCTTGCCAAGAACTCAGTGGCTCTCGGCCATCGATCCACGCCTTGGTTTACGATGTACCTCGATCGAATGGATGTTGCGCATTGTCCCTTGCTCGACCCAACAATAGACTTCACAGCGGTGCCACATGGAGAGCTTGCCGGAGAGGGTAGATCCTTCATCTCTGAGCATGAGGGAGCGAGAGAGGGTGCTTTCAGGGTTCATGAGGGTGAAAGGAGTTGAGAGGGGTTAGTATTTATAGGTGTGGGGGGTTGAAAGCTAGGGTTCCCACCCTTGTCGCCGCCTTCCCTCAAGGTGGAATTAGGTGTTGCTTCTATATGATGTGGAAGCACAAGAAAGTAGGGGTTAAGGGGTTCGGAATCCCACCTCGAAACTAACTAGGGTCTTTCTAGGCTCACACATGCGATGGATCGTGAGAAAATCGAGAGGAAATATCCCTCGTTCAAGCTGCATTTTCCTTTTCTGACTCAAGGTAGGAGACGCACAGCTAGCGTCAGATCTTGATCTGATGGCTGGCGTCATCCCAACCTATTTTCATTTAAATCGATAAATGTGTGACATTTATTATAATCACAACACTTTAGGGAAATTTGTAAAAGCCATAACTCCAAAATCGAGTGTCAAATTAATCCTAAATTTTGTGGGAAACTTAATAATGACTTAATCTACCTATATGCCAAATTTGGGCTCATTATCTAAAAGATAATGTGCCTTTTCTTTAGGTGCAAGATATTACTCAATTAGGCTTATTTATCACTTCTTTTCTCTTTCTTCACTTATTATCTTGCAACTTGGACTCCTTGGAACCCAAGAAATCTTAAGATTTCGAAATCCTTTTTGAAGGATTCTTATTATCCTTATAGATGCATCCAAATCCTTTATTTCTCATTATCTTACTTATTTATTTTATTAAAAGATTTCTTTTTAAGGATTTCTCTTTATCTTTTATTTCCTTTTTCCTCTTTTCCTATTTATTTTATTAGAAATCACATATAAACGAAATTTACTCAATTGTGGCCATTAATGCCACTTTCTAGAGATTTCTATGTATTTCTCATAAATGCTTTGCTCAATAATCATTATCTTGTATCTTTTCCTAATATTTGGACTTTTCTTCTCTTTTATATCCATTATTGGATTAATCTAATAATAGGAATCATGAAATTCCTATCAAAAGAGAGATTTGCAAAGAAATCCATCCTTTGAAGCAAAGCATACAACCTTTTCAATTAAGTCCATATTCATAAAATCATTACATTTCAATTATGAAAACACATGTAAAATTGAGGTTGTAACACCTACAAGGTCGGTTATAAAGAAAAAACCAACCCTAGAGGTACCTATACACACGCGTAGGAAAAATGGAGCCTATTTTTGTCTCGATCGAAACTGTTTTCGACCGAGATGCCCTACAAGGTCGGTTATAAGGCAAAAACTAACCCTAGAGGTACTTATACACGTGTGAAGGCAAAATTGAGCCAATTTTTGTCTCGGGCAAAATTGTTTTTGACCGAGATGCCCTACAAGGTCAGTTATAAGGAAAAAACTGACCCTAGAGGTACTTATACACGTACGAAGGCAAAATGGAGCCAATTTTTATCTCGATCAAATTGTTTTTCGACCGAGATGCCCTACAAGGTCAGTTATAAGGAAAAAACTGACCCTAGAGGTACTTATAGATGTGTGAAGGAAAAATGGAGCCTATAAAGCAAGGTTTTCTTTGTCGAGAAATACGTCGACCAAGAAATTTCAGTCGAGAAAATTCTCGACTGAGAAATTAATGTCTTAAGCTTCTCAAAGGTCTTTCTAAGGTTGGTTTTTTAAGAAAACTAACCTAAGAGGTCTTAAATGGTGCCCACATTTTTTGTAGACATATAAGGTCAGTTATTTGAAAAAAATCGACCCTATAGATCGAGGCGCGAAGCCAAAATTGAGAAAATTTTCACCGCGGGAAACTTAATGGGTTAGTATTCTGATCCCATTTCGTATAAGGTTAGTTATTTTATGAAAACCGACCATATAGAGATACACTACAAGGTCAATTATTTTAAGAAAACCGACCCAAGTGGTCTTAAGTGGTGCCAGCATTTTTTATTGACATATAAGGTTAGTTATTTGGAAAACCGACCCTATAGAGATACACTACAAGGTCAGTTATTTTAAGAAAATCCACCCAAGAGGTCTTAAGTGGTGCTAGCATTTTTTATTGACATATAAGGTTGGTTATTTGGAAAAACCGACCCTATAGAGATACACTACAAGGTCAGTTATTTTAAGAAAATCCACCCAAGAGGTCTTAAGTGGTGCCTGTGTTTTTTGTATACATATAAGGTTGGTTATTTGGAAAAATCGACCCTACAAGAAGCGACGTTATTAGCCAAAAATGTAGTAGTGTTGAGTCCTTGCTTGATCTTTATACAATGATGTTGATAGAAAATATACATATTCTTCATATTCCTTTTTAGTTACTAAGATGATTCATAATTTGATAGTAAATGCTCTTCCTGTTAGTAATCATTGCTTGCTTCATTCTAGCAGTATTTATAGTACTGCTCAATTTATCTAATATTTGTTAATAATAGACTTGGCGGAGAGTTATATCTCTCACTGGGACTATGTGTCTCACCCCATTGGTTAACAATCTTTTTAGGTGGACGAGCATGAAGAGGTAGAGATCGTACGGAGGAGGTTGAGCAGAAGCCAGAGGAGCAATAGCTGATAAGGTTGGAAGTGCTACAAGATGTCTTTTGTTGATAAGGATCCTAGAGTCGTCCCTATACACTCGGGTCTTTGGGGAGTGTTTTCTAGATGTTTACAAATGTATTATCTATATGTGCCTTTGTATATTAAATGTCACAAAATCTTGTATATATGTTCTAGAATAGTTCTTTCATTACAGGTTGACAACATGACTTGTGAATGTTTTGAGGCATGAAAGGACACATGTGTAAAGGTTCTTGCTATATGGTTGTTTTATGAAGAAGGTTTTAATTTTTAATGTTTCTTCTAATAAGATTGTTAATCTCTTTTCGATGGTTATGTTTTGAGTAATCTCATTTTGCTATGGTGTGGGGTGTCACACATTCATTATGAAACCCTAAACCCTAATTTGTAAACCCTAATCCTTAAATATGTAAACTCTAAACCCTAAATGATAAACTGTGATCTTTAATCCCTAATCTCTAAATTCTAATCTCCAAATAATTGATTCAATACTCATTTTATCTGTGATTATAGAATGGGTCAATCCTAAATGTCTATTCCAAATCGTTACACTTCATAGTTTATTACTAGTCTTGATCAGTTTGTATAAATTATAGAGGATCATAGAAAACAACTTAAATATAGGTTTTGTTTTCCATGTAGGAATTTGTCACAACAAGTTGAAAGTCGAAATTACAAACATAATCAAAAGTCTTCTCATGTGCAACGAGATTGTACGTGGCTATACAAAATGGTACGGGCATGGAGAGGTTCCTACAATGAGATCAGTAGATGTTGATAGAAGTACTTGGGCTTAAGATGAAATTGCCGAGGATGATGTACATGTGAACAAATCCATTTCGATAGACATGGTTGATGCGATGCTAGATAGTTTTGGGGTAAATCATACTGATCCACCTTCCTTATTTAGAAACATTTTGCATGATGACGAGAGACCCTTATACTTAGATTGTACTAAGTTTACAAAGCTGAGCATTTTGTTGTGATAGTGTACTCTAAAGGCTAACAACAGATGGAGCAATAAAAGCTTCCCGTCTGTGTTGTCTATGTTGAAAGAAATTCTTTCACAAAGCAATGAGCTTCCAATATCAACATACGATTTAAAGGAAATGCTTTTCCAAATGGGAATGGAGGCTAGGAAGACACATGCATTCCCAAACAACTGTGTGTTATTTCAAAAGGACTATATAGATTTGAAAGATTGTCCAAAATATGGAGCGTAAAGGTACAAAATGATGACTTTGAGTAAGTCTGAATTTCTTTCCTTTAAACCATAACTGAATGTTATGTCTTACAAAGGGTTTGACATAAATGGATTTTCATATTACACAAAATGTCAAGATGATAAAATTTTCTTCCACAATAATAGGGTCACCCTTCAAGTGTCTTCATTGTATTTTTTTAGTGTGAAGTATAAGGAACCACATGAAGCTAAAATGTCATATTATGGTAAAAACATATGGGAATTTGACTATGTAGATTTTAGAGTCCCCGTATTTAAGTATAACACCAAAGAAGTTGTAGTGGATGAATTAGATTTCACATTAGTGAATATTGAAATGATTATTGAGAAGGGTGAACCATTAATAATGGCATCACAGGAAAAACATGTATTCTATGTTGATGATCCTACAAATGCTAATTGTCCTATCATTCTTCATGGGAAAAGATAGTTCATTGTATATCCTATAGATGAAGAAGAGTACTATGAAAAATATGATGACTCTAGTACATTCTCAGTTGGCTTGACAACACCAAATGTTGAAGCTAACACTGACTTATATATGTATGGAGATCACATGTAACTAATATTAATTGATCAACGATCCAATTGATACTAGAGGCATTTGTTTTATTTCTTAAATGCTAGTGTCCATTTTACATTCTTTATTATAGTTACATATGTTTCATGTGTGACATGTACATTCTACATTCTTTATCACTTATATATCATTCGTTGACTAATTTTAGATGGCATCTGACCATGAGGATGAGCACCATGATGGTGAGGATTGTATTGTTTTGTTATATAAAGTTGAATTTTACATTCTCTATCACAATTATTATATAGATGTACATTATACATTCTCTATCACTTGTATGTGTTTCTTGGAAATTTTAGGATGGCATTATGATCATGTGCACCCTGAGTGTCTTTGTGGCTTTTCCAAGGAACAACGTGATCATGTAGGTAGAAGAAATTAGTGTTGCAAAGGGGTAAATGTACAACGTTGGTTGTTGATTTTGATGATGCATGAAATCCTATTGGGAAGTATCATAATACTTTTGTGTATC
The DNA here is from genome assembly GCA_963693085.1 of Alisma plantago-aquatica. Classification (NCBI taxonomy): domain Eukaryota; kingdom Viridiplantae; phylum Streptophyta; class Magnoliopsida; order Alismatales; family Alismataceae; genus Alisma; species Alisma plantago-aquatica. The sequence continues at coordinate 795,749,282 of OY856412.1, forward strand.
TAGGGGTTTTTACTCATAGAAAAGTAGATTCAATAATAGAAACTTGGCATAAAGTTGATCCTTTCAAGAAAGACTAAATATGAAAGAAAATATGTGAGATATTGTGATTTTAGAGATATTAAAAATTCTATTTTTATAAATATTCCATTAAGTATATGAAATCTTACAAAAAATCTTTGACCTTGATGAAACACTGCATCATAAAGTGGTGAAGCAATGTTGTGAGGAGCTATTAAGGAATTATTGGACAAGTTTGAAAAGACAAAACATAATGAGAAACACAAAGAAGAAGTCTTCCACTGAGAAATAGTCCTATCTTGACCTAAAGGTTTGGGAAGTGTTTTGTGCTTCAATACAAACATATGAATTCAAGGTATTAAGCCTCCTTTATTTGTACATATTATTCTGAATTACTAATCAGATGAATTCAATTTATGATGTTATGTATTACATATTTAAGACACATTTTTATGATTTTAAAGTATTACATATTTAACATATGGTTGTATTAACCAGGGTCTACATGTTGCTAAAAAACATGGTGTGCAAAGAATGGTGTACAACCATAACTTAGGTCCAAGTGGTACATAATCCAGAGGTAAATCGGACGAGAAGCATCTTCTTCCAAGTAGCCTAACTCTAGTTCTGATGAGTCTTCTATTTCTCCTGTACCTTTACTTTCCATGAGGAGTGGAAAGCTGCAAGGACAAATCGATCTGGAGAAATACCCAACCCCACGACTGCTGAGGTGGCAGCAAAAATGGTAAATTTCAACTTTGCACACTATATGTTCACTTTTTTATCTTGATTCTTATGTTTTACTGACAAATTACTATTGATGATCATTAGAAGGAGCTCTACAAGCAAATAAAAGAAGGCATGTTCATCCCTGAGGAACAAAGGGATAAATTTATGGTTGCTCTAGGTACTCTAGAGCATCCAGGCCGTGTTAGGGCCGCATGCACTGGTGTCAGTATAAGATCCATTTGTGGGACATCAAAGAAGAGAAAATCTATTAGGCAAGGAGTCTGGTCATAAGAGCAGGTGCATGACATGATTCTAAAGGGAATAGAGGATGCAATTAGACAGTATCATGCTTATTATTCTATCTCCTTTGACTCTGCGTCCCCCTACTCTTCATATGAGGTCAACCCCCCCTACGGTAGATGTGATTGGAAGTAATCCCATGGACCTTACAACTAGCATGCCCAGTGTAAGTTTTTTTGTGAATAATAGTGTTGCATGTGAATTTATAATATATTTGTGTAGAGGTGTATATCACACTATATACAAATTTCTAGGGGTTGAGGCCATGCAATGTTTAACTAGAAGAATATGTCGTTGCACTGGGCTAGGCTTACCTACCCATTCCATGTGTCATGATTCATGATAATCCAATGCATGTCGATGTGGTTTGTGTGTCTATTAGGCTTGTCTATGATGCTTGAAGATAGACATCGTTACAACATGCCCACCTCGACCATGAGATGGTAGGTGATGCAGAATGTGGTGTGGTTGTGTGGCCGCAAAGAGGGAGTTGTCTACACTGATGTATGCTAAATTTTAAATGCATTTGTATTTGTGATTCTTTTCAACTTGTGTATATAATTGGCAATAGATATGAGAATATATATATAGAGTTAGGATGGAATACAGATCGCATGCTGCACTTATGTTGTGTTTGCATATAAAGACTACTTTTTCTAAAATGTAAACCATTGATTTTCATTATCATACTGTAATTAGTCTACATAAAAATTTTGAGCTCATTTGGATGAGTCTAAGTCAATCATCCGAGGGAAACAAAATTGATGCATGAAACAAATATGAAATAGATAATTCTTGTGATCTTCATAACATGACCTATAAATGTCCAAATGGGCTGAAATTTTATATGAGCGATTGACAAGATGTTTAAGAAGATTAATTTTTTTTTAAAAAAATCGATCATGAAAAACTATTTGATGTATTCTGATCTTTATACACTCAAGTGTATTCTATCCTGACTCTCTGCCTCTCTCTCTATATATATATATAATATATATCTAATATATGTATATGTATATATATATATATATATATACATATATATGCATATATATATATATGTATATGTATGTATGTGTATATATATATATCTATATATATATACACAAAATAGATCCACAAGTAACTAAAGTTAGTTGTCCACATGGGTAGTGAATATATACCCATTATATATATATATATATATATATATATATATATATATATATATATATATATATATCGGAATTTAGTAATTTTATTCCGAAATTCTCTCTTCCAAAATAGGAAAAAGAGTCTAGATACAATGTAGTCCATTCACACTACATTACTCACTCAAAGATAAAAAAGGGCTAACTACAATGTAGTCTACCAACGACAACTTTGCTAATTTTCTTTACAATGCTTTGTGTATCTCTTTTTCTATCGTTGTGCTTTCTTTGATTTCTTTCTTTCCAGGTGTGGAAGTATGTAGCTGCAAGAAGCAGGAGCATCTTCTTCTTTTGAGTTCCAGTGTTCTTGCCCAGTCTCGAGATCATCACCTTTGTATCCGCGAGAGTGCAGGGTTTGAAGTGGAGTTCACTATAGACCTTCTTCCAAATGCAGTTTGTAAAACTACATTCCTAAAACAGATGGCTCAGTGTCTCGTCTTGAATCCCACAGAGGTAGCAAGTAGTTGGGGAACCTGGGTACCATGCAGAAACCTTGTCCAACGTAGACAAGGAGTTGTGAGCAGCTCTATAGAGGCAGAAAGACCATTTTGGAACCTCATATCTCGTCCATAGGAAGCTAGTACCATTAGGATCATTGTCATGGGGTCTGACTAGATCCCATATGTTAACAAAATCCTTAAGAACATAATGTCCTTCCATGTCAGGCGAGAAAGCATGTTTGATACTCTTCCAAATTGTAGTCATTCGGTTGATGGTTCTTGAGTAACCCTCTCTGGTGTTGGGTTCGAAATCAAGACCTTTAGGGTATCATTTCCACATCCAAATACTCCAAACAGATTTCTTGGCTAGGAATTTAGTGATCCTTCTAGTCGTGCCCCAGTCAGCTATATTACTAGGGAGCTTGAGGCTGAGTCCTCCTTCTTCCTTGGGAAAGGTAAGTCTCGAGTACTTCATTGGGTGAGTCTTCCCTGCCCAGAGAAAATTAGATAGAGTCATTTCAATCAATTCTAGAACTGCAGTAGGAATCTCCCCCTGCATCGCCCAAAACTGCAGAAGCCCTTCAACAACTGAAGAGATCAGTGTGGCCCTGCCGGCCGTCGAAGTTTTTGTGATTGGCCATTTGCTTAACATCTCGTCAAGTTGGTCAGTACAGCCAGTAAAATCCTTAACTTGAAGTTTACCTCCGGCAAGCGGAAACCTGAGGTATTTGGTAGGTAGAGGGCTGATAGAGACTCCGAAAATTTCCATTATCAGTTCATTGAGTGTCGAACAATTTGTGGAAGTAAATTGATGCGTGTTGTCCTCATTTATATGGAGACCCGTCTGATTGCCAAAGTGTTTCAGCAGGGTTCTGAGATAGCTGATATACCTTGGTTTTGCTTCAAGGAAGACAAGGACATCGTCGGCGAAGATGAGGTGACTCAGAGCTTTGGTGCTGTGTATAGAGTAGCTGGATATGAGCTTTGATTCTTCTGCCTGATGCATAAGTCTCGAGAAGTACTCCATAAGAATTGTGAAGAGCAAGGGGGAAAGAGGGTCCCCTTGTCTCAAACCATTAGAACTTTGGAAGATACCATCCGGGGTGCCATTTACCAGTACAGAGAAGCTGGGAGTGCAGACGCATTGCTTCATAAGCGAAATCCATTTGGAGGAGAACCCCATTTGTGTCATAATCCACCAGAGTTTGGGCCAATGTACACTATCGAAGGCCTTTGAAACATCAAGTTTCATACAAAGCTTCTTATAGCCTCTGTTCACATTGAACTCAAGAAAAAATTCGCTAGCAAGAAGAGCACAGTCTGAGATGCTCCTTCCTTCAATAAAAGCCCCTTGGTTGTCGGAAATAATGTGTGGGAGTACCAGCTTTAATCTTTCAGTGAGGATCTTCGCAATGATCTTGTATTGTACATTGCAACAAGCGATCGATCTGAAGTCGGATAAGTAAGCCATCTTCTTCTTCTTCGGAATGAGAACCAGGAAGGAGTGGTTGATTTGTCGAAGCATGCAGCCACCCTCCATGAACCAGGTAACACTCCGATAGAGGTCCTTCTTTATGGTGTCCCAGGCATAGCGGTAGAAATGAGAATTGAAACCATCCGGTCCCGGTGATTTATGAACACCAATGCTCCAGAGGGCATTTTTGATTTCTTCTTCAGTAACCTGTCTGCATAAAATGTTATTATGGGTAGAAGTAAGTCTGTACCTCCAGGTGAGATTGTCGTCGTCTGGGCAATGATCTTCAGTGGTTAATTTGTTGTAGAGCTTGTTGTAGAAGTCATTGTCCTGGGCAGCCAAGGTTTCTTGGTCGTTGATGACAGTACCTTCCTCATTGATAAGTTCTGAGATGCAGTTAAGCGCTTCCCGCTTTCGGATGGCATTGTGATACAATTTGGTATTTTTGTCACCGTCTTGTATCCACTTCAGCCTGCTGTGCTGCCATGAAAAGCTTTCTTCAGCATTCTTTAGGTCCTTCAACATCTTATTAAGCGCTTCCTCTTTGGTAATAAGAGAATCATTAAGAGGATCTGACATAAGACTATCTTTAACAGAAATGAGGTCCTTCTTGGTTTCAAGAAGAAGCTTTGGTATATTAACCCGGTCCTTGGACCAGATTTTGATCGTGCGTTTCAGGCGTATGAGTTTCCTCGCAAAGACGAACATAGGGTTGCCTTCAATCGGCAACGACCAGGATGTTTTGAGCAGATCCTCAAACCCATTCCATTCTGTCCAGAAGTTGACAAATCGAAAGGGTCTGGGTTTGTGTTTTTTATCCAGAACCTGCATGATGAGGGGGACATGGTCGCTGATATCCGCACCCCCAACTCTAATCCGTGCTTGAGGGAGGGTCTGAAGACATTGAGAGTTGACGAGAGCACGATCCAGTTTGCAGGCTATCCTTTTATCCGCCACTTTTCCTTCATTGTTCCAAGTGAATAGATCTATCCCGTTCATTGGAAGCTCACACAGATCAGCAATGTTAATCATGTGGTTAAAAGATTTGAGCACCGCATCAGGAACAATACGGCCACCTCTCTTTTCTTCTTGCAATCTAATGTTGTTGAAATCGCCCATTAAGAGCCACGGAAGATTGACGCCTTTGCTAAGATTCATTAGATCCTTCCAAAGCTCTTGTCTTTGTGAATGGAGATTAAAAGCGTATATGGCAGAGAACCACAGTGATAATCCGCCTTTATTTGTACAGATGGAATTGATCATCTGTTCAGTTTTATTGTAGATTTGTATGTCCCAAACATTTGGGTTCCATCCAAGGCAGATTCTTCCGAGTTCAACCTCCTCATGGTTTGAGATAGACGACCACCCATGAGGAAAAATCGAACTAATACATGACTTGTTGCATCTACGGATTTTTGTTTCAATAATGGCAGCAAGAGAGACCTTGCTAGTTTTGATCCATTCCCTCACTTCTTTCCTCTTGGCAGGATTGCAGATACCTTTCACGTTCCATACCAAGATGGACATAAGAAACTTATTTCTTTGATCTTGTGCTCCGCTGAGGAGCCCTTTCCTTCTCCTTCCCCTTGTGAGATTTGCCTTGTTTTTTCCTTTTCTCGCCTTCAACTATCTCCTCAATCTCTTTATCAGAATCACTCAGGATACCAAAAGAATTTGAGTCCAATATTTCACCTTCCTCTCCTTCCTTTGATTGTCCCGAGTTGTTGGCCTCAACCTTCTCTGTAGCAGCCGATTCTGGTTCCTTCTCTCTAGGTGGGTTCACTGTTTCGTTAGGTTTTTGAACTTGCTTCGGCTTCTAGGTTTTCTTAGGCTTTTCAAACCCATCTTCATCAGTTGTCTTGGTAGGTCTATCCCTCCGGCAATCATCCTCGCCGTGTCCAAACACACAACAGGTATTGCACTTCTTTGGAAGATACTCGTATTTGATATCAAAGGAGAGTTCTTCTGTATTTCCTGGGATTTCCACCCATATCCTTTCCGGAAGTTCTTCATTAGCATTAACATCCACCAAGACCCAGGCCTCGTCAGTGCCAGCGGTTTCAACAGACCTTGTTTCTACGTGGAGGACTTTACCAACCCCGGAGGCAATCGTACATGCTACCTTCGTGGTCCAGGTTTTACCCTTTGAAGGTATACGGATCCAGATTGGTAGGGATGAAAAGTCATCCTTCACCAAAGAGTCCCCATATTGATAGTGTTTCGCGACCACGAGATGTCCATCAAACCATCGAGGTCCACTGTTTAAGCAAGCTTTCTTATCCATCTCACTGGAAAAACGAATAAGGAAGAAGCCATGCTCCTTGGATATGACATCAAAATCCCCTCTTGGTTTCCAGACCCTAGCAATCCACACCATCAGATGTGGGTAGAAGGGCCTCTTGCCCATCACGTATATGGAAACAGAAAACTCCCATACGTCCTTCATGCGGCTGTATTCCTCAGCTTCTAGGTTAACAACGACCCTTCCGTCTTTCTTAGTAGGTTTGGGGAAGGCAAAGGCCGCACACTCCTTTTCTTGCGCAGGTGTCCTCTTGACAACCTGCGTCCATGGATTCTTGTTCCTTGATGGAATCGTTGAGGAACTTGATCCCTCTCCATCTCTGGGGTTTGCGGTGGAAGGTGGGGTAGTGGTGGGTGGAGTTGTAGTGGAAGGTGGGGTAGTGTTGGGTGGGGTTGCGGTGGTGGTAGCAGCCGGGATGGCCGCCATGGCCGCCGGTCTGCTCCGGTCGCCTGGACGATCGCCAGGAACCCTAGGAGACGGAGGGGGTGGTGTCTACTTGCCGGTTGTATGTATGTATATATATATATATATGTGTATATATACGCACATATATATATGCATGTATTTAATTCCCACATGGGTAGCTACCCATCCCATATTTCAGTTACTTTTTTTGAAGCTTCTTACCTTTGACAGATAGAGGGTTACTTTACCTATTAAAATATTACTTTTCATGCATAGATAGTTAGATTTGCAATAACTATAACAAATAAATGATTATATATATATATATATATATATTTGTTGTGTATTCTGCCTAGATTTACTTTTTAGTCGTATAGTTACTCTTTCAGCATCATAGTTATTTTTTTATTCAATAAGTCACTTTTCTGACCATATAGTTACTTTTTGGGATGATGGGTAGCAAAATCCATGCTACCCACGCAGGTATTGAATGAACGTCCTATATATATGTATGGATATATATCCACTTCTGTGTGGATAACTAACTTTTTGTTACTCGTGGATCTATTTTGTAACACGAAGGCACATAATTGTAATGAGATGAATAAAATCGTAATACAAAGACTCATTTTGTAAATACCACACGAATCCCTCTGAAAATAGTAAAAATGATATTTGTGATGAAACAATAAACAATATTCACCGTATTACAAGAAGAGTTTGTCTATTATAATTTTGATCATCTCATTATAATTTTGGCTATCTCATTATAAATACGTGCCTTCTTATTACAAAATAGAAGCACGAGAAACTAACCTCAATTACATGAACGGGTTGCAAATGAATGGCATATATATATATATATATATATATATATATATATATATATATATATATATATATATATATCGAGTCAGGCTAGAATACACTCGAGTGTGTTTGCATATCAAGACTTTTTTTGGCAAAATGTAAACCATTGACCTTCACCATCATACTATAACTAGGCTACATACAAATTTTGAGCCCATTTGGATGAGTGTAAGACACTCATCCAAGGACAACAAAATTGTCGCGCGAAACTAATTTGAAATGCATAATTTTTTTCTATCTTTATAACATGACCTATAAATGTCCAAATGTGCTCAAATTTTGCGTATGAGCTATTCACAACATGTTTTAAGAAGATCAATAGATTAGATTTTTGAAAAAAATATTGTATCATGAAAAACTACTTGAGTGTATTCTAGCCTGACTATATATATATATATATATATATATATATATATATATATATATATATATATATATATATATATATATATATGTGTGTGTGTGTGTGTGTGTGTGTGTGTGTGTGTGTGTGTGTGTGTGTGTGTGTGTGTGTGCATGCACATATGTGTGTGCACGTGCAGGATATAGAACCTAAGAAATCCATTCTGTTCCTCCTCCATTTCTCCTCCAGATATTCAATTACCTACTTAAAATTGCAAAGGGCCTATTTGAGTCACTAGGTCCTAGGTGTAGGGGTTTGACACAATCTCTAAGTGACTTAGAAGAAGTTTTGACTATGATGGTCCATATTAAAAAGGGCGCTATAGATCAAGCTCACAATACTAGTGTATTCAAGATGTTGCAGAGATGTTTACTTATGCTTGGTTGAATACAATTGTGATAGAACTTTGGATATGGTGAAATCTTATGGCCAAGTACCTCTTTCTATATATGTGAAAATATATGTTGATCTATTTTATTATACATTAATACATACATAAACATTTTGTAGCCACTTATATAGGGTGTGTGAAGAGTTCACACTAATCAATGTGGCACTTCTAGTTCTATCAATGATTAGTCATGTAGATAAAGACCCAAAATCTACTAGTGATTACTACTCTACTGCATTTAAATATTTTGGTAATGGGAGAAAGATTTTGATTATGAATCCTTTCAATATCAGGTATGTTTCGGGCACATTACTTATAATTGACTTATAAATTACATCTCATTGTGGATTTTGAGTTTTCTTTTGTTTGCCATCTTTTCACTCAGTAATCATAGGGTGTTGTTTGTAACTCTCCCAAAATGCTAATTGCGTATTATCTAAATCCTTCAAGTGTGGAAGTAGACATTGGGGGAGACTCAATGAAAAAGGCATTATTAATGTGAGTAAATTTTTATATCTGTCAACATATATTAATGTCTACATCATTAATGACATGACTATTTACTAATCCAATTAAATGTGCTACTTTAACTTATAGGGATACAAAAGAATTCAAAAATGCCAGAGGAAATGTAGATAAGAAATATAAATCATTAGGTTGGAAGGATATTGAGATAATTTTCAGACTGTAGTGCATATACATGCCAACTATGCTTACTTCTATTTATTAAAGTTTCATATAACTATAAAACTATACTGCCATATACAAGATAATGGTTGGGCATGAAATACTACATGATGTGATATATGTACATGATTGTCAAGCATGTGGCACTAGACATCCATTGTATATAAAAAGTAATCTACATGATCTTGATCATCATAAGTAAATAGTCTCATTTGATAGCATGAATAAAAATAGAATCGAACTATTGAATTGTGTCATTCTCATTGCAGCTGTTTGACATGACAGAGCCCTAGACAAAAGAAGAGATAAATGTGATACAAGAAGAGTGGACACCCACCTTTGTTAAGGAGGTCGACTTTAAATAAAATTGTGATAAAATATGAGTTTTCTAAACCTTGATGTCATATACATCTATATACATGTGGTGGTTATGACTTTTTGCAACTTTAAATTTGATGCGAGTGAATTTGTTGTGCATATGTGAATGATGTGTATATATGCATACATGTGAATGAATGTGAAGATGAATGAATACAATGAAAATTGCATTTGTACATGTCATGAGAACGGATCTTGTATGTGTGTTTCTCAAATTGTATATGTGCATGAGAATGGAATTAAGTGTTGAAGAGAATGAAATTGAAGAATGGAAATGTATGTCGGTGAATGAATTATGTGTATGTGTTTGTTATTGTAGGTTTTATAGGTGTGTTGGCCTATTGTTATGCTAAACACAAGATAGAACTTGTAGTTTTGATGAACTATAAGTTTTTCATCCTTTTGGACAACTAAACAACATGTCTACAAACTTGCTATTAAAAAACATAATTGTGGCATCAATTATTAAAAAATATCAATGTTGTAGCTTTGTTGCATTGATTTTTAACCAAAACGGACGACACATATACCCTTATTAGTTAAAATGTTACTTTATAAGAAAGTACAACATTAGTTTTGGTGATCGAACAGACTCAACAGATGACCAATGGCGTCGTTTATTATAAAAAAATGGACATTGTTACCCTATGGAATCAATTGTTGTTACCAAAACTGATGACAGTACTACCGGCCCACAACAGTGTCATGCTGCTTCTACAACTATGCTTCCAGTGCATCCGTGTTGTGGGATGGGTAGCACTGCCATTAGTTTTGGTAACAACCGATGCCATTGGTAACAGTTTCAATTTTTTCAAACTAAAACTGATGACAACATTTGATTATAGCATATGTTACTTGCAAGGAGTTGACAAAATAGAGTGATTCCATAGCACTTTATTTCTTTGAGTCATCGGTTGAATTGGTAGTTTCTATTTTCATAGCAACCTATGCTCACCCTATGGCCTCTATTTGACCGTTCCCAAAAAACTAACACAGATGGTTGTTAGCTATAGTGTTTCCCACTTAGGTGTGGCTAAAAAATCGACATTACATGGATATTTTAACTGACGATGAAGGTGGCATCTGTACAAGTGAAACTTAGATATTTTAATACAATCCTAGACATATATTTCATGAAATCAAGGATTGTATTTCTGATTGGATGCATTGCACCCCAAATTAGATCACATAATGGGTTTTGTAGGATGAGTAGTTAATGATCAATGGGTAATGAGACCTTGATCCCATAAGGAAGCAAATCCTTGTGCAATTTGTATGCCAACATGGTATGAATTCACATGGTTCTAATCTAAAAGCCTCATCTGAACAAGTAGTAATTATTCTTTTTGTTGTGAAGGAAACAATGGTAAAATCCATATGCCCTGTTGTCTTTTAATCATAATTTATTTATCTTTCACTGTTTATTATAATCCTTTGCAATTAATTTAATCCACAAATCAACTAACCATTTTGAAATATTTTTTTTTAATCTTTTAGATTTAACACTAATTTCTTAAAAAGGTTGTCACTTGGGTTTGATCCTATATCTATATTGCACAATGATTTGCATTCTTGAAAGTAAGTAGTATTGCACATGGAAATAGAGGGATAATCACCATTGAATAATTTCTTGTGTAGTAAATCCACACATTAAATTTTAGTGCCATTTTTTGGGGAAAACAAAATAGTTTTTGACTCCATTAGTTGAGATTGATTAGGTTTTCATTTTTATAGATATTTTCACATATCTACTTTATATTTTCTTGCTCCCATTTAATTTTTATCATTCTCATTTCAGTTACTAGACTAGTGCCTATGATGCTCCACCAATGTTGACTCTACACCTCTTGGCCTTGTCCTTGAGATTGATAGGACCTTCCATCATTTGGGCCAAGCAAATAGGAACATGATGGATGAGTAAGAAATCACCTATCAGGTGAACATGGCTCTTAGAAAAAGCTCTGAGAGATGCACTTATGCAAAAAGAAAAAGACGCTATTGTAGAGGATAATAGGGCTAGAGAGGTTTCTATTCTTGAAGATGAATGATGGAAGCATCTTAGGGATTTCTTTGTCCCTAAGGAAAATGAATGGGCACCAACTTGTGGTTTCTCTAGGAGTTACAACCCACATTTCAAGATCCATTCAATGCAAAGTAATGTCTTGACCAGGTAGCAAAGGTGATGATTGGAAAGACCACTTGTAGTGGTTTGTGGATCTATGTTCTTTGAACAAGAAACTAGAAGTGTCAAAATTTTCTATCAAACTCTAGTTGTTGAAGTACCCTTTGGGGGACAAGGTAAGAGTTGGTGCAATGCCATGGAGGGTGATAAAAAACAATTTGGGAAGGTATTTAAACTAAGTTTCTAGAGCCCCTGATCTTCTATTTCCCTATGGTCCCAAGCGAGTCCCTTGTTGTATCATGTGAACGGTTCAAGGAGCTCATTCACCAATGCCTGCATCATGGAATCCTACAAGATCGATTTATAGAAACTTTCTATAGGGTGTCTATGATGACACTAAGAAGTTCTTAGATTCCTCATACAGAGGACATTTTATGTTCTAAAGATTTGATAGTGCTTGTGAGGTTGTGAAGAGTGGTTCTGAGCATCAGTCACACTCAAGTACAGGACGTGATGGTGTTATCAGGGTGACTAAGAAGACAATTCTAATCATAGATCTATAGTCAAATCTTTGAAGAAATTGTCTTTGAAGCACGATAGTCTAGAATCTTGTTTCAACACCCTTGAGAGAAGAGGACATCCAAAATAGATGCCAAAGCAAGTTCACTTTGCAATTATTTTCTTTGAAACATACAAGGAAAATGATCATTCCACTCTAAGTTGCCAACTTCTTTTTTATTTCATTGTGAAATACGCACATGCTCAAGGTGATGATGTTCAATAAGAGGATCTAATTCTATTCATAAAATCCAAGACCAAGGCTTTTGTAACCCCAATAAAATCATGAATCACCAAGGATTTAGTACTTAAATCTTGTAGATGATACAAATGCTTGAATTTTGAGGGGAGGATAGGTGAACTAAGTTTGTCATCCTCCTAGGTTCCAAAATAACCCAAACAATTTGAGGTAGCAAGGGAATTACTGAGGCAGTTTCCAGTTTCATGACTATAATCAGGGACAATAGTTCTAGAATCTGATTAAAGTTCCACAGATGCAACAAGCAATTATTCCTTCCTCCCATGCAGACAAGTTTTGTTCTACAAGGAAGGTTCACAAATTGAAATAATATACGATCATAGGACAACAAACTATGATATCCAACCATCAGGCTTATCAGAAAATTCACAGACTTTTAGTTAACCAAACTTTCTACATCTCTACACCCTTATAGGTGCATCTGTAAGAAATCTAGAAGACATTCCAAAACACATAGAATAGCTTAAAGCTATGCCAACTTGTTCCTGCTTCATCTTACCAAATAATACAACTCCTATCTCTATGAAAGTTGTCCACGATGATAATGATAATGTGGTTTCTACTTAAAACACTGGAACAAATCAGCTGAAATATTCCACGCCTACCTCCCCCCAGCCAGACATCCTCATACATACGCTGTGTATGTCATTTTTTTCATGAATAACTTAAACTGAATTGGCTTAAATGTTCAAAAATTCTAAGAAAACTATGAAAAAGTTGCATGTCAAATGTTCCATTACTAGACCCTATGGACAAGATGCCCCATTGGTCTATATTCTTCAATTTATTGCTTCATCATAAACACAAAAATGAAGAAAACATATGAGTTGGCAAAAACATCATTTGATATCATTTAGAATAAGTTTCCTCACAACCACAAACTTCCATGCCTTTTAGGATTTTGTGTTTTATAGCTGACTCTATTTTCCAAGAGGGTCTAGATGGTCTCAGAGCTAGCATCTCTATCATACCTCTTATCTTGTGTAGGATACTCGACCTTACCAATGATAGAATATCATCCAACTTCCCAATTCTTCAACAACCAAGCCATTTGACATCATTAAGGATCTTGGTGAAGGTTGGGGAGTTTTACTTCCCATGTGACTTTGTAGTGATGGACATAAAGGATGATCACCTCTTCCCCTCCTCTTTGACAAACCATTCCTTGACATCACCAGATCCTTAATCGGTGTTGAAGCAATAATTTTGAGTGTATGATTGGGAAAAAATCTCTTTATTTCAAGGCACTTGGTGGCACATAGAATCATACAACGAACAAGAAGTTTATTTCCTAGACTGCATTAATCAATTCATTCAAATGTAACAACAATTCTCTTCCTTAAAAAATCCACCAATGACTAATGTCAAACTACCCTTGGAGAACGATCACAACATAGACAATTGAGAGTGACACATCCTACTCCTAATTGTAGGAAAGATCAGCAACTGTGGTATATATGCTTTTGCTTCTTGTTTCCACTTCTACAATCCCTTCCCTAAAACTCTCCCCATCTCATCCACATATATCTATCTACCAACATGTACCAATGGCCTAAAAAATAGTGACTTCCCATTCTATCTTTTCATCTCAACAATACCCACTTCATGAGGACTTTCATGCATCTGATTTGGTGGCAATGTCATGTGTCAATAAAGAACAATCAGTTGGGAATATAGATTATAATTTCTCTCAATATCAACATACAGTTCCTTACTCTATGGACATTAATGACCAACATGGATATGGTGGCATGATTTTGCACCGACGACTGACCTTTACTTCTACACCTCCACAATGTTATCCCATCAAGGATGCATATAAGATTCCCTACAACTATTCACATCTTTCATAAAGCATGAGGGACCAACCCTACACAACACAAACTATTTCCAAGGGTATACTAAAGTTTTTTGCACCATCACTGGTAAAATCAAATAAGAAAGAAACCAAAGAAAGATAAGGGCAATGCTAAAAAGGAACCCATCAGGAGAATATACTCATATATTTTGAGTTTAGTTGGAACCCCTCTGTGGTTGTAAATTTCAGACGTCAAGCCAACAATGTTAAACAAGATGCTACCCAGGAGGTAACAAGATAGTTATATCGATAGATTTTTTTTTGCATTTATAATATTTCATATTGCATTTATATCATTAAGCATTCCCATAATCTAGTTGCATTTCATGATTCACTCATCATGATCCACATTACTTGGTTTTCTTTTGAATCACTTGCATATGAACATTCAAGAAAAAAGAACATTGATGACCTACCCATTGTTTGACTACTACTTCTAGTCGACCGACCATAGAGGATCCCTTTTATTAAATAATAAATATGGGTGAGTCAAAAGATTGAACCCTTCAACCAATCGGCCCGCCTATATAATGCGCTCCCATCACTCTCATCGATTGATCAACCCAATCAATGTGTTGGATGACCCAAAAATGTTGGATGATCCTAGGCGTTTCTATGACTCTACACCCTAACCATGCAATCAAACCACTCTCCAAGTTGATTGACCAACCCCTATGGAATTACCCACAAGTTAGATAATCAGTTGACCTAGACAGTTGATAGACACACCTATAGCAGTGGAACATCTAGTCGACAATCCATTCTACCAGTTGGTTGACTGGCATACACCATTGTAGCGTGAAGTTACTATTTCTACTGACCCTTACCAGCCAATTGATCCACTATGTGGTTTTAGCAACTATTTGTATGTATACACTCACACTTATTAAAATATAGTCGATCAACCCACCCCCATGAATTGGTCAAATGGGCCATCATCATCTACATATATGATTGATACAAGAGAAGGGTTGACATCAAGAATCATTTCCCCTTCCCTTAATCTAGCTCTTTCCCGACCTGTACATGCCGCTGGAACGATCACCACTACCTGACTGACCAGAAACACTACACACCGCTATTTATCAACCACTCACTGGAAACCTACATACCAAGCTTCATCAACTACGTGGCTCACCTCCACCCAACCACCAGGTTTGTGCCTAGCTAAACCGAGCCTTCCCACACACCCTATCTGTCAACTTGTTGGGATTCACTATTTGATGATGCACCTACTAATTACCACACCACATTTCTGACAGTTACGCCACCCAACTCTTGTTTGACAAATTTCCCAGCCAAAAATTTCCCCATGCACCCGTTGAACAATCAACACCAATGCCAATTGAGCGAATACCCCTCTTTCATGCTTCACCAATAGTATAGTTGAGTCGATCAACTCATTCCTCAGTCAATCGACCTTCCCATTCCATAGCATTTACCATGATACACGTCACTTGAATCATTCCCTTGTTTGATCAACCCATCATCTCTACACCCTCCTATCATTCCACTAGTTGATCAACCATCTTCCCACTTGATTGACTCAACACCTTCCAGAACCCCTAACCTTCACTAGTTGATTGGCTAACCTTACTACTCAATCAACCCATTTTCCATTAGCATCAACATGCCTCACACAAGGAGAGGGACCTCAGATCACAATTCTAAGGCCTCTAGATGCTTCTTATTCTTGAAGATCAACCCTCTATGGAAGCATAAGAAGAAGGTCATAGAGAAGAAGATCACCCCAACCTTGTTTAAGTCTCATTCGGTCTTCCCCACTCCATGGGAGGAACCCATATCTGCGGGAGGAGGGATAATGATGAGTCAACAATAATGGATGTTTCCAATGGCTGCAAATTAGTTTCAGATGATGCTGCTGAGGCCAAGGTCCACACTAACAAGCAGATCATTTATGAGATTGTGGCTCATTGGACGGTGCTATCTATTCATGTCACAAAGTCTTTTGCACCACCTACTTAGACAATGCTTGAGACTATTAGTGACAACATGGCACTAGCATTCCCTCATGCCTAGCCCAATTGATCAGAAAAAACAATATAAGGAGTTGGAGCTACATAGTTTTCTACTACCATGATGGGCCTACACTACCACACTCTAGGCATTGAGGATCTAGAAGCTAGTGGACATATTGCTTATCTAGTCCTACATCTCTCTCTTCACTTATGGAGAGTGTTTATTCACAAGGAACTCACTCGAGCATTCCTTAACACTCTCAAAAAGCACTACCCCAATAGGAATGAGTACAACTAATGCTCCTGGTTGTTTGGAGAGGGACACACTTTAAAAGACACTAATCTTATTTCTCTCCTCTTGGATGTGGACATTGGCTATACTTGTGCATCAAATACAACCAAAAAACCACAAGTTCATTGGAGGAAAGGTGTGGGTGGAGATCACATGGTAGCCACCATCCTTTACTAGTGGAGAAAAGGCCTCCTTGATGCACAATTGGATGTTGCAATACGTACACTAGATTTTGTTTTGCACCATGTTATGTAGGGAGGTACCCAAGGTGTCATGTCATACAATTACTTGTATTACATATAGAGTATGCTGAATGATGAGCTTTTCAACTATAGAAGTTATCTGATAGAACAGATTCATATTGTTGTGACATATGACATAGGCTCCCAATGCAACCAAGGTAGATTGGTCACAACTAGTTCTACATATTTGGGCTACACTCATATTCCCTACGTGGTTGTGACCTAGAAGATAAACTACATAATTGATCTAAAGTACCTTTAAGCTTCTTTAGTGTTTCACTCATCACAAAATTTAGGGATTTACTTTCTAATTTTTAGAGACAATGCTTTCTTACTTGCCTTACCCTCTCATGACTACTTTGCAATGGTGAACTTTTATTACAATATCATTAATCTCCATACCCATATTTAATGCTTCTTATGAGAGCACCCTCGAATTAAGGGTGATATTCTAGAGCCCACCTCAAGGTATTGTAGTGCCTTCATGAAGGAAAATGATGATGAGGCTATGTCTCTTCTTCCACCTAATGGACACCACACCAAGAGGCATGATCCTGACACAGGAGGACCCTCGATCCCTTTTGTATTTAGTGAGTAAAAAAAAGTTAGATCACATAGAGGATTTCCATACGACACATGGAGCCAGAGAAGTAGAGGCAAGGCTATGAATTTAACCATATGCAACTAATGCAATAGACACATCAGTAGTGGCACATTGACTGAGGTGATTACAACTACACACATACACAGTACTAAGATTATGACATCATTCAGACATATCCCTTACCTACTTCTCATTATTGGGTACAGTAGTATGCCAAGCCTACTTGACACCACTCTCACGACATCTAGGGACCAAGATTGGTCCAATTAGCCTTCATGCGAGACTTTCTAGTAGCACAACAATACCAGGAGCCATGTCTGCCAGGACAACACGGTGGATGGTAGCCATTTTAGACAACTTCCTTCCCTACAATCTAACTTTAGGGTTTTCTCCAGGATGAGAATTTTTTTAAATTTAGAGTGGAGGGTGTGTGATATGTTTGTATTCCATCCATAATATCTTTTTTGATCAACTTGATTTCATGCATCTATAGCATTCATGCAACTTTTAGTATTTTTTAAAACATTTAATGTTAGAACTAATTGTTAATTGGCCAATATCTAGTTAGCCTATAATAATTTACATGTTTTGCATTGCAATCATTAAAATCATTTAATTATTGATACTCTTAGATGAAGCAAATTCTTGTAAGACATAATGGCAGAAAAGTGTCGTGCTATAATCAATTATGTTACCTAGGACCTTATTCAATATCATTCCCTAGAAATGTTGGCAAGTTTGATGTGATTGAATGAGATCAAATGCAATGTGGCCTAAATGATTAGTCTATAATTATGTGAAAATGATGTTATTTTAGATGTTACATGATATGATTGATCTAATTATAATGTTATTAATTTATACTAAATTCTAAACATATGAGATACACAAGTTCAATCTATTCTACCCTTCTTCCCTCATCATCTTACGCCCCCCCCCCCCCCAATTTGCCAAAAAAATTATACAACTGAATTTGAGCCAAACCCTAAATTTGTGGTGGAACCTGCTCCCTCACTCTCTTCTTCATTTATACTCCTCCAATGTAATAGGAGCATACCATCAATAAATAAAAGATGCCAATATTCACAGGAAAAGGAAAAAATGCAATCAATGTAGTTGTAGAATTAAAAAAACAATCATAAGTTGAATGGAGGAATATCTGCTAATTATATATCCTCAGTTCATTCCTTTTTCCACCCAAGGGCAGCATAAATACCCCAAATATATCCTTCCACAACTAAACATTATTCTTTTCATGACTCTCATAGGAATATGTAGAATGATCTGAAGCATCAATAATATTGCATCTGTGACATTGTAGATATTGACATAGAAGGAAATTGTGAAAGCAAAGTCAGGACTGAGAATAGGGAAAATATCATTATGTGATTTTAAGTAGTCAAGGTTTATAGGCCATGCTTTGTTGTAGGGATCAAAAGTAAAACTTAAAGAGAGAGAGAGGTTTACGGGTCAGTAGTATTATTTGGCATCTTGTTTTGATTCTTTGATACTTGAGGACAAGCAACATCTATGTTCAAATTATGTGATGAATCCATATCATCCCAATTTTATTGCATGTTTTATTTTATATTAATCAATATTATTTCCTATTTTTATCTCAAGTTAGTCTAGATTTATTTTATTTGTAAATTTAGATTTCTAATGGAATCATCACTCTTTTGTTGATAAATGCATTCATCTAGACCAAGGGGGTCATCTTTACCCATCCCATATCTCAACCTCCATGTGTGGAGCTGATTGATGGCTAGGAGGCAACACCGTCCATGATTTAGAAGGTCATTAGATCAAACGGTCGAACCAATCAATCAGTTTATCGAGCCACAGGAGGAGTCCCCTTATAGTAAGTAGGTCAATCGACCAATTTTGGACAAAATTTTATGGAATATACTAACTTCTTTGTGACCCACATGTCAATCAACTAGACGCCCTGATCGCTCAACCCAAAAATTAGCATATCTTGATTGACCAAGGACAATTGACCATCTGAGCAATCTCTAGGATAACTCATCAACATCCTGCTGATAGGTTGGCCATGCTAGTCGGTCGACCAAAAATGCAATATGAGCGAGCAAGAAAAAGGTAGGTGATTTACTCATGCACGAGTCGGTCGATTTGAGATCTTTTTGCTTAGCCACTTAAAGGCCACTTGATCGACCCAACAACGAGGGTTGATCGATTGATGTGACACAAATTGAGACAATACAAATCCAAAGTTAGATTTCATGGATCAGAGTTGCCTCTATAGAATAGAATTGTATCCTAGTGACGAGTTGGGGAAATTACATTTGTTCTAATTGATTTTCCAAGAGCAAGGAGCCAATGGAGAGAAGGAACATCATCTTCTTCATGGAGGTCACCATATCTTCTACTGTAGAGGTGAGGACCTATAGCTAGAGATCAAAGGCCTCATTTCTATTCATCTTCTATGACATGATTCTCTCTTCTTCTCTTTACATTTGTGTTATTCTCATGATCATGAACGAGTAATTTCCTTTTCGGGGAACAAGTTGTAGCCTCATTGCCCATATTTCATTCTGATTGTTATCAAACTTGTCTCTTTATGAATATATCAATTTCTTCCCAATTATTAATTACTTGTTCCTTGACTTGATCAAGAAATTTAGATGTTTAATACAATCCTAGATGTAGAGATCAAGAAATTTAGGATTAAGTTATTTGATTGAACCCTGGACAAGATTATGAAATGGATTCTATAGGATAATTAGTTAATGATCTATGGGTAACGAGATCTCAAGCACACATGAAAACTACTCCTTGTGTAATTCATATTCTGAAAGGGTATGAATTTACATGGTTCTTGAGAAAGTTGTAAAGATTAGTCTGATTATGCAGGTGGTGGTGGTAAAATCATAAGCATGGTGCCTTGTGAATTTTAATGTATACATCTTTTTCACTATTTTTTTAATCCGTTGCAATCAGCTTAATCTGCCAATTGACTAACTATTTTTAGATATTAATGTTAGTGTCTTATCTAATAACAATTTCTTAGTAAAATTGTCTTTCGGGTTTGACCCTATAACTGCGGGTGAATAGTAATATATGTGAAACTAGCATACACTTGTGGTTCATAACCTTAGGATAGTTTCTTGCGACTTAATTTTCCACATCAATTCTCTACTTCGTTGTTGGGTTATTCTTTTCCCTCTTAAATTTCATTCATTCTATCTTAGTTTGTGGTGAATCTAAAATTGTTTGTTTAAAAACCCTTATTTCCTCCTAAAGGTCAACGCCTGTGATAAAATTTGGATATTTGAAAATATTAAGATAAATACCAAAATTGATCTATTTGGAGTTTTACTCCCTATGAATTTTAGTCACTTTGGGCTTTGGCATTTAGATCTTTCTCTCACTTGAGGTTGGGTACATCCAACCACCCATGGGTAATGGACTAGTTGTCTCCTAATTACTAGTTGAAATAGCAAATTAGGCTATAGTGTCGTTCTCTCATAGATCATTGAACACATGGCACACCCTTAAAGGATATGATATGATGCTCAATTTAACAATTTGTTCCTATTATTGTGGACAATCTAGGGTACTTATGCATTAATTTATCGACTACACATTAGTTGCATCTTTAACTTACATATTTATAAATTGTAGATAAACAAAATATATGATGTTGTTTATACTTCCAGCATAGTCTCTCTTTATCCTTTTTCCTCCAAAATCCTAAAAGCCTTAATAGCTTATACATATTCAAAGGAGATTACTAGTGATTATCATTGATTGATTTATTGAGGGCTTATTATAGCAAAGAAAATTTTTATTTATGAAATCATATGATGTTGGTTTATGTATATATATTTCTTTTATATTAGTATTAACTTCTCGTGAGGCATAAAAATAAAGACATTGACATCGACTTTGACCAAAGTTTGACCATATGTTTTGCCCATCCCCCGTAATATTATCTACGGCGATCAACCACTGATTTCACATCTATGTATCTTAACCGAGCAACAGATCAATTTGTTGGACTCAAGTCTCATCTACACCAGGTTAGGGTTGATTTTAGGACTAGTTTGGTAAGGTACAATTATGTTGCGATGTGCGACGTTGCAGTTCAAAATTACATAGCAAATTCACTTTTTATCATCTGGCTGGATCCAACCCAAAAAGACTCGTATTCTCGAACAAGGGGTATACATATGGATACATGCCGTATCCATTAAATTCATAGTGCTGTTATGTTTTGCCACTTTACACGTGGTTGATTCACAATGAAAGGAATTCATCAACCTGAATAGGCTACTTTGGTCCGTGTTAGTTGGTCTTGATTGTATTTTTTTCCCCTTCTATAAAGACCAATGAGTCGAGTAAAAATTTCAATTATTCTCATTGGTGAAACACATCGTATCACCATTAGATTTAGTTTCAGACAAACAAATCTAAACAATCTTTTTAACGGAGGGATTAATAATTTAGGACTAGTTTGGTAAGGTACAATTATGCTGCGATGTGCGACGTTGCAGTTCAAAGTTACATAGCAAATTCACTTTTTATCATCTGGCTGGATCCAAACCAAAAAGACTCTTATTCTCGAACAAGGGGTATACATATGGATACACGCCGTATCCATTAAATTCATAGTGCTATTATGTTTTGCCACTTTTCACGTGGTTGATTCACAATGAAAAGAATTCATCAACCTGAATAGGCTACTTTGGTCCGTGTTAGTTGGTCTTGGTTGTATTTTTTTTTCCATCTACAAAGACGAATGAGTCGAGTGAAAATTTCAATTATTCTCATTGGTGAAACACATCGTATCACCATTAGATTAGTTTCAGACAAACAAATCTAAACAATCTTTTTAACGGAGGGATTAATAATTTATTCAAAACGAATTAACTTAAGCAACATATAGTTAGCCTTGAGGGAAAATAACATTTCATGCGATCTTTTGATTTCGAAAATGCAGAGTACCGATACTAATTAATAAACTTAGTCATGACAAAAAACATAAGCAGAAACCATCACATAAACAGTCATCTCCAGCCATTAGGACCTTCTTGGAGCCGAAATTTTTTTCCCATAGATTAAAGATCTTCGTATAGATTTAAAAGATGAATTTTGTAGCAGATAGGCAACAAACTTCTCATTGCATGAAACAGTTACAACCACAATGGCAAAAGCGCCCGTTCACTATGAGAAACCGATTGAGAACGTGGTACTTTCTGTAACAAAAATTAAAATCGACCCAATGTTGTTGGAGGACACAACAGAATATTGAAACACTCCTCCAGCCCCCTATTCTCCCTTTCCTCAAAACCCTAGCTTGCAGTTGCACTTGGCGCGTCGCTCCTCATGCGGACCCAGTACGCGGTCGGCTTGTCCTGGTGGCGAGCCTCATTGGCTAGAATGTTCTTCTTCATTTTGCAGGAGGGATGGTGGTGTAGACGGCAACCTATATCGGCATAGTGGACAGTCGCCGCTGCAGCGTTCCAACCAGCGACGGATGCATGCAGCGTGGAAGGCGTGGTTGCATGGCATTGTCCCGATCTCCTCCCCAGCCGCCATTGCGCTCTGACAGATCGAACAGTCCTCGCCAGTGCTCATAAACCCTGACGATGAGGTTGAGGAGGGTCCTCCTTCGGTCAAAACCTTGAACATGACTATCCTCTCCACAATCTCCTTACTCGCAGGTACCATCCGGGATGACACGGCGTCTTCGTCGGTTCCCCCTGGCCTCAGGTTGGAAACAGTCCGGATTACGAGGACAGTGCCGCTTAGAGCCGACGCTGAGGATATTGCGGCGAGAACGCGTGTTGTGTCCATGAGGAACTGCCTCGCAGCAATCCTGAGCCTGACTGGGTGGATGGTGGCGCTCGTCTTCTTGGCCCAGCGGCGGACGGCGGCATCGTTCCCATATTCGCTGAACGGCTCCATCGGGAACCAGTTCGTCGTTACCAAGTCCAAGGCTCGGCCGTTTTGCACGACGTCGTGTTCGGGCAGGGCGCCTGTTCCGACATGGTAAGCGGGTAAGACCGCCGCACTAACTTCGACGCGGCCGGGAACGGTCAGCTGCTGCAACCTGGTGAAGCGGGTTCGTACGAACGATGGGCGCGGCATTTTCACCTAGCCAGGCTAGCCTTCTTCAAGTTCTTCTCTTCTCTGTAGATCGAACCACGGTTCCAGTTGCCGGAGGCGTTAGGTCGTCGTCAGGCGACTGGACTTGTGGATTAGCAATTCCTGCCTCCCGTTCATTGGCGCAGCGGATGCGCGTTTTATAGGAATGGGGGAGGGTAAACGCGTGAAGATATCGACTCAAATTGGATTATCCCGATCACAGTTACTTGTCCGACTTTAATTGGGCTTCCAACTCCTATTCAGACTCGAATTTAGGTGCAGGTTTTAATCCTACCATGAATTGAATTCGTTGACAGTTGCATGGAATTTCTGTGTGATTTCCTGACGTAAATCCCAGCAGAGCTGGAAGTGGAAATTAAATAGCGGGCAGCCCAAAGGTTTCCGGTTCAGATTTTCATTATCATCAATTATGGATTTGAGCAAAAATTAGTATGTTCATGTCTGTTTCATTGATATTTGATATTTAATCTGGTCGAGTTCTTAATGTAAGAAATTATCAATTTGTAAATAAAACTATAGAAGATTTTAGTTGGAAGTTATAGTTGTGTATACTATAACCAGATGCCACCATTCGAAAAGTCAAAAGGAACTGCTGGGTACTTCATGCTAGTAGTTCGATAAAATGGTTAAGAAGGGAGATTCCTGTCGTACTTGTATTTAGCAATAGAAGAAAATTAGCATACATCTGACCTAAAAGTGATGGGAAAAAGAGACGCGAGCCGCATAATAGGTAAGATGTCTGAATTCTGATTACCGCCTCAAAAGTAATACATACCCTAGATTGGTAGTCATATCATTGTAAATACCATTTAAATTAAAGTCAATAGTATATTTTCATTGGGTGTAAGCAAAAGCCAGAGGAGGTTAGAGGATGACAAAAAAAGTGATCTACATGTATTGTAATTGATAATCATCATCATGCTTACATGTGATGATCATTAAGTACCTGACCGATCTAGACTAGGTACCAAAAGTACCTAGAAGTGTGGTTTCCCCTTAAACAACCCACAGAAAACCCAACAAGGAGTGAGCATCATTCTTGAAGATCGACTGACAGTGAGGCATAATCTCCGCGAGACTCCCAGACTTCTACTTGAGCGCACTACCCTTAAGCCTCCTCATTAATTCTACTACCAAAGAGTCAAATGCGACCAAGCCCTTCGAAATACCTAGACCTCCTTCAACCTGAAGCTGGAAGGCTCTGCCTATGTTCTAGTTCTTCTCAGACGAGGCCGCATCATTTGTGAGAGGATAAGCATAGTGTGTGGAGAGAGGAGATGACAACACAAAGAGAGTACTAGTGAAAGAATTATTAAAGATATGTTATTACTTTCAAACCAGATGGTCCAAAGGATAACCTTAAAAAATAGATGGTCCAAAGGATAGCAAACATAGGGATGGGATGACCTCCTTATAATTAGTGGCAAATAGGACATGATGCAAAATCTTAGATAGCATTATGTATTTAACATTTAAAGCATCATGGTTTTCAGATGAAAAAAACTGAACCTAAATAAGTTAAAAATCACACTCAAAACACACATGATGAATGTTATTTTGATTCTTAAAACATGAATAACAAATATAAGGACCGGTAAACCATGTGAACACCAATGTACACCAAACAACTGCTTGGTGTTGGCAAATATTCTTAGAAAAACAACTTCCCAAAGTAGGGAATTTTATTTTCTAGATTGATCCCCCAAGGGGATCAGAGACACCATGATTCATGAAAAATCTATAATAATTTTTAGACTTTGAAATAATGATCCAATCCTCATGAAAGGTGATGAAATGGAGAGGATATTAGATTGGAAAGGCTACTTAGGTCCATTGGAGAAAAGTTGTGGTTGAATAACATCCTTTTAAGAAGTTAAATATCAATGTAGGAGAGCTTAAAGCATGTTGTCCATTGTAGACATCTAAGTAAAGACAAGTTTGAAGAATTGAAGATTAGGTGAAAGGTTGTCCAATATTCCTTCATCTTACCTCGTGGAATCTAAGTTAACCCTAGAAATTTAAAATATTGAAATGCTAAGGGAGCAATTACCGGTAGGGGAAGCAATTAACTACACTAGACTAAGCAAGAAAAATAAGGAAATAAAAATAAAATAGAGCTAATCTAAGAAATTAACTAAGAAACCAACTCAAACAAGAAAAATGAATAAAATAAGTAACCCTAACAAAAACAACTCAAGATGAACTAAATGATCAGAATGATGACCAAGTAAATAAACTAGGCTATCAAACATTAAACAAGTGAGGATTTAATCAATTAACTAAGGAAGTTGACAGTTTGGGGGATATGAGACAAGCAACAATGCATTAGGGCCATTTTAAACAAAACATCCTATAATAATACTACCAAGCCAAAAAACAAAGAGTAGTGAGGGTAGGATCACTATCCCCTAGTTGTCCATGGGTGGCATACAAGGTGTTTAGGGGAACTAGTCTCTAAACTGCACTCTATCCAACTTCACGAGATTCAATTGACTAGGGATAGATGAACCTAACCCTAGATCAAACCTACTCTAGGTTTCTATGTATGTTTCTCCTAGTGTAGTTGGTGGAAGGGGTTAGTATACAATGTAGAATAAGGGTTTTGACCTCCTACTACCCCCCTATGAAACCTCTATCATGCTCTTTTCTAAGTGAGGAATGAGAGACACACCTAGATGCTTAGATATCCCATCTAGGTCTAGTAGAATAAAGGGAAGAAGGGTAGACAGGAGAGATATCTAAGGGTCCACAAGTGGCCTTAGAAGTATCTCCTTTTCAAGACTTCAAAGTTCCTCTTTTCCCTATACCTTAGGTGGTTGCATATATGAAACACCTAAGAAAGAGGTAGGGAGAGAAAATAAGCATCAATGTAGCACCAATGGATATAATAAAAAATTTACATGAATATACAACCCTCTACATGGTATCAAAGTCACACATTTACCCCCAAAGAGCCCACAAAAAGTTCTTAGCTACTCATGTTAAATAGAGAAACAAAAAGAGAGGGGAAAGAAGAATAAGTAACCATGGATATCACCGTAAAAACTTATGTCAATTTATCTAAATAGTATATTGTTGTTGAATGTAAAACAAAAGTGAGAGGAGGTTATAGGATAAAAAGTGATCTACATGTTTTATTTTTATTATTATTATTAATAATAATAATAATAATAATAATAATCATCATCATCATCATCATCATGCGTAGAAAGAAAGTAGTAGAATGGATTGTCTGTGCCACAATTGGTCATAACAATCACACCTAAAGAGTAACTCAAAAGACAAGGCAACATTCCTAACTATCACCTATTTATGGTAGGAGGATTCTGAGGAGGGTCCATGTCAGTGGTGATCATTAACTATTCACTACTGGTTCTTTCTCAGTCATTATCTGGTCTAGAATCTATACTTAAAATTTGTCAGCCACATGGTCAATTAGAACATGTACAATGACAAGATTGCAAAGGTTGATACTTGCTAATGTTAAAGAATCAATTATTCATAGAGGAACATGTGGCATAAAAATTGGCCTTGGTACTCCTCTATTCGACATCCTTGGCATTCATACTAACTATTTGGATCATCAACATCACATGACATGACATGAGGTTTAGCTCTAGACATTATGTTGTGAGATGTCACTAGGTGCAAACATGAACGAAGTATATTAGGACTTCTTCTGAGAGGTAGACTACCACTCACATTCCCCATGGTGTAAATACCTCTAAAATTTTGTATGTGAGTGCCAACATTTACAAGCTTAAGCATGATGGGATAAGTAATCAAATTCTCCTTAAAAATGTTGCTTTGAAATACAATGCACAATTACAAAGTGTTTAAACTTTCTCCCTACTTGGCAAGGAGGCAATGATAATAAAATTACAAAATCAAGAAAGCCCATGAATATAATTTTCCCATTACATTCCAAGGGTATGTGATCATCACTATTAGCTCATTCTCTATGTTTTTGTGGTAATTCAAAAAATAAAAAAGGGAAAAAATCCACAAGATGAATCTTTTTCATCAAATAGTCATGAGTTAACTTTTTGAGTGGTTGGGATATGCACCATAACAACGGAATCAGATGTTTTTCCTATGAGTTACCCTATGGGACTTTTTATCATTTGAATACTTATCCTTACACATATATAATAAGGTATAGTCATTTTCTCATGGATGAAAATTGATATGCATTAATCAAGTGAGTAATGATATTTGAACGACTAATCATGGGCGAGGTTTCCTTTCAGGAAGCCATGTCAACTACACTTTCATCTATTCTTATAAATGGTAGGTCAAAGA
Organism: Alisma plantago-aquatica; assembly: GCA_963693085.1. Lineage (NCBI taxonomy): Eukaryota > Viridiplantae > Streptophyta > Magnoliopsida > Alismatales > Alismataceae > Alisma > Alisma plantago-aquatica. Next base: position 795,777,217 of record OY856412.1, read on the forward strand.
AAATATAATTCCTCACCATTATTATAGTTTTGACCTATGGTGCCACTTTTCTTAACGTTAGTTTTAAAAGAAAATTGTCGCTACAATTCTATATCGTCGGTTGGTAAAATACAAATATCACATTTGTTGATGTCTTGTGAATTAAAAAATATGGGTACTACTATTATAATAACTTTGATTTATTTAGGTATAAATGTTATCACAGACATCCTGTGAAATTCAATTTTCTAGGAAAAATATTTGATACGAATGTTTAGCATCGGTGGTTGAGAAATTGACGATACATCCCTTCCCAAAAAATATATTTTGCCTCCAAAAAGACTCTATCATTGGTTATTTTCTATAAAAACCAACTCCTTAGGTCACGTCCACTTCAAAAAAAATTACCTCCAAAAAGCAAGTGGTGTCTGTTTCTTCTTACAGAACCGACAACTAAGAGTTCCATCCACGTGCGCTGTGAAAAATAGTTTTCACCAAATTAGGTTATGCCATTATTTTTTTAGAAACCAACGACATATGTCTTAGTGAGGTTGATATTTTTTAACAGGGATAAGTACATATGTCATCAGTTTTTATTGATAAATTGACGATAGGGGATGAACTACATCTTTGGTTTTGCTATAAAAACCAATGACACAGGTCTTAGTGAGGTTGGCATTACATATATTGTTAGTTTCTTGATAGAAAATTGACAATGATGATTAAACTAGGTCGTCAGTTTTACTCAGAGAGCTGACAAATAAATACTTAGTCATCGATTTTTTATAGCAACTGATGACTAAGTTCCACTTAATAGCACCCACTAAATTTCTTTCCCCCAATATCTATTTCATGACCAAATCCCTAAACAACTACTCTTCTTCCCTGGGAATTGTTGTGCTCCTCTAACCACCACCTTCATCATTGCTCATCAATTTCCGTTGCGACATGGTCACTGTCACCACCATCACCGTTGTGCTATTGTCGCCACTAATGCTCTAATGTCATCTCCACCATCACTGTCATGCTAGCATCACCTTCTTCTTTATTGTTGCTTCTTCTACTGCTGTTGTCGCCTCTTCTCTACTGCTACTATCACCTCTTTTTAGCGATGGTCGCCTCTTCTCTGCTACTATGGTTTCATCACCATCGTTGATGTTGTTTCTTTTCTGCTAGTCTCTCATCTTCTATACTTCTAGTCTCTCTGCTTCACTTCATCCACTAAGGCAGTTTCCTATTTGTATTTTCTTATATGTAATTGTTGATTTGTTATGAAAATGCATGAATTATGCTTAAGTCATGAAATTATGATTGTATTATGATTTTATATGAAAATGCATGTATTATGTATTATTCTAGGTCACGAAATTCTAATGTGTATCTTATTAGAATTAGAAATTATGCTTAGAAAAATAAATGACTAATAGTTTCTTCTTTGGTTTATTTGAACATTGTCTAGGTTAAATAAATAAAATATGTCTATCTTAATGTATATTTTTTCACCTACAATATGAATGAAAGCACTAAGATCACATGCATATAAATGAAAACATTATTTGTTGGCCTAGAAATCCATCCAAGATCTACTTATTAGGATTAAAACTTAGATAGTCTCCAGTTTGGGACTGTTCTTGAACACTTAATCTCACTTAGGATCTAGTTTTATAATGTGTATTTGGTTTTCAAGATATTTCTTCAATAGTTCCCTATTTGTTCTCTAAGAACATATGTAGGTGGGTATTTCTCCATCCACAACCGTGTACTTTGAGAATTGTGAGGAAGTTTTTACAAAATATTCTTAAAAATTGAATACACATTATTCAAATAGTAGTGATATTAGGTGTACAATAATGGGATAGGTGGTACACATTCATTATTGAACCCTAAAACCTAATCTATAAACTATAAACAATAAACCCTAATATGTGTACACTAAGCCCTAAACCCTAAATTGTAAATGATAAACCCTTACATGTGAACCCTAATCTCTAAACATCTAATTCAATACTCATTTTCTCTATGATCATAGAATGAATCGATCATGGATATCTATTTTAGATTGTTGCACTCCTGAGTTTATTACTAGTCTCGATCAATGTATAAGATTTGTAATGGAGCATAGGAAATGACATGGATATAGGTTCGATTGTATGAATTTTATTAATAGCTTGAAAGTCAACATTGTTGATGAAATTAAAAGTCATGTCATGTGCAATGGGATTGTATAATCTATACAAAATGGTAATGGCATGGAGAGATTCCTACTATGAGATTAGTAGACATAGATAGAAGTTATAATGTTGAAGAAGAAATTGCCAACGATGTTTATGTGAATGAACTAATTCCAATACATGGCTATACAAAATGGTATAGACATGGAGATATTCCTACTATGAGATTAGTAGATGCCGATAGCAGTACCTGTATTGAGGAAGAAATTGTCAACGATGTTGATGTGAACAAGCTTATTATGATAGGCATGATGCGATGCTAGATAGTTCTAGGGTAAATCTTATTGATCCACCTTCGTTATTTAGAAGAATTGTGCATGATGTTGAGAGACCATTATACTTAGGTCATACTAAGTTTATGAAGGTGAATATTGTGTTGAGATTGTATAATATGAAGACTAACAATAAATGGAGTGATAAAAACTTCATGTCTATGTTGTCTTTGTTGAAAGAAATCCTTCCTAAAGGCAACAAAATTTCAATCTCAACATTCAAACAAAGAAAATGTTGTGTCTAATGGGAATGGAGGCTAAGAAGATACATGCATGCCTGAATGATTGTGTGTTATCTTAAAAGGATTATATTTATTTAAAAGATTGTCCAAAATGTGGGGCGTCAAGGTATAAAATGACAACTTTGGGTAGGGTCAAAATAGGATCTCCTATCAAGGTTATGTGGTATCTACCTATAATACCATAATTTTAATGCTTGTTTTCCAAAATTAGCGATGCACATAATTGTCTTGGCATAAAGAGGTAAAGAGAAACAATTATAGGATCCTACGACATGCTTCTTATTCCCATTAATGGAAGAAAATTGATTTGTTTTACTTGGAGTTTGGGGAAAAAGTTGGAAATATAAGACTTGGGCTTTGTACCAATAAGATGAATCCATAGGTCACATCAAGAATCCAACATAGCATTTGGCATGTTATGATTATTATATACAATCTTTCTCCCTTTTTGTGTATCAAAAATATGTATGTCATGCTATCCTTGTTGATATCTGGCCCCAAAATACGTGGCAATGACATTAATGTTTTTCTTGACATCTAATTTATGACTTAAAGAAAGTCTAGGGAGAAGGTGTGATGACCTATGATGCAACTCACATAGAGACATTTCATTTGAATTCTATTTGGTTTTGCACTATTAATGACTTTCCAACATATGGGTATTTGTTTGGATACATGTTAAAAGGATCTAAAGCATGCCCTATATGTGAGTAGAGGACTGATTTAATAAGACTAAACCATGGTGGCAAGACTATATATCTTGGCCATCAAAGATTTATTCAAAAAGTGCATCCTTAGCAAAGGTTGCACAAAGCATTAATGGATCAACTAAGGAACATAGTACCCTAAAAGTGTATCGGGGAAGAATTTTTTGGAAAGAGTAAAATGGTTTGTCAATGCATTTGGTAAGAGATCACAATGTATTATTCCCACACAGAGTGTGAAATCTTTATTCAAGAGGAGGTCAATATTCTGGAGATAAGAATGGACATAAATGAAATTGGAATAAGAAAACAATTTAACAACAAAAGTTTGTAGTGATAAAAAACATATTTACCTCGTGCTTGTTACACACTGTCTAGATATGATAATAGAACTTTTTGTGAGTCCTTGCTTAATATCAAGGTGCCACATGAATACTCTTTCAATATCCATAGATCTTTATCAATGAAGGATATTAAGCTGACATGTGTTAAATCTCATGATTTTCTCACTCTAATGAAGCAAATATTTCTCTTGGCTATTCAATCTATGTTTTTTAAGCATGTAAGTTTGCAATCTCCAGGCTTTGTTTCTTCTTCAACACTCTATATAGTGAAGTCATTGATCTTGAGAATATTGATAAGTTGCAAAGAGAAGTAGTCTCTATCATGTATCAGTCTATGATGTAAATTTCTCCTTCATTCTTTCAACCATGGTATATTTTTTTGTCCATTTCACTAGGAAAGTGAAAATATTGGATCTCATTTTCTTGCATTGGATCTATCCTTTTGAATTGTACATGAGAGTTTTTGAAGGTGATGTTCGGCGCCACTATTGATGTGAAGGGAGTGTTATTGAGGGTTATATGCCTAGGGAGGTTATGGACTTTTGCAATGACTTTCTGAGATATCCTACTAGTGCAAAGAATATTGATGCTTATTCCAGAAAAGAGACTTTAGGATTGTCCCTCATGTGAGGGATCTCTGCCACTACTGATATCCTAGTGTCTCTCAAGCCAGGCATTGTTAGTGTTTCCTTTTGTACTTGTCTCTACAGGAAGGGGAGAGTGTGATGTGTGATGTGTTATATCTTAAAACCCATAAATATTTTCTTACAACAATATATGTCTATGCAGGGGTGTTCATAGTCAAAAGATATCAGAAAAAAATAACACATAACATTAATGTATATTCTTGCTTGTAACATTGTTAAGAAATATTTTCTTGAAAGTATCCTACAAAACATGAATTAAACTCAAAGCGTAGAAGGCCCTACACATATTTTCATCAGCAACATAGTCACAAAGCATACCATTTTCATCCATTTATGGGCTAAATGGACATGAATTTTTCTATATGGATGTCAAAAGTTTTCTGATTATGTTTTTTCTTTTTTATATTTATATATATATTATTTTGTAAAGGTAAAAAAATGACTACTAAACAATGAAGATAAAAAAACTAGAAATATAAATGGAAGGGAAAAGGATGTAAATAACCTTCAATGGTTCTAAGAAAGGCATTTTATAAAGACTATAAGTGGGGATACGTGTAATGAGGGTGTTTCACCTTCAAGATTAAATTGATTTTAGTATGATCATCGTGGCCTCAAGAAGGTATGTTCACAGAGATAGACCCCTTTTGGTCAGATATCAGGTAATCTCAATTTTCCATCCCTCTGATGATTCCCTAAAAACATGCTACAAAAGAAGAGAATTCCAAACTAAGAACTATAGTTGAATGTATAGATGACCAATGATTCTTTGGGGGTACCATATGATCAACAAGTAGGAATTCCAATCGTGGAGCCCACCACTCCTACTATGTATAAAGGGTGCACCAATAGGAAGATGTATGGAACAATAGAACGTCCTCATTGATAGAGGATTATATATATAAGACATGACCTCATGGGTCATATAGATCGTTCATGCTCTATATCTAGAGTTAAATAAACATTTATCTGATGAAGAGCATATGAAGAGGATGGAGGTCATGACCTCATTAGGTACACCACCCATCTCCTGGGTCCAAATTTTTTCACAGATGAAGAGTTGAAGTGTAAATGACAAAGAAATGTGAGACACAATGGGTATCACATGACTTGTGCACCACATAAAAAAGACTAAAAAACACATTATAGATTACCCCTTTCTCTTATTATAGATCTTTTCTCAAATCTCTTATGAAAAGCTGCATCTGATGGTTCTCTCCATGAGGAAAAGCAAGAAAAAATGGCCAATGCATTCACATCTATTATTTGTATATGCCAACTTTCTTTTTTCCAGAGAAAACTTAAATGAGGTTTCCATGATAGTTGATGTAACCAACTTTTATAAGAGAGCCTCATGATGGAAAATAATTAAGTTAGAAGTTTCCTTTAGCAAGAATGTGTCAAATAAGAGGAGAGAGGGCATGATTGACTTCTTAGCATGAGACAAATCTACAAGTAAGATACATACCTAGGGTTAACTACCATTACAGGTAGACCCAAGAAGGAGGTGTTCAAATCTATCAGTATAGAATGTGAGGAAAGATTACAGGATGGAAAGAGAAATACTTTAGTAGTGTAGGGAAATAAATACTTATAAAATCATATATTCAGACTGTACCAAATTATATGATGGGGATGCTCTAGTTTCTATTAAACATTATCAAAGAAATGAATCAAATGATTGCCAAGTTCTAGTGGGGCTCCTTTGAATGGAGGAACAGAAATTGGGCCTCTTGGGATAAGAAGTGCAAATCCTAAAAGGATGGCAGACCCTGTTTTTGTGATCTAAGGATTTTAATGCATCCATTCTAGATAAGCAAGAATGGAGACTTTTCTTTAATCAAGAGTCACTGGTTTATAAATTACTTAAAGAGAAATATTTTAGAAACAACAACTTTATGAAGGTTTTTAAGGGCTATGATCCAAGTTTTACCTAGGAAAACATTTGGGGAGCTTGACTTCTACTCCATGAGGGACTTATATGAATTAGTAGAGAAAAAGGATTAGTATATGGAATGAAGTTTGTCTACAAATGACAATGTTTACTACACAATTGTGGAAATATATTGATTTAGAGTTTGTTCAAAATTTTTAGACCCCATTGATTATCAGAACATTTGTTGGAAATACAAGCTAGTTGAAGAATTATTATCGATCGAGGATGCCACTACTATTTTCTCTATACCATTATGTGGCAGTCACGAGGATGGAAAGTACTAGTGCCCCTCCAAAAATGGCATATACATTGTGAATAATGGTTATTGAGTGGGTGTGTATAGATCAACAACACTAAATAGGGAGGTGACTAATAATCTCTGGTGCAAGCTTTGGAAGATTGACATACATGCTAACCTCATACCTTTCATTTAGAGGATTTATCAAAATCACATGGAAACAACTAATTCTATGTATCAAAAATGCATTATGGGCTCTATGTACTACTAACTATGTAGGGAGGTTGATGAAGAGACCTACCATGCTATTTTCAATTGTACAACTACTACTGAAGCCTGGAAAACATGTTCATATAGAAAAAACAACTCCTTCCAATGTTCATATCAACCATGGTCAACACCTGACTTAGGGTTAGATTTTTTTTCAATAAGCAAGATGTTATGGACTTGATTACAGCTTGTGTAGTGGTGTGCTTGTGTAGTGGTGTGAAAGGTCACAATTGCTTTTATTTCAACCAAGAAAGGAAAACATTTGTATAGATAAGGTAAATCTCCTTCGATGGGTCAAAATCACCATGGGGTAGCTCTAAGATGCAAGAAAACTCCTTTTTCTTCAACCTCTTACTGTAATAATTGTGTCTGGAAAGCACCTGAGCAAGGAACAATCAGGATATATATAGATGGAGAGGGTATCAACAAATTTCATATGAGCTTTGCTGTGGTTTTCAGATATTTCAATGGAAAGTATATAGTGTTTGTTGCTCTACAATATGAAAAAGGATTGTATTATTTGATGAACTTAAGTACAAGAGACTCTCTTACATAGGAGTTAGAGAGTAGGAAAAGTCTAGAACAAGATTATTCTAGAATAAGGGAAAAGTCTAATGAGCTAATAAAAAAAGTCCCATAACATAATAATAAGAGAAAAAGAAGACAAATAAAGCTAGGAAAATATATATACTAATACTCCCCCTCAAGTTGGAGCATATATGTCTATCATGCCTAGCTTGGACGTTAGAGTAGTGAATCTGGTCTTCAAGAGAATTTTGATGAAAATATCTGCAATCTAATCCGCAATAGGTGTATAAGGAGTATAAATCAAACCATATAAGACATGTAACAACCCCAATTTTCATATTCTTTTGGGGAGAAATGTAATTTCTCCTATTAAAGATATATGAAAAAAAAATGATCCCATTTGATTGAATGCATGAATTTAGTTTGTAGATAGCCTTGCTTGGTTGTTTCGCGGGCCTTATTGGTTATTGGGCCCAATAACAAGGAAAAGAAAAAGGAAATTCAATTAGTAAATGAATAATTAAGAAATGAAGAAAAGAAAGATGTAAAAAACACTAGAAGGCAAAGGAATATTCCCCAAAGGTGGATTTCATGCCTTTTGGGTTCCTTGGGTTCCAAGGACCAAATTGCAAAGATAATGCAACAAGAAAGCTAAAGGATTAATTAAATATTGCTTTATTTAGAAGAAATGTGAGATAATGATAATAATACAAGAAATATGTGGAAATATGGATTATGACTCCATCTTGGAAAATATTTTGAGTCCACATGATTTCTAATGGTAAAAGGAAGTCAAATAAAGAAAATAGGAACAGAGGAAAGAGAAAATAGGTGTTTTAATACAGAATATGTGCCTTATAGGTACTTGATGCGATGATTTTGAGTCGCATTTAGAGACCTATTTCATATGTGTTTTGTGCTTTAATTACTCATTTTCATGGATATTATTGCATAATTCACTTTATTTGGTCTTTGCCATCATTTTATATCAAATCCTCTTTGTTTTACTATTTTGAGCATTATTTATCATCTTATTATAAATTGTGTGGATTTACTTGGGCTTGTTGTGAAATTTCAGGAAAAACAAGTATCTTCTTCCGTCGATACCATCGACGGAAGTCGATACCATCGAACAAGCCACATGTTGTCAGCCGAGAAGAGCAATACAGAGTCGATACCATCGACACTTAAGTCGATGGTATCGAGATCCCTTCAAGTTTCTGGCGTGGAAACTGTCGATACCATCGACCCAAGTCGATGCCATCGACACAAGGGAAGCTACAGCGTCGCTGAATGACAACAACCGACGCTAAAGGAGTTGATACCATCGACACCCAAGTCGATGGTATCGAGATCACCACAGGCGCTCAGAATAAAAGAAAGGAAAGCTACCGCTAATCCGCCGGGTCGATACCATCGACCCGCGTCGATGGTATCGACGCCGGCAGATATGCGTTGGATCTATTTTGATCTCGATCGGACGACTGTTGTTATTTGACGACCTAATTAGGGACTTATACCTAATGATGGCCGCCCAGAGAGGGGGGGATCTAATTTTGGATTGCACGAGTGCCGAGGAGGAGAGAAAGGAGAACGGAGGCCGAGAAGCTCATCCCGGGTGATTCGGACGCTGCCGAAGATGATTTCCACCACCGACAGGCGGGGGAAGCTCGTGTTCTACACCAAGGATCCACCGGTTCTTCTCCGTTCAGGGGTTTTCCCATTTATTTCCCGTTTTTCTTATGAATTCCCCAATTTCTACCATGTATTCGTGTGAGATGAACATGAGAGGCTAAAACCCTCAATCTTTAGGACCGGGAGTAGCCCGGGAATACATTGTATGACATTTTTATATTGATCATTCATATTTTCTCTCTCAAATCAGTGGTATAGATTCATTTTCTCCATTTCTATTGTTATGCTTGATCACCATAATAATAACTTAATGCCCTTAATCACTTCGACAGAAGGATTAACGGTTGAAAAGAGACAAAAACTACATTAATTAATAAAACCCTTGACAAAGGAGTTGTAAAATTAATGGTGGGAACTGAGAGACCGTTTTTAATGCACTTAGTTTAGGGGAATGATTACTACGACGGTGGAATCAACCTAAATCTAAGTAGTGAATTACACCACGACAGTGGGTAATTCTGTTTTCAGGCCACTACCCGGATAGAGAGAGTAGTGTGAGGAATTATATGAAACTTAATACAATGTTGACCCGCGGTGAAACCGCCATCCTAAAGATATCCTTTTGAATTGATTAAATTAACCTTTAATCGATTGTTTTCTTTGTTTGATTTTTATTTTCTTTTCAATTTGAACACAAAACCCTATTTTGTTAATCGGTCTAGCTGATTGCGATTAGTTAGTAGAAGTCTCCAATAATTCACGTATCCCTGAGTTCGACTCGGGCCTCACAAGCCTATATTACTCGACGCGTATACTTGCGTTTTAGCGCGTAGTAAAATACACGTCAAGTTTTTGGCGCCGTTGCCGGGGATACAGCGAATTATTGGCACTTTGAGTGCTAAGAGCGGCCATTCTAGGCCACATTTTTTTTATTATTTATTTTTAGAACAATTTCAAAAATTCCTTTATTTCTCTATAATTGTGTTGACTCGTTCAAAGCATTGTACTGAACACCTATTTTCATTTTTCAGGTACTTTGCATGGTGCACACATGTAGTCGAGACTACGTGAATCGCACACCTGAGGTTCCATCTGCGGGACCAGAGGACGAGGATTACTACGAGGAGGAACACCAACGTGATATAAATTCTGAATCTGAGCAAGAACAAGCAGAAGAAATGGCTGAAGCACAGACAATTTGGGAGAAGATCAAGGCGTCTTCTTCCTCAGCATCAAAGGGGCCCATAAAGAAGCAGGCGATCAACATACCGACATACAAGATCGACCCGGCACTGATTAACTTGGTCAAATCTAACGCATTTCACGGGCTGAAAAATGAAGATCCAGTGGCACACATTAGTCAGTTTGTTGAAAATTGCGATATGGTGAAGATCGACAGGTTCCCGCAAGATGCGTTGTATCTCAAGTTGTTCCCAAGTTCCTTGGCTGGAGTAGCAAGAGAGTGGCTTCATAACCTTGACGACGAGTTTGTTGAATCATGGGATCACATGGTGGAGGTTTTCTTTGAGAGGTTCTTCCCTCCTGAGAAGACCAATGATATGATCCGGAAGATCCACAATTTCGCCCAACAGGCGGGTGAAACTTATTCTGAGACTTGGGAACGATTCCAAGTCATGTTGAGGAGATGTCCACACCATGGACTGGACAAGGAAACCCAAGTGAAAGTCTTCTACTTTGCTCTCTCCGAGCATGATAGAAGCAATTTGGATTCGGCTGGCTCCGGATGTTTCTTGAACAACACTGATACAAGATGCTGGGAGATATTAAAGAACATGGCTAGGAAACAGTCATGGGGCGACAGAGGTGCAGTGGAACATGTCAAGGCTGCCGGCAAATCCAGAACAGTTAGGGAGCTGAACGACAAGTTAGATCTTCTAGCCAAGAAGCTGCTAACTAAGGAAGATGCATCTGAGGATGAGGAAGCCCAAGTGAAGTTCATGCAACAACAGGGCTATAGAAACAATGACTATGCATGGAGAAAGGATAAAAAGTTTTCATGGAAGGATCCGAATAATTTTCTGCAGGATCCGAATGCCAAACCACAGCAAAGAACCGAGGATAAGAACACTGAATTACTAACTCAAATGGTCCAGCAAAACCAAGAGATGATGGCCATGTTTGGAAAACAATTGCAATCTCAAGGTGATATTCTAACCAAGTTTGGGCAGACGCTGCAAAGCCATGGAGCGCAAATGCGGGCATCAGAGACCACCGTGGCTCAGATTTCAAGTGAAGTGGCGGCCATCAAGCACGCCAATCAACAGAAACCAGCTGAGAATGCGAACGTGTCCCAAGCACATCATCAGGTTAAGTACATGTCGGTGGTAAGAAATGAGGAATCTCAGGTGCGAGAAGCTGTAGAAGAAAGAAAAATGACTTTCAATGTGAATGCAACACCGACGATACCGTATCCACACACTTACTATAGATTGCCGGGCGGAAACCATTTCTTCAGAAAATCAGAGAGAGTTGTGAGTATGGTATCTCCATCTAGGTAAGAGGAGCAGGTGCAGGTTGTTTGTGCACATGTGGAGACATCTGAGGCGAGAGAGGAACCACAACAAGCTGCTACTATTGATGATGTCTCGCCAAAGCCCACGTCCGAGGGAATGATTGAAGCAAGCTTAGGGGAGGTACCCCCGAAAAGTTCTTATGTGCCACCTCACAGGCGTGTTGATGCAGCTGATGTTTTAGATCCGGTAAATCCAAAGTCAAAGAAAGAGCATCGTCACTTTAAGAAATTTCTGGAGATATTACGAAAACTCCACATCAATATTCCATTAGTGGAGATGATCGAGAAAGTACCCGCCTATGGGAGGTTTATCAAGGAAATCATCAATAAGAAGAGGCGGATAAAAGATGATGAAATTTATTGGATGAATGAGACGGTGAGCTCTATGATCCAAGGGAGTTCACCAAAGAAGAGAAAGGACCCAGGAGGTTTCTACATACCGTGCTCAATAGGTGGTCAACATTTCCCTAAAGCGCAATGTGATTCTGGCGCTAGCATAAATCTCATGCCTTTGGCGACATTTCAAAAGCTGGGGTTAAAAGAGATAAAGAAGTTGGCTGCAACAATTGAATTGGCGGATGGGTCTACAGTGAGACCCTATGGAGTATGTGAAGATGTTCTAGTCAAAGTGGATAGATTCATATTTCCGGTGGATTTTGTCGTCATGGATATGCCACCACTCCAAAGCTGTGAAATTCTTCTAGGAAGACCGTTTCAAGCAACGACAGATGTCGTGACTGCCTTAGGGAGAGGTACTCTGTCTTTGGGCATTGGAGGAGATCGTGTTGAATTCAAATTACCGAATGATCCTCTAAGCCCAGTTACCAAGGTGAAAAGATGATGATTGTCACACCGTCTAGCCTAAGACGCTAAAGAAGGGCGCTTGTTGGGAGGCAACGCAACCATTGGTACATTAGGATAGTTTAGATATAGTTGTAGATTGCTTTTATTTCGTTTAAATTTTAGTGTAAAGAAGATACCTTGATCCTTTTTGTTCAATGTGCAGGCACAGGCAGGGTCGATACCATCGACACACTGGTCGATGGTATCGACATGGGTTCAGGTTGACATCTGCAAAAATCGCACTGAGTCGATACTATCGACGGTCCCGTCGATGGTATCGACATACCTACAGGCAGGCTGCACAATAAAGTTCGATGGTATCGACATGCCAGTCGATACCATCGAGATCTCTGGAGATTTTCAGAAGAAATCGACTCAGTAGAGTTGATACCATCGACACACAGGTCGATGGTATCGACATTTACAAGTGAAAAAGGCGGCAGCCGGACTCGCGAGGCAGTTGCCCTAATCAGCGAGTCGATACCATCGACTTTCGTCGATGGTATCGACGGGCACACAGCAGTGTCAGTGTCAGTTATTCAAGACGGGGTTATTGACCAAATGAAGTCACATCATCCAGAGCAAATCCGGACCCCACGACCCTGGCAGTACCCACCTCCGCCTCCACAAGAATGATCATGGTATCACTGTTCCACCCTTAAGTTGGTTTTTGACTATGAGGCCATAGTCGATTTCAAGCTTAGGGGGTGGCTGGAACAACTCTATCTTTTATCTTGTCTTTAGTTGTTTTTGCTTTTTGCTTTGTTATCTGTTCTTGCAATTTTAGTTTGTTTAGGATCCACATCTATCTAGTGTAATCGTGGATGTCTTAAAAATTGTCATCTCGCTTTTCCATGGGAAATTTAAGGGAATTTCAAAATTTCTGGGTCTTTTGGATAGCTTAACTTGGTTGTCCTTGGGAAACTTGTCCTATGAAAATGATTGATTATGTCAACTTTGAAGCAATATGTCACACCCACACCCCCATTGACTCATGAAAAGTGGATAGTAACGGTTGTTTGAGCCTAACCTAATCAAATGGTACTGAGACCTTAATTGGATATACGAGAAAGAACCCTTTGAACTACCACACATGTCAGTAAGGAGGGACACATGATATTTTTCTAAGGTTCAATAACTTAATCTTGTGATCATTCCACTTCATATTTTTCCATAATCCACCAAAGAATTGGAAGTAAAGTACAGTTTTAACTTCTTGCGTGCATAGCATGTAGATAGGATTTGCATTTTTATTTTCATATTTTAGCATAAAATGAAAAAAAAATGTATAGTGATTCATGCACATTACCTTCAGGTGCATGTCATGTAGTTGCACTCATAACTTTCATGATTTTCACGCATAAGTACACCATGTACCTCAGGTTATCTTACAAAGTGATCTAAATTGTTCCATACCCTCGAAATAGTACAAAGATTTCCAATTATGAAGAAAATAGCCTAACACATGTATCTCTAAGCAATTATGGATATGTAGGCTAAGAAAAAAAATTCTGAAAATCTGAAAAAAAAAAGAAAAAAAAAAGAGAATTTAGAAGGAAATGGAATAAGAGGGAGAAAGGAACATGATATCACTTGCATACCAAGGAAACTGAGTACATGATGTGGCTTAATTAGATTTCTATCTCTTTTTGAGGTGGAAGGTTAGTGCATGCATCATTCCACCCAATTTTAAGCATTAGGGCATTTTCAATGTGCATTTGCATCATTTAGGACATTTTGTTGTATGCATTTTGAAACTGTGTAATACTTCCAAATTCTTCCATGAACCACCCATTCCATCCACCCGTTGCTCGGATTGGTAGGCCACCGTGATTTTCTCCTCACTCATGTTTATCAGGAGAACTGCTTCCATATAGATGGTAGTTAGGGCGAGCAACGTAGTGTAGGCGATCACAAGATGCACTAATGCTGAATCGGCAAATTTTATTATGTTAACTGCCTTATGTGATAGTGTTCATCGGTTTGAAGGATAATTTCTTTTATTGATGATTATTGTCGCCTGTAGGGTAATTACTGTTCTGTGATTAGGAAAGGCCGGTTTGAGAATGTCCAGTGGGAGTCATGTGGGATGTGGGGTGATGTGTTGATTGTTAGTTGACATCTGCAATTCTATTCTAAGGATTAGTTGCTCGAGGGCGAGCAATGTTTAAGCTTAGGGGAGTTTGATGCGATGATTTTGAGTCGCATTTAGAGACCTATTTCATATGTGTTTTGTGCTTTAATTACTCATTTTCATGGATATTATTGCATAATTCACTTTATTTGGTCTTTGCCATCATTTTATATCAAATCCCCTTTGTTTTACTATTTTGAGCATTATTTATCATCTTATTATAAATTGTGTGGATTTACTTGGGCTTGTTGTGAAATTTCAGGAAAAACAAGTATCTGCTTCCGTCGATACCATCGACGGAAGTCGATACCATCAACCAAGCCACAGGTTGTCAGCCGAGAAGAGCAATACAGAGTCGATACCATCGACACTTAAGTTGATGGTATCGAGATCCCTTCAAGTTGCTGGCGAGGAAACTGTCGATACCATCGACCCAAGTCGATGCCATCGACACAAGGGAAGCTACAGCGTCGCTGAATGACAACAACCGACGCTAAAGGAGTCGATACCATCGACACCCAAGTCGATGGTATCGAGATCACCACAGGCGCTCAGAATAAAAGAAAGGAAAGCTGCCGCTAATCCGCCGGGTCGATACCATCGACCCGCGTCGATGGTATCGACGCCGGCAGATATGCGTTGGATCTATTTTGATCTCGATCGGACGGCTGTTGTTATTTGACGACCTAATTAGGGACTTATACCTAATGACGGCCGCCCAGAGAGGGGGGGATCTAATTTTGGATTGCATGAGTTCCGAGGAGGAGAGAAAGGAGAACGGAGGCCGAGAAGCTCATCCCGGGTGATTCGGACACTGCCGAAGATGATTTCCACCACCGACAGGTGGGGGAAGCTCGTGTTCTACGCCAAGGATCCACCGGTTCTTCTCCGTTCAGGGGTTTTCCCATTTATTTCCCGTTTTTCTTATGAATTCCCCAATTTCTACCATGTATTCGTGTGAGATGAACATGAGAGGCTAAAACCCTCAATCTTTAGGACCGGGAGTAGCCCTGGAATACATTGTATGACATTTTTATATTGATAATTCATATTTTCTCTCTCAAATCCGTGGTATAGATTCATTTTCTCCATTTCTATTGTTATGCTTGATCACCATAATAATAACTTAATGCCCTTAATCACTTCGACAGAAGGATTAACGGTTGAAAAGAGACGAATTCTACATTAATTAATAAAACCCTTGACAAAGGAGTTGTAAAATTAATGGTGGGAACTGAGAGACCGTTTTTAATGCACTTAGTTTAGGGGAATAATTACTACGACGGTGGAATCAACCTAAATCTAAGTAGTGAATTACACCACGACAGTGGGTAATTCTATTTTCAGGCCACTACCCGGATAGAGAGAGAAGTGTGAGGAATTATATGAAACTTAATACAATGTTGACCCGCGGTGAAACCGCCATCCTAAAGATATCCTTTTGAATTGATTAAATTAACCTTTAATCGATTGTTTTCTTTGTTTGATTTTTATTTTCTTTTCAATTTGAACACAAAACCCTATTTTGTTAATCGGTCTAGCTGATTGCGATTAGTTAGTAGAAGTCTCCAATAATTCACGTATCCCTGAGTTCGACTCGGGCCTCACAAGCCTATATTACTCGACGCGTATACTTGCGTTTTAGCGCGTAGTAAAATACACGTCAAGTTTTTGGCGCCGTTGCCGGGGATACGGCGAATTATTGGCACTTTGAGTGCTAAGAGCGGCCATTCTAGGCCACATTTTTTTTTATTATTTATTTTTAGAACAATTTCAAAAATTCCTTTATTTCTCTATAATTGTGTTGACTCGTTCAAAGCATTGTACTAAACCCATATTTTCATTTTTCAGGTACTTTGCATGGTGCACACACGTAGTCGAGACTACGTGAATCGCACACCTGAGGTTCCATCTGCGGGACCAGAGGACGAGGATTACTACGAGGAGGAACACCAAAGTGATATAAATTCTGAATCTGAGCAAGAACAAGCAGAAGAAATGGCTGAAGCACAGACAATTTGGGAGAAGATCAAGGCGTCTTCTTCCTCAGCATCAAAGGGGCCCATAAAGAAGCAGGCGATCAACATACCGACATACAAGATCGACCCGGCACTGATTAACTTGGTCAAATCTAACGCATTTCACGGGCTGAAAAATGAAGATCCAGTGGCACACATTAGTCAGTTTGTTGAAAATTGCGATATGGTGAAGATCGACAGGTTCCCGCAAGATGCGTTGTATCTCAAGTTGTTCCCAAGTTCCTTGGCTGGAGTAGCAAGAGAGTGGCTTCATAACCTCGACGACGAGTTTGTTGAATCATGGGATCACATGGTGGAGGTTTTCTTCGAGAGGTTCTTCCCTCCTGAGAAGACCAATGATATGATCCGGAAGATCCACAATTTCACCCAACAGGCGGGTGAAACTTATTCTGAGACTTGGGAACGATTCCAAGTCATGTTGAGGAGATGTCCACACCATGGACTGGACAAGGAAACCCAAGTGAAAGTCTTCTACTTTGCTCTCTCCGAGCATGATAGAAGCAATTTGGACTCGGCTGGCTCCGGATTTTTCTTGAACAACACTGATACAAGATGCTGGGAGATATTAAAGAACATGGCTAGGAAACAGTCATGGGGCGACAGAGGTGCAGTGGAACATGTCAAGGCTGCCGGCGAATCCAGAACAGTTAGGGAGCTGAACGACAAGTTAGATCGTCTATCCAAGAAGCTGCTAACTAAGGAAGATGCATCTGAGGATGAGGAAGCCCAAGTGAAGTTCATGCAACAACAGGGCTATAGAAACAATGACTATGCATGGAGAAAGGATAAAAAGTTTTCATGGAAGGATCCGAATAATTTTCTGCAGGATCCGGATGCCAAACCACAGCAAAGAGCCGAGGATAAGAACACTGAATTACTAACTCAAATGGTCCAGCAAAACCAAGAGATGATGGCCATGTTTGGAAAACAATTGCAATCTCAAGGTGATATTCTAACCAAGTTTGGGCAGACGCTGCAAAGCCATGGAGCGCAAATTCGGGCATCAGAGACCACCGTGGCTCATATTTCAAGTGAAGTGGCGGCCATCAAGCACGCCAATCAACAGAAACCAGCTGAGAATGCGAACGTGTCCCAAGCACATCATCAGGTTAAGTACATGTCGGTGGTAAGAAATGAGGAATCTCAGGTGCGAGAAGCTGTAGAAGAAAGAAAAATGACTTTCAATGTGAATGCAACACCGATGATACCGTATCCACACACTTACTATAGATTGCCGGGCGGAAACCATTTCTTCAGAAAATCAGAGAGAGTTGTGAGTATGGTATCTCCATCTAGGCAAGAGGAGCAGGTGCAGGTTGTTTGTGCACATGTGGAGACATCTGAGGCGAGAGAGGAACCACAACAAGCTGCTACTATTGATGATGTCTCGCCAAAGCCCACGTCCGAGGGAATGATTGAAGCAAGCTTAGGGGAGGTACCCCCGAAAAGTTCTTATGTGCCACCTCACAGGCGTGTTGATGCAGCTGATGTTTTAGATCCGGTAAATCCGAAGTCAAAGAAAGAGCATCGTCACTTTAAGAAATTTTTGGAGATATTCCGAAAACTCCACATCAATATTCCATTAGTGGAGATGATCGAGAAAGTACCCGCCTATGGGAGGTTTATCAAGGAAATCATCAATAAGAAGAGGCGGATAAAAGACGATGAAATTTATTGGATGAATGAGACGGTGAGCTCTATGATCCAAGGGAGTTCACCAAAGAAGAGAAAGGACCCAGGAGGTTTCTACATACCGTGCTCAATAGGTGGTCAACATTTCCCTAAAGCGCAATGTGATTCTGGCGCTAGCATAAATCTCATGCCTTTGGCGACATTTCAAAAGCTGGGGTTAAAAGAGATAAAGAAGTTGGCTGCAACAATTGAATTGGCGGATGGGTCTACAGTGAGACCCTATGGAGTATGTGAAGATGTTCTAGTCAAAGTGGATAGATTCATATTTCCGGTGGATTTTGTCGTCATGGATATGCCACCACTCCAAAGCTGTGAAATTCTTCTAGGAAGACCGTTTCAAGCAACGACAGATGTCGTGACTGCCTTAGGGAGAGGTACTCTGTCTTTGGGCATTGGAGGAGATCATGTTGAATTCAAATTACCGAATGATCCTCTAAGCCCAGTTCCCAAGGTGAAAAGATGATGATTGTCACACCGTCTAGCCTAAGACGCTAAAGAAGGGCGCTTGTTGGGAGGCAACCCAACCATTGGTACATTAGGATAGTTTAGATATAGTTGTAGATTGCTTTTATTTCGTTTAAATTTTAGTGTAAAGAAGATACCTTGATCCTTTTTGTTCAATGTGCAGGCACAGGCAGGGTCGATACCATCGACACACTGGTCGATGGTATCGATATGGGTTCAGGTTGACAGCTGCAAAAATCACACTGAGTCGATACTATCGACGGTCCCGTCGATGGTATTGACATACCTACAGGCAGGCTGCGCAATAAAGTTCGATGGTATCGACATGCCAGTCGATACCATCGAGATCTCTGGAGATTTTTAGAAGAAATCGACTCAGTAGAGTCGATACCATCGACACACAGGTCGATGGTATCGACATTTACAAGTGAAAAAGGCGGCAGCCGGACTCGCGAGGCAGTTGCCCTAATCAGCGAGTCGATACCATCGACTTCCGTCGATGGTATCGACGGGCACACAGCAGTGTCGGTGTCAGTTATTCAAGACGGGGTTATTGACCAAATGAAGTCACATCATCCAGAGCAAATCTGGACCCCACGACCCTGGCAGTACCCACCTCTGCCTCCACAAGAATGATCATGGTATCACTGTTCCACCCTTAAGTTGGTTTTTGACTATGAGGCCATAGTCGATTTCAAGCTTAGGGGGTGGCTGGAACAACTCTATCTTTTATCTTGTCTTTAGTTGTTTTTGCTTTTTGCTTTGTTATCTGTTCTTGCAATTTTAGTTTGTTTAGGATCCACATCTATCTAGTGTAATCGTGGATGTCTTAAAAATTGTCATCTCGCTTTTCCATGGGAAATTTAAGGGAATTTCAAAATTTCTGGGTCTTTTGGATAGCTTAACTTGGTTGTCCTTGGGAAACTTGTCCTATGAAAATGATTGATTATGTCAACTTTGAAGCAATATGTCACACCCACACCCCCATTGACTCATGAAAAGTGGATAGTAACGGTTGTTTGAGCCTAACCTAATCAAATGGTACTGAGACCTTAATTGGATATACGAGAAAGAACCCTTTGAACTACCACACATGTCAGTAAGGAGGGACACATGATATTTTTCTAAGGTTCAATAACTTAATCTTGTGATCATTCCACTTCATATTTTTCCATAATCCACCAAAGAATTGGAAGTAAAGTACAGTTTTAACTTCTTGCGTGCATAGCATGTAGATAGGATTTGCATTTTTATTTTCATATTTTAGCATAAAATGAAAAAAAAATGTATAGTGATTCATGCACATTACCTTTAGGTGCATGTCATGTAGTTGCACTCATAACTTTCATGATTTTCACGCATAAGTACACCATGTACCTCAGGTTATCTTACAAAGTGATCTAAATTGTTCCATACCCTCGAAATAGTACAAAGATTTCCAATTATGAAGAAAATAGCCTAACACATGTATCTCTAAGCAATTATGGATATGTGGGCTAAGAAAAAAAATTCTGAAAATCTGAACAAAAAAAAGAAAAAAAAAAGAGAATTTAGAAGGAAATGGAATAAGAGGGAGAAAGGAACATGATATCACTTGCATACCAAGGAAACTGAGTACATGATGTGGCTTAATTAGATTTCTATCTCTTTTTGAGGTGGAAGGTTAGTGCATGCATCATTCCACCCAATTTTAAGCATTAGGGCATTTTCAATGTGCATTTGCATCATTTAGGACATTTTGTTGTATGCATTTTGAAACTGTGTAATACTTCCAAATTCTTCCATGAACCACCCATTCCATCCACCCGTTGCTCGGATTGGTAGGCCACCGTGATTTTCTCCTCACTCATGTTTATCAGGAGAACTGCTTCCATATAGATGGTAGTTAGGGCGAGCAACGTAGTGTAGGCGATCACAAGATGCACTAATGCTGAATCGACAAATTTTATTATGTTAACTGCCTTATGTGATAGTGTTCATCGGTTTGAAGGATAATTTCTTTTATTGATGATTATTGTCGCCTGTAGGGTAATTACTGTTCTGTGATTAGGAAAGGCCGGTTTGAGAATGTCCAGTGGGAGTCATGTGGGATGTGGGGTGATGTGTTGATTGTTAGTTGACATCTGCAATTCTATTCTAAGGATTAGTTGCTCGAGGGCGAGCAATGTTTAAGCTTAGGGGAGTTTGATGCGATGATTTTGAGTCGCATTTAGAGACCTATTTCATATGTGTTTTGTGCTTTAATTACTCATTTTCATGGATATTATTGCATAATTCACTTTATTTGGTCTTTGCCATCATTTTATATCAAATCCCCTTTGTTTTACTATTTTGAGCATTATTTATCATCTTATTATAAATTGTGTGGATTTACTTGGGCTTGTTGTGAAATTTCAGGAAAAACAAGTATCTGCTTCCGTCGATACCATCGACGGAAGTCGATACCATCAACCAAGCCACAGGTTGTCAGCCGAGAAGAGCAATACAGAGTCGATACCATCGACACTTAAGTCGATGGTATCGAGATCCCTTCAAGTTGCTGGCAAGGAAACTGTCGATACCATCGACCCAAGTCGATGCCATCGACACAAGGGAAGCTACAGCGTCGCTGAATGACAACAACCGACGCTAAAGGAGTCGATACCATCGACACCCAAGTCGATGGTATCGAGATCACCACAGGCGCTCAGAATAAAAGAAAGGAAAGCTGCCGCTAATCCGCCGGGTCGATACCATCGACCCGCGTCGATGGTATCGACGCCGGCAGATATGCGTTGGATCTATTTTGATCTCGATCGGACGGCTGTTGTTATTTGACGACCTAATTAGGGACTTATACCTAATGACGGCCGCCCAGAGAGGGGGGGGATCTAATTTTGGATTGCACGAGTGCCGAGGAGGAGAGAAAGGAGAACGGAGGCCGAGAAGCTCATCCCAGGTGATTCGGACGCTGCCGAAGATGATTTCCACCACTGACAGGCGGGGGAAGCTCGTGTTCTACGCCAAGGATCCACCGGTTCTTCTCCGTTCAGGGGTTTTCCCATTTATTTCCCGTTTTTCTTATGAATTCCCCAATTTCTACCATGTATTCGTGTGAGATGAACATGAGAGGCTAAAACCCTCAATCTTTAGGACCGGGAGTAGCCTGGGAATACATTGTATGACATTTTTATATTGATAATTCATATTTTCTCTCTCAAATCCGTGGTATAGATTCATTTTCTCCATTTCTATTGTTATGCTTGATCACCATAATAATAACTTAATGCCCTTAATCACTTTGACAGAAGGATTAACGGTTGAAAAGAGACGAATTCTACATTAATTAATAAAACCCTTGACAAAGGAGTTGTAAAATTAATGGTGGGAACTGAGAGACCGTTTTTAATGCACTTAGTTTAGGGGAATGATTACTACGACGGTGGAATCAACCTAAATCTAAGTAGTGAATTACACCACGACAGTGGGTAATTCTATTTTCAGGCCACTACCCGGATAGAGAGAGAAGTGTGAGGAATTATATGAAACTTAATACAATGTTGACCCGCGGTGAAACCGCCATCCTAAAGATATCCTTTTGAATTGATTAAATTAACCTTTAATCGATTGTTTTCTTTGTTTGATTTTTATTTTCTTTTCAATTTGAACACAAAACCCTATTTTTTTAATCGGTCTAGCTGATTGCGATTAGTTAGTAGAAGTCTCCAATAATTCACGTATCCCTGAGTTCGACTCGGGCCTCACAAGCCTATATTACTCGACGCGTATACTTGCGTTTTAGCGCGTAGTAAAATACACGTCAGTACTTGACTTGCATATGAACAAAAAGGGTTTTTCCTATTGAGTTTTGGTCTCAAACTTCATACAATGGTATTTAAGTCATAATAGACTTTCTCCTAAAATTTTATTGAAAAAGGATAAATGAGAAGAGAGTTATTGACTTTATGATTTTGCTTAAAGTGAAAGAATAATAATCGAATTTGCATTAAATGCATCAATTTTTTCTTTTCCCTAATTTGAATAACTATCAGACGCGTGGCATGGAAACCGTTGGATTAAGATCCAAGGGAACATGGGTCATCTTCTACATCAGGTAGGATCGGGAAATAAGAGGTGTCCAGATTTTCCTGGATTCTCTCGCAACCTGGTCCATGTGCAATTTTGGAAACAACCTCATTGAATTCAGGAGCAAATTTCGTACCCAACCGACCTAGGATTGGGGGGGTTTGGGAAGCCCTAGAAGCTTCACCCAATTTCTCTACACAACAGGGTTGTGTCAGGATGACTCCTCCTATATAAGAGGGTCGTTGATCCCTAAAAAGGATACAATAGCCTCCGCGAGACTCTGCTAGCCTTCACAATCGCCAACCGGTGGGGAATTTCCCTTAGAACTCTGCTCTCTACCCCTGCACCGCTGAACTTGCCTTTCCGGAGTCATCCTACCCATTCCATCCATCTAGCATGCCAATGGAGAAATCGGAAGCAGGGCCAAGTTCGGGAGGACCGGGCGGAAGTGTGCGAGCCGCTGCTTTGAGGTTTGAGGGTCGAGGGTGCAGGGTCAACCATGGTGTTGACCATGGATCGACGCAACCCTATACGTAGGGACCGACGCGAGGAAGAAGGAGAAAGGGAAAAAAGACTCCTTTACCCTTGATGCTCATGAAGGAATAGAGGGGCAAAGTTATTCTTTGACCCGATCACTTACCTGCCTTGTAGGAGCGAGCCACTTTGCTGATGTGGCGACCTCTCATTGGCCCAAAAGGTAATTATCTCATAAAATTCATATCTAATGACTGGTAGCTCGGATTAAGACAAACAATATATGAATTTTGATCAGAAAAGGGAGTAGAATCCAATAAAAATATTATTAGAATCTAAATATGCTTCTAGTTTGAAAGAAGTATAAATTTATCATCTTTAATGGTTTAATTAATGAAAAGCCCTAATTTTAGATGATTAATGTTTTATATGGATGTTTACAGTGGTAATTAACTCGTTGTTAATAAAAAGATGTTTTAGATATAAAAGAATGATCTTTATACATAATTGGCTTAGTTTGGGGTTCCATGTACATAAATATGCTCAAAACCCTAATTTAGGAGAATATGTCTTTTAATGATTTTAATTGTGCAAATCTAATTAATGTGGATAATTGGTAATTAGGGTTTCCCTTTGTGTAAAGGTGCAAACAATATTAAATTAGGATTTTCTAACCTAAAAGATGTGAAAAATAGTAATTAGGGTACAATTGTGAATTGAACTATAATCATTGATGAAATATGAATTCAAAAGAAACCGAAGGTGATAATTATCCTTAATGATCATGTCGTAAGTTAAAAGGATAAAGATGGTAGTTTTAGTGTAAAAGGGATATATTAGACTTAATTGACAGTCAATGATGCCTATGATGTTGAAATTAGGGTTTGTGATCTAAAAGGGGCATTAAAAGTGATAAATGTATAATGGAGGCTAAAACCCAAATAAAACCCTAAAGTTGACCAAGAAATCCTAAGGTGGATTCCAAGTCGATCTTGAGAATGTTTTGGATAAAACAATGACACTTGGATGTTATGCATTAATTTCAGGATATTGTTGATTGCTTGATTGATTGTTCTTGAATATTATTTCTTGGACATCAAGTTTCTCTAGATCAGGTATGTGGTTATGCTTATGGTTAATCTCTTTAGTTTCACGACGATTCCCGAAAGTTTTATCGGTTGTCTGAAAATGACTGCTTGAATGACTTTTATTTCATGTAACTATAAAGTGACTATGATTATCACCATAAATAGGTATAAATGAATAGCTCAGATCCTGGTCCTCCTCTATGTCTTTGCTAATGATGAAAGTGTAACCTAGTAAAGGGTCTACTTGTGGGACCATCAGGTTATCAAGAGTTAGGGATTGGGATACCTATGGGTAGTGCCATGCGACTCTTTAGCACACCATGAGTTAGGGATTGGGCTACCTATGGGTAGTGCCATGCGACTCAAACCTAGATATTGATCTACCTATTAGGTAGGATCATGCGGGGTTTAATGGGGATCTACCATAAGGAAGGTAGCATCCAGGTCCACTGTAGGGACAGCACAGAGGCTAGGGAATGTATGGATTTAGCAGTTATGTTTAAAATGTAATGTGGTTTGTTAAATCATAATTGACTGCAATATGATGTTACAGTTAATTGGGCGATTTTTGTTTCCCCCACATACATACATATTCATTTATGCTGACCGACGTTTTGTTTGTCGGTGTTTTAGGTACAACATTGAAAAGAACAAACAGTAAAGTGACACATTGTAAAAATAAGAAATAAAGTGCAAGGAGGATTAGATAGAGTAGATTCAAGCTGTGGATAGAAGTAGATATCCAAAGCTTTTCAAAGGTATGTAAAGTTTTATTTTATACCAGCTTTCAATATAGTTTGGTAGAATTTTATAATTATTACTGATTATTCGTCGAACCTTTGATCATGTTAATTGGGATAACGGCTCTGACATCTTGGTCTCCCTTAATTGGGGGCTACTAGGAGGCAGGGTCGTTACATTTGGTATCAGAGCACGAGTTCCTCATTTAATATTTAGTAATTATTAAATTTTACAAATTCCATAGAACCGAGGGAGTTATTAGAGGATTTTTCGAAAGACAGAGGTGTCTAGAAAAGGATCACGTCTAGTGGCTGGCAATATTTTCCTCCGCACCGCTAGTCAGAATATGAGGACTCCCGGATTTGTGCGACTGCCTAGCCAATGTCTCGGGATTTGACTCAAAATAAGATACCTTTAGGACTCTCTCATCTTGTTCATCCCTTCTCACCTCAAATGTTGTTAAGGATTTTAAGGATTAGGGTTTTCTCTCTCTTCCTCACCCTCTTGAGGTATGGGTAAAGTTGACAAGGTTTAAGGAATTCTCCACCAAATTAATGAAAATCATGTAAATAAGATGTCATGGAAATAAGCTTAATAGTTTAAGTGTAAACTAAAGAATAGTTGCATGCTTAGGTCGTATGACGTGTGTCGTCATGCCCTCAGGAGAGACCTGAGGCTAGACCTTCTTGTCAGGAGGATGGGTAGAGTTGGTCTTAGAGGAAGAGACCTCCATTAAAGGCAGAGACTTGGCACGTCCTCTAAGGATGATGCTAACCCTAACCCTAAGTGGTGGTTAGAGAGAGATGGCATGATGAGTTAGATATCATGGTCGACCATGTGTGTGGGTCGATATGCTTTTGGTTTTGGATACCTATGATAGTATGATCCATGTGTGGTTGGCTGACCTAGTACCTTTGGCGACCCAACCCTGGGAAGGGTCTTGCAAGTAGAGGGGAGGATAACTACTTCATTGATGAGGTTAGTGAAGAACATATAGAAACCCTATGGGCTTATACAAGTATGGCATAACATGCACCCAGAGTACGCCAGTAGTGTTGGTAGTAGGTTAAAAAACCTAGCCAGAAAGGCATGTTGGATAGCTTATGAGATAAGCATAAAGGGCTATGGATAATCTTGAGCGAACATAGGTTTGATCATACGTTTCACCCCTATAGGTGTATGCATGAGAGCTTGATCCACCTTCATGGAGAGAGAACCTCTAGCAATAAGGTTGGTTGTAGGGTTAGCTCTAGAGAGTGAGAACAAGACCCGAGCAAGAAGGTTGGAAGCCTATACTCCGAGATATGAGGAACAATGAGGAGTTGGGTATGTTTTAACCTTGAATGGATGGTTGTGGTTGCCTCGTGCATGATCCTTGTAGTTCTTGGTTACCTTTAGAGGAACTAAACCCTAGAAGAAGGATGAGGCTGCGGGTACCGATGTGCAGATGATATAGGTGCCTACCTTCTAGGGATAGGAATAAGAGTTCCTTAGACCCTGAGGAGGTTTATTAACAAGTTGTGAGGCCTTATACCTAGCTGGTTATCCTTGAGGAGGACTCAACTCTGAAGTGTTGCTTGAGTAGAAGGATAATAGGAAGTGCATGCCATACCTTGTACATGCTTGGTTCATGGTTAAAAGGTTGAGCATGCAGTTGGACATCAGAAAAGTGAACCTAGGGTTCCTAGACCTAAGAGGGGAAGTAGTAGTACCTAGTGCACCTGATGCTCATGATGAGATTTGAGTTTCTATAGATTCAAGCATGGCACTTCTCATGATTAGAGGAATGTAAACCCCTTGGTTTAAGGTATATGTTTGATGAACCCCTACATATAGATTGGGACATAGACATGTATGTATGATGATGGTCCAATATGAAGGAATGAGAACAAGTATGACCTACCATGGAGACCTAGTATGGTTTAGAAGGTGGTCTGTTTGTTAGCTATGTGCCTTAGTGGCTTGCTAGGGCTAAGCATTCTCATGTTGATGTACACCCTAGACATAAGGACGTTGGTGACCTTGGTTGCTATCAAGAGATAGTTTCCTCCCATCATGGTAGAGGACCCTTTTGTAGGGTATGAATCAGCTTTTGTAAGGTTCGAGGTAACCTTAAGAGGTCTCATAAAATCTTGAGAAGCTAAGGGGAGAGTACATAGTATGATAATCAACATGTAGACCCATAGATAATCATCTCTAAGTGCATGTGGATGTGATACCATAGAGGTAACCGGTATGGGGCCTGACCAAGGTAGGTAGGTGGCCATGACCCCTATGAAAGTATGTAAGTCAAACCATGAATGTAGAGAGAGATGATGGAGACTTGGGTAAGGTTCTAAGTAGGACATGTACTATGTTAGAATCCTAAGTCTATCCTAAGGTCAGGTAGGGATAAGACCGATGGGAGTAGGAGTTGCCTAATTCCCTCGTTGCACATGGCCATAGGGTCGGGAGGTAATAGCTATCATTGTCTGAGGGTCATGGGTTAGGAGATTGATCACCTTCACGAGCTCATGGGACCCAAAGGGCAGATGAGGAGGGCACTCTCTGGATGCATAAGGGAAGAGGGATTACCCCAAAAGTGTCGGCACCCTATAGACCTAGAGGAGATGACTAAGGATGGTATGATGACCCAAGTGAGTTCGAGACCAGTTTTCCAAGGAAGTAAACTTGATATCAAGATGTTCATGATGTAGAAACATGTGTTGCATGTTTCAACATAGATTGGAAGGTGTACCGGAAAGGTGGGATGCACCATGTCTACTCTTGGAACAAGAAGAACTTTGTGTTTGGATGGCCACCAAATGCTTATTTCCTCTCGTTATGGGGGTGAGAGATAGGGTAGCACGCATGCCATACACTAAGGGTAAAGATGATGTGAGTTGAAACGTTGCTATGAGATATGAGGATAGAGATACCTTTGTGGAGTGTATGATGTGTGGATGGTTCACAAACATCAAGAGAATTAAGTTAGTCATCTTATGAGAATGTTTTTATCATGAGCTATGTGGAATTTATGAGTTATACAAGGTTGAGTTCGATAACCAAGATGATGATCTTTGAGTTTTCTTGATGAAGATAGACTTAGAGTCTGATATGAGATAGTAAGTGGAATACATGGAGGTGTATGTCTTCAACATTACCTAACAGATAAGGATGTGAAGTGGTAATGGATGCTCTTGTTGAGAGGCATCTATCTAGTTTAGCTAGAGGACAGGCTGGAAGAAGGGGTTAGGTGAACCCTAAGTCTGTGAGATATGTTTGGTTAAAACTCAGATGTAACAAGATCTGTTGATCAAGTTAGTGGTTTCTTGGTTAGCCAGCCAAGGGCTTGTTGTGATGGAAGGATGGTTGTAGAACCTCAGATACACTTCTTTGGAAAAAGAAGGTGATGAAACCCCGACTAGAGTGTTTTAGGGTTTCTAGGGATCAACTTTGAGGAATCATGACATACATACACCTTGATACTCTTAAGATAGTAAGTGGCAGTAGTACTTGGGATGCCCAAGATGAAGTAGCATGTGGCATGTTGCCATGCATGGCAGGAGGTGAAGGACGAACACCAATAACCCAATGAGTTGATATAGAGGATAAAAAGTCCCTGAGAGGGAATGTGAGTTCATCACTATGGATGTAGTGGTAGGTCTCCCTATACTGAGGAAGGTCAAGATGCAATATGGGTTATGGTAGATCACCTTACCAGGATGACATAATCTAAGAAAAGAGAGAGTACTATCAAGAGAAAAATCCAATTGAACTACATGTAAGAGAGATGGTTCAACTACACCTTGATGCGAGTTCAAAGGTTCTTGAGTATGACCTAAAGATTCACTTCCATGAGGTGGAAGTAAATGCATGAAGAACTCAATGTTAGTACAGCTTATCACCCCTAATTGATGTTAGCATGATCCATACTAGAGGGTCTGATGAGAGCGTGTGTGCTCGTTCAGGGTGATATATGGGGACAATTCTCGTCCTATGAAAGTTGTGATGATAGCCACCATAGCTAGTATTGGGATATAAGAAGCTCTGTAAGGGAGGTTGTGTCGGTCACCGCTACATTAAGATGATGTTGGTGAAGGGACCTCGCAAAGGTCAGAAAAGGACCATAGTGTGTGTAGATGAAGTCGATTTTATCATGCGATGGATGAAAGAGAGCCCCGGGGCAACATGAGTCGTGAGCTGATGCAAAACAGACTGGCATGCAGTTCACTGTGGGAGAATATGTGATATGAAAATCTGACGCCTCTGAGCTATAGCTGAGACAGATGAGTCCCCGATACATGGGTCCATTTGAGATGGATTGGTGGAGATGCTTGTGTATAGCCTTACCCCTCAGGATAATGTGATGTGTGATGAGTTCCATGTGTCCAATTTATAGCACTATGTGAGGTACCCAAGCCATGTGTTGAGCAATGAACCTAGTGAGCCCCAAAGGAGGCTGAAATGTCCTGAGTCGCCTATGAGATTATTGATGCCAAGGTGAAAGAAACTCAGAGAAAGGAATATTTGATGATAAAGGTTCTTTGGAAGCACCATGGATAGGGTAAAGCAACATAGGGGCCAATGATGGACATGGAAAAGTCTTCCTGAATTGTTTGTATGCTTGATGGAATTTAGAGGACAAAATTCTTATAAGAGAGGAAGGATGTTACAACCCCAATTTTCAAATTCTTTTGGGGAGAAATGTAATTTCTCCTATTAAAGATATATGAACAAATAATGATGTCATTTGATTGAATGCATGAATTTCGTTTGTAGATAGCCTTGCTTGGTTGTTTCATGGGATTTATTGTTTATTGGGCCCAATAACAAGGAAAAGAAAAAGGAAATTCAATTAGTAAATGAATAATTAAGAAATGGAGAAAAGAAAGATGTAGAAACCTCTAGAAGGAAAAGGAATATTCCCCAAAGGTGTATTTCATGCCTTTTGGGTTCCTTGGGTTCCAAGGAGTCCAAATTGCAAAGATAATACAACAAGAAAGAGAAAGGATTAATTAAATATTGCTTTATTTAGAAGAAATGTGAGATAATGATAATAATACAAGAAATATGTGGAAATATGGATTATGACTCCATGTTGGAAAATATTTTGAGTCCACATGATTTTTAATGGTAAAAGGAAGTCAAATAAAGAAAATAGGAAGAGAGGAAAGAGAAAATAGGTGTTTTAATATAGAATATGTGACTTATAGGTACTTGACTTGCATATGAACAAAAAGGGTTTTTCCTTTTGAGTTTTCATCTCAAACTTCATACAATGGTAGATTAAGTCATAATAGACTTTCTCCTAAAATTTTATTGCAAAAGGATAAACGAGAAGAGAGTTATTGATTTTATGAGTTTGCTTAAAGTGAAAGAATAATCATCAAATTTGCATTAAATGTCACAATTCTTTCTTTTCCCCAATTTGAATAACTATCAGGCTCATGGCATGGAAACTGTTGGATTAAGATCCAAGGGCACCTGGGTCATCTTCTACATTAGGTAGGATCGGGAAACATGAGGTGTCTGGATTTTCCTAGATTCTCTCACAACCTGGTCCATGTGCAATTTTGGAAACAACCTCATTGAATTCATGAGCGAATTTTGCACCCAACTGACCTAGGATTGGGGTGGTTTGGGAAGCCCTAGAAGCTTCACCTAATTTCTCTTCATAGCAGGGCTGCATCAGGATGATTCCTCCCATATAAGAGGGTCGTTGATCCCTAAAAAGGATACAATAGCCTCTGTGAGACTCTGCTAGCCTTCACAATCGCCAACCGGTGGGGAATTTGCCCTAGAACTCTGCTCTCTACTCATGCGCCGCTGAACTTGCTTTGCCAGAGTCATCCTACCCGTTCCATCCATCCAGCACACCAATGCCAAAATCAGAAGCAGGGCCAAGTTCGGGAGGACCAGGCAGAAGTGTGTGAGCCACTACTTTGAGGTTTGAGGGTCGAGGGTGCAGGGTCAACCATGGTGTTGACCATGGATCGACGCAGCCATGTACGCAGGGACCCGCGTCAGGAAGAAGAAGGAGAAAGGGCAAAAAGAATACTTTACCCTTGATTCTCATGAAGGAATAGAGGGGTAAAGTTGTCCTTTGACCCGATCACTGACCCGCCTTATATGAGCGAGCCAATGGCGGTCTCTCATTGGTCCAAAAGGTAATTATCTCGTAAAATTCATATCTAATGACTAGTAGCTCGGATTAAGACAAACAATATATGAATTTTGATCAGAAAAGGGTGTCGAATCCAATAAAAATATTATTAGAATCTAAATATGCTTCTAGTTTGAAAGAAGTATAAAGTTATCATCTTTAATGGTTTAATGAATGAAAATCCCTAATTTTGGATGATTAATGTTTTATATGGATGTTTACAGTGGTAATTAACTCGTTGTTAATAAAGGGTTGTTTTAGATATAAAAGAATGATATTTAGACATAATTGGCTCATTTTGGGGTTCCATGTACATAAATATGCTCATAAACCCTAATTTAGGAGAATATGTCTTTTAATGATTTTAATTGTGCAAATCCAATTAATGTGGATAATTGGTAATTAGGGTTTCCCTGTGTGCAAAGGTGCAATCAATGTTAAATTGGGATTTGCTCACCTAAAAGATGTGAAAAATAGTAATTAGGTTACAATTGTGATTTGAACTATAATCATTGATGAAATATGAGTTGCCAATTCATAAGAAACTGAAGATGATAATT
Organism: Alisma plantago-aquatica; assembly: GCA_963693085.1. Lineage (NCBI taxonomy): Eukaryota > Viridiplantae > Streptophyta > Magnoliopsida > Alismatales > Alismataceae > Alisma > Alisma plantago-aquatica. The sequence goes on from OY856412.1 coordinate 795,809,022, forward strand.
GGCCTTAATGATCGTGTCATAACTTAAAAGGATAAAGATGGTAGTTTTAGTGTAAAAGGGATATATTAGACTTAATTGACAGTCAAGTATGCCTATGATGTTGAAATTAGGTTTTGTGATCTAAAAGGGGCATTATAAGTTATAAATGCATAATGGGGGCTAAAACCTAATAAAACCCTAAAGTTGGCCTAGAAATCCAATGGTGGAATCCAAGTCGATCTTGAGAGTGTTTTGGATAAAACAATGACACTTGTATGTTATGCATTAATTTTAGGATATTATTGATTGCTTGATTGATTATTCTTGAATATTATTGCTTGGACATCAAGTTGCTCTGGATCAGGTATGTGGTTACGCTTATGGTTAATCACTTTAGTTTCACGACGATTCCTGTAAGTTTTATCAGTTTCTTGAAAGTAACTGCTTGGATGACTTTTATTTCATTCAACTATAAAGTGACTATGATTATCACCATAAATAGGTATACATGACTGGCTCAGATCCTGGTCCTCCTATGTGGCTTTGCTAATGATGAAAGGGTAACCTAGTAAAGGGTCTACTTGTGGGACCATTATGTTATCAAGAGTTAGGGATTGGGCTACCTATGGGTAGTGCCATGCGACTCTTTATCACACCATGAGTTAGGGATTGGGCTACCCATGGGTAGTGCCATGCAACTCAACCCAAGATATTGATCTACCTGTTATGTAGGATCATGCGAGGTTTAATGGGGATCTACCATAAGGAAGATGGCATCCAGGTCCACTGCAGGAATAGCACAGAGGCTAGGGTATGTTTAAAACGTAATGTGGTTTGTTTAATCATAATTGACTACAATATGATGTTACAGTTAATTGCACAGTTATTGTTTCCCCCACATACCATCATATTCATTTATGCTGACCGACGTTTTGTTTGTCAGTGTTTTAGGTACAACATTCTCATTCTGACTATGCAGGAAGTAGGATTGATTGTAGGTCCTCTAGATATTTCATCTTTGTAGGTGGTAACTTGGTCACTTGGCAAAGCAAGAGCAAACTGTAGTTGCTCGCTCTAGGGTTGAAGCCAAATATAGAGCTATTTATCTCACCACTTGTGAACTTTTCTAGGTACGCAGTCTCTTGCATGATTTTGGTATTTATGTTTCTCCATCTATCCCAATGCATTGTGACAATAAACATGCTATCTTTATTGCCAGCAATCCCACCTTCCATGAATGCATCAAACACTTTGAAGTTGACTGTCATTTCATTTGAATATATGGAAGACATTATCCTAATGGCATTGACCGGGCTTATCAGGATATCAACTAACCTAGACAACATCAGAAATAATGTCAACCCTTGTTATAGTAAGGTAGATGAGTTTCCCAACCATTCTACGATATTGGTGATGCTCAAGATAAGGAGGAGAAGTATCTCCATCCTTGTCAGTGTTGGCATGCAAGGGTGTACTAGCTGGTTTAGCCCCAAGCATTCTTGTCTCATATAGTAGATCTAAAACATACTTACAATGTGACAAACATAGACCAGAAGAGGAATTAGAGGCCTCAATGCCCAAAAAGTATATCTGTTTGCCTAGATATTTTGTAATAAAGTGCTACTCCAAGTATGTCTTAGTATCCTCGATTCCTACTGAGTCACTTACAAATAGGATAATGTCATTAGCATAGAAAATAAGAACTACAATACCAGGGTCAGAGTGTTTAACAAACACAGAGTGATCAGATTGAGTGCGACAAGAGCAAATGTTTTGAAGAATAGAGTTGAGTTTGTCAAACCAGGCTTGGGGAATTTGCTTATGATTGTAAATATCTTTGTGAAGGAGACAAACTTTTGAAGACTCCCCTTGAGTCACAAATCTAGGAGGTTGATTCATGTAAAACTCCTCATGCAGGTCCCCATACAAAAATGCATTTTTAACATCTAGTTGAAACAACAACCAATATAGAAATCAGGATACGAACATAATTAAGTCGATCCATGTGAGAGAATGTTTCAAAGTAATCAACTCCATATGTCTGAGTATAGCCTTTGGCTACCAAACGATCCTTAAGTCGCTTAATAGTGCCATAAAGTTGATATTTGATTGTGAAAATCCACCTACAACCAACTGGGGAGCAACCTGGAGGTTCATCAACGAAATCCCAAGTATGTCGGTCAGTGAGTGCTTGCATCTTAGTCTCCATGGCTTGTTGCCATGATGGATGTTGAAGAGCTTGGGTAGCATTCTTAGTGATGTAAAAAAACTTAGGGAAAATAAGAAACTTGCAATATTGTTACCCAGGTTAGTAGTAGTGTAGAAATTCCCAATGGGATGTTGGGTGCAAGACTGAGTGCCTTTGCATAAACTAATAGGTACATCCAAGTCATAAAATACCTGAGAGGTGGATGAAGCTATAGATGGATGACTTGGTTGGGCCAGAGAGGGAGTCAACGTTAGTGGAGGAGCAAGAACAATATCTATTGGCAGTGTAGTATCAATAGGTAAAGGTAAAGGGGAGTCGAATATTAAGTCAGAGTCAGAGCTGATCCAGGAGAAGAATAAAACAATATATGTTCAAAAAAGACAATATCAGCCAAGACCATCATTTTTTTAGAAATTGGATCAAAACAACGGTACCCTTTTTGTGTCCCAAAGTACCCTAGAAAAATACACTTCACGACACGAGGATCCAGTTTGGTAAGGACAGGATGCAAATTTCTTACAAAGCACATACTCCCAAAGATATGAGGAGGCATCGTGAACAAGGGAGCATCAGGGCATAGAACATGAAAGGGAACTCGATTGCCAATGACAGAAGAAGGCATGCAGTTAATTAGATAGCACACAGTGGAAACTGCTTTTGGCAAAAACATTTGAGGGACATGATAATGAAATAAAAGAGTACTCAAAACTTTAAGAATATGATGATTCATGCATTCAGTCATGCCATTCTGCTGGGGTGTATAAGCATAAGAGGTTTGGTGAAAAGTACCCATTTTGGTGCAAAATAGATTGATAGAATTTTGCATAAATTCAAGAGAATTATCAATCTGAAATATTTTTATAGTTTTATCAAACTGGGTATGCCTCTCAGCAAAGAATGATGTGATGGTATCAAGTATATGAGATCGATCTCACAATAAAAATAACAAGGTAGTTCTAGTGAAGTCATCAATGAAGCTCATAAAGTATTGAAAACCAGAAAAACTCATAATTGAGCATGGTCCCCTAATGTCAGCATGTACAATATCAAAGGTATGTTTTAAACCAATATCATTTTTCTTAGAAAAACTAGACGAGTTTGTTTCCCTAACTAGCACGTTTCACAATGAAAAACAGAATAAAAAATGTCAGATACTAATTGCTTTAATTTTGCCAGTGAGGGATGCCTGAGGCAATAGTGCCACTGAATGCCTGTCATAGAAGTAGTCAATAAAGCCATCATCTTTGGTGCATCCAAATAGTAGAGTCCATCTGGACCCTCATGGCCCAATCCTGAAAGATAACACCATCCGGATCAAAGGTAATTGAGCACTTTATGCTCTTAACAGTTCTACTCATAGATAATAAGTTGATAGGAAATTTAGGAACATAAAGTGTAGAATACAAAGCAAGGTGACTAAAAGTATAAATATTTCCTATCCCTAAAACATTTATCTGAGAACAGTAGTAGTTTTATGCAAGGTAGAAGATAAGGATTGATTTCCAGTAATATGGGAAGTGGCACTAGAGTCAATAACCCATGTATGTTTACTAGATTGTGCCAGGAGAGAAGATTGTGTCAAAAAAGTAAAACTATCAACAGTACAGGTCTCAGTAGAGGAGGCATGACATTCCTGAAGTAGCTTCTCAATTTTAGATCAGAGCTATTCAATAGAAGTGTATGGTGGATTAGTTGTTGAGGTAGCAATATCAAGTTGCACTGAAGATACTTGGTTTTCCCAAGCAGATTTTTCATGCTTGGTCCAACAACGATCCTCAATATGATTGTTATGCTTGCAAATGTTGCAAAACCATGATTCAGAAGAGACATCGGAGCTAGAGGGGTGTGTACTATGACCAATGCTAGGAGTGGAGTAACCACATCCACGACCACGACCTCGACCTCAGCCATAGAAGGAGTACCCTAAATAGATAGCTAGAGTAACATTATTAGATAGAGCAAGTGATGTCAAAGAAACAAAAGGCAAGCTTTGTACACATTTCAGAACATCGTGTAAGGTGGCAAATGGATCGTTGGAGAGAATCTGATCCACTACACCCACAAAGGTGGGTGGTAATTCGAAAAGAATCTAAACGAGTTACAATTCATTTTGTTGTCAGTGGGCTTCCTTAATATCAAAAGATATAGGTTGATAAACATCAAACTCATCCCAAAGAGCACAACACTGATTGTAGTAATCTTCAATAGAATCAATAGTAGAGTACTCCACTTTGACCAGTTGTTTGAAAAGGTCAAACACCTTTTTGGGATTTTTTTGATGAGAATATACGTGAGAGAGTTGATCCTACATATCCTTGGCTATGTGCAGGAACATAAGCGTCTGGAAGATTTTTGAGTCCACACTATTAACCATCCATGTCATAACTCCAAAGTCATCTTTAGACCACATGTCATAAGCCTGTTTAGTCTTATCATCAGCAATAGCATCTAGAACGTCCAGACCTTTAGTAGAAAGATGTGAATAGTGTCTTTGAGCCTTCACATAAAGAGTGAAAGATGCTTCCCAGAGGTGATAGTTAGAACCACCCAAATTGGTAGTCATGACACACAAATTGCATAGAGGATCAGAGGACACCATCATGGATACAAAAGAAGGAGATCAAATAGCAAGTCATAGCAGACAACAAACTGATTAGAGGTTGGCACACAATAGGCAACAAATGAAAGCAATAGAAACCCACATGGGTTGATCTAGAAGAACCCGTAGGTAGGCAGAAGGTGGTATAAGGAGAACTGACACATAAGATATAGAAAACCTATGCCAACATGCAGGAAACTTATCCTACCATGAGGCGTAGGCAGAGGGAACACAAAACCCAATTATGTCATCAACGTGCTATGAGTAAAGGATGAAGAGTGAAGGAAGAGTGGAGGAGAAGGAAGAAAAGGGGTGAGTTGGTAACTGTGATTATAGGGTGGAGGTGCGAGTGGTGGGTATAGTGCAGTTGTGGTGGTAGTTGATGTGGGATTGGTAATTGAGGTATCGACTATGGAGCGGACGTGTAATGACCACATTTCTGCTTAATTGGTAAACTAGGGTTTACCTGAATGATTACATGCTTGATTAGATTGAACATCATTTAAGAATTGATTAATGATAGTAGATCAATTGTGATGTTTCAAACCTAAGAACAAACTCTAACTATGATTTTAGTTTGAAGAATTAGGGTTTGAGAAATGTAAACCCTAATCGGCAAAAATTAGGGTTTTGATAGTATTGAATATGGAATTTGATCAGGATAGCAGTGTGGTAAATGATTTTTCATATTTTCTACAAAATTTGTATTTAATTGAATTTTGGATATGATATGAATAACTCAATCATGCATATTGGAGAAAAAATTTCAGAATATTTGAGTGTTCTTTGAATGTGGTTCTCGGTCGAACTATACTTCGACCAAAATGCTGACAGAGTGCTTTTCAGTAGTGTAGTGTTTTATTTTTAATTATTTATTGGTAACTCCAAATAATCTAAAATTTTAACAGGAGATCTAAAAATCTATCCTAAAGAACATGTAAAATGTTAGTAATTTTTGGATGCATTTAGACCTTATCAGTAGACGAACTGCAGTAATATTTTTATGACAGAAAATTCAGCTAAAATAAGAAAAAGTATAGTGAGGGGTCAATGTGCAATTGACCGAAGCAGCTCAATTGCTCTATATGGTCAACCTAACACACAAGGAGCTCTCATAATTCGTGATTCAATCCAGAGAAATGAAATCCTAGAGAGAGAGGGAGAGTTAGGGTTTGAGAGGAGAAAGTGATGGAGATGCTGACCTAGGGTTTTGCGGTCAGAGGAATGATGAAATCATGTAAGTTTAGTTTCTTTAGATATAGTTTCATGGTGAATATTATCTCAGATATCAAGATTCCGTCCCTCCCTTGATATTGAAATCATATCAAATCAAGTCCTTTGCTCACTCTTTCTCTCCTAATCTTCAATTCTAGGGTTTCTGAGTTGAAAGGAAGAAGAATCAGGTGAATTGCTAGGGATTTTATATGAGATCAAGATTTTTAGGGATGATCTATGTTTTTAAGGTGTTTTCACACCTTAGGGTGAGTGGGAACTTCCTTTAAATAGTATATTGCATGAAAATTGGTTAAATCATCCATAATCTTTAATTGCTTAGTATGTGACTACAAACCCTGAATTGTCTGTTTGATCTAAGTTGTTGCAAAATGATATGAAATGGATTCTTCCTCTGTTTGTTTTAATTTTAGATGATAAATTCATATTAGAAATGTATACAATACATCCTAATGAGAATTCCCTAAGTATTCACAAAGGTTATAAGAGTAAACTAAAATATAGGGAATTTGTCTGTGATTGAAATTGTTGTATAATTAAATAGAGAAATTTGTTTATCTGGATCCCCTCGATTATGAATGATTGTTTGTCTGAAAGCGTAGCACATATGTGTTAGATACTATTTTGGATTTCATGTAATGTGAATAGTGTTTGCTTGATATCTTCATAAAGAGGGTGAAGCCCTATATGAGTGGAAAGTTGGAAATTTGTGAATAAATATGGTGAAATCCATTTGAAGTGTATTTCTTGGCATCATAGACTCTATTTATGCAATGTTATTCTTGATTCATAAAATCTCAATGAATGGCATGGAAAACCCTAATTTAACTCAATTCGAGGATTTCATACATATGTTGATTGTATATGACTTGTTTAAGGAAATATGTATTTAGTGGATGTTTATGACATATTAAATCCTTATGAGAGCCATGTGATAAGTGAATGAGGTAAATGAAACCCTAAGGATAGGGTATTCAATGAATTAAGCATTTTGATTACCATGTTCTCAGTATGAGATGCACAACCCAGGATTTGGGTCGATGTGCACGTTTTCCAAGAAAGTGCAAATAATTTATGGGTGCAAATGACGATTACTCGTATGCCACGTAATTAGCTCTTATCAGTATATTAAGATGTTTAATTGCTTGATTCTAGTGTATAAGTGCCAAATGGACATGCATTATGTTTATTTAAGTATTTTAGTCTACCTGCATGTATAGTATGTTGATTTCTCAGTATATTACAATGTTTGAATATACTACTCTGCTAAGTTATGGATGATATACATGTTGTGTTATAAACTTCAAATAAATAGACACGGTGCCATAGAGATACTAGAGTCAAGTATAAGTAAGGGAAAAGATACAATATAGTAAGAGCTTTCCAAGAAAAATAAAATAATAGACATAAGAGCCCTAAACACCGTAGATTCCCTATGAGAGGTCTGCACCATAGGGATGAAATGACCTAACCCTGGCAGTGTCCAGTATACGGGGGTCGGAATGTACTAACAGGTGGTATAGGGTACGAAGCCCTAGTGGAAGTCTCCTTAATATAAATCATGTAGTATCCAACATCAACCAGAGGTCTTGGTGGCACTAGAGTACAGAAAAGCCAATAGGTGGCTTGACTCTTCGCCTGTGTGCTCAAGTTAGAGGAGTCCAGTTTTTACGACATAATAGGTGTGCCGAGGCCAAAGAGCCTTTTTCCTATTGCAGACCAGCGACATAGTCAGGCTTAGCATTCCCGGGTGTGTCAGCTAAGTCTTGTACGGTGAGATCATAGTTCTCTACGAGTCTTCATATGTAGAGTACACTGCATATGATCAGGGCATAAGTGAAAATATGTTCATAAAGGTTTAAAGAGTTTATTATAAGTAAGAAAGGCTAAGAAAGATTCAAGTATAGTTTCCCAACAATTATTCTTTTTATGTTTCTGAATTATTAGTTCTCTTTGAAATTAATCAGGCATGCTCATATATTGATTTACTCTTGTTAATATCTAGAGTATCCTGCCATATTTATGATTGTCAATGATCAATATCTTTAAAGCATATTGTTTTTATAATTGATATCAGTTTCCCATAAGTATATCTATAATTATATCAATGCTTTAGACTGTTTCTTTGAAGTACTCATTCACTGAGCGAGTAGTCTCACCCCTCTACTCACAATTTTTAGGGAAACCACGTGGACTTGAAGGTCAAAGCATCAGAGTAGATCTACCACATGAGTTAAGTACGAGATTAGTTAAGTTCAGTCGATCCCTGTCACTCTAGGTCCTAGTATAGATGTGAGAGTGTTGTAAGTAATGTTTTGTATCTTTGTTTCCTAAATAAGAGAGAATGTATCTCATTATCATGTCGTGTGTACTGGAGAATGAATGTATGGATGTGTATCGTTTATGTTGAGATCATATTAAAGAAATCAATGTTTAGATTCCCTTGTAAAGTTAGTTTATGTGGTTTAATGCGAGAAAACAAAGACTTTGAAAAAGAAGAAAAAGTTAAGGATGATCTTTGTATTACGTTAAATCCTCAATTTATGCCCTTATCTCATGATTAATGGTAATTGTGAGATTGGGGTGTAACAACTTGGTATTAGAGCTTAGGCTGAGTTGTCAGGGACCATTAAGTTAGTAAGTTAGAGTCATAAGTGTGGAAGATAGGAGATGTTATGATGTTAGCTCTAGGTATTTGAGTATTTGGATATCCTGGCCCGGTATCTGAGTACTTGGATCAACCAATATCAAGCTACTCTATCTATTCTTTCATGTATACCCTGGCCAGGTATACAGTGGAAGGATGGTCTAGAGTGGGACCCTAGAAATATTAGGGTTTGAAACAAGATAAGTAACATGAATTAAGAGCATAAATATAAAATGAGATAGAACTTTCATTTCATATTGTTGTTTTATTGGAGATAAATATTAAAGGTCTTATATGTTTGAATTCAGATATTCAATATTTTGAAATATATATAGGTCTTTAAGATTTGTTGTACACTATGTAGTTGTATCATTTATTGATTACATTCTTTGTATCAAGTAGACTAGAAATGATATTTGAATGAGCTTTCCTAAGTGGATAAGTTTTCTTCCACACATTTGAGATGAATAGGAGTTGAGTAATCCTGAGTAGCTCTTGGCTTCAGGACTGTAGGTTTGGCCTGGTCCATCTGGCAGGATGCATTACTGGGATCTAATGACTCCTATTAGTAACATAACATGAGTAAATTCTGGATAGATTTTATCCAAATTCTAGTATGAATGTATATACTCTAAGATTTTGAAGTATAAGGGAAAGACTGGGATAACTAATAATTAGTTGGAACTAATATCTGAGATCCAACTTTGGGGCCTCATATGAGAAACCTTTAATTGGGAATAAAGGAACACGACATAAGGTTCAGATTAAGTTTAATTAGTAGTATTATATGAACTCTAAATATGAAATATGGAAAATATATGAGAAAAGTATGTAAGGGGCCAAGATAGTAAGAATCAATCATGAGGAAAGGATTATATAACTGATTACAATGTTTTTATGTACTCCAAAGCAAAGGGAAAATAGAAGAAAATGTTGGCTAAATTGACATTATGATAAATCCCTTTGTTTCGATGATGACAAACATTTCATTCTTGTTGATCTAATGCGCTACTTGAGTGTTGCAGGAATAAGGTGGATGACAAAGCTCTAGGGAATCTATATGCTTGAATGATTGTAAATATCATGAAATGTAATCAATTGTAAACTTGTACAAATATATAATGTACAAGTACTTAGACTTCATGTAAATCAAGCGTTAGATCTTTCCTAGCTAAACACCACACTTAGTCATGTCATCCCCTTCAATAGTGTCACATATGCACACTCGTACACACACTTAGTGCCTTAATTGAAAGATTGAAACAGGGTCAATCTCGATCGACAAAACTCCTCGACCGAGACACTCTCGGTCGACAAACTTCTCGACCGAGAATGACCCAAGTAGCCGTTAGACATAGCTGAGAAAGTAGTTGGAAGTTGGAGATGAACGTTGCTAACACTTGATCCAGAGAGCCTGTCGGTCGACAAAACTTCTACCGAGTAGGTGTCTCGGTCGACAATTCCTCGATCGAGATGGACTCTGACAGCAACTGCAGAATTAATTAACTAGTCGTTGCTAAAGCAACAAACTTGTACCTAATGGCTAGTTAAGCACTTAGAACCCCCTAGAAAGTGTCTAGAACGTCCTTAAGCACTTGTAGGTCATTTCTATAAATAGGACATGCCTTAGGACACCTAAACACACCTAAGCTACACTTGTGCTATACTTGAGCTTGAATACTCATTGGCAATCTATTTTGAGCAATAGAGCAATTCCAACATTGGCTATTCATTCCCATTGCTCCATTTTCGTGTCCTATAGGCTAGCATCTCCTTTCCACATCACTTACACTTCTACACTCATTGGTTAGGAGATCAATACGCTTGATATAGGCAAATCAAGCCTTGTGCTTAAAAGGATAAGTTGTAAATTCTGTTTTCCTTCTTGTTCCTTTTATTCTTTGTATTCTCCTTGCTACTCCTAGGGTTGGAGGCTGCGGATTGGAGAAGGTTATTCTCGGAGGAGAAGGTGGACTTCAAGCTACTTCAAGAAGGCTATCGCAATGGGAAGCTACTTCAAGAAGGCTATTGCAACGGGAAGCTACTTCAGGAGGAAGGCTGCTTCAAGGTTGGTGCAATTACTTCTAGGTGAAGGCTGCTTCAAGGTTGGTGCGATTACTTCTAGGTGAAGGCTGCTTGAAGGGTTTAGGGAGAGATTTTAATTTTATGTAAAGTCCTTGCGAGGTAATAAAATTAAATTCTTTCCAAATCCCGGTTGGGTAAGCAACCGGGTAGTGGACTGACAACTTTAGTATTTGCTAAAGTTGGAACCACTCTAAATCCTTGTCCCCTTGTCCAATATTCTTGTGGTTGGTTGTTTGAGTTAAATAATTGTTAAAATACTTAAAAACTCTATTCACCCCCCCTCTAGTGTTTTTCAGTTGGTATCAGAGCAGGCTTCAAGGAACCCTAACAAGGTCTTGAAGAATGGGTGACGGGGTGCTCAACAACCTTAATCTTGAAGGGACATTTGTTGATAGGCCTCCAGTGTTTGATGGAACAAACTACACATATTGGAAGAGAAGGATGCAGTTCTACTTTCAAGGCATAAGTTGGGACTTATGGAGGATGGTCTCAACCCCATACGAGCTTCCTCAAATGCAATATGCAGAGTGGGATGCAAATACGGTAAAATCGGCTCAAATGAATGCAAAGGCTGTAAGTATTCTTTATTGTTCAATTTCAGTGGGAGAATTTAATAGAATATCAAATTGTAAAACAACCTATGAAATATGGCATAGATTGTCCATAACCTATGAAGGTACGGTTCAAGTTAAGAATTCTAAGATTAGTATGCTTAAACAGAAGTTTGAACACTTTCGTATGGATCCAAATGAATCCATTAGTGAAATGTTTGCAAAATTCTCTTCTATTGTTAATGGTTTGAATGCCTTAGGAAAAACCGTTCTTGAAGAAGACCAGGTATCAAAAGTACTTCGATCACTTCCTCCCAAATACAAGCCCAAGGTGACATCCATTGAAGAAGCTAATGATCTCACTAAACTGAAAATGGAGCAACTCATTGGCAATCTAGAAGCTCATGAGGCAAATTTAGAAGAGGAAGAAAGAAGAGAACGTGAATGTCAACAAGGCAAAAAGAAGGACATTGCATTCAAAGCATCAACCAAGGACACTCATGACACAAGTGAAGATGATAGTGAAGAAGAAACTCTCATTGTAAATGGTAAGCAATATAAAAGTTTTAAAACTAATAAAACTTCTAGTGTTTTTTCTTCCAGGTGCTTTGAATGTGGAAAAAAGGGACACATGAAAGGTGATTGTCCAAAACTCAAGAAAGGGAAGAAATCATCTCACAAAAAGAAAGAAAGAGCATATAAAGCTGCATGGGATGATTCAAGTGATGATAGTGATGATGGAAAAGAAGAAGTAGAATGTCTCATTGCTACAACAAATGAAGACGAAGAAGAGGTAAGTCTTTATGATCTACCAAAAGAGGATCTAATTGCTAGTCTTCAAGATACGCATGAGAAATATATTGAGTACAAGAAGAAACTTAAGAAATCAAATAAAGTAAATGATGATTTGAATGTTAAACTTCTTGCTCTTGTATCCGAAAATGAAAATCTCAAAAAGGAAAATGAAGATTATGATCTTAAGATAAAATCGGTAGAAGCAAATTGCAATTTTATTTCCTTAGAAAAGTTAAACTTGCAAACTCAAGTCAATGATCTTCAGAAACAACCTATTCTATGTTCACATTTAGATTATGATGAGGTTGTCAAAGAAAGAAACTCTCTAGTCTCTGATTTAGATCAAGCAAAGAAAGATATAAACAAGAAGATGGATGATATTTCTAAGTTACAAAGAAATGTAAATGAGTTAAGAGGAAATGACATGCTTGAAAATATTCCGAAAATTTCCTCTAGTTATAATGGAAGAAGAGGATTAGGATATGATCCAAGGAGAAATAAACCCAAAAGAGTTAAAGCATCCAAGACTAAGATTATGTTTGTACCTAGGAACACAATTCCTAGAAAGAGAAATGAAGTTGACTCTATTAGTTGTCATTATTGCATGCGTCTCGGACATTATTCATTTTCATGCCCATATAAGAAAAAGAATGATGATTTAGCTTGGATTCCTAAAACTTAGTAGCTTAAAATTTACTAGTTGAGATTTGACCTAAACTGATTCTTGATATACAAATGTCATATCTCAACACAAATCGAGCTCTAAACTTGCATAATCTTATTTTGCTTGGAATAAATTAACAGTTCTGAAAATATTCCAGAAACTTTGTCGGTCGAGAATCTATCGACCGAGTGAACCTCGGTCGAGAAATTGTCGACCGAGCATGTCACGGATTTCCAGTCTGCTATAAAATTGCTGAATTCTTTTTGAAATTGATCAAATTGCTATCTATTTGTGATTAATGACTGTATATATTGGAAATCATCCCTGAAAACTTATATGAGATTAATTTGGTTTGATTTGAGTTAAAACTGAAATTATGCTTATCTTAATAAAAAGGAAATTTCTGTTTTATCATTATTCACATGATGTTTCCTAAAGTATTTTATGGTCTACCCATATAGAAATCATGTGATTACAATCATGGAATTATCATTGGCATCTTTAAAAGACTTGAGATATTAATCGTGCTTTCATTTTTGAGAGGATGTTTTCACTAAACATGCTTCAAAATTGATATCTAATCAAGTACTTCACATATGAATGCTTAAATTGGAAATCTGCAATTTCTGCCTCTTGGTTGAAATAAAATTTGACCAAGGGGCGCTATGGTCGTAGTCAAGGGTGACCTAAAATAAGCTTTGACAAAATGCTTATTTGGACATCATCTTATTGTACTTAATCTTAGTATACTTTTGATAAAGGTCAAAATCAAAATTTAAAATCATTTGTGACCTTAGAAGCTTTAAATTTCTTTAATTGTAAGATTAAGGGGGAGCTCATAAAACAAATTTGATTATTTGATTAAGAAGCTTACAAAAACATTGTAAACATCATTTGAAGCTAGTTATGACCTTAGTATTTTGACTCTTGGTTTGAAGAAATCTACAAATTTCATAAAAATGATATATCATGTTCTTAAAGGAATTCTCTAAACAAATCAGGGCTTAACATCCCGTGCATTTGGTTAGAGACATTTTTATGTACTGAAAGATTAAAGGATTCTCATTTCATTTTCAGGGTTTAACATCCCTTGTAAAATAAGTGAGAAATCAATACATATGCCATGAACCTAACAGGATCTCATATCATTTCAAGGCTTAACATCCTTTGCAAATGATTGAGAAACAAATTGTGGCTAAATTAGACAAAAATGATATCAAATCCATGTTCCTAATAAAATATCTATCTAAGGGGGAGCATAGTATAAAATTAAGGGGGAGAAGAAATATAAAATATTCAAACTTGGATATCTTTTTGAAATGACAAAGGGGGAGAAAGAATATAAAATCAAAAATATAAATGAGTCAATGAGTTTCATAACATCTTAGCCGGCACTCACTTGCAAAACAAGAATGGCTTCAAAAGGTAATCCTCAGGTATGAAACTCACATGCTTTATATTTCCTTATTTCATATTTAGGAAATGTTTGTCATCTTCAACAAGGGGGAGATTGTTGGCTAAATTGACATTATGATAAATCCCTTTGTTTCGATGATGACAAACATTTCATTCTTGTTGATCTAACGCGCTACTTGAGTGTTGCAGGAATAAGGTGGATGACAAAGCTCTAGGGAATCTATATGCTTGAATGATTGTAAATATCATGAAATGTAATCAATTGTAAACTTGTACAAATATATAATGTACAAGTACTTAGACTTCATGTAAATCAAGCGTTAGATCTTTCCTAGCTAAACACCACACTTAGTCATGTCATCCTCTTCAATAGTGTCACATATGCACACTCGTACACACACTTAGTGCCTTAATTGAAAGATTGAAACAGGGTCAATCTCGGTCGACAAAACTCCTCGACCGAGACACTCTCGGTCGACAAACTTCTCGACCGAGAATGACCCAAGTAGCCGTTAGACATAGCTGAGAAAGTAGTTGGCAGTTGGAGATGAACGTTGCTAACACTTGATCCAGAGAGCCTGTCGGTCGACAAAACTTCGACCGAGTAGGTGTCTCGGTCGACAATTCCTCGACCGAGATGGACTCTGACAGCAACTGCAGAATTAATTAACTAGTCGTTGCTAAAGCAACTAACTCGTACCTAACGGCTAGTTAAGCACTTAGAACCCCCTAGAAAGTGTCTAGAACGTCCTTAAGCACTTGTAGGTCATTTCTATAAATAGGACATGCCTTAGGACACCTAAACACACCTAAGCTACACTTGTGCTATACTTGAGCTTGAATACTCATTGGCAATCTGTTTTGAGCAATAGAGCAATTCCAACATTGTCTATTCATTCCCATTGCTCCATTTTCGTGTCCTATAGGCTAGCATCTCCTTTCCACAGCACTTACACTTCTACACTCATTGGTTAGGAGATCAATACGCTTGATATAGGCAAATCAAGCCTTGTGCTTAAAAGGATAAGTTGTAAATTTTGTTTTCCTTCTTGTTCCTTTTATTCTTTGTATTCTCCTTGCTACTCCTAGGGTTGGAGGCTGCGGATTAGAGAAGGTTCTTCTCAGAGGAGAAGGTGGACTTCAAGCTACTTCAAGAAGGCTATCGCAACGGGAAGCTACTTCAAGAAGGCTATTGCAATAGGAAGCTACTTCAGGAGGAAGGCTGCTTCAAGGTTGGTGCAATTACTTCTAGGTGAAGGCTGCTTCAAGGTTGGTGTGATTACTTCTAGGTGAAGGTTGCTTGAAGGGTTTAGGGAGAGAATTGTAATTTTATGTAAAGTCCTTGCAAGGTAATAAAATTAAATTCTTTCCAAATCCCGATTGGGTAAGCAACCGGGTAGTGGACTGACAACTTTAGTATTTGCTAAAGTTGGAACCACTCTAAATCCTTGTCCCCTCGTCCAATATTCTTGTGGTTGGTTGTTTGAGTTAAATAATTGTTAAAATACTTAAAAACTCTATTCACCCCCCCTCTAGTGTTTTTCAGAAAAGAGCTAAGTATACAACAAGTACATAGAAGTGAAGAGTCTTCAGAAGAGTTAAAGTGAAGAGAACTAGATGAGCATGTAAATCATAAAACTGGGATAAGAAACTTAGTTGAAACAAAGAGAAATGTTGGAAATAATGAGCTTGATTAAGAATGAGGGTTATGATATAATTGAGAGCATGGAATGTATACCTTTATTAATAAGTTTAATACATTCATCCTTACTGCCTTTGGATTCTAAGTCTCTATAGAACAACAAACTAGTTTCTAAAAGAAGAACAAAAGTGTAGCTAAATAAATGAATAAGTCATACAAAGGTAGACTATATTTAGGAAGGAAAAACTTGATTGAAAGAGAAACTATGTTTCACCCATGTATGAGCCTTTGGTTTAAAATGAAGGATATGTAATGTATTAAACATGAGGTGATACTAGTAGAGAGATTATTGATTTAGAATTTCAACTTCATATTAGTATAAGGATAAAAGGACATATATGCAACATTGTATACATGATCATACACATAAAAGAAGAAATAAGATCATAAGAGAAAACTAGAAGTTAAAGATGACATGTGGAATAGTAGTATATGGTAAGGGGATTATGGAAAGTAAAGAAGGATTTGAAACATACTGGATTAATATAGATTATAAAGGAAAGAGGTTGCGAGATTCAAGAAAGTGCTAATTAGTCAAGTATCCTTGTTGATAATTAATTAAACCTACATATGAGAAATGTATTATTGAATGTTTGAAGATAAGAATTCTAAAGTCTCAAAATCATCTTCTCTTTCATATCTTCCTTAATGAGAGCAATGTGGGAATGAAGTGATAAGAAAATGAATCATATATGATGTATAACCACCATGGTAAAGACATCTAGTGAATGTAATAATGACACACAATATGATGATGAAACCCTAGCAGGGTAATTGAGAATGTAATATATCTGAATGGCCAAGTAAGAGAAAGGAAATTCAATGGATAAGATAAAGAAGACTTTAGTAAAACTTGTGAGATCCAAAGTTTGAATTTCAAATTAAGGGTGTAAAGTCACATCACAATAACGCCATGCTACTGATAAGGACCAAACCCTAGAATGTTTAGAGTTGTAGTAGTTCAAGGGATGTCACTAGTGATTTTACCTTGAATAGTAGCATCTCTATAAAATAAGATCATGAGATTTGCACTATGAGAAGTAAACTAGCACTGATAGTAATCCAGGGTTTAAAGATAGCTAATCTGAAAGGTAGATAAACAATATAGAAATGATTCAGAGAAAAGAGTAAGATATAAATTTGAAATGTAACAAGTGTGTTTTGAAGAAAAGGATAAATACAATATGAGTGAAGTGTGATATGAGATAAATTCTTGCAGTGATAGCAAGAATAATGAATAGTTTATTTGTACCTTGTTTGTTTAAATGGTAGGAATGTTTAATCTACATGATTAAAATGAGAAGGATAAGTAGAAAAAAGTAAGTAGTAATGAATGAGGAGTGAGATAAGAGAAAACAATGGCTTTTAGTAATATGTGAATTTGTTTTTAGAATTATTATTTGTTGAAGGTATATTAAGGTATGTAAATTGGTTTTACATATGATTTTAGTTGTACATGTGCAAGCAATATGTTAATTAAATGTGTCTGATAGTTTAAGTCATTCATATCAGTAATCCATCTTAGTATTGTACAATTGTGGTATGGTGAAATGGGTTGAATAATGATGGAACAAATGGAGGGTTACCATGAATAAGGTATTCTAACCTATTCAGTCATATGAATAGAAGGGATGATAACCATATTTTATTGATATGTAACCCTAATGAGGTATAGATTGTTATACCTACTTTTAATATAACTAAGTGATGGTAATTGGGTATGAATAGTCCTTGAATGACTAATACAATCATGGAGTACTTTGTTACTGTTGTTGAAACCCTAGTATGCTATAACCCCATGGTTACACCTTGAATTATGTGTGGGTTCATACTTGAGAATAATATGGTATGTGATGGTAATGCTTCACCTTATGCATCCATGATCCAATGGGGATGTCGTGAGTAGTATTGTAAATTATTGTTGAATCTATTCTTCAAACTCATGATTGCTTTGCTATTTGAGTAGCACAATAGTAATATTCAGAACAACATGGTGAACTCTCTTTTGTGACTCAGAGGTAATATAAAACAATAGTACATATTGAGCTGTATGAATTGAGATGGTTGGATCAGATTATCAATGTTGAGGTAACACCTCAATCGTATGAAACTATTGAAATGGTTGCTTCTCTATCTACTCCATGATTGATTGTGGCATAGAGAATTTGTTTGTTATCATTGCGAACTGTTTCAGTCATGTTGTGATTAGAAAAGAAATAAATGACTTAATGTTGAAAACTACATTCAAGTATAAAATACAAGAATGTAAGGACATGTAAGATTTTAGAAGCTTAAAATAAACTTTGAATATACTTTGTTTGCATATTTATGTTTCATGGATGAAACTTTTTAAGGGGTTGAGAATTGTAATGACCACATTTGTGCTTAACTGGTAAACTAGGGTTTACCTGAATGATTACATGCTTGATTAGATTGAACATCATTTAGATTTGATTAATGATAGTATATCAATTGTGATGTTTCAAACCTAAGAAGAAACTCTAAATATGATTTTAGTTTGAAGAATTAGGGTTTGAGAAATGTAAACCCTAATCGAAAAAAATAGGGTTTTAATAGTACATGAATATGGAATTTGATCAGGATAGCAGTGTAGTAAATGATTTTTCATATTTTCTACAAATTTTGTATTTAATTGAATTTTGGATATGATATGGATAACTCAATCATTCATATTGGAGAAAAAATTTCAGAATATTTGAGTGTTCTTTGAATGTGGTTCTCGATCGAACTATACTTTGACCAAAATGTTGACAGAGTGCTTTTTAGCAGTGTAGTGTATTATTTTTAGTTATTTATTGGTAATTCCAAATGATCTGAAATTTTAACTGGAGATTTAAACTCAATTGTAAACAAAATTTAAAATTTTCATAATTTTTGGATGCGTTTAGACCTTATCAGTAGAGGAATTACAGTAATACTTTTATGACAGAAAATTCAGCTGAAATAAGAAAAAGTATAGTGAGGGGTCAATGTGCAATTGACCCAAGTAGCTCAATTGCTCTATATGGTCAACCTAACAAACAAGGAGCTCTCATAATTCATGATTCTATCCAGAGAAATGAAATCCTAGAGAGAGAGGGAGAGTTAGGGTTAGAGAGGAGAAAGTGGTGGAGATGTTGACCTAGGGTTTTGCGGTCTGAGGAATGATGAAATCATGTAAGTTTAGCTTCTTTGGATATAGTTTCATGGTAAATCTTCTCTTAGATGTCAAGATTCCATTCCTCCCCTGATTGGATTCGAAATCATATCAAATCAAATCCTTTTCTCACTCTTTCTCTCCTAATCTTCAATTCTAGGGTTTTCGAGTTGAAAGCAAGAAGAGTCGGGTGAATTGCTATGGATTTGATATGAGATCGAGATTTTCAGGGATGAGATGCGTTTTTAAGGTGTTTTCATACCTTAGGGTGAGTGGGAACTTCCTTTAAACAATATATTGCATGAAAATGGGTTAAATCGTCAATAATCTTTAATTGCTTAGTATGCGACTACAAACCCTGAATTGTTTGTTTGATCTAAGTTGTTGCAAAATGATATGAAATGGATTCTTCCTCTATTTGTTTGAATTTCAGATGATAAATTCATATTAGAAATGTATACAATACATCCTAATGAGAATTCCGTAAGTATTCACAAAGGTTATAAGAGTAAACTGAAATATAGGGAATTTGTCTGTGACTGGAATTGTTGTATAATTAAATAGAGAAATTTGTTTATTTTGATCCCCTTAGTTATGAATGATTGTTTATCTGAATGCGTAGTACATATATGTCATATGCTATTTTGG
The DNA here is from genome assembly GCA_963693085.1 of Alisma plantago-aquatica. Taxonomy (NCBI): domain Eukaryota; kingdom Viridiplantae; phylum Streptophyta; class Magnoliopsida; order Alismatales; family Alismataceae; genus Alisma; species Alisma plantago-aquatica. The sequence continues at coordinate 795,828,707 of OY856412.1, forward strand.
ATTTCATGTGATGTGAATAGTATTTTCTTGATATCTTCGGAAAGAGGGTGAAGCCCTATATGAGTGGAAAGTTGGAAATTTGTGAATAAATATGGTGAAATCCATTTGAAGTGTTTTTATTGGCATCATAGACTCTATTTATGCATTGTTATTCTTGATTCATAATATCTCAATGAATGGCATGGAAAACCCTAATTTAGCTCAATTCGAGGATTTCATACATATGTTGATTGTATATGACTTGTTTAAAGCAATTTGTATTTAGTGGATGTTTATGACATATTAAATCCTTATGAGAGCCATGTGATAAGTGAATGAGGTAAATGAAACCCTAAGGATAGGGTATTCAATGAATTAAGCATTTTGATTACCATGTTCTCAGTATGAGATGCACAACCCAGGATTTGGGTCTATGTGCACATTTTCCAAGAAAGTGCAAATAATTTATGGGTGCAAATGACGATTTCTCGTATGCCAAGTAATTAGCTCTTATCAGTATATTAAGATGTTTAATTGAATGATTCTAGTGTATAAGTGCCAAATGGACATGCATTATGTTTATTTAAGTATTTCAGTCTGCCTGCATGTATAGTATGTTGATTTCTCAGTATATTACAATGTTTGAATATACTGCTCTGCCATGTTAAGGATGATATACATGTTGTGTTATAAACTTCAAATAAATAGACACAGTACCATAGAGATACCAGAGTCAAGTATAAGTAAGGGAAAAGATACAATATAGTAAGAGCTTTCCAAGAAAAATAAAATAATAGACATAAGAGCCCTAAACACCGTAGATTCCCTATGAGAGGTCTGCACCATAGGGATGAAATGACCTAAACCTGGCAGTGTCCAGTATACGGGGGTTGGAACGTACTAACAGGTGTTACAAGGGACAAAGCCCTAGTGAAAGTCTCCTTAATATACATCATGTAGTGTCCAACATCAACCAGAGGTCCTGGTGGCACTAGAGTACAGAAAAGCCAATAGGTGGCTTGACTCTCTTCCTGTGTGCTCAGGTTTGAGGAGGAGTCTAGTTTTTATGGCATAATAGGTGTCTCGAGGCCAGAGAGCCATTTTCCTATTACATATCAGTGACGTAGTCAGGCTTAGCATTCCCGGGTGTGTTAGCTAAGTCTTGTACAGTGAGATCGTAGTTCGCTACGAGTCTTCATATATAGAGTACATTGCATATGATCCGGGCATAAGCTAAAAGATGTTCATAAAGGTTTAAAGAGTTTTTTATAAGTAAGAAAGGCTAAGAAAGATTTGAGTATAGTTTCCCAACAATTATTCTTTGTATGTTTCTGAATTATTAGTTCTCATTGAAATTAATCAAGCATTCTCATATATTGATTTACTCTTGTTGATATCTAGAGTATCCTGTCATATTTATGATTGTCAATGATCAATATTTTTAAAGTTTACTGCTGTTATAATTGATATCATTTTCTCATAAGTATATCTATAATTATATCAGTGCTTTAGACTTTTCTTTGAAGTACTCATTCACTAAGCAAGTAGTCTCACCCCTCTACTCACAATTTTTAGGGAAACCTCATGGACTTGAAGAAGGTCAAAGCATCAGAGTAGATCTACCACATGAGTTAAGTATGAGATTAGATAAGTTCAGTCGGTCCCTATCACTCTAGGTCCTAGTATAGATGTGAGAGTGTTGTAAGTAATGTTTTGTATCTTTGGTTCCTTAATAAGAGAGAATGTATTTGATTATCACATTGTATGTACCCAAGAATGAACGTATGGATGTGTATCATTTATGTTGAGATCATATTAAAGAAATAAATGTTTATATTCCCCTGTAAAGTTAGTTTATGTGGTTCAATGTGAGAAAACAAAGAGTTTGAAAAAGAAGAAAAAGTTAAGGGTGATCTTTGTATTATGTTAAATCCTCAATTTATGCCCTAATCTCATGATTAATGGTAATTGTGAGATCGGGGTGTAACAAGATGGGAGACTATGATGGCTAATCACATGAAGAGGCTGTGGTCTATGAGATGGATGTGGTGGTGGGTATTAGGGTAATGGCGACATGGTGGTCAGTCATGTGAAGGCATGGAAGGATGGCATCGGGATGTGGGCGGTGGAAGGTGATGGCGGCTGTAGTTGGTGGGTGATGAAGGAAGATGGTGGGTTGCGGTAGCAGTGGATGGTTGTGAACAGTAGGTGGGAGATGTTGGATCTACGAGGTAGGCTTGGTGATGGGCACAGACAAAGGAGAAGGTATAAATTGCATGAATTGGGAAATGAAGCAAGGATCATGTTCCACTGGGTATAGGAGTCGTAGATGTTGCAGGTGGGAAAGGAGGTAGATGACAGCGTGGGTGGATGCAGTTAGATGATAGCTGAGGAAGATGACGGGGGTTGAAGGTGCGTCAGGTTGTAGGTGGTTGGATCAGTGGAGGCAGATGTGTCGGGTTGCAGGGTGGCTAGGGTTGCAGGTGAATGAATCAGTGGAGGAGGATCCGTGGCGTAAAATGGATGGCAGTGGGACACTGGTGTGCAAGAGGTGAGAAGTTGCTAGTCGTGAGTGGGAGATGTGCATGGAGGGACGTTGCACGAAGCATGTGATGGTTGTGGCTGTAGGTTGTGTGGGTAGGGGTAGTGTGCCACAATCAAGTGACAAACATGGTGGATGGCAGTCAGGTACGAGCAGGGAACATGATTAGGAAAGATGACATCTAGGATGAGGAAGATGGAAGAAGAGATGGGGAAGGGAAAGGTGATGACTAGGGTTTAGGGTGGCATGAGTTAGGGTTGATATGGGAGGGGTTTAAGATGGATCATGCTATGATACCATCTAGAATATGGAAATGGTTTGTATTAGTTGATGAGCATAAGTACAAGAGACTCTCTTATATAGGAGTTTAGAGAGTAGGAAACGTCTAGAACAAGATCATTCTAGAATAAGGGAAAAGACTAATGGACTAATAAACAAAGGCTCATAACATAATAATAAGAAGAAAAAAATACGACAAATAAAGCCTGGAAAATATGTATACTAATAGTTTCCAAAACTCTATCAGGTCACTGGCCCTCGATAATGGCTGGATGATATGAAATGATGATGGCTTGTCAAACTTCCCTAAATTTGCAAATTAACAACGAATTTGTAAGAACCTGTTACACTAAATGATATTACTCAAAACATAAAACACAACCGATCACTAACTAATGACATACCCCAAAATATGGGTAAATTAAAACCGATATCAATATCAACACCCACTCAGAAACATTTGCATAAGAGCCCAACATCATTCTTGTATCCATATTATGCCAAGAATTTGATACAAATTGTTCTATCATCTTAGCCACAACATATATACATAGGAGAACAATAATCATATATGCCACAAAAACAATCATTAACATGCTAACAAAAGTCGTATTTGTTGGAAACACCATATACAAACTTTTCCTACCCAAACCTGAGAGTACATGGATGACTCTAGGACACACTAGACATCCAATCAACTTTCTCAAAGATTCATTATTTTAATTCCTCTTTACTTTCACAGTTCTATTGTCATCACTGCCGATTACCTAAAAATATGTGGCGAACCACAAGGGTGAGACCCATGTCCCAACAAGAGATATAACCTCCAACACTACTATTGATTATAACATTTTATATAGTAGATAACTGGGCAGTTGGAGTATTTAATAATCAACTTAATAGATTCAACAATTCATGTATGTTGAACAGATTAAGAAATTAATATTATCAACAAATATGATTATCAATGTATATATAGATAACAAATAAATCCATTTCTATGGATGGATATCTACTCAAATTTCATCAAATTACATCTAATAACAATAATCATCATTAATCTGACTATCATCATATTCCTTGCTAACAACACAAGCAATCTAGTATCACAGGCATCCTTGACATCATGAATATGTCTAGTAACATAACATGGCTATCAATATTGGCATCTCAAATTAAGGGAATAGATATATATCATAAGTAGAACTAACATCATAGAACAATTAACTACATAGGAATGATTAGTAGTTTAAGCATTCATAATTATATAGGCATGGCTAGCAATATTAAACATAGCTAGCAACATCATCTTAACCATCTGTATCAGTATATTTGACAACATAAGCAAGTTTACAACATGAGCATAACTACAACATAAGAATATCTATTATCTCCTATTATACTATACATGATCTCAATGAAAAGAAAGCAAACAAGGGTTATCATCCAATATGAAGCAATATGTATAACCCTAAATAGATCTACACAATTGTCTTACATCTTTTATTATGCCCTGGGGAATTTGAATCGTACCATCCAAAGTCCAACAGACCCTTGTGAAGGGCTATTCAATTCTGTAAAAGATCTAGGAGTGCCAATGTCCTAAGATCTCTCCTCTACCCATTCAGTACTAGCCAAAAAGGTAGTGACATGTCAGTCAATGCTACCACTACAGCAACATATAGTCAAGCTGCTAACAACTAGTCTGCCCTTGGTACAGGTCATGACACTAGAATCCAGAGTATGAAAGCAAAACCCTGCCACTGAGGTAAAACCATAGTTGTCCTCCAATCACATTCCACAAATAATGAGACACGACCACAACCATTCTCAAAAAGAGGGCTAGGCATGACCTTAGTCATCCTCCCTAACAATTTAGATCCAAAGTGACAAGCACCCAACATATTCAACAATATGCGCTCTGAGTTTCCCTTAGGAATACTCATTTCACCATCTAGCAAGTTCTAATACAAAGGATGGTTCAACAACATAGGGAACTACATGATTATAGTTTTACTTGATTAGTTATCTCCAATTGGGTGAATTAAGGTTGCATCAAACAAGTGGACATTCAAACCCTAATTCATATCTAGAAAACATTGCTATATAACAACTTCAGAAGATATAAAACATATGAGACATAATTTCTCATCTCAACATCACCTGGAAGTATTCACTTACCAATCAAGAAATTATACTTATCATCAAATCATCATCACGTGTTACCATTGTCTTTCCATTCATGAGACTATACTTGTCATCATACTATCACATGATATAAATCCTTTTCATGTTATCACATAGTATCAATCTTATCAACACAAGATGATTACACCTCATGTAGGGCTCAACCATTCCCAATCATTAAGACCATCATACTATTCCATGCAACATCATCATTATCTTTCCATGCCTTATAACAAGGCTCAATAACATCACTTACATATAATACACCAGACAACACAATATTGCATTAATGAGTTGGGAGATATTCATAAACAATCATAATAGGGTTATAATAACATTATGAACATTCCTTTATTATATAAACGTGCAAGGAATCTATATATGATTAAACCTCATCATATTCATAATTCACAGGTTTAGCTTAAGAAAGTATCAACCAGGTGACTATGATAACCACCAATTAACACATTAAGGTTATGATCATATTAAGGATATTATTCCACCATCATGCCATCATATAAGAAGGTTAAACATGAATACTCATATTTATCTATTTTCATTAGAGTTAGGTTCAACAAGATAAATTATTTTAATATTACTAATTAACACTCATACCCAAACCATAACTCATGGAATCCCATTAGATCATGGATGCATAAGGTGAAGCATCACAATCACAATCCATACAATTCTCATGTATGGATCCATACATAACTCAAGGAACAACCATCAGTTTATAACATACTAGGGTTCAACCACAAAAGAGAATACTCCATGATTCTATTCATCAATGACGCGGTTGCTCATAATCAATTACCATCACTTGGTTATATTAGGGATAAGTATAAAGAAATATACTTCATTAGGGTAGCCCATTAGCTCATTATATTTATTATGAATTCAAATCATATGGGGGAAAAGGTAAGACTATATTATTAAGTTAATCCTCCATTAGGTTTCAACATCACTCAAACCATGCAAACTTTCCATAAGAATCATCCCAAAACATTGGATTGTTGAGAAGGTAAGTGTAACATACCAGATCTTAGACCCTACCCTAAAAGTTTGACTTTTTGGGTTTGACCAAAAAAGGTTGAGGTTAGAGTGATCCTAATAATCTAAATCATGAATAATGTCATCTAATATGTCATATAATTCAATTGGTGATGATAAGATGATAAAGAACTTAATTGGTTAAGCAATGTAGTTAATGGGCCTCTAATGGGCCAGATTACATAACTCAGGTAAGAAAGTCTCAAAAGTGAAAATAGACTTTAAATTCGTAATCTACATATCAAATTAAGCCTACATGTCAATTTTCATCTAATTTGGACTACCTAAAAATCTATAAGGTAAGTTTAGGAGAGAGAAAGTTGATAAAATGCATTAATGATCAATAGTGTGAAATATAATTCTAAAAGTTGGAAATAATGCCAAATTTATATTCAACACACTTAAGTTAACTTGTTGGTCAAGTTTCATCAAGTTTGGATAATCCTATCATCATTAATGCATGAGGAAAGAGAAACTAAGTTTTGAGTAATAAATGCATTTAAAGTTCTCAAAAGGCAAATCTAATTTTATGATAGGAATCTACATGCTTTATTTATCCTTTGGGCAAAATGTCACCTAATTTGGGGTTCGTTTGAGCCTCCAAAAGAAGAAAGAAAAAAAGAAGAAATTAATGTGATCACACTTTAATCTAATTTGATTTGGAACTGGTTTTAATCAGATTTGATATGTCATGTTTGCTTTCCTATTTTGATATCTTGGGTTCTATCCTGACCCTTGGATTTTGATCCAGTGACAACTGGATTCTCTTCTTCCTTTCCCTTTTTCTATTCTCGCACGCAGCAATGCAGGGCTTCTTTACCCGATTTCTTTTCCGATTCCTCTCTACCCTCTTCACCTTCCTTCCCTATTTCTTCACCCTCACCTTCCCCTTATCATCTCGCACCAGATGACCCTATAAAAGTAGGGTTTTGGGTCACCAATCCCCACAACCATTGGGTTACCTTTTCTTCTCTGTTTCACGCCCTGTTCCTCCCTCTTCTACTTCACCTCGCCTCTTTGCTTCATTGGACCTTAACTAGTCGGTCCCAAAACCTCTGCTGAGTTCCGTGGAGTCATTTTTCCCCGATGCAATTGCTTCTTGCGGTCGTGAAGATGCTCTCCCTACTCTATCGCCACCCTGCCTTTAGGTTCCAGCAGGTACCAACCTATTGCTATACAGGTTGCCTATGCAGATCCAGTTCGAGGTTGGGAATCTCTTTGTGATGCTTGGGGTGACTCTTGTTCAATCCAAATCTACTCATCTCAGTGAGTCCTCATTTTTCCTCTTTCCATCTTTGGTCATCATCTGCCTACGGGGTGTTGTTCCCTTATGAACTCGAGAGTAGAAGCTCGCTGGTTGGGATGACTTATCTACCCTCGTCCTTTCCTGTTTTTCTTTGTTTTCGAACCAGGGGCATAACGGTCTTTTCATGGTGTTTTACTTTGTTTTGAGACTGGCCAATCTGGCCGCTGACCTATGACATGCCCTCCTCTATTTGGGCCAGGTCATGCATGACCCCCTTCACTCTCTTTTTTGCTTTCTCGCTGATGATTTTTTTCCTTGGATTATCATTGGTCTGTTTTATAAAATTAATAACTAATTAATAAATGATCTAAAAAATATGGAAAAATATTCATTGGAATCATAAAAATAAGATCTAACTAATGGAATAAGTTTTGAAAACTAAATCCAATTATTAGTAACATGTGTTTTTCATAACTCTAATTAAATATGAATTAAATTATATAAATCATAACTAAATATCTATAAGTCAGATAAATATAATAAAATATATTTTGGACTTAGAAAAATATAACCTAAAATGTGGCATGGTTTTAATAACCTAATTCACTAATATTAAAAAGGAAATTTTGAGGGTTTGAACAATGAATATGAAATTGATACAAAATCTACCTATGTGCTTAATAGGTTTTTTGGATGCCTAGGATTGGACCTAGAAGTGACTTTGGATCATTTAACTCTGAAGTGGAGGTATGTTTGCACACCATATTATTCCATTGAGCAATTATACTATACTTTGTCTTACTCTTGGTCCTATGGACATTGGCCTATACATAATGTCTTTACTTTTGATATCATGGTTCTTGTGAACTATCTTGTTTGTTATTGATCTTATGATCATGGATATTCTCTTGACTCTATTTCATATGCTTGGTGCATGTTGGACTTTTGATATTATACGCCCATTGTGATGTGGAAGTTTACTTGGTGATATATGCCCACTTTGAAGTAGATGTTATATGTTGTGTTGACCATTGTGTAATGGCAACATTGTTTATTCTGACTATACTTTCTACTTGCCTCTACATTATACATGCTATGTGATTCAGTAGCACTAGAGTAGTGTAAATTGCATTGGTTTTTTTTATGGAAGATGTGTTATTTCCTGCTGAGCAAATGTGATATTTCCTGCTCTTTTTGGGACAACAAGGGACCTCGTACCCTGGGCAAGATGTGTGTCTTGACGCATTTTATATAGATTTGGGAGTTTGATGATGAGTCAATCTCTATCAGGTTTGCAAGGATGTGAAGCCTTGGCCGCCAACTGTGTTTATATTGTTCTAGGGCTATGTTTATCTCACATGAATGTAGAATATTGATTGTGGGGTGTGTGCCCTACTGGTGCTTGTTTCCCACCATGGTAGTGGATGTTTATATGGCACAATCCTTTTTATGTTGTTTTTATGGTAAGTATCCCTTTCGTTGTGATATTTTCTCTTGATACCCGTTTGGGTGGTACTTATCTCTTCTATGGGAAGCCTTATTTTATTTGTTGTCCTTTATTTCATTAAGTTTCTCAATTTCCTATTTAGTATGCACATACCAGCCTTTGTTGATGCCTCCTATTGTTTCTCTTTTGCTGGGGTATGCTTCCAACCCTAGGTGGAGGACTTGGATGACAAGGTTTGATGACCTGGACTTAGATTGTGAAGTTAAAGTTTGGAGACAATCTTTAGGTGGTTTAGATTTCCTCTACATGGATCCTTATGATGTAAGTTTAAGATGTTCCCCTGTTTATAATTGAATATAGTCATGTTTTTATTCCACTGCTATACTTTGGTATTTTGATTACCATTATATAAAGATTTGAAAATTTTACACCCACTCCAAGATACCTTGAAGGTGTGTTTGGACTGGAGGTTTTGTTGTTCAAATTTTTAGTAGAGAGGTGGTTTCACTTCTTTACAGTAAGAATATTCATTGTTTACATAAGTAGACACCTTGGATAAACCACCTATGAAGTCATTGAGTTGTTCTCTAGAAATATTCACCATTTAACTCTACACATCCCTTGATTAACAACATAAAAATTTCCATTGAGAGTAGGGTAAAAGCCACAGGCGATTGTTTATTTAAAACAAACCGTCAATAAATCTACTTCTTAAGTAGGTCTCATAACGGAAACCATCTAAATAACTTTATTAGGACCAACATATTACATTAGGAATCATTCCAATTTATTGGATGGAGAATCATCAGATCTTAACCATTGGGTCAAGTTCATATATATTAAATCCATCAATTGGAGTATAGGTACAACCATTGCATCAAATGACTCAAGAAACCATCAGTTTAAGGCTTAATTGATGCTACAACTACATGACTAACTCACCATAGGTTGTGGAAACCTGATCCACAATTAATAGTGACCATTAAGTCACTATAGGTTGTTAGATCAACACTATATTCATTAATCATCATCAGATATCAAGCTAATGTCACCATTGATTGATAGCATCATTAGGGTTCTTAGTTGATGATCATTAAGATTCTAATTAGAAAAAAACATGACCTAAGGGGTGAAAGTCAGTTGACAACCTCGGTCACCACCATAAGTTGTCATGAAGACAACACCATTGGTTTTTGCAATGGTACCACCATTGGGTCATGTGTTTATAGAAGAAATTAGCTTTAAACCCTAAAATTGACCATTGGTTGATGTGTGCTCAGCAGCACTGGTTCTGAAAACAACCTAATCCAAGTCATCTTATATATTAGGAGGAACTAAAAATGATTACAAGTTCATCTAGAACTGAAATCACAACAGGGAACATCATAAAAATTTGAAATTCAAGTGAAGCATAGCTTTTTAGTGCTTGGATCATCATTTCAAAGTAAGAACATGAGCTAGAAAGCTTATTGTAATGACCCCGTCTCCCAGTAACCCCCAATTAAGGGAGACCCGAAGGTCAGAGTCGTTATTCAATTAACATGATCAAAGGTTCGGCAAATAATCAATAATAATTATGAAATTCTACTAACTAAACTGAAAACTGGTATAAAATAAAACTTTGCATACCTTTTTAAAACTTTGGTAAACTACTCTATCCACAGCCTGGATTCATTCTATCTAATCCTCCTTGCATTTTATTTCTTATTTCCACAATGTGTCACTTTACTGTTTGTTCTTTCAATTGTTGTACGTAAAACGCCAACAAACAAAATGTCGATCAGCATATATGAATATGCTGGTATAAGGGAACACCCAAAATTTCACAAATATGGCTAACAATTTAATTATCACAATCAGGGTAATTAACAAACCAATTTACATTTTCAATGTGTCATTCTCCACCACTTTTGCCCTAACCCTGGAATACCCCTCCAGGGTTTCTCTTTTGCCATTGACTTAAGGCCACCTTCTCAATCCTGAGCTTGGCACCTGGGGGTCAACTATCATGGTGCCCCATAGTCATGCAACATAGACCACCTTTGTGGCATCCAACTTATAAAAACAAGATTTACTTAAGCGGAAGCGAATCATTTGCAGCGGATTACTGAAAATTACTAAAAATTAAAACTTTTTGCAAAGCGATCCACACATAGGAAACCTCTTTCATAAAGAACCAAAGTATACATTTACATCATGGCTCATAAGTACATAACTTGTATCATCTCTTCTCGAGAATTACAACATCAACTGCCCTATTAACATTATATACATACAACATGAGAACCTCGAGGCATCAAGCCAAAATCTTAGATCGATTCATTAAAATCACTAACTATAAACTCCGAGGACCTGAGAGTACAAAGACGACACATAGGACTACTATCTATATGACTTGACAGGCAGTATCTCTACCTGAGATATTACTGTTGTCCCTGATGCTGCTATTGTTCTTTCTCTGCTATGGGGTTTCTGTCTCTTTGTCCGTGTCCACCTAAAAACATTAGATCCCACGGGGGTGAGACAATTATAAATTTCCCCAACGGGAGATATAACTCTCTGCCAAAACATTGTTATAGTAGTTTATTATAATAAACCTAAACATGAGTTCTTATATATTAACAACAATATTAATCATTGAATGAACAGTGTAAAGTAATCTCCTTTCCTAAGGAGAGCATTGCATCTATCCATGGTAGAATCATAATTCATCCATCTACTTGCAATGAGTATAAAGATATATGAATAACATCTATCAACTAGAGATGCATAAAAGAAATGTAATACCATCCAATGAATTTCCGTATTCAATCTTTAAGCAAACATGCTATACGGCTGATTACATTTTACAATCACACTTATTCCCTGAGGAGATGAGGTATACCGCTCATACTCTAACCGACCATTGCGAAGTCGAAATCGGTACCATACAAGGTCAATGGAAGAGTCGGCTTCCAAGACCTCCCTCATCTCGGTCAGTACGAGACAACATGCAGGACATCTTGTGTCTCTGCTACATAGCTTTCCAGGGTATACTGGCAACTTCGCTATAGGGTTATAGCGTCAACTGCACTCTCATCGGCAATCAAGAGAATGAATGTTTATCTCCATCGACCCGACATTAATATCATTGGGAGATGTGTACGGCATCTATCCCAATCATTGGGAGATTTGTGATACATCCATCCCGACACATGAAGGATTGAGAGGTTTAATGTTTACCTTCCATCAATCTCTTCACCAGGATGTAAGGACACTTTCACCCATTTACCCCCACATATTCAAAATATGCATTCCAAGTTTTGTCGCGGAGCACCCATTTCACCATTCAGCAATTCTGACGTTGATGGATCTATGGTCAGGGCTCTACATGATATGATATCACTTGCTTAATTAAGTACATTATCATATTCTTTTAGCATCAGCCAAGTTCTCAACCATAACTTATTAAGACAAATGCTATAAAGAAACATGTACTATTTGCATCGTTCACTTCTCATTCTTTATAAGACAATGGGATCTCAGTCCCTTAATTCATTTCTTGAAAGTTCACATTTCTCAACAACATCACTATCATACTTATTAAATCTGGGTATTCATACCCTCAGTTCATCACTAATCACTGTTACCACTTGTTAGGTAACTATTACCTCTAGGTTCTCAAACCGAGGTATACATGATACTTGTTACACAAGCATCACACATGGCTCACAAGGCCCATTAAGTGTCTTATCACCTTTCACTAGGCAACAACTTCCTCATATGACTCATAAATCCCATGCACATTTTGTTACTTTTACTAAGAAACAACAACATTAAGGCACACAAGGCCAATCAATATTTTAATATATAAAAGCCATAGCTCAAATCTGGCTATGATCACCATCTCATGATATCTGCATGGTTAATAGACATGATAACAGTCATGTGATTCAATTATCACATCATGTGATACAATAGTAACACCACCATTCCTATATCAGGGTTAAGGTTTATTATCAAATAGGATTTTCCATTCCATTACCCAATTCAGGGTTAGGATCTCCCATTTCTCATTAGTTAGGGTTTCATATTTACATCATTAGTTCAACCCCAATATATTGCTCCACCCCTCTAGGAGCATTCAATACTATCTTAAGTATTTACTTATGATCATTACTTTCATCATATATATTTTATGAATATCAATTCAAGGTATGAGTTCATCTCTCAGCCTTACCATGGTATGTTTATATCATACACATTATCTTGGCTTAACCCCTTTGTCATAGTGTTTAGCCAACACTTATCAAAGTGCATTGAATTCATTACATCTTCATTGTAATAATTTACATAACACACACTTCTTGTGTTTCTTATCCAGGTATGTTGGATTAAGATGCATCAAGGTATATCAATCTTGAAATGCTAAATGTGATATCTATCATATTTTGATGTATCACTTTCCTCATCACTTCCAACTTTCTTGAGTTATCAGCTTATCTTGGATTAAGGTATTTCCCATCTTAATCCTTTGATCCACTAACCGATCACTCTTACCATGAAGTTCATAGGTCACACATAAGAATGGTCCAACTATCTTTAATGATATGGACTCATCTCAAGTTAAGGTACTGCTTACAATAAGGTTGCCTATAATCAAGCATTTAAGATATTTCACCTTTATAAGGTTTTACCCACTATTTTATTATTAGGGTTCTGGTTTGTCATCATAGTACCCAAGATTAGGGCTTCATGTATTATAACTCCAATTAGAATTTCACATACCTTTACCCTTTATTAAGGCTTTGGCATTTCACATACTATCATACTTCATTAGAGTTAGGATTGCATCTAGCATCACCCTTCATTAGGCTTTCACATCACATTGCCTATACTTAGGGTTTACTATTCATCCCAACTAGGGTTTCTCATGGCATCACCCTCAATTAGGGTTTCTCATGGCATCACCCTCAATTAGGGTTTCTCATGGAATCAACCTCAATAAGGGTTTCTTATGGAATCACCCTTAATTAGGGTTTCACATTCAAATACCCACAATTAGGATTTAATATTCATCCCAATTAGGGTTTTGAATTATATTACCCTAAATTAGGGTCTCACATGTCATCACCCTTAATTAGGGTTACATCCTTACCATAGATCAAGATTATACCTAGCATTGCCCTAATTAGGGTTAAGGTTCATCAATCTTCTTGGTTAGGGTTTCATGATCTTTTTATCATGGATCATTCCCTAAAATTCACAGTTTATTTATAGTGAAAGCATTGAGGCTTATCCATTACATGATTATTCTTCATGTATGGATTTCTCTCTCTCATCATCTCTAGAATATTGACTATGTCAAACTTGGTTAGATTAGGTCATTCAACAATTCAATTAAGTTTATTCAATTAGGGTTGACATAGCATATTGAAATATTGCTTATCTAAGCTTCAATTATTAACTCATCTAATATTACCAATCACTTGGTACCCTTAAAGGTACAACCCTAGTGATTTTCTTTAAGATAAATTAGTAACAAATATAGGGTCAATTGATCCTTCGTCTCATTAAGTTATCAATTGATTTGATCACTTTATGTTACCAAATGAAATTGACCCTTTGATCTCTAAACGGTTTGAAACCATTTAAGCAAATTGCCTTTGAAACCGAATGGGCTTGGGTCTCCAAACGGTTTGAGACCGTTTGGTCCAAACCATCTCAAAACCGAATGGCCCAAAAAGTCCTTTCAACACTTACACGATTCATGATTTCAATGGATGCACCAATTATCAATTGAGTCCTTGATTTATTTACCACTTGAACTATTGAATCAACCTTCAATTAGACCATTAATTAGGGATTTGAACCCAATTTATCTAGGATTTCAACTCAAGGAACCTTCAATTAGGGCTTGGAATCAAATAGCCATCAATGATCAACATTGTGGAATTGATCCCATTGCAACTAATGAATCATTATCAAATTTTTGATATGACCAGACCCCAAACGGTCTTGAGGTCATTTGGATGACCTCCAAACATTCTTGAGACCGTTTGCCCCATTCCACCCTTGAAATTTGTGGAATTCAATAGGGTTTGGGTCATTGGATAGATCATCAAATCAGCAATTGATTGCATTTCAATTTGGTATCTTTGGACCTTCAAATACTCAACCATACTTAACCTGAGACCTCCAAACGGTCTTGGTTGACCTCCAAACAATCTTGAGACCATTTGGGCTAAGTCAACCCAAAAACCTCAATTAACCAAATTGAAAATCAACACTTAACCCAATTAGGGTTTACTAATTAATTAACCTTCAACTGATGATCCCTTTGGAATTCATTAATCAAATTTGATAGGTCATCAACCATCACCATTAACATCAGAATTCCCAAACGGTCAACCATGGTGAACTCTCCCAAACGGTTTCAAACCATTTAACTTCAAACGGTTTGATAAACCGTTTGCTTTCAAACAATTTTAGTTGAAACCGAATGTCCAACATGTTGAAACCGAATGACATACAATTTAAAGAAAAGCAAATTAAGCACCTTAAATCATTTTATAATAATATCCATAAGTGAGTGGATATTTCTTTTTCTTATAATAATGTGACTGAGTTATCCACTTCCTTTCGATATTTTTGTGCCTTTGCAAGGCACAAGCTCGTCCAACCTCTTTGAAAATTCATCCCTCAACTTTTGGTTGAAGGGATCTTTAATTAATATATTTCTTTTTGCATTAAATTGAATTAGGGTTTCAATTATGCATAAATCTTGATTATTTTAATATCAAGATTCTCTCTCCTCCAAATTCATTCAAATGAGGCGCCCCTCACATTTTATCTTCTCTACATGATTCCAAGAAACATAAGGGACCTTATTGAAGTGGTAATTTGCATATTGAAATCTAGGTTTTGGGTAATTTGCACTTTACACCAAAACTAGGTTTTAGTGCACAAACATTGCTTTATCAGCTCCTTCTCGGTACTCAGGCTTGTGAAAGCCATACCACTACATCATACTCATTCCTATGATGTTTCAACATATGAGGAACATTTTTTCATGTAACATTTTCAAGTTAACCCCTCTCTTTTGGGTAATTTGCACTTTATTCCAAAATAAGAAAACATTGCTTCAACATTATCCAAACAGGACCAAAATTGAAGCATAGGTTCCTCTTGGGCCTTAATTACTTTTCTCAAGATAAAATTCAGGATCTAATTAACTTGCTTAAGCAAAACTCCCAGGGTTAAGGCATGACCCAGGTCAGGGATGTCACAAACTTCTCATTCCCGAGCTTGGTGTCTGGGGTCACCTCTCATGGTGCCCATTGGTCTACCCTCCTGGGCCTGACCTTTATGGCATCTTTCATCAGGGTGGCATATAGGTGTGAGAATACACATGTATTTATAATTGTGATAACCATAGTGACTTTATAATTGCAGTATGAACATCCAAACTATTTAGTTTCAATCAATGTGATTAACCATCCGGGAAACCTTTGGGAAAACTAATGCGATTACTCGTAATTAACCACATACCTGATTTGCAGATTCAACAAGCTAATAAAAATTCCAAGCAAGAAAGTAATCCAAGAAGCAGTTCAACAATCACAGAATTCCTGAAAAGCATACGTAACCTATTTACTATACTTTACCAAGAATACATCTATTTAATTGACTTGGATTCACTTTCTAGGGTTTCTAATCCGATTTAGGATTTCATTAGGGTTCTTTTAGATCTTTTTACAACTTTCCTCATTTATATCCACAAAACCCTAAAACAACAGTTCAAGGTGCAAAACCCTAATTACTCACATATTCACATTAGAGCCTTTTTATCATCTACTAGGCTTGAGGTTAACCTAACATCAGTTTTATATAAAGGATTTCAAATTATATCTCATAAGCAACCATTAACCTTAAGTTAGGGTTTCTAAGCTATTATGCATTTTCATGTGTAAAAAACTCTAAAACAAGCATATTATCATCTTAATTAGGTTCAATCCTTCTTATTATTCCCCACATGTTATTATATCTCAAAATAACATAATTAAGACATTAAACCCAATTTCCAAACACAATTAGGGTTTCTTAATAGTTTAATGCATAAACATGGTCAACTTAGAGTACTTTTAGAACTATGATCAATATCAAGATCTAAAATTTTTTTTATTATCTTCCTCACGTTCTCCTGATCAATTTTCATGATTACTTATTTATATTTGAGTTACCCATAAATAGTTAGGATTTAAGCAAAATAATCTCACCTTGGCCAATAACCGAGCGCCAGATGTCCTTTTCAAACCTTTTTCTTCTTGCAATTCCTCTTTTTTTTGGCTCGTGGATCCTAATTCTGGATCCACCTACCCAACACCCAGATCCTCTCCCTTCCCCTCTTCTCCTTCATGCGAACTTTTGCCTATAGGTGCTCCGCCTGTCGCTACCGCCTGGTGGCTCTCTACGAGCACAACTCGCCCAAGATGCTTGCCTAGATTCGGTTATCGTCTGTCATCCCTGAACTTCCGATGACGTACACTAGCAACGACGAGAAGGAACTGGACTACTGAGCCATGCTCTTTGCAGGGCCGTGTCCCCTGTTCCTCCGTACGAACAGAGAACCCAAACTGCAAGGGAGCTCCGTGCCCGAGATAGCTCAAAAGAGCAACGTGCTGTCCGTGAGAGAGGCTGGGGGAAAACGGCACGATCCCCTCGTTGCCTCACGTCTAGGATTGACACTTTAAATAGGCATGATCGCAAGGATAACTATCCTTCCGGTCTCCTATACTAACTGGGATTTGGGAAAATCCCTTTCCCACATGGAAACAGCTTATTTTAGGGATGGGCAGGTGCATGTTTCCCTCCTGAGTCCAATGGAAGAACTTCCAGGTCTGCACATGGATTGTGCGCCAAGAGAATAGATTAGGAAATTTCTTCGTATTATTCCCTTTTCCTGATCTTACTCAAAAAGTAGACACCATTGGATCAAGGATCCAACGACTATCAGGCGACATATTAGAACAAAGTCAGAAATAAATTGTGACTTTTAAAGTTATCCTTTACACTTTAGGAAACTTACAAAATTCATATCTCTCAAGCCGTTTATTCTTTTAATTCCAAATTTTAAAGGAAATTCCTTGATGACTTTAGATACTTGTGTGCCAAGTTTGGGACTCAAAATCGAAAGTATGAGGGACTTTTCTTCATATGCAAGTTATCACTTATAAAAACATATTTTATGCATATTTTCTCTCTCCTATACTTTTATATTACTTATTTTGATTCCTTTTTCCATTAGAAACTATGTGGACACGAAATATTATCCAAGATGGATTTATTATCCATATTTGCACATATTTCTTGTAATATTATCATTATCGCATATTTCCTCTAACTAAAGCAAAACTTAATTAATTCTTTTTCTTTCTCTCTCTTTTTGTTTTCCTTATTAGAATTCCTTTTAACATTAGGAACCTTATGTATTCGAAAATCCTCCAAGGATAACTCAATTATTCCTCTTTCCAATTATTTTCCACATTTTATCATGATTTTCAATTTCTTTCTTAATAAAGAAATATTTAATTGCTCATTTCTTTTCTTGTTGTATTATCTTTGCAACTTTGAACTCCTTGGAACCCAAAGAACCAAAGAGACACGAAATCCAACCTTGGATTATATTCTTTTGCCTTCTAGAGGTTTCTACATCTTTCTTTTCTTCCTTTTCTTATTTACTCAAATAATGGAGTTTCTTTTGTCCTTTTCTTGTTATTGGGCCCAATAGCCAATAAAGCCCACAAAACAATCAACAAGGCTATTATAAATGAAACTCATTTATTCAAGACAAATTATATCATTACTTGTTCCAATATATTTAATATGAGAAATTACATTTCTCACCAAATGAACCCAAAAGTTGGGGTTGTAACATCCTTCCCCTCTTATAGGAATTTTGTCCCCAAAATTTCACCAAGCACACAAACAAACAAGATAAGTTTTTCCTTTGTCCATCATGGCTCCCATGTGGCCTCACCCTTTCCATGGTGCTTCCCAAGAACCTTCATCATCTCATATTCTTCCATCTGAGTTATTTCTTACCTTGGTATATCATACCCTCATAGGTGACTCAGGATATTTCATCTTCTCATAAAGCTGATTAGGTTCAGGGCTCAGCACATGGCTTGGGTACCTCACATAGTGCCTAGATCAGACTCATGGAAAACATTATACATCATGTTATCCTGAGGGGTAAGGCTAAACACAACCATCTCCACCAATCCATCTCCAATGGACCCATATACCGGGGACTCATCTTTCTCAGTCGTAGCTTAGAGGGGTCAAATTTTCTTATTACATACTCTCCCACAGTGAACTGCATGTCAGTCTTCTTTGCATCAGCTCACGACTCATGTTGCCTCTGGGCTCTCTTTCAGCCATTGCACGATCAAAGCAACTTCATCTGCACACACTGTGGTCCTTTCTTGACCTTCACAAGGTCCCTTTACCAACATCATCTTAATGAAGTGGCGACCGACACAACCTCCCTTGCAGAGCTTCTTTACACCCCGATACTGGCTATGGTGGTTATCATCACATCTTACAAAGGAAAAGAACTGTCTCTAGGTATCACCTTGAACGAGCACACATGCTCTCATCAGACCCTCTGGTCTGGATTATGCTAACTATTAATTAGGGGTGATAAACTGTACTATCATCGAGTTCTTCATGTACCTACTTCTACCGCATGGAAGTGAATCTTTAGATTAACTCAAGAACTGACATCATGGTTGTAACACCCCTGACCTGGGTTATGCTTTAACCCTAGGTGTTTTGATTAAGAAATATGATTATATGTTTAATCTCATCTTGTGAAAAGTAATAAGGGCTCATGAGGAACTTATGTTTCAATTTTGGTCATGTTTGAACAATGTTGAAGCAATGATTTCTTATTTTGGACTATAGTGCAAATTACCCAAGTTGAGGGGTTAACTTGCAAATTGCACATGATAAGATGTTCCTCTGATGTTGAGACATCATAAGGATGAATATGATGTAGTAGTATGGTTTCTACAAGCCTGGACACCAAGATAGAGCTTGTTGGACAATGTTGTGCATTAAAACCTAGTTTTGGAGTAAAGTGCAATTTACCCAAAATCTAGGGTTCAATATGCAAATTACCACTTCAATAAGGTCCTTAATGTTTCTTTGCATCATTTATAGCAAAGAAAATGAGAGGGACTCCTCATTTGAACTAAGTTGGAGGAGAGAGAAGCTTGACATTAAAATAATCAAGAATAATGCCTAATTGAAACCCTAATTCGATTTAGGGCAAAAATGAATAAAAATAATTGAAGGGCTTTCAACCAAAATGTTTTGGGTTGATTTTTAATAAGGATGGACGTTCCTTTTCTAAGATAAGGAACGAAAATATCTTAAGTAGGTGAAATTCCACTCACCTTATTATAAAGAAAAGTAATTTCCACTCACATATGGGATATTAATATAATAAGCATTAAGGTGCTTAATTTTATTTTCTTTAAATGGAGGATAATGAAGGGGAATAAAAGGTAAAGGAAGGTGCCTAGTATCCAAGGAATTGAGGGGGAAGAGGCGGCCATAATTTTTGGATTAATTGTATTTTTATAAGGCATTTTCTCTCTCATCAATTTCCTTATAAAAGTGCCTTTTCCAAATGAATTGAAAGGCTTTTTCTGCCCTTTCTTCTTCCTTTGCTTGGGATGAGCTCAAGGGGACTTAGGAGAAACAGGAGGACGAGCCCCAACCTGTTGGTAAGCTTCTTGACCCTCGTTCTTCATGATTTCATGGTGGAAATCGAAAATAAATTATGGATTCCTTCTTATTTCAATCTCCTCTTCAACCCTAGCCAACTTTTGCAATCAAAAGCTTGAAGATGAGCCTAGGGGGAGTTGCTAGAGCTTCATCCACCATTGATGGAGTGATCTTGGAGCTTTGGAGCTCAATTGGAGGTGGGTTTTATAACTTAAACCCTCAAACATTGCTATTGCATCAATCTTCTATGCTTTGTTGATTGATTTCTTCAATTTTATACACTTTTGTTTCTTTGCTGCAAATTCCATCAAGAACGGTTTCTGTTCTTGGGTGCACGAAGGAAGATGATGATGAAATCATCATAAGCAAGAACCTCACCAAATATCTTAGGAGCAAACGATCTCAAAAGTTGGGACCAAACAGTTTCACCAAAACCGTTTGGTGACCAAACAGGTTGCAAACCGTTTGGTGGCAAACGGGTTCAAACCCGTTTGAAGGAGTTGACCAAGCGTTGAATGTTTGGAATTCCTGTCCATAATGATGTTGGTTAATGACACTACAAATTTGAGGGGTTAACTCCAAAGGAATCATAGGTTGAAGGATAATCAATTAGGAAAACCTAATTGGATTAAGTGCTGATTTTCAACCTGATTAACTTGACCTGCTTGGGCAAACGGGTTCAAGACCATTTGAGTGAGTTGACCAAGCGTTGACCGTTTTGGATTACTGTTCAAAATTATGTTGGTTAATTACTCTCCAAATTTTAGGGGTTAAATCCCAAGGAATCGTGAGTTGAAGGCTATTCAATTAGGCAAACCCTAATTGAAAACAGTGCTGAAATTCCAATGAGTTAAGTTGAGATTTTGGGTTGATTTGCCCAAACGGGTTCAAGATCGTTTGGGGATCATCCAAACGGGTTCAAGACCGTTTGGGGATCACCCCAAGACCGTTTGGAGGTCTGGGGTCAAGTATAGTTGATCAATTGAAGGTCCAAAGGTACCAAATCATACTGCAACTCAATGCTGATTTGTTGATCAACTCGATAGACCAATCCATGATGATTTTTCACTAAAGTCCAAAGGTTGGACGAGCCAAACGGTCTCAAGACCGTTTGGAGATCATCCAAACGGTCTCAAGACCGTTTGGTGGTCACCCGAGACCGTTTGGAGGTCTAGGGTGGAGTATAGTTAGGTGTTTGAAGGTCTAAAGGTACTAAGCTGATATACAATGCAATGTTGATTTGGTGATCGATCCAATGAACCAAACCCCAATTGGAATGCTTAGATTTGAGTGATATGATGGGGAAACGGTCTCAAGACCGTTTGGAGGTCATCCAAACGACCTCAAGACCGTTTGGGGTCAGGTCATACCCAATTTGGATGATGGTTCAATGGTTTCAAAGCAACTAGTCTTACATTGATTAGTGTTGTTGAATCATCGATTCCAAACCCTAATTCAATTGAATCAAACCCTAATTAATGATCAATTGAGGGTCAAATCATTTGAAGGTTTACCTATTAAACTCAATTCAAGTATGAGGATAGGTCCAATTGATGATTGATTCCATGAATTCAATGATTGAAGGAATCAACATTGGAAACCCTAATTCAATTGGATACTTATGTAATGGAGGTCCAATGTGATTGAATCTCTTGAGAATCAAGATGGTGAATGATCCATTGATCCAATGCTGATTAGTAATGATAGTCAATGAAGGTACAAAGGTTGAAACCCTATTAGTACCTAAGTGGTTAGTGCTAATTAAGGGATGAACCCTAATTGCTTATAGGATCAATGACTTGATATACTATGTTAATCATAGTTGTATGAACTCGATTGAAGGGTTGATATGACCTAATCAAGTTGAGATGATGATAGAATGAATTCCTATAAGAATATGATTCATGTGTTGTTTAAGGGTATGATCCTTAAGTAGAGAGATCATGAAACCCTAATCATGAACATAAACCCTAATTATGGGCAATGTGATATGAAACCCTAATGAAGGGTGATTCTATATGCAATCCCTATTCTAAAGAAGGGAGATGGTATGTGAAACCCTAATCCCTAATGAGAGAATAGAATTCATACTTGAATATGATTCATGAGGAGAACTCCCTTTGCACGACCATGCAAGGTAGCACGGCCGTGGTAGCTTCCCCTCGCACGGCCGTTCTTGGTTGCACGGCCGTGGTGCTCTATGCTTGATTTAGAGGTGATTTGAAAGTGACCTCATATGATCGTATACCTTGATATTATTATAAGTCCAATATAATTGGATGAATGATACATAAGATATGTGATGAGAAACCCTAGTTGAGGGTGTATCATTGTGATTATTTATAAGCAACTTTATAATAAAGTCATGCCTTAAACTAAGATAAGTCCATATCATGTGAGATAGCTGTACAATTCTAATGTGTGGCCTTTGCATTATATGCTAAAGGTAAGAGATTAGTGATGGAATGTATTAAGAGGGAAATACCTTAATACAAGATAATATGGATAACTCAACAGAGTTTGAAATGATGAGAAACTAATACATCAAGATATGATAGTTATCACATTCAGCATTTTAGGGTTTATATGCCTTGATGTACTTCAAATCCAATATAATTGGGTAAGAAACATATGAAGTGTGTTATGCAACTATTAAAATGAAATGTAATGAGTTGTTACACCTTGATGGGTGTTAATTAATGTACCTTGAGAATGGGGTTAAGCCCAAATGATATGTATGATATAATCATACCATGAGAAGGATGAGAAATGAACTCATACCTTGAATTGATGATCATTAATGCTATATGATGAAAGTAATGTTCTAGAATAATCAAATATGATATCCTTGAATGCCCCAGAGGTATGGAATAATGTATTAAGGGTTGGACAAATAATGAGATCATGAACTCTTTATTAATGAGAAATGGGGAACCCTAACCCTAATTTGGGTAAAGGGAATGAAAAGCCCTATTTGATAGTAAACCCTAATTCCTAGTAGAGGAATAATGGTGTTGCTATCACATCACATGATGTGATGAATATCTTGTATGACTGTTATCATGCCTAATAACCATACAAATATTATGAGATGATGTATATAGCTAGTGTGAGCTGTGACATTTATATAATAAATGTTGATTGGCATTATGTGCCTTAATGTTGTTGTTGCTTAGTAAAAGAAGCAATATGCATGGACTTTTATGAGTCACATGAGTAAGTTGTTACCTAGTGAGAGGTGACAAGATATTTCATGGCCTTGTGAGCCAGGTGTGATGCTTGTGCAACAAGTATCATGAATGCCTTGGTCAGATGACCTGAAGGTGATAGTTACCTGAAAAAGGTATAATAATGCTCAATGATGAGTTAAGGGTTTGAATACCCAGAACCATATGATTATGGTGATGAGAAAGTGAAGGGATGATAATTCCCAGTATTGAAATGAGGGACTGAGTTCCCAGGGTCTTTGAAAGACTGATAAATATCTGATAAAAGTAGTACATGTCTCTTTATAGCATTGTTGTAATAAGTTATGTTTGAGAACTTGGCTGATGCTAAAAGAATATGAGAATGTACTTAATAAATCAAGTGAAATCTATTCATGTAGTGCTCTGACCATAGATCCATCATCGTAAGGAATAGGTGATGGTGAAACGGGTGCCCGCGGCAGAACCCGGAGCACATATTTTGAATATGTGGGGGTAAATGGGAGAAAATATCCTTACGTCCTCTTGAAGAGATTGTTGGAAGGTAAACAAGAAACCTCTCAATACTTCATGAATATGTCGGGATGGATGTATCATGAATCTCCCAATGATACTTAATGTCGGATCGAGGAGATAAACAAGAAATATCTCGATTAGCAATGAGAGTGTAGTTGACGTTGTAACTCTATAGCGAAGGTGCCAGAATACCCTGGCTAGCTAGTTAGCAGAGACACAAGATGTCCTGCATGTGGTCTCGTACTGACTGATACAGATGAGGTGATAAGAATCCAGCTCTTTTGATGACCTATGTATGGTACCGAGGCGATTTCGTAATGGTCGGTTGGAGTATGAGCGGTATATCTCATCTCCTCAGAGCATAAGTGTGATTGTAAAATGTAATCAGTCGTATAGCATGTTTGCTTAAGGATTGAATACGGAGATTCATTGGCTGATGTTGTACTTCTTTGTGCATTCCTTAGTAGATAAATGTTAATTATGTTTCTTTATATTCTCTGCAAAGTAGACAGATGAATTACTTATCTACCATGGGTAGATGCAATGACCACCTTGAGAATGGAGATTATCTTATTCTGTTCTATGATGAATAATTCTGCCTGATAATGTAAAAGTAACCCCTACTTAGTTTTAATTTGATAAACTGCAATAACAATGTTTTTGGCGGAGATTTATATCTCTCGCTGGGGCAATTTTCAATTGTCTCACCCCCGTGGGAAACATTTTTAGGTATGCATGGAAGGCAGAGCAGAAACCCTAGAACAGGGAAAGAGCAGCAACAACAGTAGGGACAACAATAAAATCTCAGGTGGAAATATTGTCTGTCTAGTCATATAGATAGTAGTCTTATGTGTCGTCTCTGTACTCTCAGGTCCTCGGAGTTTTAAATGTATCAATATGAGTTTTGGCTTAGTGCCTCAAAGTTTTTATACTGCCTGTGTATATTTGTTAACAGGGCAGTCAATGTTGTAATCCTTGAAAAGGAATGGTACAGGTTGTGTACTTGTGAACCAGGATGAATTTGGAATACTTTGGTTCATGGTTAAAGAGTTTTCCTGTGAATGGATCTCTTTGCAAAAAGTTTTAAATTTTCAGTGATTTTCAGTAATCCGCTGCAAATAATTCGCTTCCGCATTAGTTAATCCTGTTTTTGTGAGACGGTCGTTTCAATGGTGTAGTTGAACCAACTCTCTCTTATATGTAGTTCAACCAGATCTGTCCCTTGACAGTATTCTCTCTTTTTCATGTCATGTAGGTAAGGCGATCTACCATAACCCATATTGCATTTTGACCTTCCTTGGTCTAGGGGATACTTACCATAACATCCATAGTGATGAACTCCTATTCCCTCTCAGGGATTCTTTATCCTCTATAACAATACACTGGGTTACTGGTGTTTTTCCTTCACCTCCTGTCATGCATGACAACATACCAATGCAACTTTATCTTAGGTATCCAAAGTACTACTGTCACCTACTATCTTTGTATTACCAGGGTGTATCATGATCTCCTGCATGTCATGATTCGTCAAGATTGATTCCTCAGAAACCCTAAACCACTCTAGTCAGGGTTTCATCTCCTTCTTTTCTAAAGAAGTGTATCTGAGGCTCTACCACTATCCTTTTATTGCATCAAGGCCTAGGCTTGCTAACCAAACAATTACTAACTTGTTCAACAGATCTCATTACATTTGAATGTTAGCAAAACATATCTCCTTTTCCAAACTTAGGGTTAGCCTAACAACTTATTTTAGTCTCTAGGTAAACAAGGCAGCTGCATCTCAACCACTTCACATCCTTATGTGTAAAGGTACTATTGCAGACATAAACCTCCATGTATTCCACTTATCATCTCATCTCAAACTCTATATCTATCTTCATCAGAACTCTCTGAGCTCATCAAACTCAACCTTGTATCACTCATATCTCATGATAAAACATCCTCATAAGATGACTTCACTATTCCTCTTAGTGTTTGTAAACCATCTGTGTATCATTCACTCCTCAAGGTTATGTTATCATCTCTGTCCTCATACCTCATAGCAACGTTCCAACTCACATCATCTTTATCCTTGGTGTATGGCATGCGTACTATCCTATCTCTCACTCCCATAACAAGAGGAAATAAGCATTTGGCGGCCGTCCAAACACAGAGTTCTTCCTTTTCCAAGAGTAGAGATGGTACATCCCACCTTTCCAGTACACCTTTAAATCTAAGTTGAAACATGCCACATATGTCTCTACATCACCATCATCTCGATATCAAAGTTTACTTCCATGGAAAATTGGCCTTGAACTTACTTGGGTCACCATACAATCCTTGGTCATCCCCTCTAGGTCTATAGGGTGTCGGTACTTTAGGGGTCATCCCTCTTCTCTTATGCATCCAGAGAGTGCCCTACTCATATGCCCTTTGGGTCCCATGAGTTCATGAAGGTGATCAATCTCCTAACTCATGGCCCTCGGACAATGATAGTTGTTACCTCCCGACCCTATGGTCATGTGCAACTAGGAAATTAGGCAACTCCTACTTCCATCGGTCTTATCCCCACCTGAACCTAGGATAGACTTAGGATTCCAACATAGTACATGTCCAACTTAGAACCTTACCCAAGTCTCCATCATCTCTCTCTGCATTCCTGGACTGACTTTCATCCTTTTATAGGGGTCATGGCGACCTGCCTACCTTGGTCAGGCCCCATATCGGTTACCTCCATGGTAACACATCCACATGCATTTAGAGATGGTAATCTATGGGTCTACAGGTTCATTCTCATACCATGTACTTTTCACTTAGCTTCTCAAGATCCTATGAGACCTCTTTAGGTTTCCTCAAAACCCACAAAACTGGTATACACCCTACCAAAGGGTCCCTCTCCTAGGATGGGAGGAAACTACAACTCTTGACAACAAGGTCACAAACGTCCTTATGCCTAGGGTTTACATCCACATGAACATGCCTAACCCTAGCAAGCTACTAAGGTACAAGAAGACCACCTGCTAAACCATGCTAGGTCATATTTGTTCTCATTCCTCTGCATTGGATCAAGATTGTACCTTCCCATGTCATCAACTTAGCTGTGAGTGGTGCATCAAACATACCTTGAACTTAAGGGGTTTCCTTTTCCTCTAAACATGAGGAGTACCATGCTCAAATCACTAAAACTCAAATCTCCCCAAGAGCATCAGGTACACCACTTCCCCTCTTAGGCCTAGGAACCCTAGGTTCACTTTTGGGTCTCCAAATGCATGCTCAATCTCTTAACCATGAATCAAGCAGATCCAAGGTATGTCATGTACTCCCATGATCCTCTTATTCGAGCAGCACCTTAGTGTTGATTCCTCCTCAAGGGAAACCAACAAGGTACAAGGCCTCACAACTTGCTACTTAAACCTCCTCAGGGTCTAAGGCACTCTTTGTCTCATCTCAGTAGGTAAACACCTATACATAGACACATAAGTACCAGAAACATCATCCTCTCTTTAGGGTTTGGTTCCTCTAAAGGCCACCAAGATATCATTAGTCTTCAAGGATCATGCATGAGGCAATTGCAAATGTAAGGACCCTGACCTTCGTTTTGGGCTTACCCTATTTGTTTTGCCTATACCTTGTGCTTGGTTGCTTGCTAATCACCTTTAGTGGTCATTAGGGTTTGCTTGTGCTTTGTTGAGAGTTTGAGGTGCTACTTGCAAAATAACATGGGTTAGGGTTGAAGAGCAAGTTTGTCACCTTGAGAGATGTCTTTCTCTCTCTTTGCTTCCTATGGAGTTGAAAGGAAGGTTTGAGCTCGTGCCTTGAGTTGTCTTGGGCTTTGTTGAAGCTTTGCTGGTCTTGGTTGTCCATGTTGGGCCTTGCCTTGTGTTGAGGAGCCCTATATCGGGCAAGGATGCTTGTGTCGGCCTTGCTTTGTGTTGGTCATGGGAGGTGGTGTGTCAGCCTTTGACCTTGTTTGACCTCCTTGCTTTGGTTGTGTCACCATAGCTTGGACATGTGGCTAAACCTTGGTTGAGTGGTGGCATGGCATGTGCATGAGGTTTGCAAGGTGGTAAAACATGTGGACAAGTGTCCCTTGGTAAGGTGAAACCTTGCCTAGGTTTAACCTTGACCCTCATCTATATATGCCTTGCCTTTCTCTTCCTTAGGAACCCTTTTAGCTCTTTGTTGCTCCTCTCTTCCTTGGTGCACGATGCACGTACCCTTTGGTGTGTTTAGTGGCCGATACAGCCTAGTGGAGCAAGTTGGTGGCCGATCCTTCTCCCTTGGTGGTGATCTCTTCTTCTTTCTTTAGCTTGGTGGCCAAACCCTAGGTGGGTCTTGTCCTTTGGTGGCCGAAGTGGTGAGCTTGGAGCTTTAGAGTGAGGAGTTTGCTTAAGGCGGGTTACATAACTTCAAACCCTAGATATTCTACCTTCTTTATAATGCATGATTCTTATAAGTTGATAATCGGCCTTGCATGTTATGTTTCTTGCTCAAGTACATGTTGATCTTATGGATAGTATGAGCATGATGTTGTTGATGTTGTTGATAGTTTATATGCCTTTACACCTAGTTGGCCGAACCATAGTTGGGGTTTTCTTTGGTAGCAATACTCTTTTCTCTCCTTGTTCTAGAGAAGTGAGTTTGAGCTCTAGTAATGTGGGCAATACCCCTATTTCTATTAGGTTGAGAGGTGAGCTTATATTCTAGTTGCTTGAGAAACACCCTCCTCTCACCATGGATTTGAGAGGTGACTTTTGAATAGATGATGACCTATTTTGAGGTGGATCCTTGCGGTTGCCCAATTTGTGATAGAGGTTGTCCAAAACCCCTCTCTCTTGGTTTTTGAGAGGTGAGCCGATCTCCTTGATCAATTAGGGTTTGGTGTCCTTGTGCTTGAGGTTGAAGATGACCATGATTGGTTGTGCCTTACACGATATGCCTTGGAGTAATGTTGCCCGATAACCTTCTTGTCTTGGGTTGTAACCTTGGCCGTCACACCTAGTTGGGTTTGGTTGATGCTCTAAATGGTTCCCTTGGTCGACACTTAGTGGAGATGGAGCTTGGGCGTTATACCCTCTTGCCTTGTGTTGATCTTAGACGATATGCTTTGTTGAGCCTTGGTGGCTTGATGCCCGATATGCCTTGGCTGAGATGACCCTTGTCTTGGATGTGCTTTGAAAAATATGAGGTCTAATAGCTTTCCTTGTGCTGGGTAATATGAAGTATTCTTGTGATGCTTGATATGATGGTTGTACAGAAAACCCTAGACGGTGCCTTAGTGGTGGCCGATATGAGTAGCTTGACCTAGAGAGACGATAGGTCTGTGCCGGACATGGGGTTGTGTTGCTCGACGCACCCTAGTGGAGTTGGTAGAGATGATTCCAGCTGGTCCATGCACGATATGGCACCTTGGGCGATAGGGTTCCCTGTTCGATATGAAGGACGCTTGGTCGATATGGAGAAGGTTGGACGATGGGGTGCCTTGGGTGCTATACCTTCGGCCGGTATGGTCTTTGCTAATGGTTAGCTGATAGAGAAACCCTAACCCTAACCCTGATCTTTGTGCACGATAGGATTTTGGCCGATAGCATCAGCTGATGCACGGTACACTCTGCCCGACACTATGAGTTGGCGAGTCCTTGTTGCATGATAGTTGATGCTGGGGTTTGCCGTTATGGTGGTGAGCTTGCTTAGGGTTGGGAAACCCTAGACATTACACCCTTTTGTGAGGGTTGGCATTGCTCACCATACCTTTAGTGAGGGTTACAGGAGTTTTGGTAAGGGTTCTGATAGCTCGGAATGTATATGGATAATAATGACAACACAAGTGATATGATGTAATCACCTTGAATCCTACAAATATGATGAGGAGATATAATGATAGGTTGTGAACCAGGAAGCTTGGAAGCATATGATGTTGCTACACTTGATGATGTGACCCATGCCCATGGTCATAGGTATAAGGCATAATATATGTACATGATTGATAACAATACGATGAATGATAAAGCTTATAATCATAGATGTTGCTCTATACTTGATGGCATGATCATTCTGTTAATCCATGATGGATTCAGTTATCTCTATGAATATGTATACTAACCATGCAGGTATTTCATGTGGATTCATAGACTGGTAAGAGCTATGAGGTATATATGCTTTGACTAGCACAATGTGGTGATAATCCTTGTTAAATGAAATGACAGGGTGATAGGTATGAGGACCTGATATAAGGATGAGTGCCTAGTTGAGGTGTTATTCTCTAATGATGAGATAAGGGATGCGTTCCCAGAATGTTGATGCATGTTTATGATGCCTTGAGAGGCAGTGGTGGATATTTTGAGGGATTGAGGTCCCAGGACAGTATGATGATGGAATTGATGATGTAACTCTATAAGGCTATGTTTATACTTTGGTTGCCTCAACAATTGGCTTAAAATATACTACATAATTATAGATAAACATATCATGTAGTTTGCCCTGGCCATAGATCCATTATCGTCAGTATTTGGTGATGGTGAAACAGGTTTATCCTGTGGGATTACCTGGAGCGCATATTTTTGAATATGGGAGGTTTCCCCTAGCCTAAAATAGGAGGGTTGAGTGCAACTGTGGTTGCAGACTCAGGATATATGATGCATGGTGAACAGGCCCATGGCTCAGGATATGTGATGATGAGCATGATGCATTCATGGCTCAGATGTATATATGTATATGGGTAACTTGTAGAGCTGACCCAGAGGCTGAGGCCCTATAAGCATAAGACTGCGGTCTGGCTTGATGATTCGTGTTCTGACCATGAGAAGGTGAGGTCATGTAGTCCGGATCTCCTTAGAACTTGTATGGAATCGGATTGGGCTTCACAGCCAATGGTTGGATTTGAGCAGGGAAGGCTCACTTCCTCATGGCATAATAAAATGTAATACAGCCGGATAGTATATGCTACACTGAATAAATACGAAACATTGTTTGAGGCCTTGTTTATAGATAAACCAATTACTAAATGCAGTTGCTTATATGATCTTGATATCTTATGATAAGTTCATGTAATGCTTATCTTGTCAATCATGTTCCATAAAGAAACACTTGGTTATATGCTCCCGGATATCTTGGTAAGCTGGATGGTACTAATAGCCTTGCTCGGTATGCTGCTCTTGTTATAGGCTTTATTTGTTATCTTTTGTTATCTACTTTAACCTTCTAAGGTTTTATAGTTTCAGCGGGGAGTTATGTTTCTCGCTGGGACTGTGTGTCTCACCCTGATGGTTTACACCCTTTTTAGGTAATCTCTCTAGCCGTGGTGGTGTTCGTGAGGTTGTGGCCGAGCAGTAAGAAGATCAGTAGAAGGAAAGAGATGGAAATGCTGCTATTTTGGTGGTTTTTTAGTAGAGTCCTAGAGCCATCCTTGTACTCTCAGGTCCTCGGAGATGTTTGACGATGTTTCACGATGCTTAGCGGTTGTAATTTTTGTATATCCTGTTGTTGGTCGTACGTGGTTGTTACGTATGTATAAATCCAGTGTTGAACTCTAGTGCTGACAGTACAGCTGGTTCCGATAAGTTGTGGACTTATAACATGGCTTGTGAATGATTATATAACATGTCTTTCTGTGGAATCTGGATGCAAAACGTTCTCTCATGTATACTTTCTGCAATCAGTTTTAATCAACCTGTGTTTTCGGTAATATATGGTTCCACACATTTTCACGTGTCATCTCGTTGTCTATGTGATGGCGGGGTGTCATAGTTGGTTTGGTATCAGAGCTCTAGGTTCACTGAGTCTATAGGGATCTAGGACTAGGTTTTCATCTGTTCTTGTGAGTTTTCCAGATTTTCTTACAATAACCTTCTACTCTCAGTGGAAGATAAAGCTTAAAGATGTCTGCAAACCATAAAGAACATGCTGCCGAGAGTAGCAATGCTACATCATTTGATGGAGCAAGAGGGTAGGCACATGAAGATCGGGTTCCTGAGGTCCCCCAACTTGACCCAGCCATTCTTGAAAATCCTACCTACCAACAGCTTATGGGGCAGTTGATGGCTACGATGAATCACATGGTGGAAAGGTTGCCAATGCCTCAGCCAAGAGCACAAGCTCCCCATGGTGAAACATCGGGTATTGGGAAGACCTTTGAGAGGCTTCGTCGAGTCGGAGCTTCGGATTATGCTGGAACGGTTGATCCAGCATATGCATATGTGTGGCTGATAGGTCTCGAGAAGGCCTTCCAGATCCTCAACATCCCTGAAGAAGACAAAGTCAAGCACGCTGTCTACCTTCTAAAAGGTAGTTCTAGACACTGGTGGGCCATCGAGGAGGAGAAGCGACCCGGTGAGATCGGTTGGGAGGTTTTCCGGCAAGAGTTCATCAGCAGACAATTTCCAAAGATGTATCTGGATGAGAAGATCAACCAGTTTGAGTATCTACGCCAAGGAACGATGAGCATCACTAAGTATGAAGCCAAGTTCATGGACTTGCTGAGGTTTTGTCCTCACATGGCGGCGACAGATGATGAGCAGATTAGGTGGTTTGAGAAAGGTTTGATTGCTGAGCTGTCGACACCTGCTGCTGCTTTAGAGAATCGGGAATGGTTTGCCACATTTGTGGAGTCCGTCCGCAGGATTGAATGATCTGTTAAGGAGAAAAGGGATTCCATGACCAGGAAAAGGTCTGCTCAGTTCCAAGGATAGAGGTTTGGTGGCTTCAAGAAGCCGAGGTTTTCAACACCTTCCACAATGCAGAATTCTCGTACACTGTCACAATGGTCCCCAAGTAAGGGAAGAGGTTATGTTTCTTTTCCATCAAAGGCGCATAGTACAACTTATGTGGCAGTGACAGGGCCATTTAGGCCGCAGATAGAAGGTAGGTCATGTTATCACTGTGGACAGGATGGGCATTTAAAGTCAAATTGCCCAAAGAAAGATGTTGAAGTAACACAACAACTGAGATAGAATCAACAAGGGTCAGACAGATAATAGCCCAGTGGTATCAGAGGGCGAGGACGCGGTCCAGCATCGCAAGCAGGATCGTCTGATCAAGGAAGTAGAGGACGTGGACAACAAACAACGACTCGATTCTATGCTATGAGTTAGCCGGAGGCGATAGTCAACCCGCGAGTGGTAACAGGTCAGATGGAGTTATTTCATTCTGATTTGTCTTCTTCTTACTTCATATCTATTTTGGTTGACCCAGGTGCTACACACTCTTTTATCACATATAGCCTTCTTGATAGCTTTCCTTTAACGGTTAGTTGTAAGAAAGATAGCCTGTTGTTAGAAACCCCTCTTGATGGTTCTTCGATACTTCGAGAAGAGTGTCCATCTTGTGTTCTGTCTTTCTCAGGACACGGTATACAAGTGGATCTTATACCAATTGATATGCATGGATTTGGTGTGATCCTTGGAATGGATACCTTAGAGAAGTATAAGGTTGTGTTGGATTGTGGTTCCAAGAAGGCAGTGTTTGATGACGGTGGAGAGAAGTGGATCTTCCAAGGAGATAGGAAGATTCTTCCAACATGTCTAGTGTCAGCAATGGTGGCAGAGAAGTTGCTGCAACAAGGTTGTAAAGCATTCTTAGCTCACGTCGTGGATACCAAGGCAAAGGGTCCTAGCCTCGAGGAGGTGACAGTTATCCGAGAGTTTGTAGATGTGTTTCCTGATGAGTTCCCTGGTGTTCCCCCACCCGGAGAGATTGATTTTGAGATCAATCTGGTACCTGGAACACAACCAGTCGCACAGACGTCGTACAGGATGGCTCCAGCAGAGATGGCAGAGTTGAAGAAGCAATTACAGGAGTTGTTGGAGAAAGGTTTCATCCGACCGAGCATGTCGCCTTGGTGTGCTCCAGTGTTGTTCATTAAGAAGAAGGACATGTCGATGCGGTTATGTATAGATTACTGGCAGTTGAACAAAGTCACGATCAAGAATAAGTACCTGTTGTCGAGGATTGATGATCTGTTTGATCAGTTGCGTGGTGCTACAGTGTTCTCAAAGATCGATCTATGGTCTAGATATCATCAGTTGAGGATTAAGAAGGATGACATACCAAAGTCAGCATTTTGGGATGAGGTATGGTCACTTTGAGTTTGTGGTTATGTCGTTTGGGCTAACCAATGCACCTGCTTCTTTCATGGATCTGATGAACCGAGTGTTCCGTCCATTTCTAGATCAGTTTGTCGTAGTCTTTATAGATGACATCTTGATCTATAGTTGGGATAGTCAAGAGCATGAACGACATCTTCGACAAGCGTTGACCCTTCTTCGCCAACATTAGTTGTATGCCAAGTTCAGCAAATGTGAGTTCTGGTTGAAGGAAGTGACATTCTTGGGTCACGTGATATCTACAAAAGGAGTCAGAGTGGACCCTAAAAAGGTGGAGTCAGTCGGAGATTGGGAGCAACCAAAGACACCAATGAAAGTTTGTAGTTTTCTATGTTTGGCAGAATATTACCAGAGGTTTATCAAGGACTTCAGTACGATCACATTTCCAATGACAAAGCTGACCAGGAAGGATGTACCTTTTGTTTGGGATGATCATTGTCAGTAAGCTTTCCAAAGTTTGAAGGAGAAGTTGACTAGTGCTCCAGTGCTAGTGCTGCCAGAGCTTGAGAAGGGCTATGTTGTTTTCTGTGATGCTTCCAAGAAAGGCTTAGGTTGCGTGTTGATGCAGGAGGATCATGTGGTTTCTTTTTCTTCGCGACAACTTAAGAAACATGAGGAGAACTATCTGACACATGATTTGGAGTTGGCAGCGGTGGTCCATGTGCTAAAGATTTGGAGACACTATCTTTATGGGGAAGTGTGTCAGATCTTTACAGATCACAAGAACTTGAAGTACATCTTTTTGCAAAATGAGTTGAATATGAAACCACATCGTTGGATGGAGCTAATCAATGATTATGATTACACCATTGAGTATCATCCTGGTAAGGCAAATGTGGTAGCTGATGCACTTAGCAGAAAGTATTCTTCCCTCCCCACATAGAAAACACAGTAGAGTTCCTTGGTATGCCATAGGTGGGATATGTTTGTCTCCTTGCGGCAGATGAATGTGCAGTTGGAAGTTTCCTTGTTGGCAGGACTGTTGGAACAAATACAAGTCAAGCCTACGTTGAGATAGCAGATCAAAGATGCACAACAAGTGGATGATACAGTACAGTTGATCAGATCAGAGCTTGGTAGCGAAAAGCGTGATGGGTTCCATGAGTCTGAGGATGGACTAGTTTGCTATCATGGAAGGATGGTGGTCCCCGATGTTGATAATGTAAGAAAGATAGTGCTCGAGGAAGCACACGCGTCAATGTATGCTATGCATCCAGCAGTCACCAAGATGTATCATAATCTGAAGGACCTGTATTGGTGGTCTGGGATGAAGAAGGATGTAGCAGAGTTTGTGGCTAAGTGCGCAGTATGTCAGCAAGTTTAAGTAGAGCATCAGAAGTCGGCAGGTTCATTGCAACCCATGCTGATACCACAATGGAAATGGGATCATATAACCATGGATTTCGTAGTTGGTCTACCAAAGACAGCTAGGAATCATGATTCCATTTGGGTAATAGTGGACAGGTTGACAAAATCTGCTCATTTCATACATGTAAAGACAACATATACAACAGAGAAGCTTGCTCAGGTGTATGTAGACGAGATAGTGCATTTGTACGGTGTACCAGCAATGATAGTTTCCGACAGAGGTCCTCAATTCACAAGTCATTTCTGGGAACAATTGCACAAAGCGTTGGGAATGCAGTTGAGGTTTAGTACTACCTTCCACCCGCAGACAAATGGACAGTCTGAAAGGACTATTCAGACTTTGGAAGATCTTCTCCAAGCTTATGTTTTACAGTTCCTAGGCAGTTGGGGCATGCATCTCAATTTGATGGAGTTCGCTTATAACAATAGTTATCAGTGGAGCATTGACATGGCTCCTTATGAGGCTCTATATGGAAGGAAGTGCAGATCCCCTTTATGCTGGTATGAGTTTGGTGAGTATCAACTTTTGGGTCCTGAGTTAGTACAACAAACAACATAAAAGATCAGAGTGATATGACAAAAGTTGAAAAAACCACAAGATAGACAGAAGTCTTATGCAAACAATCGTCGATGACCTTTAGAGTTCCAAGTAGGAGACAAAGTGTATCTCAAGGTCTCACCTTGGATATGTGTGCTATGGTTTGGTTGGAAAGGCAAGCTGGCACCCATGTATATGTGGCCATACCTGGTGATAACACGTGTTGGCAAGGTAGCTTACAAGTTAGAGCTACCGCCAAAGTTGCACAGGTTGCATCCAGTGTTCCATGTCAGTATGCTGAAGAAAAGTCATCTAGACACAGGGACAGTGATACAACCAGTTGAGGTTGAGCTTGATGAAGATGTGACCTATGAGGAAGGTCTGGTGGCAATCCTTGACAGAAGAATAAAGAAGCTGAAGAGGAAGGACCTGGTTCTTGTGAAGGTTCTTTGGCATTATCGTGGTGTTGAGGAAGCCACGTGGGAGCTTGAGGAAGAGATGAGGAGGAAGTATCCCCCGCTTTTATCTTCGGATTTTGGGGATGAAATCCCTTTGTAGAGGTTTATGGCTTGTAAGGACCCTGACCTTCATTTTGGGCTTACCCTGTTTGTTTTGCCTAAACCTTGTGCTTGGTTGCTTGCTAATCACCTTTAGTGGTGATTAGGGTTTGCTTGTGCTTTGTTGAGAGTTGCAGGTGCTACTTGCAAAATAACCTGAGTTAGGGTTGAAGAGCTAGTTTGTCACCTTGAGAAATGTCTTTCTCTCTCTTTGCTTCCTCTATAGTTGAAAGCAAGGTTTGGGCTCGTGCCTTGAGTTGTCTTAGGCTTTGTTGAAGCTCTGTTGGGCTTGGTTGAGCCATGTTGGGCCTTGCCTTGCGTTGAGGAGCCCTGTATCGGGCAAGGATGCTTGTATTGGACTTGCTTTGTGTCACCCATGGTGGTGTGTCGGCCATGGGAGGTTGTGTGTCGGCCTTTGACCTTGTTTGACCTCCTTGCTTTGGTTGTGTCACCCTAGCTTGGACATGTGGCCGAACCTTGGTTGAGTGGTGGCATGGCATGTGCATGAGGTTTTCAAGGTGGTAAAATGTGTGGACAAGTGTACCTTGGTAAGGTGACACCTTGCCTTGGTTTAACCTTGACCCTCATCTATATATGCCTTGCCTTTCTCTTCCTTAGGAACCCTTTTAACTCTTTGTTGCTCCTCTCTTCCTTGGTGCACGATACACCTACCCTTTGGTGTGTTTGGTGGCCGATACAGCCTAGTGGAGCAAGTTCGTGACCGATCCTTCTCCCTTGGTTGTGATCCCTTCTTCTTTCTTTAGCTTGGTGGCCAAAACCTAGGTGGGTCTTATCCTTTGGTGGCCAAAGTGGTGAGCTTGGAGCTTTGGAGTGAGGAGTTTTCTTAAGGCGGGTTACATAACTTCTAACCCTAGCTATTCTACCTTCTTTATAATGCATGATTCTTATATGTTGATAATCGGCCTTGCATCTTATGTTTCTTGCTCTAGTACATGTTGTTGATCTTATGGATAGTATGAGCATGATGTTGTTGATGTTGTTGATAGTTTATATGCCTTTACACCTAGTTGGCCAAACCATAGTTGGGGTTTTCTTTGGTAGCAATACTCTTTTCTCTCCTTGGTCTAGAGAAGTGAGTTTGAGCTCTAGTAATGTGGGCAATACCCCTCTCTCGATTAGGTTGAGAGGTGAGCTTATATTCTAGTTTCTTGAGCAACACCCTCCTCTCACCATGGATTTGAGAGGTGATCTTTTGAATAGATGATGACCTATGTTGAGGTGGATCCTTGTGGTTGCCCAATTTGTGATAGAGGTTGTGCAAAACCCCTCTCGCTTGGTTGTTGAGAGGTGAGCCGATCTTCTTGATCAATTAGGGTTTGGTGTCCTTGTGCTTGAGGTTGAAGATGACGATGATTGTTTGTGCCTTACACGATATGCCTTGGAGTAATGTTGCCTGATAACCTTCTTGTCTTGGGTTGTAACCTTGACCATTACACCTAGTTGGGTTTGCTTGATGCTCAATATGGTTCCCTTGGTCAACACTTAGTGGAGATGGAGCTTGGGCGTTATACCCTCTTGCCTTGTGTTGATCTTAGCCGATATGCTTTGTTGTGCCTTGGTGGCTTGATGCCCGGTATGCCTTGGCTGAGATGACCCTTGTCTTGGATGTGCTTTGACCGATATGAGGTCTAATAGCTTTTCTTGTGCTGGGTAATATGAAGTATTCTTGTGATGCCCGATATGATGGTTGTATAGAAAACCCTAGATGGTGCCTTAGTGGTGGCCGATATGAGTAGCTTGACCTAGAGAGATGATTGGTCTGTGTTGGACATGGGGTTGTGTTGCCCGATGCACCCTAGTGGAGTTGGTAGAGATGCTGCCAGCTGGTCCATGCATGATATGGAACCTTGGGCAATAGGGTGCCCTGGTCGATATGAAGGACTCTTGGATGATATGGAGAAGGTTGGACGATGGGGTGCCTTGGGTGCTATGCCTTCGGCCGGTATGGTCTTTGCTCATGGTTAGCCGATAGAGAAACACTAACCCTAACCCTGATCTTTGTGCATGATAGGCTTTTGTTCGATAGCTACTGCTGCATGGTACACTCTGCCCGACACTATGAGTTGGTGAGTCGTTGTTGCACGATAGTTGATGTTGGGGTTGGCTGTTATGGTGGTGAGCTTGCTTAGGGTTGGGAAACCCTAGCTGTTACACCCTTTTGTGAGGGTAGGCACTGCTCGCCATACCTTTAGTGAGGGTTACAGGAGTTTTGGTAAGGGTTCTGATAGCTCGGAATGTATATGGCTAATAATGGCAACACAAGTGATATGATGTAATCACCTTGAATCCTGCAAATATGATGAGGAGATATAATGATAGGTTGTGAACCAGGAAGCCTGGAAGCATATGATGTTGCTTTACATGATGATGTGACCCATGCCCGTGGTCACAGGTATAAGGCATAATATATGTTCATGATTGATAACAATACCATGAATGATAAAGCTTATAATCATAGATGTTGCTCTATACTTGATGGCATGATCATTCTGTTAATCCATGATGGCTTTAGTTATCTCTATGAATATGTATACTAACCATGCAGGTATTTCATGTGGATTCATAGCCTGGTAAGAGCTATGAGGTATATATGCTTTGACTAGCACAATGTGGTGATAATCCTTGTTAAATGAAATAATAGGGTGATAGGTCTGAGGACCTGATATAAGGCTGAGTGCCTAGTTGAGGTGTTATTCTCTAATGATGAGATAAGGGATGCGTTCCCAGAATGGTGATGCATGTTTATGATGCCTTGAGTGGCAGTGGTGGATATTATGAGGGATTGAGGTTCCAGGACAGTATGATGATGACATTGATGATGTAACTCTATAAGGCTATGTTTATACTTTGGTTGCCTCAACAATTGGCTTAAAATATACTAATTAATTATAGATAAACATATCATGTAGTTTTTCCTGGCCATAGATCCATTACCGTCAGTATTTGGTGATGGTCAAACAGGTTTATCCTGCGGGATGACCTAGAGCGCATATTGTTGAATATGCGAGGTTTCCCCTAGCCTAAAATAGGAGGGTTGAGTGCAACTGTGGTTGCAGACTCAGGATATATGGAGGATGGTGAACGGGACCATGGCTCAGGATATGTGATGGTGAGCATGATGTGTTCATGGCTCAGATGTATATATGTATATGGGTAGCTTGCGGAGCTGACCCAGAGGTTGAGGCCCTAAAAGCATAAATTGCGGTCCGGCTTGATGATTCATGTACTGACTATGAGAAGGTGAGGTCATGGAGTCTGGATCTCCTTAGACCTTGTATGGCAACGGATTGGGCTTCACAGCCAATGGTTGGATTTGAGCAAGAAAGGCTCACTTCCTCAGGGCATAATAAAATGTAATACAGCCGGATAGTATATGCTACACTGAATAAATACAAAACATTGTTTGAGGCCTTGTTTATAGATAATCCAGTTACCTACTTACAGTTGCTTATATGATCTTGATATCTTGTGATAAGTTCATGTAATTCTTATCTTGTCAATCATGTTCCATAAAGAAACACTTGGTTATATGCTCCCAGATATCTTGGTAAGCTGGATGGTACTAATAGCCTTTCTCAGTATGTTGCTCTTGTTATACACTTTATTAGTTATCTGTTGTTATCTGCTTAACCTTCTAAGGTTTTATAGTTTCAGCAGAGAGTTATGTTTCTCACTGGGACTGTGTGTCTCATCCCACTGGTTTACATGCACCCTTTTTAGGTGATCGCTCTAGCTGTGGTGGTGGTCGTGAGGTTGCGTCTGAGCAGCAAGTAGAGAAGTAGAAGGCAAGAGATGGACATGCTACTATTTTTGTGGGTTTGTAGTAGAGTCCTAGAGTCATCCCTGTACTCTCAGGTCCTCGGAGAGGTTTGATGATGTTTCACGATGCTTAGCGGTTTTAATTTTTGTATATCCTACTGTTGGTCGTATGCGGTCATTATGTATGTATAAATCAGGTTTTGAACTCTGGTGCTGACAGTACAGCTGGTTCCGAGAAGATGTGGACTTATAACATGGCTTGTGAATGATTATATAACATGTCTTTCTACATGATCTGGATGCAAAAGTTCTCTCATGTATACTTTCTGCAATCGGTTTTAATCAACCTGTGTTTTCGGTAATATATGGTTCCGCACATTGTCTGTGTGATGGTGGGGTGTCACAGCAACCATCCACTTAGGTCGCATCACCCTCAACTTCTCACTGTTCCTCATATCTTGAAGTCTAAGCTTACAACCTTCTTACTTGGGTCCTGCTCTATCTCTCTCTAGAGCTGACCCCACCCAGCAGTCTCACAACCAGCAGTTCTCTCTCGAAGAAGAATCACAAGCATACCCCCACGTGGGTGAAGCCTATTATGTTTGGTCAAGATCATCCATAGCCCTTTATGCTTATCTCATAAGCTATCCATCATACTTTCTTGGCCATGGTTTTAGCATATTATCAGCACTGCTGATGCACTCTGGGTGCATACTAGCCAAGCTCTTATAAGCCTATAGGGTTTATAGGTTCTTCTCTAACCTCATCATTGAAGGAGCTATCCTTTACTCTAGCATGCACGACCCTTTCTAGGGTTAGGTTGTCCAAGGTACTAGGTTATCCAACTTCTCATGGCTCATATGGCATCCAAAGGCATGTCCACACACCTGGTCTATCGTGACATCATGCCATCTCTTTCTCTAACCACCACTTAGGGTTAGGGTTAGCATCATCCTTAGAGGATGTGCTAGGTCTCTACTTATAATGGAGATCTCTACCTCCATGACCAACTCTCTCTACTCATCCTCATGACAAGAAGGTCTAGCCTTAGGTCTCTCCTGACGGCAATGACAACTCATGTCATACGACCTAAGCATGTATCTATTCTTTAGTTTATGCTTAACCTATTAAGCTTATGTCCATGACATCTTATTTACATGCTTCTCATTAATTTGGTAGAGGATTCCTTAAACCTTATCAACCTTACCCATACCTCAAGAGGGTGAGGAAAAGAGAGAAAACCCTAATCCTTAAGGTCCTTAACAACATTTGAGTTGATAAGGGATGAACAAGATGAGAGAGTCCTAAAGGTATCTTATTTCAAGTTTTATCCTAAGACATCGGCCAGGCAGTCACCCAATCCAGGAGTCATCATATTCTGACTAGCGGTGCGGAGGAAAATTTTTCCAGCCCCCAGACACGTTCCTTTTCTAAACACCTCAGTCTTTCAGAAAATCCTCTAATAACTCCCTCAGTTCTATGGAATTTGTAAAATTTAATAATTATTAATGATTAGATGAGGAACCTATGCTCTGATACCAATTGTAACGACCTCGTCTCTCGGTAACCCCCAATTAAGGGAGACCCGAAGGTCAGAGTCGTTATTCAATTAACATGATCAAAGGTTTGACAAATAATCAATAACAATTATGAAATTCTACTAACTAAACTGAACATTGGTATAAAATAAAACTTTGCATACCTTTTTAAAACTTTGGTAAACTACTCTATCCACAGACTGGATTCATTCTATCTAATCCTCCTTGCACTTTATTTCTTAATTCCACAATGTGTCACTTTACTGTTTGTTCTTTCAATTTTTGTACCTAAAATGCCGAAAAACAAAACGTCGGTCAGCATATAGGAATATGTTGGTATGTGGGAACAACCAAAATTTCACAAATATGGCTAATAATTTAATTATCACAATCAGGGTAATTGACAAACCAATTTACATTTTCAATGTGTCATTCTTCTCACATTCTCTTGATCAATTTTCATGTATTGCTTGTTTATATTCGAGTTACCCATAAATAGTTAGGATTTATGCAAAATAATCTCACCTTGGCCAATAACCGAGCACAACATGTCCTTTTCAAACCTTTTTCTTCTTGCAATTCCTCTTTTTTTTTGGCTCGCGGATCTTACTTCTGGATCCACCTACCCGACACCCAGATCCGCTCCCTTCCCCTCTTCTCCTTCATGCGAACTTCCGCCTACAGGTGCTTCGCCTGTCGCTACCGCCTGGTGGCTCTCTACGAGCACAACTCGCCCAAGACGTCTGCCCAGATTCGCATGCCGTCCGCCATCCTTGAACTTCTGATGGCGTCTACTAGCAGTGACGAGAAGGAACTAGACTACTGAGCCATGCTCTCAGCAGGGTCGTGTCCCCTGTTCCTCCATAGGAACAGAGCACTCAAACTGCAAGGGATCTCTGTGCCCGAGATAGCTCACAAGAGCAAGTTATAAAACTTGCCTCTAAGGAAAATATAAAATCCCAAATAGAAGAAAACTGGTAAAGGTAGGGTAGAAAATCCAAGCATAAGCTCTGAACTCATCCATCTAACACATTTCTCCATCAAAGAAGCAAACCCTAAACATAAGGAGAAAGAAAGGTAGGATTGTAGAGATTTAGAGAAAATTCTACCATGTAACAACAAATTTCTGACATGGAGGATGGTCTAAGGAAGGAGAAGAGTAAGAAAAATGGAGAAGGCAGGAAGAAAACAACTTGCCTTGGTCAAAATCCCTAGAAGGGTAGGGCTACATGGAGCTCTAGGAGATCTTCTTCTCCAAAAAGAGGTTGTCTTCTTCCTTAGAGCACTTGGTTACATAGAAAAATAGAGTGGAGTCGTTGCTCTAGGTTAGAGGAAAGATAAAGTAAGCAAAGTTTCATACTTGGTCTAGGAAGAGGTAAATATAGCCCATGGATAAGGATGGAAGAAAGCATGAGGTGTACAAGTAGCTTCTCCATGTGTCCATGGCCTTAAACTATTAAGGATATACAAGAAACCACACAAGAAGCTGACCCACTATACATGGAGACCTGCTTAGCCCTTATTTCTTCATTTTGAAAACAAAGCAAATAAACCATTTTCTTGAGAGCTCCTAAAGGTAGCTCATCCATAAAGAGGTAAACCCTAAAATACCCTTGAGGAAAACACCTCCAAACCAAGGTTCAGATAGGCACCGCATGGCTCAAAAATCTCAAGAATGATAACATAACATATAAGGAACATAATGCATGTGTAAAATTGCAAGAAAAACCTCCAAATTTGGTAAATTGTAGAAAAGTCCAAAATGTACATAAAAATGCATAATTTGCACAAACATTGTTCAAATTGGACCAAACTTGAAACTTAAGCTTGTCTTATGATTCCAAATCATATTAGAAGGTTATATTATAGTTCCAAGAATTCAATTATGGTAACCAAGCATGTTCAACCATTTAAGAAAGGATAGGGGTCTCACAACCATAAACCCCTAATAGGGCTTTCTCTCTGAAATCCAAGGTAAACAAAGATGGATACTTATCATGCACCTCATACGCAATATTCCACATGGTAACTTTCATCTCATGATTATATCGCATTATTCTCATAGGAATTGTTGTACCACCTGTATAGGTTTGGTAGTACCTTTCAACTTTGGGACTCTACTATTGTCCTAAACTATTCTATCTGTTTTATCCCACATCACTCAGAGGACATACTCACTAGCTCTTACAAACATAGAGCATCATGTATATCTTATCATATGTAACTTTATAAGGTTTCATCTCTATGCTCCTTTGATGGATGTTGTAATTAACAACTCAATAAACCACGTTGGCATCCCCTAATTTTCAAGAACTATGAGGAATATGTTTTTAGAGGATTCTCCAATCATCTCAATGGTGGACTGACCATCTATTTGGTTGAAGAATCA
Source organism: Alisma plantago-aquatica (assembly GCA_963693085.1). Lineage (NCBI taxonomy): Eukaryota > Viridiplantae > Streptophyta > Magnoliopsida > Alismatales > Alismataceae > Alisma > Alisma plantago-aquatica. The sequence continues at coordinate 795,873,186 of OY856412.1, forward strand.
TACACTTGTCTATAACTATAAGCAAATATAACTTCCCGATTGACATTGTTAGGGATAGAGAAATGACATTTTCTTTATCTTATCAGGATTCACATAACATACTTAATATAGGTATCATAACTCCAAGAGGATACTTTACTCAACCCCCAACTCATTCTTGCTAGAATTGTCACACATAAGTACATTTACTTCAACATTCTTAAGGTTTAGCAAAGATGTTGACCATGTTACTGACCATCTTTGAAATACCTTAAGATGTCATCATACAACGCTTGCTACAACTTGTAAGACATGACCTGAATACTCCATTCCTCCTATTCATAAATGATATTAGTACATTGGTTAATCTAAAGGACATAACCCTAAACTCACCATGGTCGTGTAACTTATGTCATCCATTCTAACTCTTATGTCTAAATGATATTTTATCTTTAAGAAACACGATAGCACATGTCTAGTAATCAACAAACCATCTATCCTTGATAGTGGTCTTGCTCAACTATCATTGAACAATACACAACATTATAGAATCACTTTTATTTTTCCTTCCAAACAACATTTAGAGGGTCATCATCAACTCTCTCTCTCTCTAACTGAGAGGAACACTTGGAATGTTCATTTAATAAACATCTCCAACCTTCACATACTTCCCATACTATTGATACATCTTGGATATAAGGGTTCATTACCTTGGTATCCACCTCATGTTCTATATGGAACTCACATCCTTATCTCATCCAATTTTACCAACATGAAGAAGGGTCTGTATCTACAAGAATAATCAAAGATGGAACCAAAAATCCCACATGAGAAAACCCAAAATCTCTACATATCTTATGTAAGTGGCTTCAAAACATGTATTACGTATGCATTAATATATAGGAAACCATATCACCATATATAAAACAAGGTATATGGATGTATAAACAAGATCTCACCATATCCACAGCTATATCATAGATGTGTTCAGCCATTGATAGCTAAGCAACTCCAAAATATCTTGTATAAATATCTTGTTTTCGTATGATTGACCTGCATTAATACCTATGCATTAATATGTACGTATGCAAAACTTGTATTATGTATGCATTAATACGTATGCTAAACTTGTATAAATAGATTGTTATTGTATGATTTACCTACAACATCTTCCAGAATAGTAACAATTATAGGGCAATTTATATCATGTTCGCCGATCCATACTGCCACACCCCTACAATTAGGACCTATCGAGGCGTGTAGGTCCCTTGGAAGCCAACTTGGTAGTCGAGGAGGTGGAGGCTGAGATGTAGCGGGTCTCATCTTTTTGACATGTATATATAATTTTAGATCAATTGACTCATATATACACACTAACAAATTAAAGTAATGGAAATTTATCATATATTATCAGTATAGAGGACATACGCTTCGGGCCACAGTATCACTCCACCTACTGCCTCACCAAGTGTTTCAGCATCTAGGTTCTAGGTGTGCATGAGGCAGTGCAAGAACCGTCCAGTCGGGGAATACATGTATCGGGATCGCACGTACCACACCATCTGGTACTGGATACCCATGAAACATGCACCCTTTAAGGGGTGGGTAAGATGACGCCTCTGCAACGATATATTCTTGACTTTTTAGTTGACATGGCTTCAACCCCTACAAATTTACATAAAGAATGTTATATGCATATATACACAAACATATCATATTGAAAACACTAGCTATTATGTCATAAATATACTTACAGAGGACGCACTAGGTGGTGGGTCTACAGGATTACTCCCAACTACTTCTACAGTAGGAGAAGAGCGGCCCGCCACAGGTACTGTCTGAGTGGCAGGCTGAGACGCTTGCCACTTTGCCATTTCTTCTTGGATTCTCTTTTCAATTAATGAATCTACCTATACGTGGATAAAAGAAACGCTAGCTTCTGATTATTGAATTCCCTTTTGCAATAACATTCTAAAATAAGAATATGTTACCTCAGCTTGTGAAAGTCCCACTTTTGGGACAGGTTTGCACTGGGATGGCCCAAAGAACGCTTTAATGACCACACCAGTGCCTGCACCCCGAACACGTCCAAGATGCTCTAGGTTACCCAGAGCAACTGTTAGTTCATCCCTTGTACCCTCAGGGATGAACTTGCCTTCCTTCCTCTACTCATGCAGCTCCCGCTAATCACCATCAACAAAAATTAGTAAGTAAACATAACAATAATCAATATCAATCATTTGCTCTAAGAGTTGATTTTTACCATTTTTGCAGCCGCCTCAGCAGTTGCGGGCTTCGGTATGTGTCCCTTCTTGTTTTGCCTCACAGCTATCCACATAGCATGGTGAGGCAGATGTGCGGGAGCAGTAGTAGATGACACTACAGTCTCCTGAGTAGCAGTAGGCTGAGCAGACTTAGTCTATAGTCTTTAGTGAACGCCTGCATATCCTCTTGGACCCATTGTGTGGTCGTGCACATTCAGTGCATACCTTGCTCTTTGCGCCTCATTGAGGGCCTAGTTAGTTAGCACATTGATTTGGTTAGTAACACTAAAGGTTAATTTTGAATAGGTGAATACATAAAAACGTATATTAATTAAATTGGGAGTGGCACTTAATACCTTGAATTCATCTGTTTTTCTTTGGGTAAAAAATGCCTCCCAGTCTTTGGGGTCCAGGTAGTTCCATTGCTTTTTGGCTTCCTTCTGCCTAAATTTATTGTTTAAAGTGAATACAAACAAAAATTATTAGTGTAGAGTTAGTGAAATAGTGATCAATGTCTAGAATTGGAAATCAATCAAGAACCTCTTATCAGCATCGTGTATGTAATCTCGGGTGAGATTGGTCCTATAGTTCCTTAGGACCCTCCCACAGCGTTGCATCACACATTTATGATGCAGCTTTTCATTCAGATCAAATATTCTCTGCAAATTAAACAGAATTTCTATTAACTAGTATCCTAAAAATTAGTGATCTACACAAATAGAATTACAAATAATAATAACTCACGCATAGTTCCTTCCATATGTGGTCTTTCTTCCCCTTAGGAACTTTATGCCAGGATTCTAGGATAGGACTGCAATGACTGCGAGTAAGAACCCCAAGATATGAAACAAATGAGTTGTGGTTCACTCCATATGGACCCAAATTGGTTGTGGTTTTCGATCATGCAGGGTCTCGTCTTTTTGACACGTATATATAATTTTAGATCAATTGACTCATATATACACACTAACAAATTAAAGTAATGGAAATTTATCATATATTATCAGTATAGAGGACATCCGCTTCGGGCCACAGTATCACTCCACCTACTTCCTCACCAAGTGTTTCAGCATCTAGGTTCTAGGTGTGCATGAGGCAGTGCAAGAACCGTCCAGTCGGGGAATACATGTATCGAGATCGCACGTACCACACCATCTGGTACTGGATACCCATGAAACATGCACCCTTTAAGGGGTGGGTAAGATGACGCCTCTGCAACGATATATTCTTGACTTTTTAGTTGACATGGCTTCAACCCCTACAAATTTACATAAAGAATGTTATATGCATATATACACAAACATATCATATTGAACACACTAGCTATTATGTCATAAATATACTTACAGAGGACGTACTAGGTGGTGGGTCTACAGGATTACTCCCAACTACTTCTACAGTAGGAGAAGAGCGGCCCGCCACAGGTACTGTCTGAGTGGCAGGCTGAGACGCTTGCCACTTTGCCATTTCTTCTTGGATTCTCTTCTCAATTAGCGAATCTACCTATACGTGGATAAAAGAAACGCTAGCTTCTGATTATTGAATTCCCTTTTGCAATAACATTCTAAAATAAGAATATGTTACCTCAGCTTGTGAAAGTCCTGCTTTTGGGACACGTTTGCACTGGGATGGCCCAAAGAACGCTTTAATGACCACACCAGCGCCTGCACCCCGAACACGTCCAAGATGCTCTAGGTTACCCAGAGAAACTGTTAGTTCATCCCTTGTACCCTCAGGGATGAACTTGCCTTCCTTCCTCTACTCATGCATCTCCCGCTAATCACCATCAACAAAAATTAGTAAGTAAACATAACAATAATCAATATCAATCATTTGCTCTAAGAGTTGATTTTTACCATTTTTGCAGCCGCCTCAGCAGTTGCGAGCTTCGGTATGTCTCCCTTCTTGTTTTGCCTCCCAGCTATCCACATAGCATGGTGAGGCAGATGTGCGGGAGCAGTAGTAGAGGACTCTACAGTCTCCTGAGTAGCAGTAGGCTGAGCAGACTTAGTCTGTAGTCTTTAGTGAACGCCTGCATATCCTCTTGGACCCATTGTGTGGTCGTGCACATTCAGTGCATACCTTGCTCTTTGCGCCTCATTGAGGGCCTAGTTAGTTAGCACATTGATTTGGTTAGTAACATTAAAGGTTAATTTTGAATAGGTGAATACATAAAAACGTATATTAATTAAATTGGGAGTGGCACTTAATACCTTGAATTCATCTATTTTTCTTTGGGTAAAAAATGCCTCCCAGTCTTTGGGGTCCAGGTAGTTCCATTGCTTTTTGGCTTCCTTCTGCCTAAATTTATTGTTTAAAGTGAATACAAACAAAAATTATTAGTGTAGAGTTAGTGAAATAGTGATCAATGTCTAGAATTGGAAATCAATCAAGAACCTCTTATCAGCATCGTGTATGTAATCTCGGGTGAGATTGGTCCTATAGTTCCTTAGGAACCTCCCACAACATTGCATCACACATTTATGATGCAGCTTTTCATTCAGATCAAATATTCTCTGCAAATTAAACAGAATTGCTATTAACTAGTATCCTAAAAATTAGTGATCTACACAAATAGAATTACAAATAATAATAACTCACGCATAGTTCCTTCCATATGTGGTCTTTCTTCCCCTTAGGAACTTTATGCCAGGATTCTAGGATAGGACTGCAATGACTGCGAGTAAGAACCCCAAGATATGAAACAAATGAGTTGTGGTTCACTCCATATGGATTCCCTGCATGATCGAAAACCACAGCCAATTTGGGTCCATTGCCCCTTTGCTGTATTAACTTGTTCATCATTGTGATGCCCCTCACTTTCTCAATTTTCTTTTGCTGCTCATCAAGTGCTGTAATTTCTTCAGGGGGTACATCAGCAACCTAAAATTTGATAAAAACACACACATACATGATATAATTATAAATGAACATATAGATAGAAACCTCAGGGATATATTCTTAAAACATACATTTTCAGGCAGCGCAAGCACGTCCTCACCCTCACGGTGATCATCAGCACGGTCATCATGGGAATGCTCATCCATCTGAAAGTTCACATTAAAATTATAAATTTCACATTGTAAAGTAACACTAATTGTAAAGTTCACATTTTAAAGTACACATTCACATTGTAAAGTAATTCACATTGTAAAATTCACATTCACATTGTAAAGGTCACATTCGCATTGTAAAGTAATTCACATTGTAAAGTTCACATTCATAAAAATAAAACATATAAAAAATATAAACATTCATGCATCTAATATTTTGATTTTTTATCAATTAACAATCCTTCATTGTGATCCCCGCGAACATACAAGTCATTGTAATCCCCAACTTCAATGTTTGGTGGTGTTGGCAACCCAACTGAGAATGGACTGGAGTCATCATACTTATCATAATACTCTTCTTCATCTATAGGATCTTCAATGAATTGTCTTTTACCATGAAGAACAACTGACCATTTATCATTTGCAGGATCATCGATATAAAATACTTGTTTCGCCTGTGATGCCAATATGAATGGTTCACCCTTCTCGCCAATCTTTTCAAAGTTCACTAACGTGAAACCTAATTTAGCCACTATAACTCTTTTTTCGTTGTGAACCCAATTACATTTAAAGAGTGGAATTATGAAATCTACATAGTCAAACTCCCATATGTCTTCAATGACACCGTAATATGACATTTTAGCTTCACGTGGACTCTTATGCTTTGCACTTGCAAAAAACAATGAAGACGCTTGAAGGGTGACCCCACTGTTTTGGATGACACTCTTATCATCTTGACGTTTTATGTAATACGAGAATCCATTTATGTCAAACCCTTCATAAGACATAACATTCAATTTTGGTTTAAAGGTGAGGCATTTGATGGTTTCAGTAAGATTATCTGGTGTTTGAGATAGTTGATGTAAGACTTTATCTTCAAACCACTTAATAAATGTATTGTTATGCTCTCTAGCAAGCCACATTGAATTCGATCGAGGATATTGTCTCTTGATGAAATTGGTATGTTCCTCAATATAAACACTCAATTTGTCGATGTTGTGTAAAATATACAAGTGACCTTGCTCCAACTGCTCATGGATGATTACTTTCACCCGTGATCCCAAAATTCCTTTGTCAAAATGCTCCTCAATATTCTTGTCATTCACAGGAGTGTCATTAGCACTCAGAAAGTCATTGCAAAAATCCATAACCTCTCTCGCCACATAACCCTCAATAATACTCCCTTCAAGCCGATAACGGTTTCGAACATCACCTTTAAAAATGCTCATGTATCGTTCAAAGGGATACATCCAATGCAAGAAAATTGGTCCTAACATTTTCACTTCCCTAGTCAAGTGCACAACAATATGTACCATGATATCAAAGAACGAAGGAGGAAAATACATTTCAAGCTGACATAGGGTAACAACCACTTCTCTTTGCAATTTATCGAGAGTACCAGGGTCAATAACTTTGCTGCACATACTGTTGAAAAAGAAACAAAGTCTGGTGATTGCAAACCGTACATGCTTCAGCAATATAGATTGAATTTCCATGGGAAATATTTGTTGTATTAGAGTGTGACAATCATGAGATTTAAGACCTATCAACTTCAGATCTTTCATTGATACCAATGTACGTATGTTGGATGAGTAACCCTGTGGCACCTTAACATTTACCAAGCATTCACAAAAAGCTTTCTTCTCCTTTCTAGACAACGTGTAACAAGCGGGAGGTAAGTATGTTCTCCGATCGCTACTAACTACTTCTGTTAATTCTGTCCTTATTCCCATTTCACGTAGGTCCATTCTGGATTTTATCCCATCTTTAGTCTTACCTGGTATACTGAACAGAGTACTGATGACGCTATCACATACATTTTTCTCAACGTGCATGACATCGATACAATGCTTGACTGTCAAAGAACTCCAATAAGGAAGATCCCAAAATATTGACTTCTTCTTGAATAAAGACTTGTTAGTCTGTGTGGCCATCGTACATTGTGATCTCTTACCAAATTCATTGGCGATGTCCTTTACTCTTTCATAAACATCCTCCCCTGATATAGGTTTAGGTGCACTCTGTTCCTCATTCCGTCCATTGAATGCTTCGCGCAACCTACGATACAGATAAAATTTTGGAATAAACCTTCGATGAACAAGATATACAGTCTTGCCGCCAAGTTTTAGTCATATTGAATCAGTGTTCTCTTCACATATAGGACACACTTTAGATCCTTTGACACTATATCCAGACAAATTCCCATACGTTGGAAAGTCATTCACAGTGCAAAACAACATAGCGTGCAAACGAAATGTCTCTCTTCATGAAGCATCATAGATCATCACACCTTCACTCCAGAGCTTCTTCAAGTCATCAATCATAGGTTCAAGATAAATGTCGATATCATTTCCAGGTTGTTTAGGGCCCGATATCAAAGACGACATCAAAATCTACTTAATTTTCATACACAACCAGGGAAGAAGATTGTATATAACAAGCATAACTGGCCAAGTGCTATGTTGGCTGCTCAATGTCCCGTACAGATTCATCCCATTTGTACAAAGCCCAAGTCTTATATTCCTATCTTCTTCACCAAATTCAGGGTACAATAAATCAATCTTCTTCCACTGTGGGAAAGCAGATGCATGTCGTAGGATCCCATCATTATTTTTCTTAACATCTGCATGCCACCTCAAATTATTCACATCTATAGGATTGGAAAACAAGCATTGAAACCATGGTATTATAGGTAGATACCAGATCACCTTGGCAGGAGAACCAATTTTGAACTCCCCCGAATTTGTCAATTTATACCTTGACGCACCACATTTCGGACAATATTTCAAATCCACATAGTCCTTTTGAAATAATACACAATCATTTGAGCATGTGTGTATCTTCTTGGCCTCCATTTCCATTGGGCACAATAATTTCTTTAACCGGTATGTTGAGATTGGCAGCTCGTTTCCTTTAGGAAGAATTTCTTTCAACAAATACAATAATGACATGAAGCTTTTGTCGCTCCATCGATTGTTAGCTTTCAGTTTATACAATCTCAACACAGCGCTAAGCTCCATAAACTTACAACCTGTGTATAATGGTATATCAGCATCATGCACAATGTTTCTAAACATGGGAGGTCGATCGATGTGCTCTACCCCACAACTATCCAGCATTGCATCAACGTTGTCTACTGGAACTGGTTTGTTCACATCTACATCATCAAAGGAAATTTCTTCTTCCACACAAGCATTGCTATTGACATCCACTGATTTCAGGTTTCAAATCTTTCCATGCCAGTGCCATTCTGTATAGCCTTGTACAATCCCGTTGCACATGACATGACTTTTGATTTCGTCACCAGTGCTGACTTTCAAGTTGTTACTACAATGCCTACATGGATAGTAGAACCTATCTCCAGATTGTTTCCTATCTTCCTCAGCAAATCTAATAAACTGGTCAAGACCAGAAATAAACTTGGGGGTGCAGCGATTTGGAATGGACATCCATGATCTATCTATTCTATAATCAAAGAGAAAACAAGTATATATTAGAACAAGATTAGGTTCTAGGGTTAAAAGATTAGGGTTTATGGTTAAAACTTTAGGGTAAGGTCTTATATATAATTAATGGTTAAAACATCCTAAGTGAGATTAGGTGTTCAAGAACAGTCCTAAACCGGGGACTATCCAAGATTTACTCCTAATGAGTAAATCTTAGACGGGGTTCTAGGCCAACAAATACATGTGATGTCATTCTTATATATAATAAATGTGTACCACCTATCCCATTCTTGAACACCTAATCTCACTAGTAAGTGTATAATGCGTATTGGGTTTTCAAGAAAATTTCGGCAACATTTTCTCACTGTTCTTTAAGTACATATGTACTTAGAGAACAAACGGGGAAATGCTACCAAAATTTTCTTGAAAACCCAATACACATTATATACTTACATCCTAAGTGAGATTAGGTGTTCAAGAACAATCCCAAATTAGGGACTATCCAATATTTACTCCTAATGAGTAAATCTTGGATGGGTTTCTAGGCCAACAAATACATGTGTTGTCATTCTATAACACTGATTTCAACATTTTGAGTATCCATGCATGTTCATCATCAAGATAAAGATTACACATAAATTAGTATGACCTAGGGATGGAGAGATAATTCATAATTGATTTCAAAATTTCAAACTAGCCCATGCATTATTATCAATCTACATCATACAATAGGGATTCATGTAGATGTTAGGGTGACACATCACTACAAAATCATAGATTTAACATTAGGGTTTTAATATCTTACATAGATTGATCACAAGATTTCAGTAATATAGTTAATTCAAAATTATATATGGTGAAATGTGCATTAGGGTTTTAATATCTTAATTCAACATGCATCAAAATTTACAGAATTAGGTCAAGCATTAGTATTCAATTGCAAATGTATCTTCTTCTTCCTGCTCCATTCTTACCAAATGGATAAAAGCAAGGAACGATATGCATGTGGGATGGACACGGTGGCCGTGGCTGTGTTGGCCGACCACATACATGCTGGCCAGCATGGCCGTGGTCAGCCAACAAAGCCATGGCCGCCGTGTCCAACCCACATGTAGTTCATGCCTTGCTTTATACATTTGGTATAAGGAGGGAGTAGGAAGAAGAAGAGGTGGAGGAAGAAGAAGAGGTAGAGGAAGAAGAAGGGAAGCAAATTACCTATCAACAGTGTGGAGGAAAGAGAGAAGGGTAGCAAGAGAGTGGCCGACCGGAGCAGCGATCGAGCTGGAGCTAGAGCAGCGGTCAGAGCTAGCAACGAGCGGCGGCGACGAGCAGCGGACCAGCAAGCGGTGGTGGAGGCGGGGGTAGAGGAGTAGTGAGTGGCGGTGAGCAGATCGCTGGAACCTAAAACCCTGATGAATCGTAGAATGAATGAAACAGAAGGGGAAGAGTCTGGCTCATGCGGGTGCTGTTAAGTTAATAATAGGCGTCAATTATTAAAAACAACTGACCCTAAAAACTATAGGCGTCGGTTACCAGAAAAAACTGACATCCATTGGACAATCTTAACCCTAAAAATTTTTGCGGGGACGGCGCACGAAACCTTATCAGCGTCAGTTTTTCCAAAAAAACCGACGACCTTTGGAGGTAATTTTTTTTGTCATTAGGCGTCGGTTATTCAGTCAAAAAACCTACGCCATATGTGAAACTTTGGGGGTAATTTTTTTCGCTCGAAAAATTGGATTTGGTGGGCTATTTTAGGTGTTAGTTCATTATAGGGAACCAACGCTAAATAAAAAGCGATACCCGTGCCTGGCCAGTATTCAAATATAGATGTCAGTCTCTGTAATTAGCCGACGTTGTAGGTTTTAGGCATCGATTTTTGTTAATAACCGATGCCTCTAAATGTGACATTATAAGCTATTTCTGTAGTAGTGGAGGGCTCGTTCTCTCTATCTACTTCACCAAAATCTGTGCTATCAAGGCCAAGATGGAAGTACTCGCTTAGACGAGGCCAACCACCTAGTTTCCCGCTCCAATCACCCCACTATTAGAGATCGTGACCATGTGGATGATTGCTCGTCTCACCTTTCCATGACCCCTCCAAAGCCGGAGCTTGGAGATGAGCTCAGTGTCGTCCAATCTACATCCAATAGCTATGAAAGGCCCATAAAAGGACCAGATTCATGGCTCACTTAAGCACTGGGAATGTAGCCACTGGATCTGGGATACACGGCCAGAGATAGGCCACATGAATCACATAGAAGCCAAGGGTGTGTGGCACCTATTTAATCAACAACTTAGACTAATCAAACACCAATAATGGATATTATTTCCCAATTTTCCAACCTTCATAACGTCCTCTAGGAACATCCAAATGCCACCAAATTTTAACCGTAGCTCCCTCACTACTCAAGGTACCCTGTACACGAATTTGGTGCCAAAACTCAATTGTTAGACCAATCAATTAAATTCCTCAAAGAGGCATAACTTATGGATCCAAATCATTATACAAACATCAATCAACACTCCAACCCACTAAAACACTTGGGATTCTCAAATAAACTCAACATGCATGACTTCACTTGTGCCATTGGACATTTTAGGATTCCAAACGTCCACTCCATCACATACAAACAACATGAAAATTTGTAGGAAAATCTTAAGCATACATGACTATTCTTTCTTTACTCCTAATTCTTTCATTTTGTGTATTTTTTCTAGATACTTGTACTCAATACTAGGGCCTCTGACCTACACTGCACATCGAGCCTAAGTTATGTCTCTGAATCAACCTTCACTAAGGGCCTCGACCTCATGGACTACACTAAGTACCTAGGTCATGTCTCTTGAGTTGACCTACAGTAGGGCCTGGGCCTAACTCCATAATCTCATATCGTCTAATTTAATCTAATCTATATGAATCTTAATGCATTTTGACCTAATGGTCTTACCATGATCTTAAATATCCATACATGGATCTTATCTTGGAAACATAACCATGACTTAATGGATTCAATCGTTATAATCTTATGCTCCATTTGGTTAAGCGATGTGGTTTCCCAGGCAGCGATGGGGTAAGGCCGGGCAGGATGCAATCGCTTGTAACGGCTGTTACCAAACGCAAAATCACTCACCGCTTTGGATTTGTATTGTTTTAGTATTGAGTAGCGTTCAATGGTAGCTTTTTCTCATCGGACAAAAATATTACGGTGATCCATCTCGCCACACCAGAGTGTTGGCTCACCAATCACTTTGCAGACGATGCATTACTCTGTATTTAGTTCTTAGGTCTTACAAATTCTAAGAACTATTGTTATCATGTCTATACTTGAGATCTTAGGAAAATTAAGGTTACAACCATGAAAGTATGAAATTCTCACTTTAATGTATTACCTTGATATTATTCTAAATGACATTGTTCATCTTATTAATTCTCTAGGATGAGTGAGCCCAAGGTTCTTGAGACACATCAATCACACCAAGTGAGAAAACTCAAAACAAAATGTGGAATTAACACTAAACATCTAGAATACCAAAGAGCACAGTAAATCAAAACCGACCACTTATATGTATCTCAAGCTGAAACATATTATAGGGAAGTCCACAAACTATGCCACTTGTATCACACATCATACCATAATGGTATTACATTGTTGTACAATGGCCATCTTTCCACAACCTATTACAAATGATAACATGTTCATATTCACAAGCCATACATGTACAACCATGGCATACTGCCAAAAATCTCATATAAATGTACAACATCTACAAAACACCCCGTGGACCTGATAGTACAAAGACGACACATAGGACTCTACTATAAAACACTAGCAGCATATCCATCCTTCAATTTCTATAGATCTTCTTACTACTCTTGCTCAACCACATGATCTCTACCGCATAATGCATGAACACCTAAAATATGTGGAAACCCATGGGGTGAGACTAACGTCCCAGCAAAAGATATAACTCTACACCAACAACTATTTTAAACGTAGATAGATATATAGCAGGAAAGTAATATTATTAATAGAATGAGAAAAATCATCAAAAAGAATAATTAAAAACTGATAACAGGGCTTAGGTAGATTAAGCAACTACAACTGATCAGTAGAACATCATATACTTTAAGAAGGAAAATTAAGAACATGTATAACCGTTATCAACTAGAAAATATAAGAAACAAGGAAAAGGGTCATCTAATGTGAGTCATGTTTAACCCTAAGCAAATATACTACACAGTTGTATTATGTCTTTTTATTATGCCCTGAGGATTTAAGTCATACCACCCAAATCCAGCTGACCACTACTAAGCCAAAATTAGTGCCATACTATATGTATGGAAGAGTCAAACTCCATGATCTCACCCACAACTCTCGATCAGTGTGAGGGACAATGCATAGATATAACAATCGACTACCAAAAAGACATATTGTCAAGCTGAAAACAACTTGCCCGCCTTGGTATAGGTCACGGCACTAGAGAACATGTCACACATGGCATTCTATCTGAGGCACCCTATAGTTGTTCACACTACTATCTTTCACATATCACAACATCTGAGGAATGACCCCAAGCATCCTCCACAACATGTAATTGTGGACACAAAGATATATCCTCAACTTATACCCCTGCATATTAAAAAATATGTGCTCCGAGTTTCCCTTAGAAATTACTCATTTCACCATCCAACAAGTTCTAACACTAGAATGGATCTATGGAATAGGGCAACTATATGATTAGGGTCTACTTGATTAATTATTGCCAGTTGGGTATCTTTTACTGAATCAATCAAGTTACAACATACAAGCCATAGACAAATTCTACAAAGATAGGGGTAGATTACAACATCAGAAGATATAAAATGTATTAAGCATAAAGTTGATCACATCATCATACGATACTATCCTAGTGCCTTATACCAGGCCATCATGATTATCATATCATCTGGGATAACCATACCTCATCACATAACTAGAGGATATCACCTCACATTAGGTATAAATCCGCTTCCAGGACATAAGACCAATCACATAGTTCATGGATAAGACTTCATATCAACATGCCTCATAAAGTCTCATAAACATCACCATGTGTTATATAAGAGATACCATAACAATCACAAGTTGTGATGTGCATTCAACCTAGAGCATCAAGGTTACACAAGTATGAGAGAGAAAATGCTTTATTGCATGCAAATCATTCAAGCAAGATAAACAATTTCATCATATACCCAAATAATGATTAGGGTTTCCATAGATAGAAAATTAGGGTTTCCATCACAACACTCAATATCAAACCCTAGGCATATCACTTCCCACATCCTTGGAGTATGTAGATTATTCATCCCTGTTTTAGGTATGAATCTTGTGTCTTATTGCACTTCAAGCACATCTATACATGTTAGAATACATAATTCCCTCAATATGCATATTTGTATAAAATTCACTTATGGACATTATTTGCATGTTTTTCAAGTATTTGGACCACACTTGATGGAAGAGAGAAAAAATGAGTGATCCTAGAGTTTCTCTACCCTTGGAAAGGCCTAAATTGAAGTATGATGCTCTCTCAACCTACCCCTAGTGGCCAAAGATCCGTTGAAGTAAAGATGTCCTAGAAAATCTAAAGAAACAAGTTCAAGTGTTGATCTAGAGGCCAGCACGACCACAATACTATAGAACAGCCATGCTAGCACACTTGAAAATCAACAAAGCCATCTCCAAGAAAAGATAGAATCACCATGACCGTGCCAGAGAGAATGGTTGTGGTGAACTGACCTAGAACTATTGTGCCACCTTACACGGCCATGTGACAGCTAAGGTAGAATGGTCGTGGAGCCAAGAACAAGTGGTGCAATCTGAGCCACCACTTCCGTGCTACCCTAGCCCTACCACGGTCATGCCACCTCTAGTACAAAATCAAACAAGTCCTTGTAATTTTCCCCATTTCTCACCTCAGTCCTTACCACCCACCACAACTGTTCCCACTCCTCCCCACCATGGCTGTGCTACTCACAAAACTCACCACAGCCATGCTACTCACAAAAACCTAGCTATTTTTGCGCAACATTTCCCATACTAACCCTACTTGACCTAGTGCTTTCCCCACACCTATATATACCTAGGTGGTGGCTCTAGCATGAGGTTAGATACCTTTTACCACTTTCTTGATCTATCCATTTCACCCCTTACCCATTCCACTCCATTTCCACCTCCATTCCCCTCCATTTTCCATTTCCACCATCAAAACCCTCATTTCCAAGACTTCCATCCACTTCCCACCATAATTCCACACCATTTCCTCCAAGAAGAAGGAGGAGGTCGACCTTATTACATATGGAGAGGAGGATTCACTCATCTACACTGAGCTCCATGGCTAATTCTTCCTCTTTCTCTTCCTTTTTTGTATTTCCCATTTCCATGAGTAGCTAGGCCACTTGGGTGGTTTGTTTGGGGTCAAAAATTTCACTTTGATACCGTGTTGGGGGAAAATGATATGTAAACATTGTAATTTCATTTGCTAATGATTATGTTATATTTCTATTTCACTCTTCACAAATTGCTTCTTGGTTTGTTCTTGAAATCACCTAGGAATTTGAGGAAATTGCTTGTATGTGTGAATTTTGGGATTTTCTCCTAGTTCCAATTCTTCGATCCCTAGCTAGCTACCCATCCTCTTACATTCTAATCAATTCTCCTAACTCTAGTTGAGAGATCTTAGCAACTAGGTTAGATGAATTTGGTGTGGTTAGTGTGGATCTTTATCAAGGCTAGAATGTGAGTGATGGGAGGCCTAAAACCTCACTTCCACTCCTATTACTAGTCTCAACCTGTAATCATCCTAAAATCATCTAACCTAGAAACCTAGGCTTGTTTAGACTCCAATTGAATTGCACCTAGACGCTAACCCAATTGAGCCTCATAAGGGTAGTAGGAGGTGTTAGGGACTAGTTCCCCTATACACAACCTAGCATACCCATGGCTAGTTAGTAGTCCAGGGGAATTCATTAGACTCTAACTTGTGGTTTGGTTTGGTAATCTAAATGAAATCATTATGTTCACATGTCACCCCCAACCTAATTGATAAATGCATCCCCCATACAGCCCATGTTTCCCTTTATTGCTTTAAAACCCTAATCGCCTTCTTGATTAGATAGTGTTAGCTTCTTGGCTTGTTATTTCTTTGTTCTTGCTAGTTTATATCCTTAATTTCTCTTTTTCCCTATTTGCTAGTTTAGTGTAGTGTATACATTTCCTTGCCTGCCTTAGTGTAGATTGTTCTTTTTTTGCCTTGCCCTGTCTTTTCTTTCTCATTAGAATTAACTGTCTAGGGTTAACTTAGGTTTGTTCTTTCTTACTTTCCTTTACTTGCTTTATTTCTCAACTTAGTGTAATCAATCAAAACATCACCTTTAAACCCTTCAACCCTGGACTCTGCAATAGGAGGAGGATTCATGGATGATATCACCAAGGAGAAGATCAAATTGAATAAAAAATTGCAAATTAGTAGAAAAGCTATAGAAAGGAGATCAGCACGGCTGTGCCACCTAGCACGGCCGTGGCGGAGGCAATATAAAATGGCCATGATGGTCACCACAGGTATGCTGGATATCCCCTGTTCATGAGACACCTTGAGGTCTCCCTCCCCCAGTTGATGTTTGTCTACCCCGACTCCATGTCCTCTACCCTATCATCCTAAACTTTTTTCATGTTGAGGATAACATGGTTTAAGTGTTTGGGGTGGTAGGGCGGTAAGCCTTTGCTTTACCCAACTTTCCTCTATGTTCCTTGTTCTAAATTTTTGCTCAAGATTAGCAAACAGTATGACCATCTCTCATACTTGTGTATCTATGCTTTGTGTGCTTGCTTTGCATACCTTCATGTCATGTAGTTTACTTTCTTGCTATTTTTGCATAATTTAAAAAAAAGCTATTTTTGTCATGCATTGCATATCATGTAGATTTTTGGTAATTTTTTCATGTTTTAGCTAGGATTTTCTTGCTTACTGCTTTTTGTTCAACAACTTAGATGTGATTGAAGGCAACTTGGCACCGTTTTGGCCAATTTTGCCCAAACTTGAGATTGCTTGCCTAAAAGTGTGTTTTGACCCAATATCTACTCTTTAAATTAAAAATGATGACCTTTAACAAAAGCAAGTGAATTATCATTGTCTATTGCTAATTGGTATCAATTCTTGACTTTTTACATGTGTGACACCTCTCTTGTGTTTGTGAAGTTTTTGGTTGAATTGTGACTTGAGCAAGCTATGAGCGCTTAGTGCCTATGAAATCACTTGATAAAAGTATAAATTTCATGTTGTTCATTCATGTGGTGTGAAATTGTTGGATGGGGTGTTGGATTAATTTTCATGCAGGAGACCTTATGTTGAGAATCATGCCAGTGACCCCTCTTTGACCTAACTTTTCATTCACCATCTTCTTACCCCTCCACCTTACGAAAGGATGCCAAAGTGCACATATCATCCATGGCCACCTCCAAATATTTTGGGTGGCTACATCTACATCTCCTCACTTAACTCCCATCAGAATATCACTATCTACACCAAGGGAAAAGAAAAAGAAAATAAAAGATTCTCCCCATTTAAGAGCATCTGAATTAAGAAAAGATGAGTGTTCTATGTAATAGCACTCCAAATCTTACCACAATCCTTTCTTCCATTTTCATACCTATTGATCTAGGAAACATCAAACCTAGCTCATTTTTTCCTTTCCACAGCCAAGTGGATCATTTGGTGTGATTTGAAGCATAAGAATGAATGCATGAAGGTGAAACAACACTCCTGGTCATCCTTGATTGATGCCATCATGAAACGGTATACCCGGAACTATATGAGAGAAATATGAATAGCTTGTGTGTTCTATGCACTATATTTGAAGTTCATATTCTTTGTGCTCTTTTCATGATTGTTTCATGAAAGAAGGAGATGAGAGAGGTGGAATGCATGCACTTAGTCATTATTGATCCCATTCAGTAATAATCATCTTTTTCATTGCATTTTTCATTTCTTGATTATGAAAAATTTGCAGAGAGATTGAGTTGGAGCATACTTGAGGACAAGTATGTTTTACGTTTGGGGTGGTGATTCAACCCTATTTTAGGGCTAAATATTGTGTATTATTGCACTTTAATCACATCCATACTTGTTAGATTTCATGTCATTCCCCTCAATATGCATATATGTGTAAAATGCACTTATGGACATTATTTGCATGTTTTTTAGGCATTTGGACCACGCTTGATGGAAGAGAGAGAGAAGGACTAATCCTAGGGTTCCTCTACCCTTATAGATCCATAAAGTGAAGTATGATGCTCCCCAACCTACCCCTAGTGGCTAAATATCCATTGAAGCAAAGATGTCCAAGAAAATCCAAAGAAATAAGTCCAAGTGATGATCCATAGGCCAACATGACCGTGGTATCACAGAACGGTCGTGCTAGCACACTTGCAAATCAACAAAGCCATCTCAAAGCAAAGCTAGAATCACCACAACCATGCCACATAGAATGGCCATGGTGAATTGACCTAGAACAATCGTGCCACCGTGCACAACTGTGTGACAGTTGTTGTGGAGCCAAGAACGGGTTGTGCAATCCAAGCCGACATGGTCATGGAGACCCCTACGACCATGCTACCCTAGCCCCACTACGGCTGTGGTGACCACCATGGTCGTGCCACCTCTAGTACAAAATCAACCAAGTCCTTGTGATTTTTCCCCATTTCTCACCTCATTTGTTTCCATCCACCGCAACCGTTCTCACCCCTCCCCACCACGACCGTGCTACTCAAAAAAACCTAGCTATTTTTGCAATGCATATCCCATACTAACCCTACTTGACCTAGTGCTTCCCCCACACCTATATATACCTAGGTGGTGGCTCTATAATAAGTTTAACTACCTTATACCACTTCCTTCAACTCTCCATTTTGCCCTTACCCATTCCACTCCATTTCCACCTCCATTCCACTCCATTTCTCCATTTCCACCACCAAAATCCTCATTTCCATGCCTTCCATACACTTCCCACCATCATTACACACCATTCCATCTAAGAATAAGGACGAGTTTGATCTTATAGTAGCTAAAGAGGAGGATTCTCTCATCTATACTGAGTTGTATGGGTACTTCTTCCTCTTTCTCTTCCTTTTTTGTATTTTCCATTTCCATGAGTAGCTAGGCCCCTTGGGTGGGTTGTTTGTGGTAAACAAATGTCACTTTGATACCATGTTGGGGGAAATTGATATGTAAACATTGTAATTTCATAAGCTAATGATTATATTCTAATTCTATTTCACTCATCATAAATTTCTTGTTGGTTTGTGCTTGAATCCACCTAGGAATATATGGGAAATTGCTTGTATGTGTGAATTTTGGGATTTCCTACTAGGTCCAATTAGTGGATCCCTAGCTAGCTACCCATCCTCCTACATCCTAATCAATTCTCTAAACCCTAGTTGAGAGATCTAAGTAGCTAGTTTAGATGAATTTGGTGTTGTTAGCATGGAGCTTTTTCAAGTCTAGAATGTTAGTGATTGGAGGCCTAAAATCTCACTTCCACTTCCACTACTAGTCTCAGCCCCTAATCATCCTAAAATCATCTAACCTAGAAACCTAGGCTCGGTTAGACTCCAATTGAATTGCACCTAGACCCTAACCCAATTGAGCCCCGTTAGGGTAGTAGGAGGTGTTAGGGACTAGTTCCCCTATACACGACCTAGCATACCCATGGCTAGTCAATAGTCTAGGGAAATTCATTAGACTCTAACTTCTTGTTTGGTTTGGTAATCTAAATGAAATCATTATGTTAACATGTCACCCCCAAACTAATTGATAAATGCATCCCCCAAACAACCCATGTTTCCCTTTATTTCTTTAAAACCCTAATTGCCTTCCTGCTAAGCTAGTGTTAGTTTAGTTAGCTCTTTACTTGCTTAGTTATCTTCATTGTGGAGGAGGTATAGCCACATGGTACCATCCTGGTGCGTGATGGAGAGACGAAATTTCTAGTCAACGGATAGAGGTTGAAGTTGTACTTTGGTGAGGATTACACAAGGAAAGTGCATGAGGTCAAACTCATAGCACTGAAGGATGCATGATAAGCTTGATTTTGTCTAGCCTAAGACGTTAAATAAGGGCGCTTGTTGGGAGGCAACCCAACCATTGGTAGTTTCGTCCATTTTCTTTCGCATTTACAAGTTCGTTTGGTTTAATTTTGTTTTTAGTGTACAAATGATACCTTGATCGTTTGTTCAGTGTGCAGGGCTGAGGCAGAGTCGATACCATCAACTACGATGTCGATGGTAGCGACATGGGTACAGGTAGGCGACTGTAGAAAATTTACTGAGTCGATACCATCGACGGCCTCATCGATGGTATCGACCTACCATCAGAGACGCCGAAGAAAAAGGCAGATCGGGGTCGATAGTATCGACTAGGATGTCGATACTCACGAGATCCCTAGATATTTACAGACGATTTTGTCTCAGTGAAGTCGATACCATCGATGGGCCTATTGATGGTATCGACCCAGCTACAGTCAGCAAGCGGCGGCCGGGCCTCGCGAGGGTGATTGATTCATGCAGAGTCGATACTATCGACTCATGTCGATGGTATCAACGCGACACGTCACCGATCCGCGAGAGGAAATCAACGGCGACCGCCAAATCACAGAAGTCAATCTGTGGGATGGGTCGATACCATCGACCCGCGTCGATGGTATCGACGAGTCACCGAGATGGGCCCCCACATCAAGCCATCGACAACTGTCGATACTAGAAAAGAAACAGATTGTGCTACAGGTGTCGATACCATCGACACCCCCATCAATGGTATCGACGGGTCCACAGCAGCAACAGACTCAGTTATAAAAGAAATGGTTGATTGTCAAATCTCTTCACACCTTCAGAGCTTCTTCCCTCTACGTGTGCATTGAGCATCGTTGTGCAACCGGAGGCCTTCATCGAGCGCCCAAGGATCAGGATATCTTCACCGAGCCCTGCACCGAGCGGAGATCATCTTCTGTGACCTTCAATGAGCTCTATCTCCTATTCCCTTTCTCTCTGAGATGATGGTGCGGACGGAAGGAGCGTCTTCTTCAAGGGCGGCCCCGATGGAGATCCTGACTTTTGTTCCTCCACCACCCAGATCTATTCCTCATCCGAGGATTGTTCATCCTTCCGTGGAAGTACGGAAGTATACGAGGAGTTACTGAAAAGGAAAATCGAGCCAACCCGCTACGTCGATCGGACCATGGTTCGTGACCTTGGGTTCAATGCCAATCTCGCCTACGTTCTGCAGAGGCAAGCAAAGCATACGGGCAGGAGGCCCGACGAGTTGGAGTTCCACACTGATGGCCAACCCTTTTTCGGTGAGTGGCCGACATACAAAGAGCTCGTGGCAGAGTTCATGGCGTCGTTGGACATATGCGTCATGCCCAACGACCTCATCACCACTGATCGGTAATGGATCTAGGGCCACATTTCTTTCCAACTCTACAACAACAATTACAATCTCACCCTCCAGCAATTCAATTCCATTTACAACTAGAATCATGGGAGAGATCAGCACCGGAGGCCGGACAACCGGACGGACTATGATGACATCTTCGCCCAACTGGTGACCGCGCCTCCAGGCAAGTCTGTCAGCTACCACAATACCGCCGTCACCGACTTTGAGCATCCGTTTGTGAGGATTCTGCACCGCATGTTGTGCACTACTCTTTTTGCTCAGGGTGATCTCTCACTTAGTAAATTTCAGGAGACAGACTTGTTCTTTTTGTATAAACTGCTGAAGTGAGAAGAGTGCAATTGGGGCACATTTTTCTGGACGCATGTGTTGGCAGTACGGAGGAGTACAAGGAAAGCCCCTATCCACTTTGGGGGGCTTATCACACCGCTTGCTATGTACCTTGGGTTAGATTTTTCCCAACTCACTCTGCTATCAAATAGGTACAAAGTCAATGTGCATCACCTGCACCGCTCCAATCTCCTTATGCTCTGTGATGGTGTGGCTTATGCATATTGCCATGTCAATCACGAATATCAAGAATGTGCACTTCCAGACCCCGTCTTCAACATCGAGGGAGTTCAACACTTCAGGTGGCCCATCATCACCATCGACGACTCCGATGAAGAGGAAGACGGGGACGACGACAACAATGATGATGGCGATGATCATGAAGAGGAAGAGGGGGATGTCACTCCTCTTCGGGCACGAGTGGCACCGCAGAAGCATCCTCGTTTCCACTTGGGTGCATCATCTTCTTCACAGCCTCCGCCACCTCAGCCCTCTCAACAAGGAGAGGATGTCTATTTGATGCAGGGGATGTACTCAATGCTGCAGGAGATTCAGCAGACCCAGCAGCAGCATACTACTTCTTTTTCCGGTATTTAGGATACCACGAACTGACTTTTCGTGAACCAGCAGGCCATCTATGATAACGAGTGCCTCCTCCTCGCCAACCAACAGAATATTCATGACAGGTTGCATAGGATGGAGATGCAGCAACAACCTTTGTACGACAACTATTGGAGCCAGAACTACTTTGGGGGATATCCTCAACCTCCGCCCATGCCCCCGTATGATCCGAATTTTTAGGGGTAGTATCCATCATGGGACCCCACCGCTCCGCAGTACCCGCCACCACCTGACCAATGATTGGTATCATTGTTCCACCTTTTAAAGTTGTTTTTTACTATGAGGCCATAGTCGAATTCAAGCTTATGGGGGGAGATGGAACAACTTCTATCTTTTTCTAGCTTTTAATTTTAGTTTTTAGCAATTATTTGCCTTTTCTATTGTTTTAGCAATTTTCTTAGTTTTTTAGGATCCACACTCTATCTAGTGTATCTGTGGATGTCTAATGTAATGTGTCATCTCTGTGTTTGTCACATGGGAATCAGGGGTAAATTTGAAAAAAAATAGTGATTTTGCAAGCTTGTTTTGTTCATCCTTCAGCACGTGACTTAAGAAAATAATTGGCTTTGTCAACTATAAAACAGAAAACCATAATTGTACATGCCTATGATTCACAAAAAGTGGACAGAATTGGTTGTTTGAGCCTAAACTGACCAAATGGTAATGATACCTTAATCTAAAATAAGAGAGAGAAACCTCTTAATTGTTACACAGGTCAGTAAGGAGGGACATATAATATTTTTTGATGGTTCAGGCAATTAATCTTGTGATATATCCACCCCATTGTTTTCACACTCCACCATAAGAATTGGAGGCACATTACAGTTTTCATCTTTTGATTGCATAGCATTTAGGTAGGATTGTATTTTAGTTCAATTTTGCATTAAAAAAATGGAAAATGAATTTTTTTTAGATGAATCATGCATGCACACATTCTTGAGTGCATCATAGTTGCATAACTGATCTCATGTAGTTGCATTTTAACATATTTTGAGCATATAGGAAAAATTGTGCTTTATTTCTTCTGAAAAAAAAAATAAGAAAAGCGGGTGACTCACTCTATACTCTCTGAAATTAAGTTGTAATGCTTCGAGAATAAAAGTTATGTGAAAATAAGCCTGAAATGAAAAAATTTCTGAAAAATATTATACATTTTGCATTAGCCAATTTGAGAGAAAGAAGGGCTTTGAAAAAAAAAGAATGCTGGTTTTAGAGGGAGAAAAGATCATGTATCACCCGTATAATAGGAAGAATAAGAACATTATGTAGCTTGTAGATATTCTATCTCGCATGAGATGGGATAGTAGGAGCATGCATCATTCCACCCAAATGTAGGCATTAGGGCATTTTCATTTGCATATGCATCATTTAGGTCATTATTGTTTTTATGCATGTTAAAACTGTATTGTTCTTCCATTTTTTCCACAGCCACCTATTCCATCCACCCGTTGCTCGAATTGGTAGGCCACCGTGATAACCTCCTCACTCATTAATATCAAGAGAGTTGCTTCCATTTAGATGGTAGGTAGGAAATGAGCAACATAGATAGAAGATCACAAAGATGCACCAAGCCTGAACCAGAGGATTTGATTATGTTAACTGCCTTATGTGATAGTGTTTATCAATTTTGAGGTAGATGTCTTTAATGGATGATCATTGTCGCCTTTAGGGTAATTATCATTTTGTGGTTAGTAAGGGCCGGAATGTGAATGTCTGGAGGGGATCATATGGAAAAGTTTGTTGTGATAATATGTTCTTTAGTTGAGCCTCGCAATTTTATTTTATAGTTTTACTACTCGAGGACGAGCAATGTTCAAGCTTAGGGGAGTTTGATGCGATGATTTTGAGTCGCTTTTATAGACTTGTTTTACATGTGTTTTATGTGTTTATTAGTCACTTTGGTGGTTAATATTGCATGATTCATTCACTTTAGTCTATAATTTCATTCTATATCAAATCTCGCATATTATATCTTTTCGATTATAAATGATCATATTGACGCATGTTAGCTTGGTTGATTTGGCTTTGTCTTGCGATTTCAGGAAAAACGCATATATATAGTTGTCGATACCATCGACGTCTGTCGATAGTATCGACATAGTCACATATAGACAGCCATAAGGAGCCAAGCAGTGTCGATACCATCGACTGGGACGTCGATGGTAGCGAGTTACCTTCAGGTTTCCAGCGATCAGCTGGTCGATACTATCGACAGAAAAGTCGATACTATCGACGTGCTACAGCTTCAGTGTCGGAAAGGTGATAAAACCGACGCCTAAGGGTGTCGATACCATCGACCCGCGTCGATGGTATCGAGTCTGCATCAGGCTAAATGTCAGAGAAGAAGGAAAGCTTGCTGATACTCTAGCGGGTCGATACCATCGACTCGCGTCGATGGTATCGACGCCGTCAGACTAGTTTTTGTTCTAGATTGTCCTGAATCCAACGGTGGGGATATTTCGACGATCTAACTTGGTGTTTATACCTAATGACGGCAGCAAGGATCTATCTATCACATCATTAGTTGCTGCACACATCCCAAGGAGAGTGGGAGAGGAGAACGGAGCCCAGAAGCACGCCCCGACCGTTTTGAGAGCCGCAGAAGTCGTTTTCCACCGTCGGAAGGTCGTAGATCGCACACTCTACGTCAAGGAATGCTTGGATCTTCTCCGTTCAGGGGTTTACATCACTTCATCCACGCTTTTCTCCATATTTTCCCTTTCTTCCACCATGTATTGCCCTGAGATGAACATGCAGGGCTAATCCCCTTTGTCTTTAGGACCGAGAGTAGCCCGGGTAATCGTTGTATGATGTTTTTATCATAGTAATTCATATTTTATCTCTTAAATCCGTGGTATGATTTCATTTTCTCCATTATATCATTATGATTGATCGCCCTAATGATAATCTAATGCCTTTAATTACTTTGAAAGAAGAATTAACGGTTGAAAAGAGATGAAATTCACATTAACTCATAAATTCCTTGAACAAGGTGATGTACGGTTAATGGTGGAAACCCAGAGGTTGATTCTAATGCACCTAGTTTAGGGTATAGGTTACTACGACAGTAGAACCGACCTAGATTTAGGTAGTGAATTGTATCACGACAGTGAACAATTCTGACTACAGGCCACTACCCAGAATGAGAGATTAATTTGATTAGCTATATAGAAATAAATACAACAAGAACCCGCGGTGAAACTGCAATCCTAAAGATTCCCATCTAAATTGATTAAACTCAACATTTAATCGATTGCTTTGCTTTATTTTATTTTCTTTTTCTTTTTAATCAACTCTCAAAACCTTTTTAACCGGTCTAGCTAATTACGAACAGTTAGTAGTAGTCTACTGATAGTTCAGTGTCCCTGAGTTTGACTCGGTCCTCACAAAGGCCTATATTGCATTGACACATGCACTTGCATTATAAGCACGGTAAAATCATGTCACTTTGGCTCAATACATTCAACGAGTCATATCCCCCAACCCTACATAGTGGATATTAGACAATTAAAGGTCCCTAGTATTAGTTACCACCACATGCAAAAGTGTTGTTCTCACATAGGAGAGAACACTTGGACGTAGCTACTAGAAAAGACAAAATATTAGATTGATTATGCCAATGGACAAATTGTTTCATTTTGGATAATTTGATATCTTGATACTAGTTCTGAGAATAATCATTTCATTTTGAAATTTTGATATTGGTTTTGAGAATCTCTTTGTTGTTCTAGTTACCATTTGAATTATTGTACCCTTTTGAAACTGGCATGGTAGCTAGACTATCTTGTTTTAAAACAATAGTCCACCAAGCAAACTTACTATGATTTGATCTCATGAGTCTTTATTTTTTTAAATAGCTCAATAATAGAATTTAGTACCATCCTAGATGACCTTTATTTTCCCTTCATGGGGTCCATGTGTGGTTTCGTTCCTTATGGGAACTCATGGATAGGTTATACAAAGAATGACTACAAGATACATGCATGATTTTTCCCCTATTAAAGATTAGATAGGAACCAATGTCTATTTTTAACCTTGTAATCTTATGCTTAAAGCTTCTGTGACTCTGATGTAAAGCATGATCATAAAAATATTTGTTTATACTTGTAATACAATTTGTAAATATTTGATCATAAAGATTGGTCTTTATGACAAAGCTTGATGGGCCATCAAGTAGATGCACTTCAACCTCCATGCAATGAAGGAAAATTGCGTACTTTAATTGCAAGAGCTCAAAGAGTTACAATTGAGTGCGTATAAACAATCTCTCATCTAGAAGGAGCATATAAAGATGTGGCATGATGACCAACTTAAGAGGAAAGATGTGCATGTCAGAGACCAAGTATTGCCACATAACTCACACCTCCACCTCTTTCCAGAAAAGCTCAAGATCGATGTTTGGGTCCATTCATCATGAAGCACATCTTCCCTCATGGAGATGTTATCATTTGGAGTGAGAAGAGTGGAGAATTCATATTTAATGGCCAATGACTCAAAAATTATTTCAGTATGGTTGATACGTAGGCCATGATATGTAGACCAACCAACCGCTCACACTTCTCCCTCAAACATATCATGATTGATCTGCAGACGTCAAGACAATGACATTAAACAAAGGCGCTGCTCAGGAGGTACCTCAAGTGTTACTTGCATTTCTAATTACTTTTAGATTTTAGTTCATATTGCATTTAGTTAGTGCACCTCATGACAAAATCACTAGTTCTAAAAATTTTAATTTTAGGTGAATGACTCTTATGGAATGGAGAGCAGTCACATCACGTTGTCCAACCAACATAGTTCTTCCCCTCCATCTTGACTTTAGTGATTGCTCAGGGATGAGAAAATATCTCAGTTTGGTTTGGAGGGTGGGTGGTATGTATTCTACTCTCTACCCACACCTCTCTATTTGTAACTTATGATCTTATCATCACATACCTCATGCATTGCATTTATCTTAAATTTAATTAAAAAACTTTTCCAGATTAAGTAAATCCATTACCTAACTGACTTAGATTCAAATTTTATGTTTACATCCATGCATGTTTGATTAATAACACCCCTTACTCGAAGCAAAACCTCACAATGAACAATTTCATGAAACAACCAATGGCTAGAAATCACTCTATGTAGCCTAGGAACCCAAAAATCATGCTTCCCTGGAAAAGATGGCAAGTTTTTTAGGAAATAAGAGGGATCAAACACATCATTATTGTAACTAACTAGTGAAACAAATTCATGGAATCGTCACTTTTTCCCTTTTCATGTCACTATTTGAGCATAGTGGGACTAGGAGAACAACTCGATGCACTAAATCATAAATTTGCATGTTGATCCAACCCCTATTCTACACTTCTTTTTCCATCTTCTTACCTTCCCTCCATCAAAAAGAAAATAAAAAGCCATAAAAAGTGTCAAACTCCAAGTTCAGGATGGCACTCCCCTCCCTACTTTATTCACTTCTTCCATACCCCTCTCTATGTAATAGGGGTGTACCACTAAAAACAAAGATGCCAATGTGAAAAAAAATATTGCAATATATCTATTTGCACAATAAAAGAAATATCGAGTCAAATAGAAGAGAGTTTTGCATATTATTTCAAAAAACCCCTTCTCTCCATTTTCTACCCAAAGACACAATGAATGTCTCATTTTGATATCCTTTTCACGCACTTAGTGTCAAATAATTTGCATCTTTGTTTTGTGGAATTCTCTGAATGTTCATGAAAACTCTTAGACGTGCCTGGTGTTAGGAATAGTGGTGAGGAAGTATTTTTAGGAAGCAAAACTAGAAACAAAAACATGGATAGATGTGTTCCATGGCCTCATGAATTTTGGCTACTTTGTCATATCAGGTGGTAGTAAAATGATGAAAGTACTCATATGGCAGTTGTTATAGATCTTGTGTTACTCGGGGATGAGCAACATTTAAGTTTAGGGTTGTTTGATGAATTCATATTCATCCTTGTTTTAGTCGCATTTTCAACCTAGTTTTGCATTCATTTCCACCATTTTAGCTTAGAACTAGCTTACATTTAGGTTTTCTTTATTTTATGTTAATTTATAAGGTTTTGAATCAAGTTCCTTATTTCATGGTAGGTTTGAACTTCATTTCATGAGTGAAGAGTAGGAGGCGATGGACCTAGAAATTTTTGATGAAATGGACAATATTTTGTATGATTTAGATCCTCCATTTGTTGTTGAAGTTCCATCAGATCACATGACACCTGCCAAGCCATCAGTTTTCTTCACTCTGTTGTTCCATCCAAAGATGATCCATCAACATAGACCATCGGCTTAATGCCAATAGCCCCCTAGTGGGTATCATCTACCAAACCATCAGAATTCATCACCTCTGCCTAACCATCAGTTTCTATCACCATGTCTGCCTTTTGGTTGACACCTCACACGTATCTTTCCATGGAAGTTCTATGCCATGCCTTCTGATGGCAGTTAGGCCCACACCACACCTATCGATGGCTGACCAGCACATGTCTTCAGAAGTCCACTCCAACATGCGTACCGGTGGTAGTATTGCATCTACCAACCGATGGATAATCTGCTACATCAACTAAAGGTTCCACCACACTTCCCTTCTAATGGATGAGTTGACATCATTTATGATGGTTCTTCTAACCATTTACCTACCAATTGCTAGACTGAATAAGTATTTGACTCTTCACCTATCGATGGAGCTATTGTGAACTGAAAACCCATCATATTCCCCATTACGCTTCTACCTCTTCACCCCATGGCAGCACCGAGACTTCATTCCATGGTGGCTAGGAGGGCTCCAAACCCTTCCCTACACCTATAATTAGAAGGGGAAGACCAACAAAAAATGCACCACCACTGATGTTGCTAGACTGCCGCTATGCAAACTGATGAGTATATTATACCCATTTTACATGTTGTTTTATCATCTTTTTAGGGGTTGTTGTGTCTCTATTTACTAGTTTTAGTTTTATATTCACTTAAATGCAATTATTTTCCCTTTTTGTATTTTAATGAATTTTCATATGAATTTTGTGTAGAATAAGCCAAAGTTGCACCACAATTCTTAGATGGACAATTGGGCCCTCACGATGTTACACCTCAAGGGAAGGAAGGCCCAAAAGCTTTCTCTACAACCACCTCCCAACCATCTAGTCAAGTGAGCAGCTCTGTCAATCACCTCACTCGAGCCACTCTCCAACTAGAGTCCTCCCAATTTTGATGACCTAATGTGAGATCTCAACATCCATCCATCTGGCTTGCCAGAGGACCAGACGTGAGGTTCAAATTGAGAAACACATGTCAGTAGCCTATTGGACTGAGTATGGGCCATATAGGTAGATTCCTTCGACCGTAAGCATTCATCTTTAGGGTTTTGGAGGAAAGGAATGCATCTATAAAAGGGAACCCTCATCATCCATTCAAGGGGTCTCTGGTCAGTGATTAGAAGCCACATTGTGCATCAAAAACCCTAGTGAGGAGCGAGGAGGAAGTGGTCACAGTGAAGAGATTGGTTTTCCTACATCAAGCATCATGGTCTTTCCATCATTCCTACTATCTCTTTGTTGTAGTCCCTTGCCATGAGCTAGTAGATGCATTGTGCTAGAGCATGGGGACTACACCCAATCGCCAGTATTTTATCTTAGCTTGTATCAAAACTCGATAATATACTTTTTAAATAAAGTATCATTCCACTTTATGTCTTTCTTTGCAAATTAATGACTTGTTCTGCGTATTAGTTACAATCATGGATATGCATGTTGTTGTGAGCATGATTAGAACACTAGAATGATCCTATTATACCCCTGAGCTATCAGTAAGGGATAGTGAGGTAGTTGGACTTTGATTTTCTATGTACCGACGATGGTAGGTTGTAAGTAAAGGAGTTTAGTAGTATAGGCAAGGAACTTGGGTGCCGATGATCAGTTCGAAGGGAGTCTGTATTAGGTGACAACATGTATGTTGTGAGGGTGCAACATCGAAGCTTCAATTCAGCAATGATTATTATAGAGTTATATCTTGTTATGATAATTATGTAGCACTACTACAAAAAATGGTTTTTACAACAGTTCATTTTTTCATTTTACAATGGGTGTCAACTATTATATTAGATCGCGTGGTCTTATGGGGGGGGGTTCTTTATACAACATGTGTTGCACATATTGTAATATATGTATTTTATACAACGGTTAATACATGATGTAGTTCATTGAACACACCTGTTGTAATAGGGGTGTTGTATATAAAATGTTGAGACAAAAGGAAAATACATCTAGACACAAGGTTTCGAACTTGAGATCACTTGAAAGTAAGGCACATCTCAAACTGTTGAACCAATTTCATTTTATGTTGTACATATATTCTTTGTTGAACATATACAACAAATGATGTGCAAACCTGTTGTGTGATTGTGGTCTATTACAATGGGTAACTATTACAATAGGTGAAAGCCTGTTGTGTAATTATAGTATACTACAATGGGTTATAGTATGTTTTGTAATGATTGTATATTACAACGGGTTAACATATGTGACTATTACAATGGGTAGAGCATGTTGTGTAATTATGATCTTTTACAACGGGTTAGAGTATTTTGTGTAATGATGGTCTATTACAACGGGTTAACATACATGACTATTACAACGGGTTAGATCATGTTGTGTAATTATGATATTTTACAACGGTTTAGAGTATGTTGTGTAATGATGATCTATTACAACAAGTTAGCATATGTGACTATTATAACGGGTTAGAGCATGTTGTGTAATTATGGTCTTTTACAACGGGTTTGAGTATGTTGTGATATTACAGTCTATTACAACAATTTAGCACCTGTTGTAGTATCACATATACTACAACGAGTTTGGCCCGCTGTATATAACCTGTGTTGTATAAAATATATAATTCACAACACACAAATAGACTTGTTGTAAAAGATATGCTAACTACAACACAACCAACAAAACTATTGTGTTTTTCCCATTGTAAAAAGCATTTTTTGTAGTAGTGTAGGCCCGAGTAGAGAAACCCCATGCCCTGGTTCTCTTTATTACATGTTACTGACTTCCTTAATCTTTGTTAATTTTATTAAAAAAATATTTTAACTAATCTTTCAACTATTTCGATGATAAATGTTACTCTTAATACTTCTGGATATATAAAACTACTTAACAAGGTTGTCATTTGGGTTTGATCCTTAAATATACTGTAATAAGGCATCCACTCATGTTGAGTGGGGAGTTAGTGCACTACTTTTGGTTAAACCTAGAAGTTACTATTTTAGGGTTTTTGTTGGTGTGACATTTAGAGCCCTGTTAAAAATTGGTGTCATTGTCGGGGACAATGGTAGTTAAATATTTTCAAAAGTATAAGTGTAATTAGGTTTTTTTTTTCTTTTTATTTATTTTTCTTGATAATATTGAAGATCATGTAGAACCTAGCACATTACTCACAGTCATTTTTTCTCTTTTCAGACACCTCTAGCCTATGTGAAGATCTAGGAGTCTTGACTATGCATTTCCTTTTGATCCCAAAATTGAGAGAACCTTTAGAAAACTTCAGAAGGAGAGAGCCATGGCAGACACAGAGGTTGTGGAAGCAGCAATCCAAAGATGCATCAAAGTGACAATCGCGGCCCAATGAGAATTACTCGCCCCGGAAGCTAGAGAATAGGAAGAGGTCGAGTTCAAGACCAACGTAGAATCTACCCAAGCCGTGTAGAGTCGAAAAAACTTTGAGATTTTTCCATCCCCAAAGGCACTGACTTGACTCATCTAGTCCAACCTCCAGGTGACCCGATTAAGATCAGAGTCCAATGGGTCTGCTTGTTGCAAAATTTTGCCTTTTTGGGAAGGATTAGAGACAATTATTGGGAGAATCTCCTTAAGTTCATTGACCTTTACTCGATGTTGAAGACATCAAGCACCACCAATGATGTTATATGATTGTAGCTCTTCAAATGCTCCTCACAGAAAAAGACAGAGTGTGGTATAACACACTTCGAGGAGGTCCGATCACTACATGGGAATCCTTAGAGAATAAATTCTTGGAAAAATTCTACCCACCTTTGATGACATATTTGATATAAGGATAAATCAGTAGGCACAGTCAAGCACCCAAGGAACCCATGCAGAAAGCATGGGAACAATTCAAGTGACTTTTATGCAAGTGCCCACATCATGGTATCCCCAAAATTCAAGTCACTGAATTTTTCTATCGGGGAGTTGATAGTGAGAACAAGAAGGTTCTTGATTCTTCCTCTAGTGGGAATTTCATGTGAAAAAGTCTCAGCAATGCATTAAGGATAGTTGAGCTTGCGGGCAAATATCAAACCCATTGGGCTGGACCTCTAAGAGAAAACAGTCTAGAAACCATCAGGATGAAAAATCACTCAAAACTCAAATCTTTTTATGAGACTTTAAAAGCCATCATCGCCAATCAAGACAATCTTGAAAGGTCTTTTAACTCATATGAGAAGAAGCATAAAATCCCCTAAGTACAAATCATCACACCCACCTATGATTTTTTTGATAAAGCGACCTATGGTCAGCTCCCAAATGCTCATGGTCTAGAAGGCTTGGGATTTGATTCCTTCACTCATACTATTAGATGCTACTACAAGTACCATTGCCACGATAAGAGACTCTGTCAATGCAGAATCCAATAACAACATTTTTGGTAATGATTGTAGCATGTTGGACCCAACTCACTGAAACAGAGGTCAATCAAAAATTACTAGAATCCCAAATCAACCGTTTAATAGCCAATCAGTCATCATCGAAAGTTGCAAACATCAGCCAGCCTAAAGTCAACCTTGAATAATCAGAGCACTTAAATGCAGTAACAACTAGGTTGCGAAATGAGTACTCTAGCCCTCCTACCAAACCCAATTAAGAAAGGAAAGATTCAGAAGAGGTGCAGATGTGAAAGTCACCAAGCACAGAGGTACAATCAAAGATTAGTGAAAAAATGACCAACGTCGCGACAATGGTTGATTCTGAATCTTCATTGCTCACTGATGCACGTGTACACATGCCTCATATACCTTACGAGGGATGTCTAAGACAAACCAAGCTGGATGATCAATTTATGAAAGTCAAAGATATTATGAAAAAGCTCCACGTCAATATTCCATTGATTGACGCACTTACTGGAATGCCAACTTGGGCCAAATATCTCAAGACTCTCCTCTCAACAAATACGTTTAAGGAGAATGTGAAATAGTGAATCTTGCAAAAACTTCTTCTAACATAGTGCAAAATTAGATATCTTGGAAGAAGAAAGACCCAGGATCCTTCGGGGATAGACTGTTTCATGGGGGATGACACATGTCGCAAAATATTGGCTGATTTAGGAGCAAGCATTTCCATAATTCCATACACGATGTGTCGACATTTAGGGTTCGCTGACCTTCTGTCGACTGCTATGACTATCCACATGGTTGATACCTCCATGAAAAAGCCCTTGGGTATAATAGAAGACGTCCTAGTTAAATTGAAAAGCACTTACATACCATGCAATTTTGTGATTATCGATATTAGAGAAGATGATTGCTACCCATTGATTTTTGGAAGACCTTTCTTGGATACAGCATGAGCCCTGATAGATGTCGAACTAGGAACACTCCTTCTGTGACTAGGCAAGGAAACCCTTATGTATAGAGTCCTCGATGGATTAAAGGCACTAGGATTCACTGTAGAAGTTTTCTCCGCATATTATGTCAAAGATGCAAACCAATTCAGATAGATATCCTATGAAGATCCCCCATAAGCAACTCATGATGGAGAGGAAGCCACTGAGGAAGACTCCCAAGTTTCCATATAAATAAAGCAATTAGACACCACAAAATCATAAGAGATACCCTCAGAAACCTTTGAAGATTTGTGGATGGTTGAAGAAATCTCCTGGAAGCATCACTCCAAGCAAAACCTGAGTTGAAGACACTACCCAAAGGACTTAAATACCTATTCCTCGATGAAGGAGACCTAAGTTAAATCATAATCAGCTCCAAACTCAGCCAAGGTGTCGTGACCCGTCGCGCTAAACGAGATTACTCAAAACATAAAACACAATCAATCACTAATTAATCACATACCCAAAAATATGGGTAAATTAAAACTGATTTCAACATCAACACCTGCTCAGAAACGTTTGAAGGATCCCGACATCTTTCTTGTATCCATACTATGCCACACAAATAAACATTAATATGCTAACAAAAGTCTGATTCATTTGAAACATTATATATGAACTTTATCTCGCCCGGACCTGAGAGTACAGGGATGACTCTAGGATAAACTAGACATCTAGTCAACTTTATCAAATATTCATGATTGTAGTTCCTCTTTACTTCCATGGTTCTATTATCGTCACTGCCGATTACCGAAAAAAAATGTGGCAAACCACAGTAGTGAGACCCAGTCCCAGCAAGAGATATAACCATCAACAACGTTTATTGATTACAATATTTTTATGTAATTAAACAGTTAAGAAGTTTATTCAGATATAAAAAATAAGATCAATAGTACTGATGATTAACAAAATACATAAAGGAGCAGATAACAATTATCATTATCAAGCTGACTATCATCATTTTCCTTATTAACCGTATAATAGATTCAATAGCATATGCATAACTATCATAAGAAAGTCTAGTAGCATGTTATCTCTATTAACATGAATAAGTCTAGCATCATAAGCATATATAACAACATTAGAATGTCTAACAGTTTGAATAGATCAATATCATAAGCAAAGCTATCAACATAAGCATGAGTATTTGCATAAGCATGATTAGCAGTATATGCATTTCTAATTATAGAGGCATGGCTAGCATGCTAAACATAACTAACAACATAAGATAGCTAGCATCATGATTATAACCAACAGTAGCAGTAAGATATCAACATAAGCATGAGTACTGTATGTACACATTTATAGTCTTATGTATATCCACAACATAAGTATAATTACTATCTCTTAGTTGCACTAAGCATCATCTTTATGTAAAGAGAACAAATAAGGGTTATCATCCAATGCGAAGTGTCATGTATAACCCTAAACAGATATGCTATACGGATGTATTACATCTTTTATTATGCCCTGAGGAAATTGAGGATACCACTCAAAATCCAACTGACCACTGCTAAGTCGAAATCAGTGCCATACAAGATCTAGGAAGAGTCAGACTCCTAAGATCTTCTCCGCCCCCGGTCAGTACGGGTCCGCCACAGCGACACAAAAGGTCAAGCTACTAACATCCTAGTCTGTCCTTGGTGCAGGTCATGGCACTAGTGAAAGAGGTGGGTACGCATACCCTACCATCTGAGGTACAACCGCAATTGTCCTCCAATATCATCACATATATAATCACTGAGACACGACCGCAGCCGTTCTCAAACTGAGGGCTAGGTATGACCGTAATCATCCTCCCTAAACACTTGAATTCAGGATGACAAGCACTCTGCATACTCATCAGTATGCGCTCCGAGTTTCCCTTAGTAATACTCATTTCACCATCTCGCAAGTTCTGACACTCAGATGGATATATGGCACATGGCACTACATGATTAGAGTTGTACTTGATTAGTTATGCCAATTGGGTGAATTAAGGCTGCATCAAACAAGTGGACATACAAACCCTAATTCACTTCTAGCAAGCATATAAATATCAAAACTTTGAAAAGATATAAAATGTGTGAAACATAATTTCTCATCTCATCATCACATGGTACTATTCACTTGCCACTCATGAGACTACACCAGTCATCATGCTATCGCAAGATAATAATCTTTTTCACAATATCACAGGGTATCAACCCTTATCAACATAAGAGGATTTCACCTCATTCAAGGCTCAACCATGCCCAAAGGTCATTAAGACCATCATATTATTCCCTGCAAGATCATCATTATCTTTGCATGCCTTATAACAAGGCTCAACAACATCAATTATATATAATACACCAGATCAGTACAATATTGCATTTATGAACTAGGTGGTATTCATAAACAATCATAGCAGGGTTATATTAACATTAAGAACATTCCTTTATTACATCAACATGTAAGGAATCTAGATATAATTAACTCTCATCATATTCATTATACACATGTTTAGCATAAGAAAGTATCAACCATGTGACTATAATAACCACCAATTAACATATCAAGGTTATGATCATAGTAAGGATGTTATTCTACCATCATTCCATCATATAAGAATGTTAAACATGAATACTCATCTTTATCTAATTGCATTAGAGTTAGGTTCAACATGATAAATTGTATCAATGTTACTAACCGGCACTCATACCCAAACCCTAACTCACGACATCCCCATTGGATAATGGATGCATAAGGTGAAGCATCACCTTCATATTCCATACTATTCTCAAGTATGAACCCACACATAAATCAAGGTGTAACCATCAGGTTATAGCATACTAGGGTTTCAACAATAATAACAAAGTCTCCATGATTATATTGGTCATTCAAAGACTATTAATACCCGATTACCATCATTTAGTTATATTAAAGCTAGGTATAACAAGTTATACCTAATTAGGGTTACATATCAACACAATATGGTTATCATCCCTTCTATACATATGATTGAATAGGTAAGACTATCTTATTAAGGGCAACCCTCCATTTGTTTCATCATCATTCAACCCGTATCACTATACTACAATGTCACCCAAAACTATTGAATGTTTAAAAGGTAAGACCTTAGGTTGTTTACCTAAGTAAACACCTTGGATAAACCACCTATGAAGTCCTTGATTTGTGCTTCTAGAAAGAGTCACAATGTAACCCTAAACATCTCTTGATTAACAACACTAAAAGTTCCATTGAGAGTAGGCTAAAACCCACAATCAATTGTTCATTTAGAACAAGTCATTCATTTCCAACAAGTAAAATCCTTAAGTTGATCATATAAAGGAAATCATCTAAATCCCATTATTAGGACCAACATATTACATTATCCATAATTCCACTTTATTGGAGGAATAAACATGATATCTTGACCATTGGGTCAAGTTCATATATTAAAACCATCAATTACAGTATATGTTCGACCATTGCATCAAGACCTAAGCAACCATTAGTCTAAGGATTAATTGATGCTAAAACTATATGATTAACTCACCATAAATTGTAGAGACGTGATCCATCATTATTAGTGATCATTAAATCACTATAGGTTGTTAGATCAACAATATATTCATTAATCAACATCAAATATTAAGTTGATGTCATCATTGATTGATAACATCAGTAGGGTATTTGGTGGTTGATCATTAAACTTCTAATTGGTCCAAAGCCTGACCTAAGGAGGTGAACATGGGTTGTCAAAACAACCCGATCCAAGTCACATTATACCTTAGTGCTAACACACGCATGATCACATGTTCATATATAACTGAAATCGGAATAGGGAACATTATAAAAATCGAACTCGAAGTCAAGCATAGCCTTTTAGTGCATGAATCATCATTTTCAAGCAAGAACATGATCTAGAAAGTTTATGGTAAGCAATAAACGTGGAGCAAGTTATAAATCTTGCCTCTAATGCGAAGATGAAACCCCGCACAGAAGAAATCTCGAGCAGGTAGGGTAGAAAATCCAAGAGTACGCCATGAATTCGTCCATCTAGCACCTTTTTCATCAATTGAGCAAACCCTAAACATAAGGAGCAAGAAAGGTAGGGTTTTAGAGCTTTAGAGTAATTTCTACCATGGAACAACTTGGGTTTATACCCAAACCATAACATTATTGGTCGTGTATTACTAATTTCTACATTCACTCTGAGCAATTTAGGTTCCGATGAACCATGTAAATTCACTGGTCCAATCCACACTGATCAGATGCTAAACTAGATCATATAAAGGCGTAAAGAAGCGATTTATGAAATAAAAAGTTGGGCGATGTCAAATACCGCACAACGCCTGATAATCATCGAAAATACATTATTAACCAAAAGTTTCCAAACACCAGAGTTAATTCATGATAGGTGAGTGAAATCCTACTCACATTGGTTCGGATGTCCGGATTTGTCCGGAAATGCGTCCAGGGCATGTTTTCGGGCGATTTATGGGTCTTCTACTACCTTGGAATTCAAATATACAACGAACAGATTGTTGTTTTCTCACGCACAGGTAGGAGAAGAGCTCGATTAAGTGCTCATTCATGGCTGTTGGCTGCGGAACTTTGTTCCATCATCATGGCCGAACTCGGAGCTAACCTTAGCTCGCCGTTTCATGTGCCCAATCTATTCCTGACTTAGAACCTACAGCAGCAAGAAGCTACTTCCCACGCTTAGGTGGAAGAAGGGTCTTGGCTAGGAGCCAATCACAGCTGGAAGCTGTGGTTTTGTGCACTAAGATGTTGCTCGGAGTCGAGGTGGCCATTTTGGGGCTGTTGCTCGCCCATCGAGCTCCTAGTCGTAGGTTGCAGAAGCTGTGCTGCTGCTGCTGGTCATGCTGCTAGAGGCGCAGGTGACGCGGAGCGCCACTAGGGCGAAGTAAAGGAAGGAGAAGGTGGAGGAAGGAGGACGGAGATGCGCCTGCTGGAAACGGAGCTAGGGCTCCAGGAATCATGCCCAGATCGCGGCTGGTCACGCTGTTGTGTGTGTGCCGCTTTGCTGTTGTTTCTATTAAATCGTTCGAGAAGAAGGAGATAAAGGAAAGGGGTAACCGACCCCCAAAGAAATTAATAAAAATAAAAGATCACTTACTAAAAAAATTGCAGCCAAGACTCAGAATTTTAAAAGTATCATAACTTTTTCTTCAGTGGTCCGTTTTGATCGATTATTTTTGCAACTTTTCAAGCGTGGAATCCACTACAATCTCAAAGCAAGAAATCATGCTAATGAGACTGTAACACTCGATCAAAGCACCAATTGAATCTTGTGTACTTAATTAACTTAATGATACACTAAGCATTAAATTATGGTAATTAAGCTTGTTCAACTCATTAAGCAAGTTTAGGGGTCTTACACAAGGGGCAAAAGATAAACTCAGGATACTCCTACAAAAATGGAAGAAAGCCTTGGGAAATAGGATGAGTGATCTCACTGGAATCAACACTATCGTGTGTATGCAAAAGATACCAATGATGGAGGATCACAAACTGTCAAGAGACCCTCAACGCAAACTCAACCTAAATATGAATGAAGTCATGCAAAAAGATAAAGCTACTGCATGCAGGGATTATATATCAAATATCATACTCCCAATGGGTGAGCCATGTCCATGTGGTGCCCAAAAAGGGTGAGACAATAGTCTTTCAAAATGGCCAAGGGGAACTCATTCCTACATGGATAGTCATGGGATGGAGAATGTGCATTGACTACCATAAGCTAAATAAAGAAACCAGGATAGATCACTATCCCCTCCCATTCTTGGATCAAGTCTTGGAGAGACTCGCTCATTAGGAATATTTCTATTATCTTGATGGCTATTCTGGGTTCTATCAAATCTTGATCCACTCTGATGACCAGAAGAAAAAAAACCACCTTTACATGTCGTTTCAGAACATATGCCTTTTGATGAATGCCCGTTAGTCTTTGCAATGCTCCACTACTTTCTAGCGTTGCATGTCATCTGTCTTCTTTGGGATCACTAAATCTATCATGGAAGTCTACATTGACGACTTCTCTATTTATGGAGATTCTTTTAAAAATTGTCTCAAGAACCTTGATATTATTATCACAAGGTGCGAAGAGGCTCATGTTGTTCTTAATTGGGAAAATTGTCACTTTATGGTATGTGAGGGCATCATCCTAAGTCATAAAATCTCTAATAAGGGGATAGAAGTTGACCCAGGTAAGGTGGAGGAAACACAAAAATTACCGCCACCCAAGACTGTGAAGGAGATACATGCTTTCCTTGGTCATGCGGGTTTTTATTGAAGGTTCACATGAGACTTTGTGAAAATTGTGAGCCTCTCATGAACTCTTGTTGAAGGAAACTGAGTTTGAATTTAGTAAAGAATGTATGAAATGCTTTGTCACTTTGAAAGAGGATCTCACCACCACCCATGTCATATGTGCGCCTGACTGGAGTCTACCCTTCTAAATCATGTGTGACGCAAGTGACTACATAGTCGAAGCCATCTTGGGATAGCACATTGACAAGAAACACTAGGTGATCCATTATGATGCAAAGACCCTCGGCGAGGAACAATGGAACTGTACAACCATAGAAAAAGAGATGTTGTCCATTGTGTATGCCTTCGACCAATTTCATTCATACTTGGTGGGATCCAAAGTTATTCTCTAACTGACCCCACCGTTATCAGATATTTGATGTCAAAAAAGATGCCAAACCAAGGCTCATTCATTGGATCCTTCTCCTGCAAGAATTCGACCTCAAAGTTAGGGAAAATAAAGGAAGTCAAAAGGTAGTTGTTAACCACTTGAGTAGACCCATGAAAAAAGATGATAAACCAACAATAATTGATGGATCACTCCCGGACGACCACCTGTTGCGTCTTGAGGTAGCTTGACCATGGTTTGCTGACTACATTAACTATTTATCTACAGGAATCATTCACACAGAATACAAAAGACAAAGTAAGAAGAAATTCTTATACGATTTCCAAAATATTATTGGGACAAACCATTTCTTTTTTATTGTGTGCAGATGGTATCTACCAGCTATGTGTAACTTACTAAGAATCCAAAAATATCTTTCTACACTATCATTCAGGACCCATGGGCGGGCATATGTCCACCCAAAAGACTGCCGCTAAAGGATTTGGATTATACTGACCGACCATCTTTAAAACTCCTATGGTTATACTCGTTTGTGTGACTAGTGTCAGTGATCTGGAAATATATCAAGTCGGGATGAGATGCCTCTTACACAATGGTAAGAATAGGAGATCTTTGATGTTTGGGGGATCTATTACATGGGTCTTTCCCTCCCTGATGCAAATTCTCCTACATTTTTGTAGTGGTAGATGACGTTTCTAAGTGGGTTGAATCTATTCTCACAGTCTCATGTGATTTGAAGCTTGTTATCAAAATGTTGAAAGACATCATTTTCCTATAGTTTGGAGTACCTCAAATTGTGATCTCGGATGGAGGTTCCCATTTTGCTGAAAGAAAATTTGAATCATTTTTAAAGAAATATGGGGTAAACCACAAGATATCATCACCTTATCACTCCCAAACCAGTGGATAGGTTGAAGTTTCTAACAGATAGATAAAAGCAACACTAGAGAAAACATCGAACAAGACAAGGAAAGATTGGGCCCTAGAATTGAGAGATGCTTTTT
This sequence comes from Alisma plantago-aquatica, assembly GCA_963693085.1. Classification (NCBI taxonomy): domain Eukaryota; kingdom Viridiplantae; phylum Streptophyta; class Magnoliopsida; order Alismatales; family Alismataceae; genus Alisma; species Alisma plantago-aquatica. Next base: position 795,914,643 of record OY856412.1, read on the forward strand.
GGGCCTATTGGACCGCGTTCAAAACACCACTAGGTACAACTCCCTTTCACCTAGTCTATGGAAAATCTTGTGATCTACCAGTAGAAATGGAACACAAAGCCATCTAGGAAATAAAAACCCTCAACTTCAATCTATCAATGGCCAAGGATAATCGATCGCTGTAAATTTAGGAATTAGATGAACTCAGAATGTCAGCATATAAAAGTGCATGCATATACAAGGACCAGATTAAAACCTGGCATGATCATCATATAAGAATGAAGGACACAACATGGGAGATCTAGTTCTTGTGTATAACTCAAGGTTGTGACTTTTTACAGGAAAGCTAAAAACAAGATGGTATGGCCCCTATGTGGTGAAACAATTTATTCCCATGACCTTATTATTGGAAGATGAAGCAAGAGGTGAATTCACTATGAATGGCCAACAAATAAAGTCATACTTTTCCTCCAATAATTCTCTATATCAAGAAGATAATCAAACCAATAATATAATGTTGGAACAACATAAAGAAGCTCAAAGTCTACATGCTCTACCCCACACATAATGGAAACACTACGTAGAGCTAAACTACATTAAACACAAAGCACTTCCAGGAGGCGACCCACAAAAAAAGGAGAGAAAACTTTGTGTTGTCATTTCGTTCATGCTAAAAGCTCTCCAAATTGGCCCCAATAGGAGTCACCTGATTCCCTAGCAATCGCCCATTCAAAGACAATTGAATGATGGGTTTCTGCCGACGCCACCTCGATCATCGACCAATTTCGGTGAGACTTTTGACAAACACATGCCGAACAATATGCCAAACATTGTGTCAGCACCAAAATTGGGATATAATAGTAAAAAGCTTTCTTTCCACTGACACCAACAACCGTGATGACACAATCTATGATCCACCTCCTGAAAATCCCCTTCAGTCATAGTGGATGACCACAACTGAAGATCATGGCAAGATGAGGATGAGATTCTTGCCACAAAGTCATCACCTCATCCTTTCACCCCAAAGCACCACGATGATAGGTTGAGGACAGAACTACCCCCCTTCTTGGAATCTATCATGAGTTCCTCATCGAAGATAGTCACTGTCACCATGTGATCTTCCAGAAGGTTGGATTGACTTATCCTCAATGGGTCCGCAATGCCACCTTATGCAAGCTGGGATTAAACAACAAAATAGATGTTATCTTGTGCTGAAATCACATTTATCCCTTTGTGTATCAACCATGACTGGTTTTTCTGACGCTTACTCTGGAATTCCTAGATTCCTTCAAAAAATAGCATCCTAACAATGGGCAATTCAACTGTACCATCCAACTATTCAGCAAATATCACCAGCTTAGCTCTTCTTAATTTCTCACTATCATATGCCAAGATGCTAATGATGAATGGCTATCAAACTACGATCCACAGCAAGATTTCCATCCTGACTACATGGTAGATGACTTTTGGGCAGCAATTATTGGGACCTCTAGACCTAAGCTTGGCAATATGAAAGAGCCTGTGATATGTAGCCCCCTTATTTGATATCTACACTGTGTATTTTCTTGCATGATACTCTACAGAGACTCCACTCAAGGCATCATCACCACTACATATCTCTATGCCAAGTGGAATATCCTTCGTGAGCGTCCTTTCAACTAGGGAAATGCTTTCATTGAACAACTACGACACTAGCTCTCATGTGTGACTAGTGGAAAGTTTAATTAAGGAGGCATGGTATCTTCTGTAGCATCTATTCTTGGTTTTCTCGATATCCAGCATGAGGCCCTTAAATAGAAAGAGAATCAATACTTAATTGATATTCCCTATCTTAAGTTTGGGAAACTTTTACAACCAGGGCCTCATCCAGACACATATGTAGGTGTTTACTACAAGTCTCATTCCGAACTTCACTAGAATTTTCCATAGTCCAAACTTCTTAGGATATTCAACACCTATCCAATCATATTCAGCATTTTTACAATACTAATTCAGCACCTCATTCTCCACATATCAATACTAACAACCAAAATACACACACCACTAAGAACCATAATTCAAATGGCCACGACACTAACACAAATATAAAGATGAGGATGAAGATTATCAATTCCATATACTAAAAATAATGATTGCGGATATTGTTGTGGCACAATACAGCATCGAGACTGAATTATAATGCCAGGCTCGACAGCGAATCAAATATGTCTTATCAAGAAGCAAATGATAAATGGCATGTCAATTGTGTAGACTACATGCCAATGCCTTCAACATCTGAAAATTTTTCCCCTCCATCCTGACCTTGTCTTACCCGGATGAGTAAAGGTTTAAGGTGTGGGGTGGGGTGGGGTGTGGGTATGATTTGAAACCCATCAAATCATTTTTTATCTTTTATATGCATCTGCCTTTTGTCTATTTTCTTTTTTCTTTTTTATGTAAGTTGTGACCATTACCTAGTTGGTCACTTTGACGTATGTTAAAAATGGAAAATATATGAATGAAATATCCTTTTTTCTTTTGTTCTTAAGCTAACCCGTACAAAAGGAGGTTTTAGGGAATATACTTGTTTTGAATAGTTTTGGGCCCTGATGGCAGCAGTAGAGAATCCCTCCCCTTGGAAGTGACAATAAGCAGATGGAATCCAAAAGGTCAATCCACATATGCCTCCAACATGGCTTGTAAAAATATTTGTGAACACTTCTTTACCTTATATATTTATTGAATTAATTGATATAATATGATGATGTGACTCTAATTCAATAATAAAAGAGAGAAGCACAAGTCAGCCTCTTGACCCCCACTATTCTTGCATCACCTCCTACCTCTTCATCATCCATTCAAAAAAGAGAAGAAAAAACTAAAATATCGATCATATGTCAAACCCTATGTCCGGGGTGGCATCCCCTTCCATAAAAACCCTCTCTTTTCAATTTTTGTCCACAGGCATGCATGAATAAAAGAGGTCAATAAGCCCAAATGAAAACATGTGGTCAATGTAACCACAAACAAATAAAAAGTCTTGAGTCAACTAGAGGAGAGATGAAAAATAATTGAATCCCAAATAAGGTCTCAACTTGAATAGAGGAGAGATCAGGGAATTGAGTTCATGCTATGTCTTTCTCCTCCTTTTGTCCAATTTTCATACCCAGGGGACTTATCAAAAATTCTCCCCCAATCAGCCAAACAGCCCTGACTTGTGCTTGCTTCTACTTGCACAGATAGATCAGGAGTATTATTGATATGAAAGTAGTTTCTTGTAGGTTTTGGGGTCTAGTGATTAGAGGAACAAGCCCTAGTTGGGGGATATCAAAATGTGACTACATGACCCCTGAGGACTAGGGTCGCTTGATCATGATTGTTGGGAAGGGGACTTCGAGGTTTGCTTGGTTGGGAGAGGAAGGCTTGGAACCTAGTATCAATTGTTGATATTCTTTTTATTTTTCTTTATTGGGGAAGAGCAAAGTCTTAAGTCTGGGGTAGTTTGATGAGTATATTTTTAACCATTTTACATGTTTTTTTATTCAATTTTAAGGGGTTGTTGTGTCTTTATTTCCTAGTTTTAACTTTATATTCACTTAAATGAAATTATTTTCCCTTTTTTATATTTTAATGTGTTTTATATGAATGTTGTGCATAATCAGCCAAAGTTACACTGCAATGCTTAGATGTACAATTGGGTCCTCATGATGTTACACCTCAAGGGTAGGAAGTCCCAGACAATTTCTCTACAACCACCTTCCAACCGCCCAGTCAAGCGAGTGGCTCTACCAATCGCCCGACTCGAGTCGCAATCCAACTGGAGTCCTCTCGATTTCGATGACCTGGCGTGCATTCTCATCATCGCCATTCTGGTCCAACCATGTTGGCTCGCTAGAGGACCGGGTGCTAGGTTCAAATTGAGCAACCTATGTAATTCATCTGTTGGACCGAGTATGGACCATGAAAGTAGATTCCTTTGACTGCAAGCATTCAACTTTAGGTTTGCGGAGGTGAGGAATGCATCTATAAAAGGGAACCCTCATCGTCCATTCAAGATGTCTCTGATTGGTTATTAGAAGCCACATTGTGCAACACAAACCCTAGCGAGGAGTGAGGACGAGGCGGCCACATCAAAGAGATTGGTCTTCCTACATCAAGAGTCATGGCCTTCTCCATCGTTCCTACTATCTCTTTGTTGTTGTCCCTCACCATGAGTGAGTAGACACATTGTGTTGGGGCATGGGGACTAGCCCTGATCACTCATATTTTATATTAGCTTGTATCTAAACTTGATAATATCATTGCTAAATAAAGTGTCATTCTACTTGATGCCTTGATTTGCAAATTGACGACTTGTTCTGCATATTAGTTATAATCATGGATATGTAGGTTGTTGTGAGTGTGATTAGAATGCCAGAATGATCTTATTAACCCCCTGAGTTGTCAGTAAGGGATAGTGAGGTAGTTGGACTCCGGTCTATTGTGTGTCGAGGATGGTCGGTCGTAAATAAAGGAGTTCAGTGGTATAGGCAAGGACCTTGGTTGGTGAGGATGGTCGGTTCTAAGGGAGTATGTATTAGGCAACAACTTTTATCATGTGAGGGTGCAGTAGTTAAGCCTTGATTTAGCAATGATTATTGCAGAGTTAGATCTTGTTATGATAATTACACAGGATCGGTAGAGAAATCCCATGCCCTGGTGCTCTTTATTACCTATTATTTACTTCCTTAATCTTTGTTGCTTTTTGAAACAATTTAGTTTAACCAGTCTTTCAAATACTTGGTGATACATGTTACTCTTACTACTTCTAAATTTATAAAACTACTTTAAAAGGTTATCCTTTGGGTTTGAACCTTAAGTATACTACAATACGGCTTCCACTCATGTGGAGTGGGGAATTAGTGCACTGCTTTTGGTTAAATCTAGAAGTTATTCTTTTAAGGTTTTTCTTGGTGTGACATTTGGATCCCAGTCACAAACCCACCTTCAACCTTCAGCATTCATTGACTTCCTCCAATGGTTGATGAATGTCCATTTAAGGTGCTTTCATCTCCTCTCCATCAAGACTCCAAGGACTAGACCTCAAAAGGGGCCTATCTCACGACATCCTTGTTCATCGGTTGATAATTTCCACCATCAACAACTTGTTCTCTCTCCCAACAACAACTAGATCCAACCTTGAAGAAGGAAGAATGATGACTGAAGACCACCTTTGACAAACATCCAAGGGTATATCTATTGCTACATCATCTACCACTACTCTAGGTCTCGAAGACAAACTTCCGCACATCACAGATCAACCTCTATCTTTTTCTATGATCATAAATTTCTTCCTTTTTTTGTTGTTGCTACCATGAGTGAGTAGTCTTCTTTCTAGGGTGTGGAGAGTAGCCTCGCTACCTAATTTTGCTATTTTATCGACATCTACTATTGTATGGACTATCATATGCTTTGAATCAATCATTTATATGCTTATATTCTTGTTTGATCATCAATTTTATATGTAAATCAGATCTTGGAGTAGAGAATTTCAAACCCAAGATCTAGGATACTGATTGATTCATATTAACCCCTTGTTGAGAATTTGGATAGGTGTTTTCTGGGGTGATAGATTTATGATTTCTAGGTAATGCGACGGCAAGCTTATATTGATATCATCCTAGGTTTTAATCCAAATCATTTCCTACCCACAACATATGTATTTCCATGCTTAATGTGATGCAATGAGAGATTAAGTCATAGGCTGTGGTGGTGAAACCCATTCCACCCTAGTGTTCCCATCCATTGATTTATCAATACTTTTAATTTAGCCTTTACTTTTCACAACCTTAGTTTAATCAACCAAATTCAAATATTGTGATAAATACAAGTTCTTGCATGGTCATCTTGATTACATTACTTCTTAAAAACATTGTCCTTTGGGTTCGACCCTAAAGTATGCTACAAAAATATTTTCCTAGTTGTGGGTTGTGATTTTTGTACTTGTTTAGGTAAACTCAAGGGAATTCACCCCCAGTGAATTTGGTAGTATGATAATATCCACGTCAACAATCTAGGGGCGACCACCATCTATATCTTCCTACCAAGACTATCTTGGCCTCCTTATCGTCTCCTCTCCCATTCCCCCTTCCTAAATTCCCAACTTCCTCCATGTCATCATCCCCTGACGTTTGATTTCCCTTTCTCTATTGAACCCCCTCTGCAACATCCAACCTTTATTTTTCCACCACTACTACCATCAAAGGCTAAATCCTATTAGTAGCATCAAAATGTCAACTATGGATTGATGCACCCTTGTTCAAATGCCCAACATTCATAAAATCCTCACTCACACTACATTCCTCTCATGCCTTAGCATGCATCTAGGTCATTTTTCTTCTCTTTGTCCTTCTTTCTCACATGATGGACAAAGTCATGTCAACTTTTGCGTACATGAACTTAAAGATTTTCTCCCCAGTTATCTTAGTTTGATGATAATAGTCGAGATCCAAACATCCCTTATCTTCAATGTATCATAAGGGAAATTGTCCTGTGATCGAGAATTACCTCAACACCACCTGCTTGTTGGCTAAATTGGACATTAGTATATCATTTGTTTTCATGATGACAAACATTTCATTCTTTTGGATCTAACATGCTACTTGAGTATTTCAGTGTTCAAGAAGATGAGGATATCACACCATGTGGATAATTGAATATCAATGTGCTTAAATGCTTAATGTTTTCATGATTGTACTCTATGAAAAAGCTTGTACAAGTATATAATGTACAAGTAATTATATATCATGTAAATCAAGTGTTATATCCTCTCTATCCATTCATAACCCTTAGTCAGGATCGCCCTAGAGATTAGAGTCATTACCCTTCATTAGAACAAAAATTTGATAGGTTGTTCAATAATTTGCACCAATGACAGTCTCGATCGATAAACTAGTCAATCGAGACACCCTCGGCTGAAGTTATTGTCGACCGAGAGCCACCTCATATGAGCATTTAGAGAATCAATCGAAAACATACACATATTGTGCTCTATGTCATTGTTTGGTTGAAAATATGGTCGACCGACACATCTTCGGTCCAAATCATATGACAATTAGATTGAGTGGTTGGGAGTTGAGGATAGCCATTGGAATACACTTGCATTCAACTCAGGCTCGGTTGAAGAAATTCTTGACCAAGATATGGTCAGTCGAAAAACTTATCGACCGAGTTGGGTTCTGGATTGTTCTTCTAAACTCAAACATTTTATACATTGCAACCCAACTACTTTCTACCTAATGCTAGTTAAGTACCGAGAACACTCAAGAAACTTCCTACAACGTCCCTAAACACTTGCAAGACATTCCTATAAATAGGAGAGGCCATAGGACACACAAGACACACTTGAGCATCCATTTTGGAGAGCAAAAAAGCTGAGAATCACTTGTCGACTTCTTCCTTGAGCTCCAAAGTTTTGTCATATAGCTACAATCTCCTAGCTACCACATAGAAACGTCCATCTTAAGTGGATAGGAGATCTATACACTTGATATAGGAATCAAGATGTTGTACTTCATTGGTTAAGTTTTTCTTTCTTCCAATATATTTCTTTCGTATTGTATTTTATACTCCTTTAACTACTCCAAGGGTTAGAGGTTATTTTGAAGGAGGTGATTGTAGATACTTCTTGTTGGAGAATTTTGATCCAAGGTGTGATTGAGGTTACTTCAAGAAGTATGCTTCAAAGGATGTTGAAGCTACTTCAAGGCGGGGGACCTACTTCAAGGTGGTGAAGGATGCTCCAAGGATTTGAGGTTACTTCAAGGAGGTTGAGTCTACTTCAAGGAGGTGGAAGGAGATTGTATTTTGTTGTAACATCCTTGGGAGGTAAATAAAATAAATCACGTTCAAAGTCCCAATTGGAGACAACTGGGTAGTGGACTAACAACCTTTTATTCAAAGGTTGGAACTACTCTAAATCAAAGTGACTTCCTTATTTCTTCCTTTTCTTTAAGTTTTCAGTTGAATTTTAAAGTAGCAAAAGCTCTACTCACCCCTCCTCTAGATCTTTCAATTGGTATTAGAGAAGGTATTCAAGGAGCCTTAACCAGTCTTGAATGGTGTATGGTGTACTACACAGCTTCAACCTCAAAGGAACTTATGTGAGCCAGCCCCCACCCTTTGATGGAAGCAACTACACTTATTGGAAATGAAGGATACAATTATACTTTCAAGGGATCATCCTGGAACTTTGGAGAATGGTGTCCTTTCCCTATGCACTTCCTAATATAGAGTATGCAACACCAAATCCCGTAATGGTAAAGCAAGTTCAATTGAATGCAAAAGCAGTAAGTATCTTATATTGTTCTATTTCCATCAATGAGTTCAATAGGATATCTTCATGTGAAACTGCTTATGAAATATGGCATAAACTTTTAGTTACACATGAAGGTACAACTCAAGTTAAGAATACCAAGATTAATATGCTTAAACAAAAGTTTGAACAATTCTGCATGCAACCTAATGAGACTATTAGTGAAATGTATGCAAGGTTTTCTTCTATTGTTAATAACTTGAGTGCCTTGGGTAAGTATACAAGTGTGGAAGATCAAGTATCCAAGATTATTAGATCCTTGCCTTCAACGTACAAGCCAAAAGTGATGACCATTGAAGAAGCCAATGACCTTCCATATTGAAGATGGGGCAACTCATTGGCAACCATGAGACACATGAGGTCACCCTTGAAGAAGAAGAAATATTGGAGTTCGAACCTCAAAAGGGGAAAAGGAAGGATATTGTGTTAAAAGCTACAATCAAGGATCAATCAAAAGTCATCACTCAAGAAAGTGATGAGCCAAGTGAAGGAGATGAAGAAGAAGATGTGCTCAGTGTAAATGTAAGATATATAGAAGGTATAAATCTAACAAAAAATATGGTGTTTCTTCCTCTTATTCCCTTAGGTGATTTGAATGTGGCAAGAAGGGACATGTAAAGAATGAATGTCCTAAAACCAATAAAGGAAAGAAATCTTCTTTCAATAAGAAAGACAAGGGAGATAAAGCCTACAAAGAAGCTTGGGATGAATCAAGCGATGAAAGAGGAAGTGGAGAAGAAGAAGTGGAGTGTATCATGGCTAAGGAAGATGAAAATCAAGACTCAAATGAGGTAGACATTTTTGAATTATCCAAAACTGATTTAGTTAATAGTCTTGAAGAAACTCATCATAAATATGTTGATTGCAAAAGAAAATTGAAAAGGCTTTCCAAAATAAATGATGAATTGCATGCTAAACTAGATGATCTTACTTCTGAAAATGAAAGTCTTATTTCTGAAAATAATACTATTAAAGATTCTATTGATGATTATAATGCTAAATTGCTTGTCTTAAAAATAATAATTATCTTCTTTCTCAAGAAAAGGTTGAATTTCTTGCAAAGAAAACTATTATCAAACGCAACATATTCTATGCTCTAATTTGGATTATGATATCATTGTTAGAGAAAGAGATACTTTTATTTCTAGTCTAGATCAAGAAAAATTAGATATTACTAAGAATATGGCTGAAATTGTTAAGTTACAAAAGCATGTTTGAAAAATAATGATATTCTTGGTAAAACTTTGGAAAATTCTTCTGGATAATGGTAGAAGAGGATTGGGCTATGTACCTAAAGAATGTCATTATCAAAAGCCTAGATCTATAAACACACAAGTCCCTAGAACCAAGGTTAGCTATGTACCCAAAAAAATATGGCACATACTGATGTGGCTTTTTGAATGCACTAACAAATTCACTCGGGGTTTATATCCCCGAGCTTTTACCAAAACCAAGTGCAACAATACCACCCGCAAGCGGACGGATCTTATCGCAGTATAGTTTAGGATCGAACCCAAAGGACAACGTTTTTAAGAATCCTTGTCAGTTAGATCTAGCCCAAGTAAAACTAATATTTAGAACAATAGGTTGATTTTGGTTTGATTAAACTAATTGCAAGAAAGTAAATGCGGAATAAAAGATGGGTTTAGATCAATGATATGAAATCGCTGGGATGGTACCGGGTTTGACCACCGCTACACACACAAACATACTCTCTCACGAACAATCTAGGTACGAAATAACACTCCAAGTAGAGCTGCTGTAGAACCCCCCATACGGGCGTCAGGTCCGCGTAAGCGTCACCATAGGCAGCCGATTTCTCATCGCCATCCGGATCATACGTCTTACGGCTCTGAAGATACAGAAATCCACGGAAGCTGTGAACCCCCCATACGGGCGTTAGGCGCACAGAAGTGTCACCGAAGGTTAGGCGGACCGTCCCCTCGCGGATCATACACTTACGAACTCGATGAAATCCCATCCTATTTCTAATCAGGGAGTCAACCGCGCAAACCGTAAAGCAAACAAGCGACTATTGTACGTGTAAACATCGACGAAAAGCACGAAGATACAAAATCCAACTAAGGCTGTGAACCCCCCATACGGGCGTCAGGCGCACACAAGTGTCACCGAAGGTTAGGCGGACCGTCCCCTCGCGGATCCTACACCTACTACCTCAAGGAATCCTATCGGAAGTTCTCGTCAAGGAGTCTAACATGCTAAACGACATTCATACCTATGCATTGAAGTTCTCGCAACATAGGGAGCACAAAGATGGAAACACGCACATAACCAACTCACAAGCTTAACGATAAACGACAAAATGAAGAGTTATATACATTGCCATGGAAAGTTTAACAAGAGAACATGGTTTGCATGGGCAGCGGGGCTAGTCCCCGCACCCCAGCGAAAGAGGACTACTCGCTCATGATGCGAGGTACAAGAAAGATAGAAGAAGAAGATAGATCCGCCATGAGCTCGGTGCACAAGGTGGACGCAGCCCGGTGAAGAAGATGCGCTCTTTGCTCCGTCTTCTTCTCCTTCTTAGCCTCCTTGGACGCAACACCAGCTGTAGGTGGAGTGGAACTTGATCGGGATGGTGCTCTGGCAGCCTTTCGGCGTCCGGAACCGATGCCTCAAATGGGGACCCTGGGGGTCTATTTATAGTTTTAGATCTGACGCCAAACGGTCTGGGGACCGTTTGGGCGCCAAACGGTCTTGAGACCGTTTGGGCGCCAAACGGTCTTGAGACCGTTTGGGCACCAAACGGTCTTGAGACCGTTTGGGCATCAAACGGTTTGGAGGTCGTTTGAGCGCCAAACGGTCTTGCTTTGATCAGTCTGGCTTTGGTGTGGTCACGCGGCTTTAGTTCTTCAAACGATCCTTGTGCTTGCATCGAACGGTCTTGGGACCGCGCGAGACCAAACGGTCTTGGGACCGCATGGGACCAAACGGTCTTGAGACCGCATGGGACCAAACGGTCTTGAGACCGCATGGGACCAAACGGTCTTGAGACCGCATGGGACCAAACGGTCTTGGGACCGCATGGGACCAAACGGTCTTGGGACCGCATGGGACCAAACGGTCTTGGGACCGCATGGGACCAAACGGTCTTGGGACCGCATGGGACCAAACGGTCTTGGGACCGCATGGGACCAAACGGTCTTGGGACCGCATGGGACCAAACGGTCTTGGGACCGCATGGGACCAAACGGTCTTGGGACCGCATGGACTTCTTGGGCAACTGGTTTCATCTTGTTTCTTTGTGTATTCCAGCAAACGATCTTGAGACCGCATGGATCCAAACGATCTTGAGGCCGTTTGCATGGAGTTGCCTGCTGTACCTGCATAAAATGAAAGATATTTAGTTAAAACCTTGATTATTGAATCACTTAGTAGTTTTGTGCATTATGATTCATATTAGGGTGAAAAGATGTGGAAAAGATATTAAATTGTTCCAAAAAGGTAATTGAAAATTATGATGAGTATGCACTCATCAAAACACCCCGAACTTAAATCGTTGCTCGTCCTCGAGTAACATAAAATTTGAAACTGTTGCCTAATGAAATACTTTCGATCCATGTGATTTCTTCATCTTCACATCACAAGTGTTTTCTTTCTGCTCAGTATGAATGAGTACCTCAACTTCCTGGGACCACTAAACACGTCTTTCCATAGCTTCGTTCCTGAGTTCGTTTCCCAACAACGCTTCCTCCCCGCCTTTTCTAACACCAAGCATGTCAAAGAGTGTCGTAGGAGTTCTGAGATACCCGCAGAATCAACAAGTATGCATTTGATCTGACACTGGTATTGTTAAGGATGGTAGGGCATGTATTGTGCCCTTAGGTAGAAAAAGGAGTGAAAGGTGGTATGAAAGGAAGAAGAAAATCTCTCCTCTATTCGACTCGAGATTTTTATTTGTTTTGCAATTTCATTTATTGCATATTTTTTTGTGTGCGCTATGGCATCTTTTGTTGCAGATCTCTCCTCTATTCAACTCGAGATTGCATTTATTTTGTGTGCACTTTGGCATCTTTTTATTGCAGATCTCTCCTCTATTCGACTCGAGATTGCATTTTTGGTGGTACGCCCCTACTTATTGGAAGGGGTATGGAAGAATCGGATATGGGGAAAGTGGCGTGCCACCCCGAACTTAGGGATTTGGCACAAGTTTGGCTATTTTGGTGGTATTTATGGATGGAGGGATACGAAGATGATAGAAGAAGTGTAGAAGAGAGTTCAGATCAGGATGCAACTTGATTTACAATTCAAAACCGGGTTATTCTCTTTGTCATACTCTGCTCAAATAATGACTTGGTGCGGATCCGGTGGGGTTTCTGAGCCATTGTTCCATTAGTCAGTTAGGAAGCGCAACGTGTTTGATCCCTATCAGTTTGATAGATACTTGTCATTATGTAAAAAGGATTATGATGTTAGGAATCATAAGTTTCACAGGATGATTTCAGGCAAGTTTCAAAAGTCAGTCCTCTTGGGGATTTGTTTCGAATAAGGAGGATGTTATGATAGGAGATGCATAGCAAACAGTTAGTTACATTTTTATCAATAAAAGACAAAATTCCATCAAGTATCTGTTCACAATTTTGAAAAATTTTATGATAGAGACATATTGAGTATAAAAGAGGGTGTGTATGTGGAAGTGGAATACGTACCACCCACCCTCCACCCCGAACTTAGAGATTTGCTCGTCCTCGAGCAAACCCTAAATTCAAGATGGAGGGGAAAGGAAACACCAGGTATGACTGCCGAGAATGAATTCGTTGTGATCAGCACCAATCCGATCTCGTATCCTGAAAGAAAACTATCCATAAGGCAAATTTTATTTAAGGAAAATTAACTATAAAACAAAATTGGGAAAAGAAAGGTAAAACAGATTTATTGGTCGGGTTGCCTCCCGACAAGCGCCTTTGTTTTATGTCGATGGCTCGACAGAGTCCTTCGTCTTCATGTGGGATCCTTAGGATCGGTGAGTTCCAGCGTTGATTTGGTGCCTATGTCTGTTGTGGTGAAATATCTCTTCAGGCGGTGGCCATTGGTTATGAATTCACCCGACTCTGCACTCCATAAAGAGAAAGTGCCCTGAGGAGAGATGCTTTTGACAATGTACGGTCCAGACCAGCGTGAGCGAAGTTTTCCTGGGAATATCCTAAATCTTGAGTTAAAAACCAGAACTTGGTCTCCCACTTGAATGTCTTTTCTTTTCAGATGTCCATCGTGCCAAAGTTTTGTATGTTCCTTGTAGATTCGAGCATTTTCATAGGCCGTCATTCTAAGTTCATCCAGCTCGTTGAGTTGCAGAATCCTGGCTTGCCCTGCTTCCTTCATATCGAAATTTAATTGTTTAATTGCCCACCATGCCTTATGTTCTAATTCGACCGGAAGGTGACAAGCTTTTCCATATATCAAACGAAAAGGAGTAGTACCAAGGGGAGTTTTATAAGCAGTGCGATAAGCCCATAGGGCATCGTTGATTTTTGTTGCCCAATCTTTTTGATTACGCCCAACGGTTTTCTCAAGGATAGCCTTTAGTTGTCGATTAGAGACTTCTACCTGTCCACTGGTCTGTGGATGGTAAGGAGAAGCTACCTTGTGTGAGACGCCATATTTTTTTAATAGAGCTTCGAAGCTTCTTTCGATGAAATGGGAGCCTTCATCAGAAATCACGGTTCTCGGCACTCCGAACCGTGGGAAGATAATATCTTTGAATAGTTTGATGACTGGTTTCGAATCACAAGTGACGGTTGGTATAGCTTCAACCCATTTGGAGACGTAGTCCACCGCCACAAGGATGTAAGAGAATCTATCAGAAGATGGGAATGGCCCCATATAGTCTACTCCCCAGACGTCAAATATCTCTACTTCTTGCCATAGATTCTGTGGCATTTCATCTCTCTTGGTTATATTGCCAGCTCTTTGACACTTATCACATGATATGACAAAATCATAACAGTCCTTGGATAAAGTTGGCCAGAAAAATCCACATTGCAAAACTTTTAAGGCAGTCTTTTTAGAGCTCATATGCCCACCCACGGGTCCTGAGTGGCATTGTTCCAAAATGGAATGGGCTTCTTCTTTGGCGACGCAACGTCTATACAATCCATCCGCGCAGAGTTTGAAAAGATATGGTTCATCCCAATAGTAATGCTTCACATCATGCATAAATTTCTTCAGACTGTTCCCTGTGTATTGAGGATGGATGACTCCAGCGGCAAGGTAGTTTACTAAGTCTGAATACCATGGTTCAGATTCTGAGACTCTCATAAGTTGATCATCTGGTAGAGAGTCGTTTATCGGAATTCCTTCAGCATCCAGAGTGTGGATGCGACTCAGGTGATCTGCTACGACATTCTCCGTTCCTTTCTTATCTCGTATTTCTAGGTCAAATTCTTGTAGAAGGAGTATCCATCTGATCAGCCTTGGCTTAGCATCCTTCTTTGCCATAAGGTAACGGATGGCAGCATGGTCTGTGTAAACGATTACCTTCGAACCAGTAAGGTAGGATCTGAATTTATCGAAGGCATAGATGACTGCCAAAAGTTCCTTTTCAGTAGTGGCATAGTTCCTTTGAGCTTCGTCGAGGGTTTTCGATGCATAATAGATAACATAATGTTTCTTCTCAATGCATTGTCCTAAGACTGCACCCACTGCGTAGTCCCTGGCATCACACATAATTTCAAAGGGGTGCTCCCAATTTGGAGCTCTAATAATGGGGGTAGTCGTAAGGGCTTTCTTCAGCGTATCGAAACTTTTGATGCATTCCTTATTGAAATTGAAATTAGCATCTTTGAGAAGTAAATTGGTCATCGGCTTTGTTATCTTAGAAAAATCATGTATAAACCTTCTATAGAATCCAGCGTGACCGAGAAAAGCACGAACTTCTTTCACATTTGTGGGTATTGCCAATTTAGATATGACTTCTATCTTGGCTTTATCAACTTCAATTCCTTTGTTGCTAACCTTGTGGCCCAAAACTATGCCTTCCTTTACCATAAAGTGGCATTTCTCCCAATTTAGCACCAGATGTGCTTCTTCACAGCGTTTGAGTACCATGGAGAGGTGCTTAAGACAGGAATCAAAGGAGTCACCATATACAGAAAAGTCGTCCATGAAAACCTCCATAACTGTTTCAGTAAGCCCTGCAAAAATGGCAGTCATGCAACGTTGAAAAGTTGCAGGGGCATTACACAAGCCAAATGGCATCCTTTTAAAAGCATATGTCCCGAAGGGACAGGTGAAAGTTGTTTTCTCTTGATCATCTGGATGTATGGGGATCTGATAGAATCCAGAGTAACCGTCCAGGTAACAGAAGTATTCTTGGTGAGCCAATCTTTCCAAAACCTGATCGAGGAAGGGCATAGGAAAATGATCCTTCCGAGTGGCCTTGTTTAATTTTCTATAATCAATACACATCCTCCACCCAGTCACTGTTCGGGTGGGGATGAGCTCATTATTTTCATTTCTTGTGACAGTGGTACCTCCTTTCTTGGGTACAACATGAACTGGGCTCACCCATGGTGAGTCCGATATCGGGTATATTATTCCAGCTGTAAGGAGTTTGATGATCTCACGACGGACCACTTCCTTCATATTCGGGTTTAATTTTCGTTGATGCTCGATTGTTGGCTTATGGTCTTCCATCATGGGAATTCTGTGCATGCACAAGGCTTGACTGACCCCTGTGAGGTCACTCATTTTGTAGCCTATGGCTTTCTTGCTATCCTTTAATATTTCTAGAAGTTGCTCTTCTTGTTTGGTTGTTAAACCAGAGTTTATAATGACAGGACAAACTTTGAGATCGTCTAAAAACATATACTTCAGCCCTTCAGGTAGGGGCTTCATTTCAGGAGGTTCTGGTTTTTTACTGATTTCTTCTGGGGTTTCGGTAACCTTTAATTCCTCATAGGTAGCTTCATGATTCTCCTCAGCAGAGTCGGGAGGTTTGGCGCAATCCTTATCTTGTTGGTCAGTAGGTTCATCATTAAAAAGGTCATATAGAGAAGTTTCCAAAGGATCGCATGACTCGTGATATTCTTGAGTAAGTTGTGACATCTGCTCAACACAATCTATCAGATAGACTTCCTCCTGTATACTTGGTCTTCTCATGCTTTCAAAGACCTTGAATTCCAGAGTTTCTTTTCCTAACCTGAGCAGTAAGGTTCCAGCTTCAACATCGATAAGAGCTCTAGCAGTAGCGAGAAATGGACGACCGAAGATAATAGGGTATTTGGTGTCTTCTTTTATGTCCATGATAACAAAATCACATGGGACATATGCGTCCTTGCCTACCTTGACCGGGATGTCTTCGAGAATTCCTAGCGGTCTTTTTACTGAATTGTCCGCAAGTTGGATTGTCATAGCAGTTGGAAGCAATTCTTCGAATCCTAATCTCTTGCATAGACTCAGCGGCATAATAGAAATACTTGCGCCAAGATCTGCCAATCCTTTCTTACATGATGAATCACCAATGTGGCATGAGATTCCGAAGGATCCTGGATCTTTTTGTTTCTTCGGCATCTTGCTTAATATGATATCTGATGTAGTTGCAGCCAATTTCACAGTTTCACATTCTTCCGTGATGTACTTCTTGGTGAGAAGCGACTTTAGATATTTGGTCCAGGCTGGTATCTCATTAAGAGCATCTAAGAATGGTATATCAACATGGAGCTTCTTCATAGCTTCTTTGAATTTGATGAATCTAGTATCAAACTTGGTTTCCCTCAGACGGGATGGGAAAGGGACACGAGGCTTATATACAGGAATTTCTGGTTCAGGAGTCTCTACTTCTTCATCGGTAGGTTTCTCAGAAATCCCCTTATCATTATTTCTCTCCTTCGGTTGCGGTTCTGATGTTGTTGAGTTTTGATCAGTCAAGGGTTCATTCTCCTCAGGGATATCCATAGTTGTTTTCGCTGGTGGATCCAAATAACTTTTCCCTGATCTTGTGGCGATAACCTTCAGCTGCTCCGGATGTTTCGGATTGTTCTCAGGTTGTCCAGCGAAGATCCCAGCTTGTGGCTTAATACTAGCAGCAAGTTGAGCTAGTTGAGTTTCAATAGCCTTCTGCTGGGCTTGTTGATTGGCTATCATCGTTTGTTGTGTTTGCAATAACTTCTCGATGGTAGATAGCTTGTCATCAGAAGGGATGGGTCCTGTTTGACCCTGTTGTTGGTTCAAGTTTTGATACTGAGAGTTGTTCTGATAATTGTTATAGTTTCTGTTCTGAAAGTTTCCCTTGAAGCTTCCTTGATTCCCAAAGTTCTGTTGCTGATTAAACTGATACCCAGATGGGCCTCTTGGTTGATTATTTGGAACAAATTGATGTGAGTTCATAGCTCCTGAAGGATTTCCGTACTGGAAGCCTGGGTGATTCCTATTTTGATTTGGATTGTAAAAGTTCTGCCCAGGGTTGGTGTTAATAGCATTAAGATTTTCCATCTGGCAACTATCTCCTTGTCTACAGGCATTGCTTAAAACAACATCATAGAGAACATTGCATGATAGTGTTGAATGGTCAGTGCCTTTGCACGCTTCACAAAACAAAGAAGTGGACTTGACTTGTTCTGGTTGCCTAGTTGGAGAATGTCCTCTTCCAATCGCAGCAAGGGATGATTCTATGTGATCTTGCTTTGCGACCAAGACTTTCAAAGTTTCAGCTATAGATTTGTATTCTGGGATAGCATCAGCCATAGCTACCTTTAGGACTCCTTTACCAACAGATCTACCCCAGTTGGCTTGGTTTTCTGCTCCCAGGGTGACAACTCTCCATGCGCTGTCGTAACTTTTCCGCATGAAGTTCCCTCCGGACGAGGAATCAAGGAACATCTTAACATCATCTTCTACACCCCTATAGAATATCTCGATCAGCTGGTTCTTAGGAATTCCATGGTGTGGGCATTTTCGTAGGAGCTCCTTGTACCTATCCCAAGCTTCGGAAAGAGTTTCACCTGGGACTTGAGTGAAATTTGTGATTCGTCCCCTGATTTCGTATGTAAGAGATGGGGGGTAGAATTTTTCCAGAAAGGCGTTTTGAAGCTGCTCCCAGGTGGTGATGGGTACATCACTCTGCAGTGAGTTGTACCAACTAATGGCTTTGTCAGCCAGAGAGTACTTGAAGAGACGGAGTCGAATAGCATCATCAGAGACTCCATTTTGCTTCGTCATGGCACACAGGTCAATGAATTTGAGAAGATGACCTTGGTTGTCTTCAGCTTGTTTACCGTAGAATGGGTTGTTCTGAAGCAAGGTTATCCAATGTGCTCTAATCTCAAAGTTGGCAGTTTCGATGGGAGGAGGCTGCACCGGATGATATACATTTGCGGCCTTTGGGATAGAGAACTCTCTAAGATCCTTCTGAAGTTCCGCTGCCTGCGCTGCTGCTTGTGCTGCTAAGATCTCCTGTTGAACCGCAGCTCTAGCTTCTTGCATGAACCTCTCTCTCTGCGCATTGATGGCTTGAGCCACCCTACGGGCTACTTCTTCTTCTTGCGCCATTCTGGCTTGATTCTCTCGGATCTGACGATGGAAGGTTCTATCGATCTCGGGATCAAAGCTCGCAGTCAGTCCGAGACTATCCGAACGGTGCATACACTAATCGTCAAGAGCACCTGAAACTTAAAAAGGTTTGAAAGTGAGATCCTTGGAGTAGAATAAAGATCAAGTAGATGAGCGATAGTTTCAAAAAGAAAAACAAAATCCTAGATTAGTCTTAAAAGAACTTGATTTGACTGACTGATTCCGTTGTCCCCGGCAACGGCGCCAGAATTTGATGTGGCTTTTTGAATGCACTAACAAATTCACTCGGGGTTTATATCCCCGAGCTTTTACCAAAACCAAGTGCAACAATACCACCCGCAAGCGGACGGATCTTATCGCAGTATAGTTTAGGATCGAACCCAAAGGACAACGTTTTTAAGAATCCTTGTCAGTTAGATCTAGCCCAAGTAAAACTAATATTTAGAACAATAGGTTGATTTTGGTTTGATTAAACTAATTGCAAGAAAGTAAATGCGGAATAAAAGATGGGTTTAGATCAATGATATGAAATCGCTGGGATGGTACCGGGTTTGACCACCGCTACACACACAAACATACTCTCTCGCGAACAATCCAGGCACGAAATAACACTCCAAGTAGAGCTGCTGCAGAACCCCCCATACGGGCGTCAGGTCCGCGTAAGCGTCACCATAGGCAGCCGATTTCTCATCGCCATCCGGATCATACGTCTTACGGCTCTGAAGATACAGAAATCCACGAAAGCTGTGAACCCCCCATACGGGCGTTAGGCGCACAGAAGTGTCACCGAAGGTTAGGCGGACCGTCCCCTCGCGGATCATACACTTACGACCTCGATGAAATCCCATCCTATTTCTAATCAGGGAGTCAACCGCGCAAACCGTAAAGCAAACAAGCGACTATTGTACGTGTAAACATCGACGAAAAGCACGAAGATACAAAATCCAACTAAGGCTGTGAACCCCCCATACGGGCGTCAGGCGCACACAAGTGTCACCGAAGGTTAGGCGGACCGTCCCCTCGCGGATCCTACACCTACTACCTCAAGGAATCCTATCGGAAGTTCTCGTCAAGGAGTCTAACATGCTAAACGACATTCATACCTATGCATTGAAGTTCTCGCAACATAGGGAGCACAAAGATGGAAACACGCACATAACCAACTCACAAGCTTAACGATAAATGACAAAATGAAGAGTTATATACATTGCCATGGAAAGTTTAACAAGAGAACATGGTTTGCATGGGCAGCGGGGCTAGTCCCCGCACCCCAGCGAAAGAGGACTACTCGCTCATGATGCGAGGTACAAGAAAGATAGAAGAAGAAGATAGATCCGCCATGAGCTCGGTGCAGAAGGTGGACGCAGCCCGGTGAAGAAGATGCGCTCTTTGCTCCGTCTTCTTCTCCTTCTTAGCCTCCTTGGACGCAACACCAGCTGTAGGTGGAGTGGAACTTGATCGGGATGGTGCTCTGGCAGCCTTTCGGCGTCCGGAACCGATGCCTCAAATGGGGACCCTGGGGGTCTATTTATAGTTTTAGATCTGACGCCAAACGGTCTGGGGACCGTTTGGGCGCCAAACGGTCTTGAGACCGTTTGGGCACCAAACGGTCTTGAGACCGTTTGGGCACCAAACGGTCTTGAGACCGTTTGGGCATCAAACGGTTTGGAGGTCGTTTGAGCGCCAAACGGTCTTGCTTTGATCAGTCTGGCTTTGGTGTGGTTGCGCGGCTTTAGTTCTTCAAACGATCCTTGTGCTTGCATCGAACGGTCTTGGGACCGCGCGAGACCAAACGGTCTTGGGACCGCATGGGACCAAACGGTCTTGAGACCGCATGGGACCAAACGGTCTTGAGACCGCATGGGACCAAACGGTCTTGGGACCGCATGGGACCAAACGGTCTTGGGACCGCATGGGACCAAACGGTCTTGGGACCGCATGGGACCAAACGGTCTTGGGACCGCATGGGACCAAACGGTCTTGGGACCGCATGGGACCAAACGGTCTTGGGACCGCATGGGACCAAACGGTCTTGGGACCGCATGGGACCAAACGGTCTTGGGACCGCATGGGACCAAACGGTCTTGGGACCGCATGGGACCAAACGGTCTTGAGACCGCATGGACTTCTTGGGCAACTGGTTTCATCTTGTTTCTTTGTGTATTCCAGCAAACGATCTTGAGACCGCATGGATCCAAACGATCTTGAGGCCGTTTGCATGGAGTTGCCTGCTGTACCTGCATAAAATGAAAGATATTTAGTTAAAACCTTGATTATTGAATCACTTAGTAGTTTTGTGCATTATGATTCATATTAGGGTGAAAAGATGTGGAAAAGATATTAAATTGTTCCAAAAAGGTAATTGAAAATTATGATGAGTATGCACTCATCACATACCCAAAATGTTAAGAAAAGAAACCAAATTGATTTTATTTTTTGCTTCTAATGCCAATTTCTTGGACACAATTCATTCTCTTGTAAATACAAGAAGAAGAAGGACATCACTTGGGTTCCAAGACCCCAAATTTAGAATTTAAGACACTTTGTTGAGATTTGAACTTCTTTATGAAATGCATATATGTCATATCTTAACTATGCCAAAATTTGACTTGTATATCTTTGTCTAATTTGACTATTTACTTGTGTTATCCAAAACAAAACTATTGAAAATAGTATGAATTGGTTACATTAAAAGTGTTGCATTCAGTGAAAAATATACAGAACTCCATATTGATCGACAAAGAGCTCAAACGAGTGGTCATCTAGTCAAAGAAAAGCTTGACTGAAAGTAGTTCTGTCAAATCAGTTTGTTGAAAATTAAATTCATTTGCTTGCAATTAGCTTTGATGACTCAAATTTGTAATGGGATCTTCATACTAATTTTTTCTAAATACTTGAACTGATAACACATTTAAAATAATACTCCTAACAAAAAGGACCACCACATGAGTACAAAAATATTTATATTTTGTAGGATTAGGTGGTTGAAAGTGGTTGTTCCAAAAATATAACTAGAAATAAGGTGGCTTTCCATACAGTTGAAGAAAATAAGAGTAGAAAAGTCACATTTGGAGATAATGCCAAAGGTAAAATTGTTGGGATAGGTAATGTTGGTACAAACCTTCAAATAAATAATGTGTTACTTGTAGATGGATTGTATCACAATTTGATTAATGTTAGTCAATTGTGTGATAGTGGCTCCATCGAAACATCGATATCCTTCAGAAAAATCTGGCGATCAATTATGATAGCATCACGGACAACTTCAAGAAGGAGGAGGAAGATTGGAAGGAACGCAGCCACGTGACCTGGCTCAAAGATGGTGACAGTAACACCCGGTTTTACCAGGCTTACATCAACCAAAGAAAACAGACCAACCGCATATGTGCGATTAAAAGTCCCCAAGGAGGTTGGGTTACTGAAGCCAAAGATATCTTCAATATTGTGACCACTTACTTCATAAATTTATTTACTACTCCTAACAACATACATAAGCAGCTGTTCGACAACATCCCTGCAAGATTTTCCACTATTCCACAAGAGGCACAAGATCATATAGCTAGAGAAGTGGGGTTTTCTGAAATTGAGGAGGTTCTGGGAAAGATGAATCTGTTCAAAGCTACTGGGCCTGATGGCACCACTACCCATTTCATCAAGTCAAATTGGAGTATTCTTCACAAGTCAGTGGTTCGAACTGTGAATGATGTTGTTCATAGTGCTACTATGGAGGAAGGAATGTGCGACTCCACCATCATTCTCATACCTAAAGTTACCAGGCCTGTATCGAGCAATCAGTTTCGGCCTATCTCCCTAAATAATGCCATTCTAAAAATCTGTTCGAAGGTGGTGGTGGAAAGACTTAAATGTTGGCTCCCGAAGTGGATTAATCCTGCGCAAAGCGCCTTTGTTCCTGGTCGAAAAATTTTTGAATGTATTGTGGTAGCCCAAGAGCTCGTGTACTCGATGAGGAAGAGTTCTTATACTAAATCTATGGCCATTAAGATTGATTTAACCAAAGCATATGATATGATGGACTGGAGTTTTATTGAAGACACGCTTCATAAAACTGATATACCGGATAACATTTGTAAGTACATGATGCACTCGATTACAAGGGGTCGCACGACTATCGCTTGGAATGGAGAAACTACTGAAGGATTCAAAGCTACCAAGGGTCTTAGGCAAGGAGATCCGCTAAGCCCTTACATCTTCATTTTGTGTATAGAAAGGCTTAGTCAGATGATCGAAGATGTTGTCCAGGACAGATCTTGGACTCCTTTAAAGATGGGGCGAAACGGACCACGCATAGCACACTTATGCTTTGCAGATGATATTCTTTTGTTTGCTAAAGCTAATACCTCAAACATGAATGCTATGTTGAATTGCTTTAGGAAATTCGAGCAGGTTTCTGGACAAGCTATCTCCATCGATAAAACTAGAAATTGTTTCTCTAGGAGATTCACCAAGGTGGAAGCAGATTGTATTTGTGAGATAAGTGGCTTGACGAAAACCTTGAACCTAGGAAAATATCTAGGAGTTCCGCTCTTACATAGTAGAGTCAACAAGGATACCTACAATGAAGTCTTAGAGAAGGTGAATGCTAGAATGAACTCTTGGGCGGCACATTGTTTATCTATGGTCGGTAGGGTATGTTTGGCTAAAAGCAACCTAACTGCTATCCCTACTTACATCATGCAAATGGCTAAGCTTCCTCTGCAATTGTGTGATAGAGTTGATAGAGCTATTAGAAACTTCATTTGGAGTGGAGGCCGAAGTAAGAAGGGAGTACACTTTCTATCTTGGGCCAGATTGGGGAGCCACAAAACAAATGGAGGATTGGGCATAAAGACAATGAGGGACTGGAACAATGCCTTAATCATGAAGCATACTTGGGATGTTATGAGCAGTAAACATTCTATTTGGAGCAAAGCTATGGATACTAGATTGGCAGGTAAGCCAAATATTACCAATGCACATCTGTCAGGTGTAGCTAGATCGGTGATTCTAAACAAGGAGTTTGTTTCCTCCAATTCTTATATATGTCCGATCAATTTGTTCTTGATTTGTTCTTGATAGTTTAGATCCTTAATTTCTCTTTTTCCCTATTTCCTGTAGACCTTTCCTTGCTTGCCTTAGTGTAGATTGTTCTTTTCTTGCCTTGCCCTGCCTTTTCTTGCTCATTAGAATTAATTGTCTAGGGTTAACAGAGGTTTTGCTCATGCTTGCTTTGCTTTAATTGCTTTCTTTCTCAACTTAGTGTAATCAATCAAAACATCACCTTTAAACCCTTTAAACCTAGACTCTGCAGTAGGAACCTAGCCCCAAAAACTAACCTAGCTCTTGTGCCCCCTTTTCTCCATGTGGATGAACCCTATACATGCCGCCCTCCTATACTACGACACAAATTTTTTTAGTTTGTGTGAGTGCGTTGAGTTTAGGTCCATTATAAATTTTTAAAATTCAATCCACTGTGTGTTTATGCTCGCAGGGTTGCATCTATTCACACTCCAATTGAGTAGCATGTAACACCATTGGAAGAAATGCACCAATAGACCAAACATCATCCTGACCATAAACAACCACAAATGAAAACAACAACATGTAGTGACCAAACCATGGTGTAGTGATTAACACACTCACATGTGTAGTGACCACTAGGTTAACATCATGTGTATCGACCATTAGGGTTACACCATGTATACATAGTGACCAACCAACTAAATTAGATGTTGCGACTGCAAGAAAAACTAGATGTAGCGACCATAACACAACATGTATATCGACTAAAACACTAATAGACTAGCAACCATCCATCATTTGTAGTCATTTCAACCAAAACAAGAGGACCATATCAAGCATAGGGACCAAAATAAAAAGGTGTTAGGGTTTCTTGTGACCAAACCACCCTAACGACCAAACAAGTCCAACATATGTATCGACCACAAAGATATGTGGTGTCCCAGAATAGGTTATTAACACCAAGAAACTAAACAATCACCAAAAGAACACCTCTTGGTAAAGATGATCAGCAAAACCCTAAACAATCATCACAAGGATCATATGGAAAACCATGATATGAGGAACAAAACCAATCATCAAGAATGGATGTGGATAAAAAAATCCATCTTTAACAAGATGACCGAACCAAAAACATGGTGATAAAACCAACATTCAAGGTGTATGCAAGAATCAACTACTCGACCATCACTTAGATTTTAGGTACAAGAGTTAGGGTTTAGAAGAAAGAGAAATCTACACAAGAATACATCTTAATCTTAAACCCTAACTTAAGATAGCATCATCTACCAACCTGCGATCACATTTTACAGATCAATTAGTAACATTCAACCAAGATAAAGGTGAAACAATAGTATAGGAATGAGTTATATAACCTGCATTGATGTGAAGATCAACTCCAAGCCACACACTCTAAGAGAGAAGCAAACACCAAGCTTGGATCAACTTCACATCCAAGCAAGATCACCTCAAGATAAGAAGAACACACCAATATCAAAGGATGCTCAAGGAGAAGAAGGAACAAACCCTAGGCCAAAAAAGAAGAGAAAGAAGAGATCTTCATCTCACTCGGATATTACCATGGAGAACCATGGATTCACCCTCTATGGAGAGAAGTTCCTCAAGATGGCCAAGATAAGAAGAAAGGGTATATTTCAATAAAAATGAGATGAAAGAGAGATAAATTACGTACCAACACCAAGGATCACCAAGAACCACCATAAGAGAGATGATCGAACCCTAGATCACCAAATGCAAGGAGAAAATGACCACCTTCTTCAAGATCCGCACCTCCTCTTACACCACCAAGCTCAAGGATGAACCAAGAAAGAAGAGAGATAGAAAAGAGATAAAGGGATTACTTGCATGTGAAAGGAAGGGTATATATACTCAAGGGTAGGAGAGAGGTAAAGGTTATTTGGTGTAATGATATAAGAGCCTCTAAGGAAACATGTCCCTCAAAACCATGACCATGCCAACACTCAAGATAGGCATGCATAAAAGGATGATAAAGACAAGGCCATGTAGAACCCACTTGGTCCAGTACTCTCCTTCGGTCAAAGAAAAACCCAAAGAGCAACATGGTAATGACCTCTACCAAAGACATCTAGACAAGAGGGTTTCTACAAACAAAGAACAAGAACACAACTCCTTAGGTCACTACAAACCAACCAAGGAAAACCACTTTGGTCACAACACTCAAAAAATACATTGGGCGCTACCAAGAACCAACATCAACATGGCGACACCACCAACTCAAGCATCCATGCAAACCATGCAAGCCCTAGCACCAACATGTGATGACACCTGATCAACCAAGGTCTAACAAGGCACCTCTATGTATCATTCTCTCTCTCATGATGCCAAAACACAAGAGGCACAACCAAAATATGAAAACAATCAAGATAAACCCTCAACATGTATAAATTGCAACTTGGTCCAAAACAAGCATACATATAACATAACTAGCTCAAACATTATCCAAACTTGACCAAACTAAAAACATAAGAATGTCACATATTATTAAAGCATCTCAACAGATTAGATTAAGGCTTAAGAATCTTATTAAGCAAAGCAAACAAGATCAAGAACTAAGGTAGTTTATTGGCCTTATAGTTCGAATAATCACCACTCTCTCATGAAAGTGTTCTTATCCCCAGGAATACTAAATCAAACCTTAGTCAAGTATATACTCTAGGCTCGTTTTCATATGAAATCGTCTAAAACCCAACATTATAGTGATTGTAGATCATTGATCCATACTATCACATATCTTGTATCACCATATGCTTAAAGCTTCCTTATGTATAACCTTGAAGACTTTTAGTTGCATCTAGAAATCATCATATCTTAAGCTTAAACTCAGTTTGTAATACCAATTTATTATCCTCAAGTATTTTCTTTAACAAACATCATGATTAGACTTTTGTCTGCGATTCCTCCTTGGTATGAAGGTCCTAAGGACATCAAGATTTCTCTAATTCTCATCACTTAGTAAAAAGACCTCAACTCCCTCCAATCATTATTCCACTAAAACAAAGAGATTAGTTGTACTAATTGAGTTATGTAATATTTTAGCTTTAGGGTTTCTAAATATCTGATGAAGTTTTAAGTGTTGTGTATTACCCTACCATAACCTACTTATAATTTTAATAACATAAGTTGTGTCCTAGTTTCTTTCTTGAATATTTAAGGCAATCAATATTTCTTATTATAATCATGCTAGATGTAGGGTATGTGCTTCTAAGAAAACACTTGTTGACTTAATCTCTACTCACATCACATCTTGTGACAAATCTACAAAAGTCATCACTATAATGCTACTAATACATCATCTAATATAATGATGTCTCCATTTACTTATAGCATCGTTAGGCTCAATAACTACACCTCTTGGGAACTTAGAATTAACTATGTCTTATCACATCTATTGATATTTAATGGCCACATATAAACCTAGAGATGGACTATCTTATAATGTTTATCTCAACACCTTACCAGTGCACATGTCCCAAACCACATGCATTTGAAAATGTGAGACAAACGTCATGGAAATTTATATGCTCATATCATTCCCTCTACAATTCCATATGTTACGTGTTTCAGACCAAACACCACTGGGGATAGAGAGGTATTGCAATAGGTGTATCTAGGGTCAACACTTAAAGTTGAAAGCCAACATGTAACAAAATCTAATTCATATCTCAACTTCTATCTTCTAGCTAGACCTCTTTCTTAGACTCTACTATCTTTGTCTAATTTCTTCTGTAATGAAGGTCAATAATAGTAAACCTATCTATATAGTTTTGTCTCTCTAGGATCTATTCAGTGGTCTAGACTAAGAATTTGACTATTGACAATCTATATTATTTATCTATACGGTATTGTAGCACTCGAATTTTTATCTCACATGATCAGAAGCTAATTTGTTTTCTCAACTTGGGAGTGTTACAAACATGATAATAATAGAAACAAACTATTACATACTAGTGTGAAAAAACACTATCATAAATTCTTAGGAAAGAAACTTGGTTACATCAAACTTTATAAAAGTCCAATTATATGATGCAAAAACATGCACTATGTCTAAATGTCTTGGATCATGCAAATGGAGCCTCACCAATCAATCCTCTTAAAACTATAGATATGTCCTCTATCTTGACTGATCTTCCTGAAAATTTGTACATGTGGATATCTCATCCTTAACCATGAACAAATAGGAGAACTACCATTAGAGTAAGAGGCATTGAATTTATAAAAAGATAAATATGAATATACTATAACTGAAAACTAAACTGAGATAAAAAAGTTGTAGACTTATATTGAATTGATGTGTCTTTTATTTGTTTATGGCCACCATTATATGATCAGTCCTCCACTATGACACCAAAGTATCCTCTATGGTGCAACACACCCTCAATTGGCACAATGTGCCCTCTATTGACACCTCCTATATGGAACAACACATCGTCTATTGGCACAACGTCTCCTCTATGACACATGTAGTGTCTTCTCAATTGTCTCAGGGCTCTTTGGTGATGACTTATCCTATAATTTAAATAGTTGGTATTCTGATGTCATCTTTCTATCTACATCCAAAATTTCTTATCTTTGAATCTTAATCTATTATCTCTAAATATGTATCTCTACTCTTTAATTCTAACTGGTTCTAAATTTGAATCTAAAATCTAATATTCTTATTTTCTAAATAAATTATAATCTAAAACTCTAATTTAAAATGATGACCTAATATAATTCTAATATCAAATATATGACATCTGAATTTAAAAGATTAAGATAATAAATTGAATTGAGCATAGAAATACTAAATATTCTAAAAATTTATTAAATTTGAAATACATAAAATTTGATAATCTGGTAACATAACTCAAATTGAATGAAATCTGATTAGTCAAAGCATGAAAGCATCTGAAATAGTAAATCTAAAAGTAACTTAATCTCTAAGTTACATTAAGAGGTTTTGGCTGAATCATAATAATAATAATAATAATATTCAATTGACATGGCCCACTTACCTTGTTTGAGGAGATCCTTAACGTAGTCTTCATTTCTTAGTTTACAAAACATTTACCCGGCATCAACAAATTTCTTTACGTCCATGTTTTCCTTCTTTTCATTTTTAAATCTCAAGAGCCATCACCCTAACCTCACGAATGAAATTAGGATTCTTATTAGAGAAAACATGAGTTTGATCTAAAACCATGATAAAATATTTGTATTGAACATATATCAAAATTTACATTATATAAATACTATAATCTTTATACTTAGATAAGCCAAGAATCGTCTTCTTCACTAATATGAGCATGTCCATTATGTAATGATAATACATCTCAATCATGATCACATATACTAATCTTACTGACTCAACTATGAAATCAGAGGAAAATTTAATTATAAAAAATTTCCAAACAAAATATTCATACATATCCCATATTGTTTCAAATAATCATAAATGATGGTGATTTAGACCAAAACGCATATAGGAAAATAAATATACATGAAATTACATCAACTCATTGAAAATAGTAAGAACATTATAGATTAAGATTTAGGTAACAAAATTATATAATTTCATAGTCAAATAAAGGGTAAAATTCTAAGAATACTCTTCTTAGGGTTTGCATCAAAAACCTTAACAAAACCTCAAATCAGAATGACCAGACTTTAAAATCACATTGAAAATATCAACATGCACTTAGTGTAAAATATTCATTAATTTTAAAAGTCTAATGTAATTTTTAATGTTAAAACCATTAAAATCACATAGATCTTAGTACATTAAATATATGAGTGCTTAAACATCAAAATCTTCTATCAAGGATATTTTGATAAGATAATACATTCAAAAACATTTCTTTTGATACCTTATTTATTGGAAATGGATAACAATATTTCAAGTTGTGAATTTTTGAATATAATACCTTTTAAATAGTGCTTGGCCGTCCGAAATGACACAGTGGTCTTGATTAAGCCATTGATGTGCATCTAGAAGCCCCAGGTTTGGAAAATTGATGACCCTTTCTTGGATTTTACTGATACATCACCCACAAACCCGGTCACCCTCTGTTTTCTAACGTGTGTATTATCTAATCACAAAACCATTGAGTTGCCACCATGCCTGCACTCTGGAGGCCACGATCTTGGTACTCAGGATGTTGTTGCCCAAAACAACACTGGAAAAAGCTCTTCCCAACCTTCTCTAGCTTCTACGACATTTTAGTCTTTACTTGTCTGACTTGGATCAAGGATCCCCAAACTACATCTCTCATAGTGGTTACCTCTCATCTTCTTCTCCCTTCTTATTCTCCCTTTTGGTCGAAACCCTAACCATGGACTAGTCTAACCATATGCCCTTAGAAACTATGTCTTTTATAGCCTCTCATCTCTAAAAATGTGGGTGTGATCCCCCTTTCATGGACTCTATTTGGGTCCTATAAAATAGGGGAGGCATCTCTTCAGTCCATGCTGAACTGGAGTTGACCCTCCCCCTTTTTTCTTACAATTTGACAATATCCCGAATTACATAAATGATTACATGGGTCACATTATAATCTCATTAAATCCTAAATTTTAGCATGAGTTATTCCTTATCATTATCATTATTTTTGCAAAATCATTAGATAAAAACTAATATGATAATCCCTTCAAAATTTCCTTTTAAATAAATATTGGATATTTGCTAATTTAATTACCTAGGGCACTAGATAAATAAAAATTATATTTAATTTCTTCGAGAATCTTATATTCCAATTATCCATCTACCAAAAATATCTTGAGTATTTACTATGAAGGCAAAATACTCAATCCCCAAATTAGTACTCTAATGACCTATATAATAATCTTAACTGACCCAATTGGGCTTGAATCGTGTTCTAGGGTACATGGCCCAATCCATGGACTTCTAAAGGATCCATAATCTAATCATATCCTTGATTATAAAAATTAAATCTTGAACCAATATAATTTCTTAATTGAAGCTTCATTGTGATTCGTTTGATCAATAATATTTTATACTTAATATGAAAACTTGAACTAGGCCTACAGCTCAAGCCATTAACTAGAATCAGCATATTTACTTAATTATTATGCATTGGTTGTCACCTCATATCATCTAATTTAATATGAAATTCCCAAATATTGAGGATATTGCAAAAGTTGACCAAATTGAACCAAAAGCTCCTTTGTACATGTTTTTCCTTTATATACAAATTTTATGAAAATTTGATGGAGCCTTATTGTAACCATAAATCAATCTTATATTTATTTCATCAATAACTTAATCATATACTTACCAAGTTCTAAAAATTAAGGTGTGACATCCTGAGTTTGTTCTTTTTACTACATTTACTATATATGAACCATGATATATTTGAATCAAACATTTTGTGGCTTGCAATTTTAGTTTGGTCAACTATTTATTGTGTTTATCATATCTAAAATATAACTTTTCATACTAAACCCTTGACGAAAACTTTGGATATTAGGTACATGATATCTATGTAAACCAACATCCAATTAGATTAATATCTATCTTGGTTTGATCTTAATGTTGAAAGGGGGTTTTACTCAAACTCAACATACGTATATCCATGCTTATTAAGATGTAGTGAGATAGTGAATTTAGGTAGCGATAATGAAGTGAACTAACATAGTATTTCCATACATTGATAAATGTTGAACTTTAATTTAGCCTTTAAATAATAGCATCCAAGTATAATAAAATAATCAAAACTCTTGTGAGAAATACTAATTCTTGGGTGGTTACATTTATGAGAATACTTATTGAAATATTTATCCTTTCATTTGGTCCTATCTATATTGTGATAAGATTTGTTCACTTATGGGTGGGATTGTAGGACGCTTTGATAAGGTAAATGCAAGGTTTTCATCCCTAGAGAATTTCAGGTGTGATTAAGACATGCATCAACAACCTTGTACATATTTCCTCTTCTGGTTGTTTAATGGGCTTGAATATGTTGTGAAAATAGCATTCATATTGTGTTACATGTTGAGAATGCTAGGAATGAAAGATCTTTTGACTATAAAGGTTAAGCTCGGCTCTACCGTATTGAAAAAATGACATAGATTTGTCAAAATTTTACAGACACCTCTTTGTCCCAATGACGAAACTAGGAGTGCCAGACATGATACACCTTTTCATGTTGTAATATCCTCAATTTTGGTAAAATTAAATTATATAAATGCAATTGATTTGTAAATTCCTAAAATATTTTTGATAGAATAACAATGGTGACCACTTTGTGGAATGGGTGACAAAGAAATAAGAGATTTTGTGCATAAATAAGTAACAATGACTTTATGAATTGTTGAATAATAGAATTATGGAATATTTGACAAGTTTTGAAAAGAAGATAAGATGTTCTTTTTAGATAATTAAAAGAGTAATTATCTAGTCAATTTAGCAACACATGTTTTAAGACATCAATTAGTATTATTTTGATATAACTTTTGGTATACTTGAAAATAATAAGGAAAAGATGTGAATCCTAGAAATTGGGAGTAAAAGAACATTCCTTGAATAATAACATTTTTAATGGAATGTTTAAAAGGACAAGTTTTGTATATCGATGACATCTCAATAAATACCAATATACTTAATATAAATTGAGAAAGGTAATGGTGAGTTTCCATGGAATAAATGTGATTGATTTAAAGGGTATATCAAAGAGAGAAAGAAATAATAATTTGGACCCCAAGTTATGGTTTAATGATCAAGTGACCAATATACACCTTTTAGGTGGATCCTTTCTGGATTTTAATGTGTCAATTGAGTAAAAATGGATAATATAGATTGCAACAGATAGGGCTTCCTAAAAGATTGATGATATTTCTTTCAATAGGAAACATATGATAATGAAATTCCCTTAATAATTTCTTTCGATTTCCCAAGTTTTATTTTGTTTAAGGGGTTGGCTGGATCAAGGAGAAAGGAGTTACTATTATTGAAGGTTTTCACATTGGGAGTGTCTAATTGTGACTTAAGGATAATATGATTAATAACCTTATTTTTGTAAATTATGGTATACACTACCTCTCTTACCTATGGATATATGATGCATGGAACTCATACTTTCCATAAATATTTCCCTACCTTGCATCCTAAAATGGGAGAAAATCTAGACCTACCTCCCGTGCCTCTCCTTCCCCATCATCCTCCCCAAAACCCTAAAGGTCCACTTGCTACCTATATATAAAGGGACATGAGAGTTCTTGCCTTCAGGCAGAGTGTAACTCCTAGTCTCTATAGACTATGAGGGATCCTTATAGAAGGTCCCTAACATCATATCTCTCCTTACCCCTCCACACAACTGATAACCCCAGACCATGATGCATGAGTGCATAACCCGCAGGTGCATGTCTCCCACAGAGCCCATTCCTCAAACACACGACAAGCCTGCAATCCTTGCCCTAGATGAATCAAACTAAAGAGGACGACCTTGGTCTAAGTGTTGACCCTGTCAAGGGTCATGGATGACTCATGATTAGCATTGAGAATCATTGGGATCCATGACAATACTTCATCCATTCGTCGATGTCAGGAGCATGCTTAACCTGCAACTAGCAATGGCAGGAGGTACCTTGGTCCATGAGAGGATACTAGCATGGTGTGATAATCCTAAGGGAAACTGGAGGATGAGAGCTGACTTTACCTATCTAGTGTTTGCATCAGCGACCATCTACATGGCATGGAACCACGACCAGCTACTTCTAGGTAATCATGGCAGTAAGGGCATGTTTTGGCCACCCTAGATGGCCCAGAAGTGTTGGGAGGTTTTGATGGAGAAGAACAACACTATCTGGAGCCTCGCACATGGTAGGTTGCCATGAAGGGGAAAGATGTGACCTTCCACTAGATCACGGTCGAACCTAGTTTGTGAGGAAGGAAGAATGGAGGAAGGAGAAAGCAATCGATGATTTTACCTTTTGTCCCTCAGTCCAAGCGTTGTCAGGTAAGGGTGTTATTGTACTTTACTCTTCTCTCTTACATCAACCATGTAGGTGTAGAGATGCTAGGCTGGAGGGTCCCTTTGTCTCAAGCCTAGTCCTACGGGCAGGTAAGGATAACATCATTGGATGTCCATGTGGCAGTCTGGCTCATAACTATTTTATTTAGATTAATTCTAGTTAATCATAGGTAACTCAAAAAATAGTGAAATTATATATGGATTTGATCAGGAAAATGATAGGAACACAAATAATATGGTTTAATACCCTAGATTTGAGCCTAATCCTAAAATTGCCATGTATACATGTTAGTAAGTGATTAGTACATGAAAACCCTAGATTTGGGTATTAAAATGTTGGAAGAATTTAAAAGCTAGTATTTGGTGTTATTGTCATATATTGTGGAACTTAATGATGCTTTAACATGTTCATTATCATAATGATGTAGATTTTGGGTTTCTAATGTGAATAGCCATGCATATGAAGAATTACGGTTTTGAAGTTAAAGATGATAAGTTTAGTGAACTTGGACTAATCCAAGTAATTATAATGGAAGGATATGTTGGATATAGTAATTAGGGTTTCACCTAATGGTTAACATGTGATGGAAATAGGGTTTATACCCTTATTACTCATACAAACCTAAAAACCTTAGATTAGGACCGGAGTAGGGTTTAATATGTTTAATGTGATTGTGACACTTTAGGAATTACATACATATAGATTGAATGATTGGATTCCTCTTTCCTTGATTCATCGGATGGTATGCTTAAAGTATGATTCAATAATCTACATGGTACTCTTATGACTACCCACAATATAGTTTTTTTTGTGTTTTCCAAGGATTCCTTGAGGATTGAAAAACTAAACTATTGGATGTTTGCTAACATTCTCTTCAATTATAATGCTACTATGAGTATCACATAAAGAAAGACTCTGTGAAGAAAATGATAGTTCTTAGTTGCAAGTAATTGATTGTTATATGTTGGTATGTACTTGCACACTTTTGCATGCTCCCCACATACACAATATAGAAATATAGTAATTCGTGCTTTTGTTTCACGATGTTTTAGGTACATGCAAAATATAAGGATATCAAGATATGATGGAGATATGAAATTACTTGAAGACATTAAAGTAAACTTGTAAGGAGGGTTATACAAATACTTATTCTCATATAGTTCTCATATGTACAATTCTTGTGTATGAAATTTATGTAACTCCTTAGAGGAACACCTTGTAAAAAATATTTAAATTTATGGATATTATTTGCTATATTTGTTATTTGGTTAAATTTGGATCCTTGGGGATATAGGTAATGGCTCTAAACTTTTTGGGTCTTTCCTTAATTTGGTGATTCTAAAAAGTGAGGTCGTTACACATGTTATTTGGTCCAAGAAAAAGTTTTCCCATTTACAGAAAACAACAAAAATTTTGATCCTATATAAGAAACAATCCTTTAGATGGGGTAGTCAAAGAAGAAGAATGTCCTTAATACTTGAGGAAACAGTCAAAAACCAATGTCAGAAGCATGGTCACTAGTTTGAATATGTAATTCTTCATGCCATAGTCACAAAATGAGAATCCAAATGTGATCTTATTAGGAAACACATGAGAAAAATGAAACTATGCCTTTATAGAGGTGGTAGATTTTGTCCTATTCTCACAAGTATCTTCACACATGGAGGGAGATAGTCAAAAGGTGTGATGGGAATTGCATACATATGTATTCTTGAGAGACATAAATTGTAACGACTTTGAGAATAGAAATGTCTTTATTTATGTAGTATTGGAGTGGTCTCATAGGCATTTGTAAGGTTCCCTCCAAGTTAGTCTACTAGTATAGTTGATATGCATAACCATTTCACTCAAAGATGTGTTGTGTTGTGAGTTGAGGGAGTGAATAATCTTTAGTAGTAAACCTACATATCATATTTTAAAGATGATAATTGACCTTGAGGTTTTTTCTAAAAGATTGGTCCAAATTATTAATAAGTTTAACAAGTTCAATGGAATAAGTAGATAGAAAAACCATTTTATACTTTCATGAGAAAGCCAAATGAAAAGAAACATGCATGTATGATTCCAGATGAAGGACCCGGGTTCGAATCATGTTGAAGGCGCTCTGCAAAAAGTAACACGAATTTGATTAGGCGTGGGAGGGGGATGATTGGACCACACCCTCTCATGTCCCGAGAGTTTATGCTATCTGGGGGGGGGGGGTCACTAATGTGGTGCTTCTACAGGGGCGGTTCTCTTGTAAATAAAAAAAACCTATTGAATAATAAAGGCCTTGACATATTACATGAGATAGTTTACATTAGTGGTTTCATTTGTAGTTTCATTCTATCATGAAAATGCCACATTATGAGAATCTATTCCAACATCCATCTCCAACTTTCGTTAGTGGTTTCATCAGTTAATCACCCGCATCAATTGATTATGCCTCCACCTCTGCCAAGGCTCTAAGGTCTTCACCTCAAAAGTGGAAATTGAAGGTTCCCAACCACCATCATCAATTCACCTGCTCCATCTTCATAGTAGACTCAATAGGTCTATGGAGAAGGAAGATGATACCCTCAATGCCATCTCCAATTATTGTCAAGGAGTGATTGTAATGTTGTGTCGACCATGAAGGGATATATCGAATCAGATAAGGTAGTAGAAACAAAATTTTAACTACCATATTCCCATATAGACAGTAGATGGAATCAACAACTATGTAATGGGAATGATGGATTGGAAGGTTGTACCTAATCCTGGAACAAGTCTAGCAACAATTCCCTTGTTGCACCGTGTGCCTTCCTTCAAGTTGCACTTGGACAATGGCTTACTGGTTAATCACCACAGACAACAATTGACCTCATCCTCCCAACGGCTAGAAACAATTTCCTCGCCTCTATAGTAGTCCACATGGACCACCAGGTACTTTTGTCATTCTAGATGAACGGAAAAGAAAGAGTTGTCCCTACTAGTCGGTGTGCTAGCACCAACTTTCTCTCCCAATTTTATCTCCCTTACTATCCCTCCCTTTAATGGGTAGGATTTTCTCGGGTTCTCTCAGTTACCACAACTAGAGAATACTTTAATTGTCATAGCTTATTGTTGTTTCTCTATAAATCCTCAACTACCACTCCATTTTATAGAAGGGCCAACGTCACAAGTTCTAGTCTAAGTTGGAGTTGAAGGGGGTGGAATTTGATGAATTTTTGTATCCTACAAATGTCAAAATGATCAGTTCAATAGTGAACTGATCAGTTGGCATATGATTCAATTAGTTCAACCCTTAAATTGGTCATTTTTTTGTGTTTCCCAATCACAATTGTATTGTCAATTATTATTTTATTCATGGACAACATGACATTAGCACTAATCCTTGATCCAATCAAATTGATCAACCAAACAGTCAGCTCACAACCTGAGCGGTTGGTTCATGGACCTCAGCAGATCAATTCACTTCCTAAACCAAATCTCATGGACCATATTTCTAATGTTGGTTCAGTTTACCTAACACTTTCAATCGTTCACTTCAACCCTTGATTGGGTCGTTCATAGTCCAGTTAGTCAAACTTTAACCATTATTATTTAAATTGAATACTTGACTCTTTAGTAATCAAGTTTAAACTACATTCATGAATAAAATCCTATATCAAGTGTATGTTATGTGTGTGACCCTATACATTCCAATTTACCTTGGAAGTGAGTGTACATAACTAATTTATGACATCACAAGAAATGATTGGTATCTAGCAAGATATGATCGCTACATAAGTAATTGGAAAGTTGGAGAACAACATCAACCTACAATATGTGATTGGTGTTATAGTGATTGTATAGTTCCTTTGTAACTGATATCCATATTGAACTTGAGGCACTGATCGTCATCCTCTTCAATGTTCAATCTATGTTCCTTCAACTAGAGCAAACTGTCTGAGATATATGTGAACTCAATATCATATATTGATTCACATGTACATGAACATGCTTTTCTCAGTCTCGCTAATCAAGGGGCCTAGATATCAAGCTCCTATAGGAGGTACAAATCCCATCTACATCATTCACAATCATCCCCATGTGCTTTGATGCACCCAAGCATCATTTTTATGAAAACCCTTATTCAAGGTCATAGTGGATGGTGTCTAACACATCAAGCGGTATGTGATGAGTGCAGTGATTTCAAGTCTAAGAACCAAAATCACCACCATCACCATGAGAGATGATTTTGACCACCAATCATGATTTTCATGAATCACTCTCAATGTGGGTCTACCTGATTTTTTGTTATCCAACAAGTATCTATGTGTTTGATTTGATATAATCATGACTAATGGAGATTTTTTCATCAACCAACAGACTCTAGTTTTATGTGTTATTTTTGTCTATCAGTCTTACACAACAACATCCAACAAAGGACATAACAATCATGTATCTACTCTTTACATCTATATGATCTCGTTATATAGGTCCTCAACTCAAAGACATATGTCATTGAGTGATATCATTTTTTAGATATTCATTATGTTTCATTCTTATCTCATAACTGAATATAATAGAAGAAACTAGAAAATTTGTATTTATCATCATTTTGAAAGCTTGCATCCATGTAACCCATTACACCCAACTCTTCCTTATTACCATAATATAAGAATTGATCCTAAGTGCTTCTCAAGAACTTATGGGTGTTCCTTATGGCATTCCAATGACCTTCACGGGAATTTGACTTATATCATTTTGTCATGTCCAATTCATACAAGATAATGGGATGGGTATATTATATTGCATGATGGAACCAAATGTGAATGCATATGGCATGTTACTCATGTTTTCCCATTCTTCTCAAGAATTAATGTAGGATTCATGAGAGACTAGTCCTATGAAACATGGATAGATTTTCTCTCATTGAATCCTTCATGCTAAACCCTTTCAACATTTTGCCAATGTATGTGCTCTTTCTTATGTATGGAGGTTTTCCATATTTATCTCTATAGATCTCAACTCCTATCACATAGGATGCTTCACCTAAACATTTCTTAGTGAAGGTGCTTTGATGCACTATTTATTTGTCATTTTCACATACTATTTTATATTGATTTTTGTGTACATTTTGGTTAAACCTCATATTAATTGTGCATGATTTACTTTTATTATTCTGTGATACTTATTTGCATCAAATAAACATAATTTTAATGTTTTCAAATGATTTATTATATTTCCAGATCTTATGTTCAGATTTTATGCATTTTGGGTGAATGTATAAGAATCTACATAGCTCGGTACTACCAGCTTTAGAGTCGGTGTTACCAACATATGCTCAGTTTGGAACAGGAAAGGAATCAAGAAGACTCAGAGGTTCCCGACATGCAATTCGATACTACCCACAACATCACAATATTTTGTTAAAGAATAATATAAGAAACTTGCTACTATTGAAAGTTATGTCGATAGTACCAACAACTTGAAAGGTGGTCATGCAATTAGAGGAGTCGGTAGTATCGATGCCCTAACAGTAGTACCAACATGTTAGGATCAAGAAGATCTGAAGACTTTGTTTAATCTAACAGTTGAGGTATTAACTCACCCTAAGTCATGCCAATGACTTAGGGGAAGTGTGGCCAGACCTAATCAACTCATCTTTTTCAATTACACGACGGTCGGGAGCAACATGAGGAGAAAACAAAGAAGAAGGATGTGTGCCGGATGATCCAAGCACTTCCAATGGACGAATTTGTAGTTAGAAGGTAGCAAATCGACATGTTCATGATAAGGGATAGTTTGAACCGTGTACTTTAGGGGTTCTTCATGTTCTTCATATTTTTTCCTTTCTCTTCAATATTTTTTATTATGTAAACCATGAGGGGCTAATCCCCACATTCCTTAGGACCCAGGAGTAGCCTGGTTATGCATTGTAATAGATTGTTATGCATTAATTAATCAGTTTCTCTTAATTTCTAGATTTGTTTCTATGTGAATGAATGAACTATCCACACTTGATGACCATGGCTAGTAATTGGAACTTCAATTGTTTTTAAAAAGGAAAATTA
Organism: Alisma plantago-aquatica; assembly: GCA_963693085.1. Lineage (NCBI taxonomy): Eukaryota > Viridiplantae > Streptophyta > Magnoliopsida > Alismatales > Alismataceae > Alisma > Alisma plantago-aquatica. Next base: position 795,954,531 of record OY856412.1, read on the forward strand.
ATGGTTAGAACTTCATCAAAATATACATTCTATAAATCACTTTGAGCAAGGTGGCTTACGAGCGTGAGGATATTACCTAGAGAATTTGATAAAGCACCTTTCTAATAACACAATCAATATGAGAGTGGGGTTGGTATTAGAGTAGGTAGTGAATTACACCATGAGAGTAGATAATTTTCACTACAGGCTCTTAATCATGAGTTAGGAGAGATTTTTATTAATGGATTGATATTAAATTGAATGTTAACCATGGTGAAACCACTATGCTAAGGAATGCACTCTACCTAAGATCAACAAACAATGATTTAGATTTATTTTTGTTCTAGATAGTTAAACCAATCAATCAAGTTTCTTCAGCCCAAGTTGATCGTATTACTTTTAGTAATAGTCTCTGAAGTTACATTTCCCCATGTTCGATATATGTGCCTCATTGTCCTATATTACTTTGGTAGCATACACTTGTGTTTTAAGCATATATAAAATACCTATCATGCTTTCCTTTCCAGGTTTTAATACTTATAGTATGAGGATATTATTCCCCATCATTATGTGGAATATAAATATGCTCCATGATATCTTTTGTAATCACGGATTTCATCTTCATTTTGACTACAGTCAAATTCTTTGACTATCTTGTCAAATAAAAGATTCTAGCTATGAAATGCTTGCTTCAATTTTTAGATTGACTTTTGTAGATTATAGAATTTATTTGCATTGTATGGATTTATAAAACCTTCAGGTTATGTTACATACACATCCTCTACAATGTTATTGTTAAGGAATGCAGTTTCAATGTCCATATGCCAAATCTCATAGTCGTAATGAATTACAATGGCAAGCATAATCCTGAAGGATTTAACCATGGCAACTAGTAAAGATATTTCATAATTTTCAACATGTCAAACTTATTTGAAATTCTTTTCAACCAATCTTCTCTAATAGTTTAATGTATTTATATCCATGTTGGTCTTCTTATTCCAGACCTAATTGGACCATATAGGTTTTACCCCTTTAGGTGGATCCACCAAGGTCATACCTTGATGATGCTTATGGAATCCAACATTGATCCCATGGCCTCAAGCCATTTCTCATATTATTGTCCCTCAATAGCTTCTAGATAGGTTGTCATCTCATTAACTTATGACCACCTTACCACCTTTATAGTTATAAGATATCATTATCTTTCAAGCTCATGGTGCATTCTACTTGAACTTTGAGGTTTCGTGTTACATGAGGAAACTGTGATTCCACAACAATTTGTGACTCTCTTTATTCCTATTATACCTCTTTAGGTTCAATTATTCGTTGGTCCTGAACTTTTTGAGTTCTACATTACTACCACATATTCCTTTGGAATTTAAATTCCTCTTAATGAATTCAGACATAGTAGTAAGAAACATTTTGTTCTTGGATTGGGATAAAAGTAGTATTCAACAAACTAACATTTATGTGATTTGTGGGTAAAGCTTTTCAAGAAACTATTTTCTTACACAAGCTTTCAATCCTAATATGTATAAAAGACATATCAGGACACCTTCCATTCCTTATCTCATATCGTGCCTTTTGAACCATTTTAGACGACACATTGTTTTAGTGTAAAGCATGTGCCCAAAAGGAATTGGAAGATTGTCTAGATTTATTGATAATCACATTATGACCTAACAAGGTGTGATTCCTTCTTTCTGATGCATCATTGTGTTTCAGGTGGAGTTCATTGTGATACACTATCACGATTTCTCTAGAAGGTCCTCAAACTCTTGGTGTAAAATATTTCAACATTGATCATATCAAAGTGTCTTTATACTTTTACCAAGGTGTTTATGTACTTTAGTTTTGATCTTCTTGAACAGTTCAAGAGATTCATATTTGTATTTCACTAAATACAAATTACTATATCTTCTGAAATCTTTAGTAAATATAATGATGTACTAATAACTACCTCTAGCATTTATTCTTAAAGGTCCACATGCATAAATATGTACAAACCCTAATAGAATACTCCCTCTCCCAGTACATCTAGTGAAAATATGCTTTTTCCATATTCCCCAATAGATAATATTTGCATGTCTCTGTTGGTTCAATAACTAAAAGAGTCTAGACAACCATATTTAAGGATCTTAGAAATGCATTTCTTATTTATTTTCTCTAGATGACAATGCTATTGGTAATCATTCTTTGAGTTTTGAGATTTTAATCTTTTCGTACTTACATTATAGGATTTTATCATTGGATCTACCAAACAAAGACCATAACACATTTGAGGCTCTATCATAAAAGAACTCATCCTTTTAAAATAGAACATTGACTATTCTTTATATGATTTCCATATTCATCCTTGTCCATACAAGATGCAGAATGTAAAAAGAAGTTCATTAAATCTATTACAAGTCCTTTGGGAAGAGATAAATTATAGGTTTCTATTGTAGTGACATAAACTCTTTCTCCATTTGCAACACACAATCCGACCTAGTCCTTTCTTAAGGGCTTACTTCTTTTCATATCCTACATATTCGAACATATGTGAGATCTACATCCGGTAACTGATACCCAAGATAAAGAAGTACTCAAATTTATCTGAATAATGTATATACCTAAAGTGGAGATCTCTATCCCCACCTTCTTCATCTTTAGTTCCTCCTACTAGAGAGGGAAATGCCTTTTCCAGTGTCTAGGCTGGTGACAATTGTCTTCCTTATTCACCCCTCCCTTTCCTTTAAGTGTTGAAGACTTGGGCTTCTGGCTAGCTTGAAAACTCTTTTTAGATTTGCCTTTATCCTTGGACTTCCCTTTTGATCTACTGATCATCATCACATACTATGGCTTGTCTTTCTTCATTTGTGTCTCAACTATTCTCAATATGCCAAGTAACTCTGTCAATGGTTTGCCAAAGTCATTCATGTTATAGCCCATTTCAAACTCACTACATGACTCTAGAAGTGACTATAGAATCACATCAGTAGCCAACTCTTGACCCAAAGCAAATCCCAGTTTAGTAAGATTATCCACATACCCAATATACTTGAGCACAAAAGGACCTATTGGATCTCCTTCTACCATGTTATATTTAAATAACACCTTGGAGACATCATATTTCTCATGTCTTACTTGATCATGGTACATTTTCTTAAGATGTGTTACCATCTCAATAACATCCATGTTCTCATTTTGTCTCTACAACTCATAGTTCATGGAACACAACATTAGGCATATGACATCAATGACATCTTCAGTATACTTCTTGTAAGCATCCCTGGTAGGGTTAGGTGTAGTGGAAGCATGTCATCTGGCTTTGGTGTCTCCAGGACATAGAGCTTCCATTCCTATGTAAGAACAATTTTTGACATCCTAAACAATTCATGGAAAGTATTCCCATTTAAGTTGTCCTTATCAGGACTCATCACAAGGAAAATGTGTCCTTTGTTTCCATTTGATTCTACAAGAGAAATTTGCAATTTCTTAAAACATTTTTTTTATTTGAAAAAAAATGATGTTTAATTTGGCCATTCATTAATTACCTCTCCCACTATTTTGTTCAATTTGATAGCCCTCACATATCAATTCGAAAGATTGCACTGCACAACCTTCTAGTGAAACAAAATACAAAATAATAGAGTTATTAATCGGCCAACAACAACGTCGATAATTAATCATTAAGGTAGGCAACTTTTGTTAATTGTGTTTTATACAATTCTTGGGTAGATGGTATGCACAACTCTTTGTCATAGTCTTCTGCATGTTTCTAAGTGTTTAATCTCATTAAGATCATTTAGTTAAGTCTAACCCAAAAGCCAACACGATAGTAATGCACCCTACTTGGTAGGTCCACATAACTACCATCACACTTCCATGAGATGGACATCACACCACGCTTGGTTAGGGTTGTCAATGGGGAGGGTATGGGGACGGTAAGGGGTTACCCTTATCCTTACCCACCTAGCGTGGCGGGTAAGGGTATGGGTAATTCCCCACTCCACCACTATCCTTACCCTCCCCTTACCCTTACCCTCTTACCCACAGGGTAAATGGGGAGGGTAAGGGTAAAGTGGGGAATATATGTGTCGAATTTATAGGAATAATAATGGCATGCCTAATACATTTATACATTTAAGTGAAATATGAATATGCTCTAAAATGGCTATTAACTATTCAAAATATCAAAAGTAATTTTCTATAACATTATACACATGATTTTTATTATTAAAACTATATAGTATAGTTATTCCTTACATGTGTGTCTTACACCTCCAAAATGGTGTTGTATACACAACAAATAGCTACATAAAAAGTAGATAAGAAAATTATATATTTTATTAAATGGTGACCATATAATGTTGAATAATCCATTAACTCTAACAACATAAGGACTATACATTTAATATATTATACATAAATATTAGCAGGTAGCGAGTAAGAGGGTATGGGTAATAGCGTACCCTTACCCTTACCCACTAAGGTAGAGGGTTAGAGGGTAGCGGGTAGGTGGGTAAAGGGTAAAAAAATTATTTACCCTTACCCTTCCCCTATAGGGTTGGGTAAAGAGTAAATGGGTTTACCCTTACCCATTGACAACCCTACGCTTGGTGTGCCCATGCTTAGTCGATCAAACATTTTGTGTGTGTTGCTAATCGAAAGCATATTAGACTTAATATGTTTGATTAGGATTTTATATTTAAAAATACATATACATATCCAATAACGACATAGTTATAGTATGTATCATATACATGCTATGTCCCACAAACAAAAACATGCAATTAAAACATAAGTGATGGTTATGGACGTACTATTGTAATTAATAGGAGCCAAAAGAAATTACCACAACCTAAGGTCTACATCAAGAAGCAACCTATGTTGATAAAGATTTGTGCTTGAACCATTCTGGGTTGATCGGTTCAACAATTGAACCGATCAACTCACGTCTTGGTCTATCAGTCAATTGTCTGACCTTCAATCCAAATGATGTCTGGACACCTCCAGCTGCTTAGTCGCACCACCACCCGATCGGTTCATCTCCTCCTACTGTCTGTCCTCCTTGGTCCTCTAGCCAATCAACTCGTCATTTGAAATGGGTAGTTTTTTTTGTGTTGCACATCTTCCTCGGTATAATAACAAATAAAAATATCCTATCATGTTACATCGTAATAGGGAAACCTTGAGTTAAATTTGATGGGAGCATAGGAAGGAGAGAATTAGTACTTTTACATGTAGAAGAGAAGACAGAGGGTCAAAAGGCAAACTAAGATATAAATAAGAATAAACAATCCCAATCATGCATACAGATTTAGGGTTATTAGCCATAACCATTCTTCACATCCACAATCATTAACTGTCATATTTCCCTATAGATAATAGATCGCGTCAATAACTATGTAATGGGAAGGATGGTGCAAGGTTACACCTGGTCCTGGAGAAAGTCTAACGATAAATCCCTTGTTGCACCTTTTTTAAGTTGCACTTCGACAATGCCAGCTACGACTTCTTGGTTGATCACCACAGACAGCAGTGCCCTCATCCTCCCAATAACAGACAACAACCTCCTCACCTCTATTGTTACAACCTTGATTTTGCTTATATGACTGTAATTGCAATTGTTTCAAATGAAATGTACTTGGTTATAAATTGCATGATTTATGATAAATATATGGATTTCTTTTACAACTCTTCCTTGTGCATGGTTTTTCATGGACCCTTTGGTAATAATAGGTCCAAAATAATAAAAGAGGAAGATTTTATAAAAGGGAACAAGAATTGAATAAATAATAAAGAGAATTGAAATAAAGGATAAAGAAAAAAGCAAGGGAATATCCTTTAAGAGGGGATTTCATGCCTTTAGGGTTCCTTGAGGTCCAAGGAGTCCAAGATACTAAAATAATTGCATAAGAAAGAGGAAATACAAATTAATTTGTCTTTATTTAAAAGATAGATTTCTTATAAAGAAAACACCATTTTCCTTTGGAATTTGGGTCTCCAATTTGGTACAAAAGTAGATAATGTCGACCCAAAGCTTCCTTTAAAATTTTGTGGAAAAAGGATAAAAGAATAATGAGTTGTGATTTTTAGAAGTTTCCTAAAGTAAATGAGTAATCTTTGAATTATATTAAATGTTACAATGAAATTGGGATTATCTGGATTTTTGGATTGAATGTGGACCATTGATAAAAAAATCTGATGGTTGGGACTAAGTCCCAATCGCAATGGTTGTGGAGAAGGGGATGTGATTTTTGTTTCCCACTTTTGGTTGAGATTGGAAGTTTGTGCATAGATGGGAATCGTTCCATTGAACTCGAGAGATATTTATGAGTCTGATCATCCCAGGTTTCCATAGGTTTTGTGGTGAAACCAAGGAAACCCCAATTCCCAGGGATCATGGATGGACCCTATATATGGGGGGGTGATATGTGGTACCCGCACTCCTACAAATCATCCTGGTAAGATCAGAATGTTGAGGCGAATGCTTTGGTGTTATCAATTTGAAACTCCACCTCGACTTGCCCCATCGTCGGAGAGCAACACAACCAGGGAGGGTGCATCATTGTTCTAGTAGAGGGAGGACAAAGATGAGGCAATTGAGGACACCAACAAGTTTGGGAGAGTCTGGCAAATCTCTCGGCTAGTTGGTTTTCTTGCAGACGCACATGATCCCAAAGTCAACCGGTGGGGTTGACCATCTGCTCGCATATGGAGCAATCGGAGGTTCAAGATGACCCCCAGGAGAATTACCAGTTTGCCCTTCCTCTTCTGTGGTGCGGGTAAGGGCAAATATGCCTTTTGTTTCTTTTTATTGAGAGTTAGGGTGTGCGATAATGGGCTGTTGGATCCCGCGTGGTCCAGTGGACCATGGATCAAGCGGCCTACGTTTTTTCTAAAAATAACAGATAATCCAGAAAAGTGCTTTTCCTTGCAAAATTCATAGAAATTGCTAGGAAGCTCTGATGGATAAACTTAATATATGAAAATTGATCAGAAAAATATGAGGAACCTGATAAGAATATTTTTAGAGCCTGATTTCGTTCCTAATTGTAAAATTATATTAAGATAATGAAAAATGCATTAAAACTTAGGTTAGAAACCTTAATTGCGATTAAAGATGGAATCTATAACGGTTAATGGGTTAATTTGATGTACTAATAATGTTTTGATGATAATTAAAGATTCAAATCTGATCTAGATGAGAAATTGCATGTTTTAGGGTTTTAAACCAAGAATCCATGTTAATGCAGTAGAAACCCTAATTTAGGGTAAATGATGGGATTGATATGTTTAATTCGAAATATTTAGAAATATGCTGATAATTGTTGACCCTAAGCTTATTAGGAGAGATAGGACAAGATAATTAGGGTTTATGAGTAGTTTTACTTATTTAGGGTTTGTAGTGACAAAAGTGATAATGAAACCCAAATAGCAATTGAAACCCTAAAAGAAAGTAGAAACCCTAGGAAGCAAGTTAGATTGAATAGACCTTGATAACATGAGTAGTGAAAGAAATTATATGGTTATTTCAGGATCCTTGTTGGGTGAATTGTTTGCCTGGATTTCATATTTGCTTGGAATGTTCCTATCTTGATTCGGCTTAAGAGGTATGTGGTTACGCTTATGGTTAAATCGCTTTAGTTTCTCAGCAATTTTCAAAGTTTTATCGATTGCTTGGAATAAATGTTTGATTATCTTTTATTTCTTGTAATTATAAAGTGACTATGACTATCACCATAATTATATGTGCATAACTAGCTCAGATCTTGGTCCTCCTCTGTAGCTATGATGTTGATGAAATAGATGACCTAGTACATGGTCTACCCATGAGGTAGGATCATCAGGTTATCATGAGTCAGGGATTGGACTACCTTTGGGTAGGGCCATGCAACTCCACAACCCTATGTATTGATTTATCTGTAAGGTAGGATCATGGGGGTTAGTTGAGATCTACCATATGAGAGGTAGTATCTATGTCCACTGTAGGGACAACACAGATGCTAGGGTATGTAAGGATTGAGTAGTCATGTCTAAAATGTAAAGTTTGCTTGTTAAACCATAATTGTTTGCAATATGTTGTTACAATTAAATGCATGATTATTGTTTCTCCCATATACCAGTATAATTCGTTATACTGACCGTTGTTTTGTTTGTCAGTATTTTAGGTTATCAAGAAAATGGATAATCCTTAAAAGTGACATTGATGAAATAAAGCTTAATAAAGAATTGGAGGATTATAGATAGATATGTTCTTTCTTGGGTAAAGAATTCCATTTCCCATATTTTACAAGGTATGAAAACAAAAAAAATTATTCCATTAAAAGTTTAGTTGTTGTAGAATTTATTAATTATAGTGGATTATTTGCAAAACCATTGATCCTATTTTGGGATAACGCCTATGACCTCTTGGTCTCCCTTAACTGGGGGTTACCGAGAGGCGGGGTCGTTACATCTATAGTAGTTCACATAGATCACTAGGAACTCCTGTCATTCTAGATGAATGAGCAAGAAGGAGTTGTCCCTTCAAGTTAGTGTGCTAGCACCGACTTGCTCTCCCAATTGTCCCTCCCTTGCTATATCTCCCTTTGATGGGTAGGACCTACTCAGATTCTCTATCTTACAACAACCAGAGAAGATAACAATTATCAAAGCTTGTTGTTATGTCTCTCGAAAGCCTCAACTACCCCTATATTTATAGGAGGATAGGGTAAGTAGTTCTAGTCTGAGTGGGAGTCGAAGGGGGTGAAATTTCAAATATTTTCCTCTCCTACAAATGGCTAAATGACCGTTTCAAGAATGAGCCAATTGGTTGGCATGTTAGCCAATCCGTTCAACCCTTGAATCAGTCGTTTCACTATGTTTCTCAATCGCAATTGTATTCACAATTAATAATCAATTCATGCACAACATGATGAGCAACACTAATCCTTGAAACAATAGAATTGATCAATCAAATGGTCAATTCTCAACTTCAACCGTTTAGTTCATGGACATGCATGAGCCCATCGATTTACTTTTTGAACTGGTTGTCTCATGGACCAGATTGCCAATGTCAGTTCATAGTCCAATCAGTCAACTTTTAATCATTGTTGTTTAAATTAAATACCTAACTCTTGAGTAATCAAGTTTGAACTACATTCATGAATAAACTCCTATTCCAAGTGTATCCCATGTGTGTGACCCTATGGGCTCCAATTTACGTTGTCAATGACTGTCCACTACTAATTTATGTCATCACAAGCAATGATTGGTATCTAGAAAGACATAGTTCCTACCCAAGTAATTTGAAAGTTGGAGAACGACTTCAAGCTATAATTTGTTATTGGTGTTATAGTGATTGTATAGTTCATTTATCACTAATATCTACTTTGGACTTGAGGCATGGTTCGTCATCCTCTTCAACGTTCAATCCATGATCCTTGAACTAGAGATCATATTGTCTGAGATATATGTAGATTCAATATCATATATTGATTCACATGTGTATGTACATGCTTTTCTCAGTCTCTTTTATCAAGTAGCCTGGATATCAAACTCATGTAGGAGGGACATATCCCATCTACATCACTCATAGTCATCCCCATGTGTTATGATGCACCCGAGCATCACCTTTATGTCAACCCTTGTTCAAGGTCACAGTGGATGATGCCTAAGTACATCAAATGGCATGTGATGAGTGTAGTGATTTCAGGTCTAAGAACTACAATCACCACCATCACTATGAAAGATAATTTCAACTACCAATCATGGTTTCTAGATATCACTCTCAAAGAGGGTTTGTCCAATACACTATTCTACAACAAGTATATGTGTATTTGGTTTGATATCATATAACATGACTTAGGAGATTTTGTCATCAAGAAACATATACTCTAGTCTTATGTGTTATTGGTGTCTATCATCCTTCCACAACAACATACGACTAAGGACATAACAAGAATGTATCTACTCTGGACATCCATATGATTTTAATGTTCAGATCCTCAACCCGAAGACATATGTCATTGAGTAATATCATTATTTAGTCATTCATTATGTTTCATCATTATCTCATAATTGAATAAAATAGAATAAATTGGAATATTTACCTTTATTATAAATCAAATCATTTACAAGATGTGCCATTACAATCATCATATGATTGGCTCTCTGGGCATACATGCCAACAGACAACAATCATCTTGAGCTTGAAGATAGGCACCCAAACACCACAAATGCTCCTTCATTGTCTATTGTATGATGGCTTTCTTCCCTTCCTCTACTATTTATTTTGTTACTATTTCCATGATCCTATATTCATCTCACTAAGGGGAGGGAGTAACCTTGCTACATGGTTCTTATACTACATCTACTCTTATAAGCCATTCTATGTTCTGAATCAAACATTTTATGCTTACAATTCTGATTTTTTTCATTTGTTTATAATGTTTATCAGATCTCAGATGTAAAGAACTTTGAATCTAAGATCTTGGATATTATTTGCTTCATGTTATACTCTTGATGTGATATTATGATAGATGTTTTTGAGGCAATGGGTACATGATCTTTAGGTAATTCTATGTCTATGTTAGAGTAATATCAATCTATTACCTAGCTTGGACATATGTATGTTCATACTTATTATGATGAGTGAGAGAATGAATGCAGGTAGTGGTGGTGAAATCTCCTAATTCTAGTGTTTCCATATATTGATAAATCGAGAACTTTAATGCAAACTTTTAATTATTGCACTCTTAGTATAATCAAATATTTAAATTCTTGTGGTAAATAATAGTTCTTGCTTGGTTATTTTAATCACACTACTTCATAAAATTTTGTCTTTTTAATTCAACTCTAACTATACTGCTATAAGATCCATTCGCATACGAATGCGATTATCGTACCCTTTGTCAAGATAAACCCTACAGATTTTCTTCCAAGAAAATTTGTTGTGCGATTAAATCTTCCATCAACAACCTTGTACGTATTTCGTTCTAAATGCTTCACTGTCTTGAACATTTTGTGACGATAGCATTTAGATTGTGTCATGCATGTGAGCATGCTAGGGATTAAAAAATATTTCTTCAAGAAAGGTTGCGCTTGGCTTCAAGTGTATGGGAAGAATGACACGGTTTTGTCAAGATTTCAAAGGCATTTGAACTCTTCACTGTCCCAAGGAAGAAAGTAGGTGTGCTAGACATAAAAACCACCTTTTTATTATATTCAGTCCAAGATAAAGTATGCCCATTTCCAGAAAACCAACAAAAAATATTGATTATATGAAAGTCATAATCCTTGAGAAGGAGTAGTCAAAGAAGAAAAATGACCTTCATTCGTGAGGGAATTGTCAAAAACCGTTGTCAAGAAGCTTGGTCAGCACTTCCAAGAAGCAATTCTTCATATGGTAGTTTCAAAATGAGAATACAAATGTGATCTTGGTAGGCGACACATATGCAAAGTGCAACCATGCCCTTGTAGAGGTGGTTGATTTTGGCCTATGCATAGCCGATATGTTCAATCCTACTACCATCAAACCAAGCATTCAAATCTGTTGTGACGGGTTGCGATTCCAGATGAAGTTCCATAACATTCCAACTACACATCTATCATGAAAAACCCACTCTTAAAAAATTAATAGGGTATTTTCACGGAAAAGAGTAATTGTAACACACCTGAAATAGCGTTCCGCAGCAGTGCATTTGGACCCTCAAACCAACTAAGCTTGTTTCAATGTTATGTACACTTGTGGTCTCGAGGACGGCAGATTTTGATATCTCTAAAAATGACAATGACCCTATTTATCAAGGACCAGAGTTGGGTGACTTCCATTTGTAAAATTTTGTCCATGTTTGTGTAGTACACGTGTGTATCCATAACCATGTCATTGTGGGAAAAACTTATTATAGACCATTCCTATAATAACTTGATAGGATCTAATAAAAATTCATTATATTGTGAAGTATGTGTTTCTTTTTCTTTATTAAAATAACAGAAATGTGCCGTATTTTTTCAAATAAAAAAAGTACAGTGTTTTTTCAAAATAAAAAAATGTAAAGAAATGTTTAAAATAAGTATTTAGATGAAAGAAAAATGCTTGATAATATAGACGTTGACGTGTTTATGTAAGAGAGATTACAGTACATACAGAACCCACCCTTTCCTCTATTATGTGCCTAAACATTTTAGCGGATAGACGGGTACACTTTTAGAACATTAAAAAAAAACAGATAACGACCTTCAAGTATCGTCGTTCAAGTCTGTGGGTAACCTATATCGGCAGAGTGGACACAGGCCACTGCGGTCGAGCCAACGGCGGATGCAGGCGGCGTGGAAAGCGTGCTTGCATGGCATGGTCCCAGTCTCGTCCCCGGCCGCCATTTTCTCCCAGCAGATCGAGCACTCCTCGCCGGCGGCACTGCTCGACGCACATGACGAGTTCGATCCCACAGAGGGTCCTCCTTCTCTGACCACCTGGAACCTGACCATCTGCTCCACGGTTTCCTCTGCCGCTGGTACCATTTCCGACGGCGAACCGATCTCATATACATCACTCACTGGCAAGAAGTAGCGCTGGATGTATCCCTGTTCTTGGCCTCTGCTATGACTAAGAACAATGTCAACAATGAAGGTGTCGCCATCTACCGCTACAGTTGCCTGTAAGGGTGAGACGGTCCGGATCACGAGGACGGTTTCCGGTCCAAGAACGGCCGGTAGCAGGGACCTCGGGAAGCTAAAACGTGCCGCCCGGATCAGAAACTCCATCGCAGCAGATCTGATCCACAACGGGTAGATGTCGAGGCAGGTGCTCGCGGCCCAGCCGTAGGAATCGTCGGACATGTTGAGCGGGCGGAGCGGGACTCGCGCCGCAGTGACCAGCTTATAGGCGCCGCCCGGGCCATGGGGGACGATACGCCTTACGTAGTCCTGACCCCGTCCAGCGACGGCGGCGGGATAGAGAGCCATATTGCAGGTTTCAACGCCATCGAACGTCATCGGCAGCGTTGCTTCTAGCAAGATCCCCCAGGGATCCATGTTCACCGGCTGCCTTCTCACGGTCAACCACGGGCAGCTCCTGTTATAAGAGGGCGGACCGACGTGTGTTGTCAACCCACAATCCCTGCGTGACTCATCCGTTGCGACGCGGAAGGAAGATTTATAAGGTTGGGAGGGAGCGCGTGAAGAATTGCCACTCCTACTCGTAACTGGAAACCCCGACTGGCAAAGCTTTTTGTGTCCGTCTTTAACTGCCTCTGCGGAGCGGAGGTTTTTGAACTGTCGATCCGAGTTTGACTTGAACTTACTTCCGTAACTGGTTACGTAGAAAAACCAACCAGTGCTTAACTGGTCATCTCTAGGAAGCTAGCCCCCATAAGATTTAGTCATTATCAGCTGCAAGGTTTCATGGAAGAATAACAGCAGCTTCGAAGATGTGTCCGTGTGTGTGTGTGTGGTGGGGGGAGGATGGGGGGTGTTGGCCACTGCCGGTCTGCGTTCCAACAAATCCTATTTCGATTACATTGCAGGGAATTCTTAGATAGCCAAATATAAACTTATATATCGGAATACATTTTACACCATATATGAGAAAACGAAATAAGGGATATAAGTTGACTGGTATATGGAGCGTTATCTTATGTTATGCTGGTATGCATATCCTTCTAATTAAATAGAGGACACGGAACAAGCGTGTGTTACCCACCGATATTCATTCACCACTCACCCTACAAACTACTACCAATTTAGTTGGTACCACGGACAATTTAGGGTTAACATCCATGTGACGGTGAAGGCCATTGTGAGGGCAGGAAGAAGTCCAATCAATAAAGAATAGCGTGGGAGAACACATGGATTGCTTTGGATGTTTTCACTTTGACAGGTTCTTTCTTGTGTTATGTCGACTAAAGTTGTCTATCTTGATAAATTCCACCTGAGCACATTATGATTATTATTTTACTTTATCTTTAATATTAGAAATTTATAGTCTAGTTAACATGCTACATTTTCATTCTTTCAACTTTAGCTTTGTTGCAAGTCAGGATCTCTTGCGCACAACTCGTCATGTATGATTCATAGAGACAATCAACTATAGAATCTTGATTTAATGTCGTTTTCATGTGTAAAATAATCAAATTGTACTTGATATATATTTTTTTTTAAAGACCATAATATGACATGCTTGTTTCCCCAATACTCATATAAAAAAACTAGGAAGTCGTCTGGGAGTTGTATTTAAACTCTTTTTACAAGTGTGATATGTGTATAATGATGTGTGTTTACTACATGTTAAAAAAAATAAAAGTATTGAAGTAATATAGGTCAAAAGAGGTCCGGATATCGAATATGGAGAAACATGAATTCAAAGACTACTACTAACTATGACTCAATCTACTAGACCAAGTAAAAAAGTGATTGGTTGATTAATTGACTAATTGCACTAATTAAAATTAAGTTATTAAGGTTGTGATCACAATTGTAATGGATTCCCTAGGAATACAGTTTCACCACGATTTATACCAGTTAACATTATTTATCAATATTCAGTTCTCCTAACCCTGGACCAAGGATCTTGTAGCAAGAATTATCCTCTCTTGTACCGTAATTCACTACCCAATCTAATACAAATCTCACTCTTGTAATGATTTAATTATGAGTTAGGTGCTTTGATGATACCTCTGGGCTATACTCTTCACAACCATAAGCCCTCTCCAGAGACGCATTCTAAGCTATGTAAATCGACAACCTGTCCAACCCTTAGTCCCTCTCTCAAAGCAACTAACAATCTAAGAAATCAACTATAGTGATCAATCATAGATAATTCATGAACTAATCATAGATTAATCTCTAAATATTAGAAAAACATAAACATTAACTCATAATAGTCAATTACAACACATAATCAGACTACTCATGGATCCTTCTTAGGATATTAGCCACGCATAATTTCAATTTCCATTCAAATAGATGGAGAAGGGAAAGATTAGGAAAATATTAAAGAATCAATGACAACCCCTGCAAGAGACGATCTGATTGACTCCCTCTGACAAACGTGGCGATTTGCTATCTTTTGGCTGCAAAAGTCCTCGAATCATCCAGAATGTAGCTTTCTCCTCTTCTTTCTCTTCTCATGACTCTCCCTTGTCATGCAACAAACTCCCACATGATTATTAAGTCTGGCCAAAATCCTCCCTAGTCATTAATTGACTTAGGGTGCCATTAATTTGTGGTCATTGGATTAATCGCCATCTTTAATCATGTCTCATCGTGACAAGTCAGTATTATCGGTGGTACTGAGCCCTCTTTTGAGTCACAACTCCATGTGAAATGTTGGTACTACCGACCCAAGCATCGATAGCACCGGTATAAGTCAATACCACTGACTGGAGGTCGGTGGCACCAAATCTCTTTAGTTGCATTACGGTTGATCACATTGCTAGCATTAATTCTTCTATCGATACCACTGAGTCTCTTCAACTCATGCTTGTTTTTCTCTTCAATTGTCTAAACCATCGAAAATTATATCGATAGCACCGAGCTGATCTAGGACTTGTCAATTTACTTGAACTTCAATAAAAAAGAACATAAGCCCCATAAATAATGATAAATTAATATGAAATGCTAGAAATAAAAAATATTAGATGCAAACATATGTCAAAGTCTAATAATGATAAACCATAGACAAATAACATCAAAATGAGCAAATGTGTACACAATACATAATAAACTAACCTGTAAAAATGACTAATATTCAGTGTATCAAACTCCCTAAGCTTAAATGTTATTCGCCCTCTAGCAACACTACTCTAAGATTTGTTTGGGAAAAGTCAACAAAAGGACAATTAATATGAACTTCCATTCTCAACTATCCCCACTTGACAGTCTCAAACCGACCCTTATCGACCACTGAACAAATAACTACTCTCAAGTGACCAAAAATATTCATTAAAGATGTCCACCCTTAAATCAGTGAAATACTATAAAGAGAGCAGTTAATGTTGGGAAATAAGGCTACAGAGTAGGTAGTGAAAACCAAATTTTATCTACCTTATTCTCCTCAATCAGAAGATCGTGTCAATAACTATAATGTAAAAAGGATGGTTTATGTGATATACCTAGTCTTGGAGCAAGTCCAATGACAATCCTCATTATTGCAGAAGCACAAATTTGAATCCTAGTTGCATTGGTATGCATATGACTATTGCGCCTCCTGGTCTACACCACAGACTGTATCCACGAACGTCGTCT
This sequence comes from Alisma plantago-aquatica, assembly GCA_963693085.1. Taxonomy (NCBI): domain Eukaryota; kingdom Viridiplantae; phylum Streptophyta; class Magnoliopsida; order Alismatales; family Alismataceae; genus Alisma; species Alisma plantago-aquatica. Next base: position 795,970,722 of record OY856412.1, read on the forward strand.
TCTTCAGTAGCTCCTCTTGTCGTGGACTGATGGTTGACGTTATCCTCCAACCGGAAAGCAACGACTTCCCACCTCAATGGTAGTCCACATAGACCACCTAGAACTCCTATCCTTGGCTAGAATAATCAGGAAGGAGTTTTCCCTCTCCGTCGATGTACTAGTCACTGACTTGCTCTCCCACGACAATGATCTCAATTGCTCTTTCACTTATTGTTCCTCCCTAGTTGGGTAAAACTTGCTCGGGCTCTCATAATTACCACAACCAGAGAGGACAACGTTTGTCAGAGAAAATGTTTCTCAATTGTCTATGTCGTGCTCTGGGAATCCCTAGTACCCCTTCTATTTATAGGTGGGGTTTGAGACTAGGTTCTCAGTCTATGCGGGAGTAGAAGGAACCGAAATATCTTGAATTTTCACAACAATTCTGGAAACTTCACAACCTGCGACAGTCAAAACGGTTATCTCGTACTATGACATGGTCATTTTGCAGTTTCCCAGTCGTACACAAATTTGGCAAATCAATTCCCATCAATGTTAGCCATTGATTTTGTATGGACCCTGACCTTCTTTTTGGGTTTATCATGTTTGCTTTGCCTAAACCTTGTGTTTTGAAGCTTGCTAATCACCTGAGGTTGTGATTAGGGTTTGTTGTGTTTTGTTGAGAGTTGGAGGTGCAACTTGCAAATAACCCAAGTTTTAGGGTTGATGTGCAAGTTTGTCACCTTGAGAGATGTTTTTCTCTCTCCTTGCATCCTCTAGGGTTAAGAGGATGGGTTGGGCTTGTTTCTTGAGTATTTTCGGGCCTTAATGAGCTTTGATGGGCTTTGCTTTGCTTTGTTTTGCCTTGTTGAGGCCTTGTGTCGTGCAAAGAGCTCCTTGGAGACCTATGTCGCCCAGATTGGGTGTGTCACCCAGTGGGCTGTTTCGCCCAGTGGGTTGTGTCGCCCAAGGTGACCACCTTGACCTTGCCCTGTTTTTGTCACCATACTTTGGACAAGTGGTCGATCCTTTGTTAGTTGGTGGCATGACATGAGCATGTGGTTTAGGAAGGTGGCGTGGCTTTGGACAAGTGGTGCCTTGGACATGCACATGTGGAGAGACACCAAGGTGGGTGCCCCATAGACCCTCTTGTATATATAAAACCCTCTCTTTAGTTTCTTAGCTCTTTAGTTCCTTTAGTTGCTCCTTTCTCCTTTGGTGGCAGATACACCTTCCCTTGGTAGAGCAAGCTTGGTGGTCGATCTCCTTGGTGGAGTCTTTCTTCTTCTTCTTCCTCTAGGTGGTGGCCAAACCCTAGAAGGGTCTTGCTTTCTTGGTAAGCATCTCCTCTCTCTCCTTAGCACCTTCTTCTCCTTCTTGCTTGTTCTTAGGCCATGGTGGTTATGAGCTTTGCTTCTCTTCTTGTAGTGGCCGAAGGTGGGGTGCTTTAGAGCTAAGAGCTTAAATCTTGGTGCTTGGAGCTTTAGAGCTTGAGGAGCTTGCTTGAGGCGGGTTACATAACTCCTAACCCTTGCTATACTACCTTCTTTTATGTTGCATGTTCATATATGATCTTGATCGGCCTTGCATCTTGTTGGATATGTTTCTTGCTCTAGTTTGTACCTTTAATCTTATTGGATATGTTTCTTGCTCTAGTTTGTACCTTTAATCTTGTTGGACTTAGTGGTCATGATGTTGATAGATGTATGACCTTGGACCTTGTTGGCTGAACCTATGGATTAGGTTTTCCTTGGGGCAATACCCCTTTCTCTCCTTGGTTTTAAGAAGTGATCTTGAGCTCTAGTGGTGTAGGAAAAACCCCTCTCTTCCTTAGTCGTTGAGAGGTAAGTCTATATTTTAGTTGCTTGGGCAATACCCTACTCTCACCTTGGATTTGAGAGGTGAGCCTTAGAGGTTATTGATGACCTATTTAAGGTTGAAGGGTTGACTGATATGGATGACCTACCTTGATGCTCGATATGTGATGGAAGTTGTGCAATACCCCTCTCTCTTGGTTGTTGAGAGGTGAGCCAACTCTCTTGATCTATTAGGGTTTGATGATGGTGATCTTGAGGTTGGTGATGACCAAACCGATATGGACCTTGTGCTTTGCACGATACCCATCTTCTAGGGCTTTTGGCTTGGACGATATGTTAAGTTGAGTTCTATTGGCTTTGTTGCCCGAGATGATTTTGGGAGTAGATACATCTATTTTGTGCCTTGGGCGACATAGGGTGGTTTTGTGTTTCCCGACATGGTGTTTGGGTGGTGGACCCTAGTTAGGTGCCTTAGTGGTGACTAAGATGTTGTGCTTAACCTAGTTGGACGATAGGTCATCTCGTGGTGCCTTGGTGTCATTTCTTGTAGTGGGCTTGTTGGGCGATACAGTGTTGAGCTTGGGCACCATGACCTAGGCTGATATAGTGAAGATGGCTGCCCAATATGAACCCCAACCCTAATGGGTGATAAGGTCTTGACTGCCACATCTAGTTTCCCGATACACCCCTTGCTTCTTGGATGCATGATACTCTCTCGGATATGCATGCATGATACCCGCTTGGATCAGGTTGCACAACATAGCACTAGCCCTGGTTGCACGATACCCTTGGTGCATGGGTGCATGACATGGATGGTCGATATGTGTGGCTAAGTGCCCTAGCCATTAGAGTTTTAGTGAGGGATATGATCCTGCCCACTACTCCTTTGGGTGAGGGATGGTCCTGCCCACCCCATCTCTAGTGAGGGAAGATAGTGCATTTGGTGAGGGTTGTGCTTAACCCGGGAAACCCTAGTAGTTACTTTCTTGTACCTTGTGGATGATGGGTTATGGATGAAAGGTTGTGACCAATGATGTATGACTAGGATATGGTTGTGTAATCCTTAGGGATGTATTCCTTGATAATGATCATTCTCATGAGATATTAGGGCATAGTGGATGATCATGGTTTGATAACAATAATGTAATTGGTTTACAAGATACATCTTTGTGCTTCAAGTAATTATAATCATGGATGTTTATCCAATCATGTACCTTAAACCCTAATAGCATGATAATCATAATATGTATCCCTAAAGATCTATATGTTTAGTGATTTAAGTTATCTCTCTTGATATGCATACCAACCATGTAGGTGTATCAGATGGATTCATAGCCAGGTAAGAGCTATGATTATGTGTTTGAATCACACTGAATGATGGTAATCCTTGTTGATGAGATAACATGTATCATTAGTATGATGAGAAAGGCATGTTGACCTGATAAAGGCTGAGTGCCTAGTTGAGGTGTTATCCTCTGATGTTGAGATAAGGGATTGCTATCCCATGGTGATGATGATACCTTGAGAGGCAGTGGAATTCTATGGTGAGGGATTGAGATCCCATGATATTTTGATAATGACAGTAACAATGTAACTCAATGATGTTATGTTCTACAACTTGGTTGCCTCAACAATCCACTTAAAATATACTAATTAACTATAGTGGAACATTTCATGTAGTTTTTCCCTGGCCATAGATCCATCATCGTCAGTAGCAGGTGATGGTGAAACAGTTTTATCCTACGGGATTACCTAGAGCGCATATTGTTGAATATGTGGGGTTTCTCCTAGCCAAAAATAGGAGGATTAGAGCGCAACTGCGGTTGTAAAATCAGTATGATAGAGCATGAATGTGTTCATGGCTCAAGAGCATGGTGATCAGGCCTGTGGCTCAAAGGTATACTAACACATGTACCAAGGTGGGCTAGAGATATGGGTAGCTTGCGGAGATGACCCTGAGGCTGAGGCCATTTAAGCATGAGACTGCGGTCCTACTTGGGTTTTCGTGCACTGACCATGAGGAGGTGAGGTCATGGAGTACGGATCTCCCAATGATCTTGTATGGCACTGGTTATGGGCTTCACAGCCGAAGGTTGGATTTGAGCAGGACAGATCACTTCCTCAGGGTATAATAAATCATAATCTAGCTGTATAGAATAAATTCCTTAAGGAAAAACACAGAACATTGATTGAGGCCTTGCTTGTATAGTTGATCCAGTTATACCCTGTAGCTATTTGTACGATCCTTATACTTTGTGATAAGTTCTTATAAATCTTATATTGTCAATCATGTTCCATAAAGAAATACTTGGTTATATGCCTCATGGATATTTGGTAAGATTGTTCATAAAATAAGTTCTGCTCAAGATGCCTCTCTTATGATTTGCTAATATCGGTTATATGATTTACCTACTTTTCTTGAAGTTTTATAGTTTCAGCAGGGAGTTATGTTTCTCACTAGGACTGTGTGTCTCACCTAGTTGGTTTACAACCTTTTTAGGTGATCGTGCTAGACGTGGTAGTGGTCGTGAGGTTGCGGCCGACAAGCAAGAAGAGCAGTAGGAGGCAAGAGATGGATATGCTGCTGTTTTGGTTGTTTTGTAGTAGAGTCCTAGAGTCATCCTTGTACTCTCAAGTCCTCGGAGGTGTTTTGAGGATTTTTTACGATGTTCGGCTGATGTAGCTTTGTATATCCTGTTGCTGGCCTGATGTGGCCCGTTATGTATGTATAAACCAGTGATGAACTCTGGTGCTGACAGGACAGCTGGTTCCTATAAGTTGTGGACATGTATCAAGGTTATGAATATTTGTATAACATGTTTGCTTGCAGGATGAGGATCAGGATGTAATAGTTTTCTTTTATCTACTTTCTACAATCGGTTTTAATTAGCCTGTGTTTTCGGTAATATGTTGTTTATGGTGTTTCTGCACGTTTTAGCGTGGCATTTTGTTGTCTGTGTGATAGCGGGATGTGGCGTTACAAGTTTTGGTATCAGAGGTCTAGGTTCGCTGAGTCTACAGGGATCTAAGACTAGGTTTTTGTCTGTTCTTGTGAGTTTTCTAGATTTTCTTACAATAACATTCTTCTCTCAGCAGAAGATAAAGCTTAAAGATGTCTAGAAACCATAAAGAACATGTTGCAGAGAGAAGTGATGTTGCATCAGTAGATGGAGCAAGATTACAGGCACATGAAGATTGGGTGTCTAAGGTCCCCCCACTTGACCCAGCCATTCTTGAAAACCCTACCTATCAGCAGCTTAAGGGGCAGTTGATGGCTACAATGGATCACATGGTGGATAGATTGTCAGTGCCTCTACCAAGAGCACATGATCCCCATGGTGGATCTTTGGGCATTGGGAAGACCTTTGAGCGGCTTCTCCAAATAAGAGCTTCAGATTATGCTGGAACGGCTAATCCAGCAGATGTAGATCTGTGGCTGATAGGTCTAGAGAAGGCCTTCCGGATCCTCGACATCCCCGAAGTACACAAAGTTAAGCATGTTGTCTACCTTCTGAAAGGTAGTGCCGGCTACTGGTGGGCCATCGAGGAGGAAAAATGATCCGGTGAGGTGATCTGTTGGGATGTTTTTCGACGGGAGTTCATCAGTCGATACTTCCCGAAGACGTATCTGGATGAGAAGATCAACCAGTTTGAGCGTATGTGCCAAGGATCAATGAGCATCACCAAGTATGAAGCTAAGTTTATGGACCTATTGAGGTTTTTTCCTCACATGGTGGCAACAGATGATGAGAGAATCAGGTGGTTTTCAAAAGGTTTGAGTGCCGAGCTGTCGACACCTGCTGCTGCTCTAGAAAATCAGGAGCGGTTTGCCACATTTGTGGAGTCTGTCCAGAGGATAGAATGGTCAGTCAGGGAGAAGAGAGAGTCCATGACCAGGAAAAGGCATGCTCAGTTCCAGAAGTAGAAGTTTGATGGCTTCAAGAAGCCAAAGTTTTTAACACCTTCCGCGATGCAGAGTTCCCGTACACCATCTCGGTGGTCTCCGAGTAAGGGAAGAGGGTGTGGATTTTCACCATCCAGAGCTTACAGCACAACTTCAGTAGTTGTGACTGGGCCATCTAGGTCACAGTTAGAAGACATGTCATGCTATCTCTATCGACAGACCAGGCATTTGAGGTCAAATTTCCCAAGGAAAGATGTCGAAGTGACAAAGCAGCCGAGGTAGAATCAACAGGGGTCATATAGATAGTTTTCTAGTGGTAACCGAGGGTGAGGACGCGGTCAAGCGTCATAGGAAGGATTGTCTACTCTAGGAAGCAGAGGACGTGGACAGCAAGCAATGACTTGATTCTATGGTATGAGTCATCCAGAGGCGATAGTCAACCCACGAGTGGTGGTAGGTTAGATGGAGTTATTTCATTCTGATTTGTCTTCTTCTTGCTTTATATCTGTTTTGGTTGACCCGGGTGCTACGCACTCTTTTATCACATGTAGAATGCTTGATAACTGTCTTCTACCTGTTAGTTGTAAGAAAGATAGCTTGTTGTTAGAAACCCCTCTTAATGGTTCCTCGATGCTTTGAGAAGTGTGTCCATCTTGTGTTCAATCTTTTTCGGGACACGAGATACAAGTGGATCTTATACCACTTGATATGTATGGATTTGATGTGATCCTTGGGATGGATACCTTAGAGAAGTATAAGGTTGTGTTGGACTGTGGTTCCAATCAAGCAGTGTTTGTGGATGTGGTGAGAAGTGGATCTTCCAAGGAGATAGGAAGATTCTTTCAACATGTTTAATGTCAGCTTTGGTGGCAGAGAAGTTGCCGCGACAAGGATGTAAGGCATTCCTAGCTCATGTTGTAGATACCAAGGCAAAAGGTCCTAGCCTTGAAGAGGTGCCTATTGTCTGAGAGTTTGCATATGTGTTTCCCGAAGAGTTCTCCGGTGTTCCCCCATCCCGAGAGATTGACTTTGAGTTCAATCTGGTACCAGGAACACAACCAGTTGCTCAGACACCGTACAGGATGGCTCCAGCTGAGATGGCAGAGCTGAAGAAGTAGTTACAAGAGTTGCTGGATAAAGGTTTCAGCGGACCGAACACATCACCATGGCATGCTCCAGTCATGTTCATAAATAAGAAGGATGGGTCTATGCATTTCTGCATAGACTACCGGAAATTGAACAAAGTCACGATCAAGAACAAGTATCCTTTGCCAAGGATAGATGATCTATTTGATCAGTTGTGTGGTGCTATAGTGTTCTTGAAGATCAATCTACGGTCTGGATATCATCAGTTAAGAAACAAGGATGAGGACATACGAAAGTCAGCTTTTAGGATGAGGTATGGTCACTTTGAGTTTGTAGTTATGCCGTTTGGCCTAACTAATGCACCTGTTGCTTTCATGGATCTAATGAATAGGGTGTTCCGTCTGTTTCTAGATCATTTTGTTGTAGTTTTTATAGATGACATCTTGATCTATATTCAGGACAGTCAAGAGCATGAACAACATCTTCGACAATCGTTGACTCTTCTTTGCCAACATCAGTTGTATGCCAAGTTCAGTAAGTGTGAGTTCTGGTTGAAAGAAGTGACTTTCTTGGGTCATGTGATATCTGCATAAGGAGTCAGAGTGGACCCTAAGAAGGTGGATTTAGTTATAGACTGGGAGCAACCAAAGACGTCGACAGAAGTTCATAGTTTTCTGGGTTTAGCAGGATACTACCGGAGATTTATAAGGAACTTCAGCGTGATCGCGTTACCGTTGACAAGATTGACCAGGAAGGATGTACCTTTTGTTTGGGATGATCGTTGTCAGCAAGCTTTCTAATGTTTGAAGGAGAAGTTGACTAGTACTCCAGTGTTGGTGTTGCCAGAGCCTGGGAAAGGTTATGTTGTTTTCTGTGATGCTTCTAAGAAAGCCCTAGGATGTGTGTTGATGCAGGAAGACCATGTGGTTTCTTTTGCTTTGCGACAACTTAAGAAACATGAGGAGAATTATCTGACACATGATTTGGAGCTGGCAGCGGTGGTCCATGTGTTAAAGATTCGGAGACACTATCTTTATGGGGAAGTGTGCCAGATCTTTACAGATCATAGGAACTTGAAGTACATCTTTTTGCAGAGTGAGTTGAACATGCGAAAGTGTCGCTGGATGGAGTTGATCAATGATTACGATTGCACCATTGAGTATCATCATGGTAAGGCAAATGTGGTAGCTGATGCACTTAGTAGGAAGTCTTCTTCTCTCTCTACAAAGAAGGCACAGTTGAGTTCCTTGGTATGTCATAGGCGGGATATTTTTGTCTCCTTGCGGCAGATGAATGTATAGTTAGAAGTTTCCTTGTTAGCTGGATTGTTGGCTCAGATGCAAGTCAAGCCTACATTGAGATAGCAGATCAAAGACGCACAGCAGGCAGATGCTTCAGTTCAGTTGATAAGATCAAAGTTTGGCAGCGAAAAGCGTGATGGGTTCTATGAGTCCGAGGATGGACTAGTTTGCTATCATGATAGGATGGTGGTCCCCGATGTTGATGATTTAAGGAGGTTAGTGCTTGAGGAAGCACACACATCGATGTATGTGATGCATCCAGGAGTCACCAAGATGATCATAATCTGAAGGACCTATATTGGTGGCCTGGATTGAAGAGAGATGTAGCTGAGTTTGTGGCTAGGTGTGTGGTATGCCAGCAAGTCAAGGTCGAGCATCAGAAGTCGGTAGGTACGTTGCAACCCATGCCAATACCACAATGAAAATGGGATCATATAACCAAGGATTTCATGGTTGGTCTACCAAGGACAACTAAAAATCATGATTCCATTTGGGTGATAGTGGACAGGTTGACAAAGTCTGCTCATTTCATACTTGTGAAGACAACATATACAACAGAGAAGCTTGCACAAGTGTATGTGGATGAGATAGTGTGTTTGCACGGTGTACCCGCAACGATAGTTTCTAACAGAGGTCCCTAGTTCACAAGTCATTTTAAGAAATAGTTGCACAAAGCGTTGGGAATGCAGTTGAGGTTCAGTACTACTTTCCACCCACAAATAGATGGACAGTCTGAAAGGACTATTCAGACTTTGGAGGATCTTCTGTGAGCTTGTGTTTTGCAGTTCCTACGTAGTTGGGACATGCATCTCAGTTTGATAGAATTCACCTACAACAATTGTTATCAGTGGAGCATCGACATGGCTCCTTATGAGGCTTTATATGGCAGGAAGTGCATATCTCCTCTATGTTGGTATGAGTCTAGTGCGTATTAGCTTTTGGGTCCTGAGTTAGTGCAGCAGACAATAGAACAAATTAAAGTGATATAGCGATAGTTGAAAGCGGCACAGGACAGATAGAAGTCGTATGCAGACAATCGATGATGACCTTTAGATTTCCAAGTGGGAGACAAGGTGTACCTTAAGGTCTCACCATGGAACGGTGTGCTGAGGTTTGGCCGGAAAGGCAAGCTGGCACCCAGCTATATGGGGACATATCTAGTAATAACACGTGTTGGCAAGGCAGCTTACAAGTTAGAACTACCGCCAGAGTTGCACAGATTACATTCGGTGTTCCATGTCAGTATGCTGAAGAAAAGTCATCCAGATATAGGGATAGTGATACAGCCAGTTGAGGTTGAGCTTGATGAAGATGTGACCTACGAGGAAGGCCCAGTGATGATTCTTGACAAATGTGTGAAGAAGTTGAAAAGGAAGGACCTGGATCTTGTGAAGGTTCTCTAGCATCATCGTGGCATTGAGGAAGCCATGTGGAAGCTCGAGGAAGATATGAGAAGGAAGTATCCCTCGTTGTTCTCTTCGGATTTGGGGGAAAAAATCCTTTTGTAGGGGTTTATGTCTTGTAAGGACCCTGACCTTCATTTTGGGTTTACCCTATTTGCTTTGCCTAAACCTTGTGTTTTGAAGCTTGCTAATCACCTGAGGTTGTGATTAGAGTTTGTTGTGTTTTTTTGAGAGTTAGAGGTGCAACATGCAAATAACCCAAGTTTTAGGGTTGATGTGCAAGTTTGTCACCTTGAGAGATGTTTTTCTCTGTCCTTGCATCCTCTAGGGTTAAGAGGATGGGTTGGGCTTGTTGCTTGAGTAGTTTCGGTCCTTGATGAGCTTTGATGGGCTTTGCTTTGCTTTGTTTTGCCTTGTTGAGTCCTTGTGTCATGCAAAGAGCACCTTGGTGACCTGTGTCGCCCCGATGGGGTGTGTCGCCCAGTGGTCTATGTCACCCAAGGTGACCACCTTGACCTTGCCTTGTTTTTGTCACCATACCTTGGACAAGTGTCTGATCCTTTGTTAGTTTTTGGCATGACATGAGCATGTGGTTTAGCAAGGTGACGTGGCTTTGGACAAGTGGTGCCTTGGACATGCACATGTGGAGCAACACCAAGGTGGGTGCCCCATAGACCCTGTTGTATATATACAACCCTCTCTTTAGTTAATTAGCTCTTTAGTTCCTTTAGTTTCTCCTTTCTCCTTTGGTGGCCGATACACCTTCCCTTGGTAGAGCAAGCTTGATAGCCGATCTCCTTGGTGGATTCTTTCTTCTTCTTCCTCTAGGTGGTGGCCGAACCCTAGAAGGGTCTTGCTTCCTTGGTAAGCATCAAGTATCTCTCCTTAGCACCTTCTTCTCCTTCTTGCTTGTTCTTCGGCCATGGTGGTTATGAGCTTTGCTTCTCTTCTTATGGTGGCTGAAGGTGGGGTGCTTTGGAGCTAAGAGCTTAAAGCTTGGTGCTTGGAGCTTTGGAGCTAGAGGAGCTTTTTTGAGGTGGGTTACATAACTCCTAACCCTAGCTATATTACCTTCTTTTATGTTGCATGTTCATATGTGATCTTGATCGGCCTTGCATCTTGTTGGATATGTTTCTTTCTCTAGTTTGTACCTTTAATCTTGTTGGACTTAGTGGTCATGATGTTCATAGATGTATGACCTTGGACCTTATTGGCTGAACCTATGGATTAGGTTTTCCTTGGGGCAATACCCCTTTCTCTCCTTAGTTTTGAGAAGTGAGCTTGAGCTCTAGTGGTGTAGGCAAAACCCCTCTCTTCCTTAGTCGTTGAGAGGTGAGTCTATATTCTAGTTGCTTGGGAAATACCCTACTCTCACCATGGATTTGAGAGGTGATCCTTAGAGGTTTTTGATGACCTAGTTAAGGTTGAAGGGTTGACCGATATAGATGACCTACCTTGATGCTCGATATGTGATGGACGTTGTGCAATACCCCTCTCTCTTGGTGGTTGAGAGGTGAGCCAACTCTCTTGATCTATTAGGGTTTGATGATGGTGATCTTGAGGTTGGTGATGACCAAACTGATATGGACCTTGTGCTTTGCACGATACCCCTCTTCTAGGTTTTTTGGCTTGGACGATATGTTAAGTTGAGTTATGTTGGCTTTGTTTCCTGAGATGGTTTTGGGAGTAGATACCTCTATTTTGTGCCTTGGGTGACATATGGTGGTTTGTTTTTGCCCGACATGGTGTTTGGGTGGTGGACCCTAGTTAGGTGCCTTAGTGGTGACTGATATGTTGTTCTTAACCTAGTTGGACGATAGGTCATCTCGCAGTGCCTTGGTGTCATTTGTTGTAGTGGGCTTGTTGGGCGATATAGTGTTGAGCTTGGGCACCATGACCTTGGTTGATATAGTGAAGATGGCTGCCCAATATGAACCCTAACCCTAATGAGTGATATGGTCTTGACCGACGCATCTAGTTTCCTGATACACCCCCTTGCTACTTGGATGCACGATACTCTCTAGGATATGCATGCACGATACCCTCTTGGATCAGGTTGCATGACACAGCACTAGCCCTGGTTGCACGATACCCTTGGTGCATGGGTGCATGACATGGATGGCCGATATGTGTGGCTAAGTGCCCTAGTCGTTAGAGTTTTAGTGAGGGATATGATCCTGCCCCCTACTCCTTTGGGTGAGGGATGGTGATGCCCGCCACATCTCTAGTGAGGGAAGACAGTACCTTTGGTGAGGGTTGTTCTTAACCCAGGAAAGCCTAGTAGTTACTTTCTTGTACCATGTGGATGATGGGTTATGGATGAAAGGTTGTGACCAATGATGTATGACTATGCTATGGTTGTGTAATCCTTAGGGATGTATTCCTTGATAATGATCATGCACATGAGATATTAGTGCATAGTGGATGCTCTTGGTTTTCTAACAATAATGTAATTGGTTTACAAGTTACATCTTTGTGCTTCTAGTAATTATAATCATGGATTTTGATCCAATCATGTACCTTAAACCCTAATAGCATGATAATCATAATATGTCTCCCTAAAGATCTATATGTTTGGTGATTTAAGCTATCTCTCTTAATATGCATACTAACCATGCAGGTGTATCAGATGGATTCATAGCCAGGTAAGAGCTATGAGGTTTATGTGCTTGAATAACACTGAATGATGATAATACTTGTTGATAAGATAACATGTATCACCAGTATGATGAGAAAGGTTTGTTGACCTAATAAAGGTTGAGTGCCTAGTTGAGGTGTTATCCTCTGATGTTGAGATAAGGGATTGCTATCCCATGGTGATGATGATGCCTTGAAAGGGAGTGGCATTCTATGGTGAGGGATTGAGATCCCATGTAACTCAATGTTGTTATGTTCTACAACTTGGTTGCCTCAACAATCCACTTAAAATATACTAATTAACTACATTGGAACATTTCATGTAGTTCTGCCTTGGCCAAAGATCCATCATCGTCAGTAGCAGGTGATGGTGAAATAGGTTTATCCTTCGGGATTACCTGGAGCGTATTGTTGAATATGTGGGGTTTCTCCTAGCCAAAAATAGGAGGATTAAAGCGCAAATGCGGTTGTAGACTCAGTATGATAGAGCATGAATGTGTTCATGGCTCAAGAGCAAGGTGATCAAGCCTGTAGCTCAAAGGTATACTAGCACATGTACCAAGGTGGGCTAGAGATATGGGTAGCTTGCAGAGCTGACCCTAAGGATGAGGCCATTTAAGCATGAGATTGTGGTCCTACTTTGGTTTCCGTGCACTGACCACGAGGAGGTGAGGTCATGGAGTCCGGTTCTCCCAATGACCTTGTATGGCATCGGCTTTGGGCTTCACAGCCGAAAGTTGAATTTGAGCAGGCCGGCTCACTTCCTCAGGGTATAATAAATCGTAATCTAGCCGTATAGAATATATTGCTTAAGGCAAAACACAGAACATTGATTGAGGCCTTACTTGTATAGTTGATCTAGTTATACCCTGCACCTATTTGTACGATTCTTATACTTTATGATAAGTTCTTATAAATCTTATCTAGTCAATCATGTTCCATAAAGAAATACTTGGTTATATGCCTCATGGATATATGGTAAGATTGTTCATAAAATAAGTTCTACTCAGGATGTTGCTCTTATGATCTGTTGATATCAGTTATCTACTTTACCTACTTTTCCTGAAGTTTTATAGTTTCGGCGAGGATTTATGTTTCTCGTTGGGACTCTGTGTCTCACCCCATTGGTTTACAACCTTTTTAGGTGATCGTGCTAGATGTCGTGGTGGTCGTGAGGTTGGGGCCGAGCAGCAAGAAGTGCAGTAGGAGGCAAGAGATGGATATCTTGTTGTTTTGGTTGTTTTCTAGTAGAGTCCTAGAGTTAGCCATGTACTCTCAAGTCCTTGGAGGTGTTTTGACGATGTTTTATGATGTTTGACTGATGTAGATTTGTATATCCTACTGCTGGCCTGATGTGGCCCATTATGTATGTATAAACAGGTGATGAACTCTGGTGCTGACAAAACAGCTGGTTCCTATAAGTTGTGGACATGTATCAAGGTCATGAATATTTAGATAACATGTTCCCTTGCAGGATGAGGATCGGGATGAAATAGTTTTCTTTTATTTGCTTTCTACAATCGGTTTTAATTAGCCCGTGTTTTCGGTAATATGTGGTTTATGGTGTTTCCACACGTTTTAGTGTGGCATTTCATTGTCTGTGTGATAGCGGGATGTGGCATTACAAATTTCCTTGTGTAATAAGTATTGCAAAAGTGAAATGAATAGGGAAACATCTAGAACCTTCCCTAACCAAACATGACCATATCTCCCATGTGAGATGACCATCTTGGTCACCCAGATAGTCATTTAATGACCTGAGTCGATTCAGTTTGGTTAGCTCGGTTCATTCCTTAGTTAAATGCAACTCACAACAGACCTGGCTCCCAAACGCCCATCTCAACTCTTGAGATGGTCATTTGGCACTTCAAGATGTCCGTTTCAACCATTGAGATGGGAGTTTGGCAGTGTTGTCAGTCTTTTTGTTGCATGAATCAAATGCCTACACATTGTAGCACTTAATTCAAATGTCATTCAAGATCTAAAATCCTCTTCTAGGTCGAGACCTATGTGTGTGACCCTATAGGTCCCATATCACATTGGTAGTGAATGCCCATAACAACTTATGACATCACAAGTAGAGAGTAGTGCCTAGTCACACAGTAGTGCTACCCAAGTGAATGGAAAGTTGGAGAACAACTTCAACCTACAATTTGTGTATGGTGTTACAATATTTATATAGTTCCTTTGTCACTGATGTCCAAATTGAACTAGAGGCATGGAGCAGTCATCGTCATTATTATTCAATCTTATTTCTTGAACTAAGAGCAGACTGTTTGAGATATATGTAAGCTCAATATCACATATTGACTCACATGCACATTGCATGCTTTTGTCAGTCTCTCTAATCAAGAGACATAGGACATCACACTCTAGTCGGAGGGACAAATCCCATATCTATCACTCACAGTCAACCCCAAGTGTCAAAGTCACCCAATCATCATTGTTATAACAACCCATGTTCTAGGACTACGTTTGATGATGTCAAAGTGTACCCAACGACATGTGTTGAATGTAGTCATTTTAGGTCTAATAACCACAAACACCACCATCACTATGAGACCTGACTATGACTTCCATGAAGATGGATTCCATGTGTCAGTCTCACGGTGGTTCTATGCGATACATTGTTCTCTAACATGTATATGTGTGTTTGGTTGATATTTCCATATCATGACTAATGAGATTTAGACATCAACCAACTCACACTCTGATATTATGTGTTATTGTTATCTATCAACCTTCCACAATAACAACCGATCAGGGACATAATGAGAATATGTATAAGTACTCTTAGCATCCGTATGATCTCATCCACAAGGGTAGTAACTTGAATACATATGTCATTGAGTAATATAATTCTCTAGACCTTTATAATGTTATATCTTTATATCATAGATGAATTAAACAGAATAAATTGGAAGCTTGCCTTTCATTAATAATTAAATCATTCTTTTACATGATATGCCATTACAATCATCACATGATTGGCTCTCATGGCATACATAACCAACAGACTCTCACTTGCACTTAGAACGATCACCCATGAATCTTATTCGGAATGAACTTACATGATTGTCATGCTTCTGCTATGAAAGTTCCTTTGTTAAGGGATCAACAACATTGCTCTCAGTTGGTACTTTGCAAATCTTTACATCTCCACACTGCACAATCTCTCATATGATATGGAACCACCTTTGTAAATACTTTGAGTGTTGATGTGATCTAGGTTGCTAAGCTTGTGTAATAGCTGCATTGTTGTCACAATATAGCTTGTGTCATTGATGCTTGGAATGACCCCAAGTTCTGTGATGAACTTATTGATCCATACAACCTCCTTTGTTACACTTGATGTAGCAGTATACTCAGCCTTTATTGTAGAATTGGCAAATATTTCTTATTTGGAACTCTTCCAGCTCACAACTCCATTGTTGAGGCAGAACACAAATCCTATTGCAATTTGTAATCATCTTGATCAGTCTGGAAGCTTACATTAGTGTAACCTTTTACCACCAATCCTTCTTCTTTGTCGTAGACCAAGAACTGATCCTTAGTCCTTCTCAAGTACTTGAGAATGTTCGCCACAGCTATCCAGTGAGCATCACCTGGATCTGACTGATATCTTCTCATCATGTTCAAGGCATACGAGACGTCTGGACCGATACACAACATTGCATACATGATTGATCCAATTGCTGAGGCATATGGAATCACACTCATGTGTTCCCTTTCTTCACAAGAACTGGGACATTGAGATCTAAAGATAGGGACACCATGACGCACAGGCAGGTTTCCTCTCTTTGAGTTCTCCATGTTGAACCACTTCAATACTTTGTCATTGTATGTGCTTTGACTTCTCCCAAGTCTTTCATAGAGAATGTATTTCCAAGTCATGTCTTTAGCTTTTGTAAAGTAGGAATGTCATTCCCCATCAATAGTATGTCATCTACATAGAATATGAGAAATGTAACTATGCTCCCACTGACTTTCTTCTACACACAAGGTTCATCTTCATTTTGAATAAATCCAAACCCTTTGACTATCTCATCAAAATGAAGATTTTAGCTCGGAAATGCTTGCTTCAATACATAGATTGACCTTTGTAGCTTACAAACTTTATTTGCAGACTTTGGATCTATAAACCCTTTAGGCTATGTCATATACACATCCTCAACAAGATTCTCATTAAGAAATGTGTGTTTAACACCCCCTTACCAAATTTCATAGTCATGATAAGTTGCAATTGCAAGCATGATCCTAATGGACTTAACCATGGCCACTGGAGAAAAGGTTTCATCATAGTCAACACCTTGAACTTGTCTGAAACCCTTTGTGACCAATCTTATAGGTTTTTACCTTACCATCCATGTCTGTCTTCTTCTTGAAGACCCACTTGCACCCTATGGGTTTTACCCCTTCAGATGGATCCACCAAAGTCCATACTTTGTTGGTATACATGGATTCCATCTCAGATATCATGGCCTCAAGCCATTTATCAGACTTTGGTCCCACTATAGAATCTTTAAAGGAAATTGTCTCATCATCTATGACCAGTTCACTGCCTTCCTGAGTTACAAGATATCCAAATCTTTCAGGTTCAAGGAATATTCTATTAGATCTACGAGATTCTTATGTTACTTGAGGAATTTGAGATTCCACAACACTTTGTGAATATCTAGGTTCCTCTTGTACATCTAATGGTTCAATGTTTTCTTTTTGGTCTCAAACCTCATTGCGTTCCACTTTTCTCCCACTGATTCCTTTGGAAATAAATTCCTTTTATAGGATTATAGCATCTTTGGAAACAAACACTTTGTTGTTGGATATGGAATAAAAGTAATATCCTTTAGTTTCCTTAAGATATCCAACATAATAGAATTTATAAAATTTATGACCAAGCTTTTCTAGAAGCATCTTGCTAACATAAGCTTCATGTATCCAAATCCTCATAAAAGATATATTGGGATGCTTCCCAATCCATATCTCATATGGTGTCTTTTGAACCGATTTAGATTGTACTCGGCTTAGTGTAAACACGGTAGTTTCTAGAGCATATCCCTAGAAGGTAGTTGGAAGCTCGGATAAAATCATCATAGATCACACCATGTCCAAAATTGTGTGGTTCCTTCTTTCTGATACACCATTATGCTAAGGTGTTCCAGGTAGAGTCCACTAAGATACAATCCCATGGGCTCTAAGAAGGTTCTAAAATCTTGGTTCAAGTATTCCCACCTCAATAAGAATGAAGTGACTTAATACATTTACCAATTTGGTTATGTACTTCATTCATAAAATCCTTGAACTTTTCAAGAGTTTATGACTTATGTTTCATTAAATAAACATAGCCATACCTATTGAAGTCATCAGTGAAGGTAAAGGAAATGACGTATTGATTCCCACCTCTAGCGGATATTCTAAAAGGTCCAAATACACCAGTATGTATGAGTCCTAATAGATCACTAGCCCTCTCATTGTTACCAGTGAAATGGATCTTAGCCATCTTGCCCATCACACAAGATTCACATGTCTTTATTGACTCAAAATTAAAAGAGTCTAGATAACCATCGTTTTGGAGTCTAGATATGTGATTCTCATTTATGTGCCCTAGACGACAATGACAAAGGTATTCTTTGTTTGAGTTGTTGAGTTTTAGTCTTTTGGTATTAATGTTATATACATCTATCTTTAGATCTAACAAATAAAGACCATAAGATATTGTGGCACTGCCATAAAAATCTCATCTTTTAAAATTGAACATCGGCAACATTTAATATGGAATTCAAATGCATCCTTGTCTAAAAAAGATACAAAAATGATGTTTCAATTTATAGCGGGTACATAATTGAAGTTCTTTAATTCTACTACAAGCCCCGTGGGAAGAGATATACTATAGGTTCCAACTGTGCTGGCTACAACTCTTACGCCATTAGCAACTCGCAGTTCCACCTCACCTTTTCCCAAAGGCCTACTTCCTTTCAAATCATGCACATGAGAACATACGTGAAATCCACATACAGTATCTAATACCCAAGATGATGAAGTAGATAGATTTATCTCAATATTGCATATACCTAAAGTGGAGATCACCATCCCCATCTTCTGCCTCCTGACAGCCTTCAAGTACAATGGATGAGTTCCTCTTGTACTTTTCTTTCTCCTTATCTTGAGTGTAATAGAATTGGACTTAGGCTTAACCACAAAATTCTTCTTGGTCTTGCTTTGATCCTTGGACTCAGCCCTACTAATCACCATCACAGGTTTGTCCTTCTTCACTTTTGCTTCATCATTAATCAACATGGTAAGAAATTCTGACATCTGTCCAGTTGAATTGCTCACAAGGTAACATGCAATAAAAGGTCTATATGATTTTTGCGTAGTCTTTAGAATCATATCAATAGACAACTCATGGCTTAAGGTGAATCCCAGCTCTTCAAGATGATACACATGTCCAATAATATTGAGTACATGTTCTTCTAATGAGGTTCCCTCTATCACCTTTGACTCAAGCAACATGTTTAAGATAGTGTTCCTTTCTTTCCTATCAAGACCAAGTGTTACCTTTTTAAGATGTGTCACCATCTCAAGAACACTCATGTCTACACATTTCTCATGCAACTCATTGTTCATGTATCTTATCATGAGGTACTTTAACTCTTAGGCATCATTGTCATCCTTCTAGCAAGCATCCACTTGTGCCCTAGGTGCATAAGGAGGACGTATTTCAGTCATTGGTTCATCAAGGATGTAGATCTTGTTCTATTCATTGAGAACCATTCTCAAAGTCCAAAATAATTTGTGGAAATTTCTAGTGTCAAGTTTGTCCTTCTTCAGGACCAATCACAAATCAGATTTGTTTGTCATTGATTCTACAAGAGAAAATTTGCATTTATCAAAAACCATTTTTTATTTTATTTTATTTGGAAAAATATTATGATATTAATTAGATCTTTAATAATTATTGCTCCCACTATTTTATTTGAATTGATAGCCCTCAATATCAATCTATAATATTATAGTGTACAATATTCTAGTGGTCAGAGATCCATATTTCATCAAGTCATGAGTCAACTTTGGTTGATCACCCACAACTTGACTATTTAGTTAGTCCATCATGCCAATTGCATCCTATGCAACTCCTGGATAGATGATATGTGCAACTTCTTGCCATAATTGTAAGGCCCCTAAACATGCTTAATGAGTTAAATAAGCTTAATTATCATAATTGAATTCATATAACCCTAATATAAACTTTTGATATACTTTGAAATCATAAGACAAGCTTAAGTTTCAAATTTGGTCCAATTTGGACCCTGTTTGAGCAAGTTATGCAATTTTATGCACATTTTGAACTTTTCTACAATTTACCCAATTGAGAGGTTTTCTTTGCAATTTATCACTTGCGGTATGTTCCTTGTATATTCTCTCATCATTCTTGAGCTTTTTGATCCATGGGTATCCTATTTAAACCTTGATTTGAAGGTGTTTTCCTCAAGAGTATTTTAGGGTTTACCCCTTCATAGATGAGCAACCTTTAGTAGCTATCAACTAATTAATTATTTGATTGGCTTGAAAATTCGAAAAAGGACAGATAAGTAGGTCTATGTGGATGGTGGTGTAGATGCTTGTGTGTGTGCTTGTATATTCTTAATAGTTTAAGGCCATGGACACTTGGAAAGATACTAGAACTTCAACTTTTTGTTTTTCTTTATCTTAAAGTTTCATATACTTATCCCTAAGCAACCAAACAAGCCATTTTCTCTCCACCACTTCCCTCCTTTGACAAACCTCATTCTCCCTCTATGCTTCTGTAAATTTCCTGTCCAAGGAAGAAGAAAGAGGGGATCTTCTTGGAAAAAGAATCTAGGGTTGCAATTGACTTCCTTTTAGGGTTTAAAAAGCTTCCTTCTAGTGATCTTGACCTACAAGAGTTAGAATCCCCTTATTTCCTCTGTTTGGTTCGTTTTAATCCTTCCTCCTACCTTTCTCCAGGTCAGAACCTTTCTGTTATTGTAGAAATTGCTCTAAAGCTCTAAAACCCTACCTTTCATGCTCCTTATGCTTAGGGTTTGCTCATTTGATGAAGAAAAGTGCTAGATGGACGAGTTCATAGCATATGCTTGGATTTCATACTCTTCTATTTCGGAGTTTATCTTCTAATTAGAGGCAAGTTTTATAATTTTCTCCAAATTTATTGCTTACCATAAGCTCGTTAGCTCATGCTCTTGCTTGAAAATGATGATCCATGCACTAAAAAGCTATGCTTGACTTGGATTTCAATTTTTATAATGTTCCCTATTCTTATTTCAGTTATAGATGAACTTGTATTCATGTGTACATTATTCATAAGGTATAATATGACTTGGATAAGTTTGGTTTGACAACCTATGGTGCTAAGCACCTATCAACCAATGGTCAATTTTAGGGTTTAAAGTTGATTTCTTCTATAAACACATGACTCAATGGGGGTACCATTGCAACAACTGATGGTGTTTTCTTCATGACAACTGATGGTGGTGACCAAGGTTGTCAACTGATGTTCACCCCTTAGGTCAGGTTTTGGCCTAATTATAAGCTTAATGATCAACAACTAATTACCCTAATGATGATATCAATCAATGGTGACATTAGCTTGATATTCGATGGTGATTAATGAATATGGTGTTGATCTAACAGCCTATGGTGAAGTAACGGTAACTAGTGATGGTAGATCAGGTCCCCAAAACCTATGATGAGTTAATCATGTAGAAGTAGCATCAATTAATCCTTAAACTAATGGCTTCTTGGGTCATTTGATGCAATGGTTGGACCTATACTCTAATTGATGGTTTTAATTTATGAACTTCACCCAATGGTTAAGATCTAATGATTCTTCATCCAATAAATTGTAATGATGCCTAATGTAATATTTTGGTCCTAATAAAGTGATATATATGGTTTCCTTTATGAGATCAACTTAAGAAACTCATTTATTGACGCCTTGTTTTAAATAAACAATTGCTTGTGGGTTTTACCGTACTCTTAATGCAAATTTTTATGTTGTTAAACGAATGTCTATGGTAAAATGGTGACTCTTTCTACAGCACAACTCAATGACTTCATAGGTGGTTTTTTCAATATGTTTACTTATGTAAACTACCAATGGATTTACCTTTTCAACATTTAATGGTTAGAAGTTGATGCCTCAATATTCCCATTGTTTTGGGTGAAGCCTAGAGTGTAATGTTATGATTATCATGAATAGAATTTGATGGTTCAATGCCTTAAACTTGTAGTGTTACACTTGCCCTCGTATGATTATGATTGATAATCACCATAATGAATTAATGGGTAACCCTAATGAGGTATATCTTGTTATACCTAGCTTTAATATAACTAAATGATGGTAATTGGGTATGAATAGTCCTTGAATGATTAACACAATCTTGGAGTACTCTCTTATTGTTGTTGAAACCCTAGTATGCTATAAACTGATGGTTACACCTTGATTTATGTGTGGGTTCATACTTGAGAATAGTATGGAATGTGATGGTGATGATTCACCTTATGTATCCATGATCCAATGGGGATGTCGTGAGTTAGGATTTGGGTATAAGTGCTTATCAGTAACATTAGTATAATTTATCTTGTTGAACCTAACTCTAATGCAAATAGATAAAGATGAGTATTGATGTTTAACATTCTTATATTATGGAATGATGGTGAAATAGCCTCCTTAATATGATTGTAAGCTCAATATGTTATTTGGTGGTTATCATAGCCACATGGTTGATACTTTCTTATGCTAAACATGTGCATTATGAATATTATGAGGGTTAATCATATCTAGATTCCTTGCATGTTGATGTAATAAAGGAATGTTCTTAATGTTAATATAACCCTGCTATGATTGTGTGTGAATATCTCCTACCTCATTAATGCAATATTGTGCTGATCCGATGTATTATATGTAAGTGATGTTGTTGAGCCTTGTTATAAGGCATGCAAAGATAATGATGATCTTCTAGGGAATAGTATGATGGTCTTAATGACCTTTGGGCATGGGTGAGCCCTGAATGAGGTGTAATACTCTTGTTTTGATAAGGGTTGATACCCTGTGATATTATGAAAAGGATTTATATCATGTGATAGTATGATGGTCTTAATGACCTTTGTGCATGGTTGAGCCCTGAATGAGGTGTAATGCTCTTGTGTTGATAAGGGTTGATACCTTGTGATATTGTGAAAAGGATTTATATCTTTTAATAGTATGATGACTAGTGTGGTCTCATGAATGGCAAGTGAATAGTACCATGTGATGATGAGATGAGAAATTATGTTCCACACATTTTATATCTTTTAAAAGTTGTGATATTTATATGCTTGCTAGAAGTGAAATAGGGTTTGTATGTCCACTTGTTTGATGCATCCTTAATTCACCCAATTGGTATAACTAATCAAGTGCAACTTTAATCATGTGGTACCCTGTGTTGTAGATCTGTCTTCAGTGTTAGAACTTACTGGATGGTGAAATGAGTACTCCTAAGGGAAACTCAGAGTGCATACTGTTGAGGATATATCTGTGTCATCCACAAAGTAGGTTGTGGAGGATGGCTATGGTCATGCCTCATAAATCTGATGTGAATGAGGACAACTGCGGTTGTACCTCAGATTAGGGGGTTTTGTATACCTTGGTTTCTAGTGTCATGACCTATACCAAGGGTGGACTAGTAATTAGAATCTTGACTATATGTTGTTGTGGTAGCAGTTTTGACTGATATGTCACTTCCTTTTTACTCATACCGACCGAGGGGAAGAGATCGTAGGATATCAGCACTCCTAGATCTTTTACGGAACCGAATAGCCCTTTGCAGGGGTCGGTTGGACTTTGGATGGTACGATTCAAATTCCCCAGGGCATAATAAAAGATATAAGACAGTCGTGTAGCATATCTATTTAGGGTTATACAAAATGCTTCATATTGGATGATAACCCTTGTTTGCTTTCTTTTCACTGAGATCATGTATAGTACAATAAGAAATAATAGATATGCTTATGTTGTAGTGATGCTCATGTTGTAAACATGCTTATGTTGTCAAATATGCTGACAATGATGGTTAAGATGTGGCTGCTAGCTATGTTTAATATTTCTAGTTGTGCCTATGTAATTAGAAATTCTTAAACTACTAATCATGCCTATGTAGTTCATTGTGTTATGATGTTATTTCTACTTATGATATAGATCTGTTCCCTTTATTTGAGATGTCAATATCAATAGCCATGTTATGTTACTAGATATATTCATAATGTCAGGGATGCTTATGCTACTATATTGCTTGTGTTGTTAGCAAGGAATATGATGATAGTCATATTAATGATAATGATTGTTTTTAGTTGCAATTTGATTATATTTGAGTAGATATCTATCCAAAGAAATGGATTTATTTGTTATCTATATATGCATTGATGATCATACTTGTTTCTAAGATTAATTGCTTAATTTGTTTAGCATACTTGAACTATTCAATATGTTAAATTGATTATTAAATACTCCAACTACTTAGTTATCTACTATTTAAAATTTTGTAATCAACAAGCATTGTTGGAGGTTATATCTCTTGCTGGGACATGGGTCTCACCCTTTTGGTTCACACATTTTTTTAGGTAAGCGGAAGTGAAGAAACCAAACATGTGGCAGAAAAGAGGAGATATAGTAATGAGTCTTTGAGAAAGTTGATTAGATGTCTAGTGTGTCCCAGAGTCATCCATGTACTCTTAGATTCGAGCAGGAAAAGTTTGTATATGGTGTTTCAAACAAATTCGAATTTTATTAGCATGTTAATTTTTGTTGTGTGGCATATACAAATATTGTTCTCTTGTGTAGATATGTTGTAGCTAAGGTGATAGAACATTTTTTTTCAAATTCTTGGCATAGTATGGATACAAGAAAGATATTGGGCTCTTATGCAAATATTTCTGAGTGGGTGTTGATGTTGAAATTGGTTTTAATTTACCCATATTTTTGGATATGTGGTTAATTGTTGATTGATTTTGTTTTATGTTTTGAGTAATCTCATTTAGTGTAATAGGTTCTCACAATAATCATCTGTGTGCTTTTGGGCTTAGACGTTCTAAGAATCACCAGCTAAGCCTTACCTAAAAATCGACATGTTAACAATGTATCATTCTTTGGTGACACCTACATATATCATTATCATCACACTTCCATGAGAGAAACGGTGTACCACGCTTTGGCATAGCCTATGCTTGGTCAATCAAGATTTTCATGCGTGCTATTTTTGAAAAGAATCTAAGACTTAATATTTTAATTGAGGGAGTTTGTATGAAATACATATACTTTATCCAATCACCGCATATATAGTACGTATCATATACATGCTATATCCCACAACAAAAACATGCAATAAACAAAAGTGATGGCTATGTCTAGCCTAATGTAATCCCTTGGAGCCATAAGGAATTATGGTCATCTAGGTCTACATCACATGCAGAAACCTGATGTTGATGAAAATGTGTGTTTGTCAATCTAGGTTGATTGATTTAAACCTTAAACTGATCGGCCACCTCTTGGTTGGTTGTTAGATAATTTCACCTATCGTGTGGTCCTTAGGTCCACCATCGGATAGCACCTCCAACGTATCAGTCAGGTACACTAGGCAATCAGCCCGGTCTATCCACCATGTCCTTCAAGGTCCTTTAGTTGGCCAGATCATCTTTGGGACATCTTCATCTTTATCATAACAAGAAAGTAAACTATCCGACTTTTATATAATTATATGGGAACCTCAATTTATATTTGAGGGGAGTAAGGGTAGGAAATAATTAACTTTACATGGGGATAAGATAGAGGCTCGATACGTAGACCAAGAAGAATAGATAAACCATCCACACAACCATGCATAGACTATAGGGGTAATTGGACATAACCATGCTACACATCCAGCATCAAAACTACTTTTAGGGTGACGTTTGTAAATTACATATATATATGTGTATATATATATACATACATATATACATATATATACACACACATATATACACACACATATATATATATATATATATATATATATATATATATTAGTTTGGGATTATCATGGAGTTTGTATTTGATAAGATATTATTCACATCACATACAATAATAGAATGAAAAATCAAAATTTGATCATATCGATTATCCCATGGTATAGTAAATTAATGTTGACTCTTATACCACTACCACTGTTGGGAAATAAGGCTATAGAGCAGGAAGCGGAAACAAAATTTTATCTACCTTATTCCCCTTAATCAATAGATCGTGTCAATAACTATAATGTAGGAAGGATGCTTTATGGGATATACCTAGTCCTAGAACAAGTCCAGTGACAATCCTTGTCGTTCTAGATAAGCAACTCTGAATCCTAGTTGCATTGGGACGTGTCTGACAGTTGCACCTTCTTGTCTACACCACAGACTGTAGCCACAAATGTCTTCTTCTTCAGCAACTCCTTTTATCACGGACTAATGGTTAACATTGTCCTTCAAGCGGCAAACAATAGCTTCCCGCCTCTATGGTAGTCCACATAGACCGCCTAGAACTCCTGTCGTTGTCTAGAATGATCAGGAAGGACTCGACCGTCTCTGTCGGTGTACTGGTCACTGACTTGCTCTTTCATGACAATGATCTTAATTTCTTTTTCCCTTGTTGTTCCTTCGCAGTCTGGTAGAACTTGCTCGAGCTCTCGTGGTTACCACAACCAGAGATGACAACATTTGTTAGAGTAACTATTTCTCAATTATCTGTGTTTTACTCTGGGAAGCCCTAATACCCCTTATATTTATGGGTGGGGTTTGGGTCCAGATTCCCAGTTTATGCAGGAGTGGAAGGGACCATAAGATCTCAACTTTTTGCAACAATTCTGAAAACTTCACAACCTACGGTAGCTGAAATGGTCATCATGTACTGTGAGATGGTCGTCTCGCATTGTGAGATGGTCGTTTTATAGTTTCCCAGTTTTACAAAAATTTGGTAAATCAATTCCCATCAATGTTAGACATTAATTTATTTGTACAACAAGTATTATCAAGCGAAATGAATAGGGAAACATCTCGAACCTTTCCCAACATAACTTGACCATCTAGTTCATGCGATACAGCCATCTCGATCACCCAAATGGTTGTATAGTGACCCAAATCGATCCACTTTGGTTGGGTCAGTTTTTTCCTTAGCTAAATTCAACTCGCAACAAGCCTGACACCCAGATGCCCATCTCAACTCTTGACATGGTAGTTTGCCACTTCCAGACGTCCGTCTCAACACTAGAGATGGGCGTTTGGTAGTGTTGTTAGCCTATTTGTTGCATAAATCAAATGCCTAAACACTTTAACACTTAATTTAAATGTCATTCAATATTTGAACTCCTCTTCCCGATCGAGACCTATGTGTTTGACCATATAGGTCTAATATCACATTGGTAGTGAATGTCCATAACAACTTATGACATCACAAGTAGAGAGTGGTGCCTAGTCACACATCAGTGCTACCCAAGTGAATGGAAAGTTGGAGAACAACTTCAATCTACAATTTGTAATCTTGTTTCTTGAACCAAGAGCAGACTATCTGAGATATATGTAAGTTCAATTCATATATTGACTCACATGCAAATGTACATGCTTTTCTCAGTCTCACTAATCAAGAGGTCTAGGACATCAAACTCCAGTAAGAGGGACAACTTGTAACGATCGGGCCCACTGCCCAAGGCTCTATTAGAGTATTAGGAATGACGACTGGCCCCACAGACCACTACTAGCCTTAACTGCATGCTTATTCCTCACTCATGCGCAAGCTAGAGTCAACTTCCCAACTAGTCACCAATCCTAGTACTACTCCAACCTAAGCATTCTTAACAATGGAGTTCTTTAGTGATGGGCTCCCAGAAAAGGAGGTGCACCTTGGCGATATGGGTAGTCGAATCATTTATTTTAAGATCATTTTATTTGAGGCCTCAAATACGGGGACGTTATAGTCCCCCACATAGACTTGATGTCCTTATCAAAGCTCAACTTCAAGGCTTCATAATATTTCTCCATTTCAGTTCAGATCCATAATGGCCCCTAGACACCCGGCTCTCGATCACAGAATACTAGTGTCAGGGTGGCTACGTCACCATAGATAACCTTTTCCAACTTTCATGGACCACACGACTCAAGACTGGCATGCCACATGTCCATGTGGGCCCCACCTACTAGAGGGGTTATGGCTCTGATATCATTTGCAACAACTGGGCCCACTACCCAAGGCTCTAGTAGAGTGTCAGGAATGACGATTGGCCCCACAGACAACTTCTAGCCTTAACTGTGTGCTTATTCCTCACTCATGCAAAAGATGAGGTCAACTTCCTGACTGGTCACCCATCCTAGTAATACTCCAAGTACAACATGCTTAACTATGGAGTTCTTTAGTGATGGGCTCCCAAAAAAGGGGGTGCACCTTGGTGATATGGGTAGTCCAATCATTCCTTTTAAGATCATTTTATCTTACGCTTAAAATCATGGGATGTTATAGATCTTATATATTATTGTTGTCTATCAATCTTCCACAATAACAATTGATCAGGGACATAATGAGAATATGTATATGTACTCTTAACATCTGTATGATCTCATACACAAGGGTAGTAACTTGAATATGTACATGACTGAGTAGTATGATTATCTAGACATTTATAATGTTATATCATTATCTCATAGCTGAATTAAATAGAATAAATTGGAAGCTTGCCTTTCATTAATAATGAAAATCATTTTTACATGATATGACATTACAATCATCACATGATTGGCTCTCAGGGCATACATAAAAATAGTTAATATCATAGTCCTTTAGGCATTCACTTGGGGCATCCTATGATTCCCTACTACATTGCTCCTTTCTATCTACCAAACTAATTGGAAGAAGTTCCCCTAATAAGAATGGATGAGGGGATTAATCATATATGGATTATCGTAAGGAGCAATGGATGGAATGAAGTAGGTGGATAATGAAGAATCACAAGTAACTTTCAAATAATTTATGTTGAAATAAACATGATGATCCTAAAAAATGAAGGTAATAAGGAATGCATGAATCCTCCTACTATTATGGGTGGAGTGATGCATGCACCAAAAGTCTCATCAGATTGATGAGATTGGAATAAAATAATATATCATGTAGTTGTTTTCATCTCTTGCTGAAGAAAGATTCAGAACTGAGGTCAGGGCATCCTTTCCTTCCTCTTTATTTCATGTTTTTTTCTTTTCCTTTTTTTCATTATTCCATTATTCTAGCATGGTTGAAGAGTACGCTCGGGCTTCACCATAGAAAATCAAATTTTTTGTTTTCATTTTGACAGTATGGATATGTATCCTTGTATTATATTTTCAAAATAAAACAACATGAGTACATGATGAAAGAATGATCGATTCAAAAGATATGCAATCTACATAGATTTGTTATGAAACTAATTTATATGAACATAAAAAAATTATTTTGTAACTAAGGATAGAAAGACTAGCTAGTAGGTCACCTATTATGGTACATAATGTAATTAAGAGGAAACAATTTGGGTTACTTGATCATCTGAAGGTGGTGGATCAAATGTATGAAAAGTAGATGGAATCACAAGATTAAGAGACAATACCTTTCTTAAATTATGATATGTCCCTCTCCTATCAACCTGTGTACAAGGTAACCTTAGGATTTCTTTCTAAAACTTGCATTTAAGGTCTCATTAATTTTTCGGTCAATTCAGGCTCAAACCCCATCGTCATCCACAATTCATGGATAATTAAAACTTGCTTTCATATCAAATGTCCTTAAGCTGACTAACCCATACACTTCCTCTAGGTGATGCTAACTTCAGAATTTGCAACTAAGCTTTCAAAGATATGACATTTTTTTAGATTTCATTGCAAAATAACATGAGAACATACTCTATGATGAAGGCAAAAATCATGATAATAATGTTGATAGTTGTGGATCCTAGAAACTAAGAATGATAAAACGAAAAAGCAAAATAAAGATAAAGTTGTTCCAACACCTCCCCTAAGCTTGAAATTGATTGTCCTCTTAGTTAGAATCCATTCAAAGAGGTGGAACAATGGTACCCAATCAAAATGGTGGTGGCATGTTTGGATCTGGAGGGTAGAAAGTGCCAGTGAAGCTAGCTGGTTGTTGTGGCCTCTCTGGAGGATGTGGGTAGTTTCCAAACTACCCCTAGCTCTATTAATGATCATAGAATGGTTGTTGGTAGTGCTTAATACATTGCAGGTGAGTGTGTATATTCTCTTGGTTGACCAGGAGAAGACGCTCATTATCATAAATGACATGTTGTTGTTGTAGAGCCCCTGAACGTTGAAGATTTTTTCCAATGTTGTTGGTTGATGTTACTATCTGTATTGAATTTTCTATAGCGTCCCATACATATTTACCTTCAAATATGGGTCTTCTTGTTGAGCAAGTGGTGGAGCAGAGGATCTTGAATCTCCTTGTCTTTGTGAAGACCGGTAGATAACTCATCTTTGTGTGAATGGCATGGTTGCATCTTCCTCTTCTTCGGTGTCTCCACCCTACTCTGGTTCGGCATTGTCTTAGTCCTCCTCCTCCTCCTCTACATCCTCTTCGAGCCACCTCACGAACTGCACTCCTCTTAGTTTGAAGATGAGGTTGAGAAGAGCCCTTTCCCTTAGCTAGTCATCTACTTTGCAACAAGCAAACACCTTGCCCTCTTGCTTACTTACAAGAAGAGCCCTCTTAAAGTGTTTCAAATCCAACTTGGAGGAGGTCCTTAAAGGGTTGTATGTCCAGAGGTCGAGGTTGAGGTGCATTGTTATTGGTTTTATAGCCCTCCAAAGTGGATTGGAGGGTTCCTTTACACCTGACACTTGACTGCTAGCATATGTTGTAGAAAGAAAGAGTCGAGCTCAACCTTCTCTTACCCTTTAGATGAGAATGCCCAAAGGGCATAAAGATAAACTTGCTTCACCTTTCCATCCACTTGTGTATACTTGGCAAAGACAGTGTTGGTGAGATACTAGTGTAGAATATGAGAAAATGGATGTTGGATATCCATGAAGAAGGACTAAAGCCAGATGATGGTGAATCCCCATGATAAGTCCTTCATGTGCTTCCATGCCCATGTATAGTCAAAATCATGGAGTGTGTAGTGCATGTCCTCTACTGGGCACTCATAGAGGCGTTGAACTCTACCAATGTGATGTAGTGGGCGGTGTTGTAGAGGCAGAAGTGCACCCATCCTTCCTCCTAGCCTTCCCCATGCTCGGGGATGCAGCAAGACTCCAAGGATGCCAAGAACTCACAGACGATATCCTAGTAGGTGAGACAATAAGAAAGGGTGATCGTCCACCATGTCCTGGCCAACACAGACTTCCCAGAGACTTTTAATGAAGCCTGCTTCGTTGAGGAAGGCACGATCACCATACCATGTGGATATCAAATCCCTCTTTATCAACATGGTGTTGATCTTTTTTTGGTCGTCGTTGACATGAGCCATGTGTGTTGTCTTGGGCACCATCATACTAGCTCCTATAGTCGATGAAGCTAAGCTCCTTGTCACCATTAGTCTTGGGAGAAAAAAGATGGAGAAGAGAGTGTGGGGAAGACCCTGGGTTCCTTGGAGATCTATAACTTCTATGATTGCAACTCATATCCCATGATGCGTGTTAAATCGATATCATTCGTTGATACAGGCAGTTCATGTATGTCAATGTAGCGACACACAAATTGCTCAATGTTGGTAATACTGATGATGTATCGGTGGTAACGACTTCCGAAAAAGCATTGTTGGGTCGGTACCACTTATCATTGGATGGAAATGATTTGGTTCATGGAATTGCACATCCAAATATTCTATGTCTTCAGGTGTCGGTACCACTGATGGGTGTGTCAGTGGTACCGAGTGCTATTCAACCTCCACTATTGAAGATGTCAACTCCATAGACTTTATGGGTCAGTGGTATCAAGTTGTTAATTCTCTAAATACTCTCAAACGGCTCCTCAATATCCCAAACTTGGGCATCATGCAGGTGTAAGTTCTACCAACATGGTGTCAACAATACTGAGCGTATACATTAATCTAGCTCTAGCTCTGTAAGAAATCGGTGGCATCGACTGCTATGTCAGTAGTACAAAGAGATATTTTTGGGTTCCTTATTGAAAATTGTTGGTTCCATCAATATGTTTTTCGGTGTGATGTAGCCCAATTTTAGGGTTTTATCTTGTGTCTTTTTTCACCTTAATCACATTTATATCTGATAGGTTACATATTATTTCCCTCAATATGCATATTTCTATAAAACCACTTATGGAAGTTTTTTGCAAGTTCTATAGGTACTTTGGCCACTACTTGATGGAAGGGAGATAAGGAGGAGAATCTAAGGGTTTCTTCACCCTTAAAGGAGCCAAAAGAGAGTCTAAGAGCATCTCTAACCTACCCAAAGTGGTCAAGAATCAACTCAAAGCAAGGAGCATCAAATATAAACAAGTTGAAGGTCAAAGTGCAAGGTCAAAGTGCAAGGAAGAAGCTCCAACATAGTCGTGGTACATGACTATGGATGTGGCACAAATTATCCATGTGTATAGTAAGAATGCAAATTTGAAGTTTCTAACCACCACCACAGTAGCAACCTACCACCCCCATGGTGACCCAAGTCCACCATCCAAGTGGTGACGACCATGACCATGGTAGTGACCCTCCATCATTGCAACTTTATCTGACTTTCTCATCCAAATTACAGCTCACCCATGCCCATACACCACAACCATTTCCCTACAACCACCAAGGCTATGGTGATCCACCACCCCCGTGATGGCCATCACCCCTAACCTAGTGCTCCCCCACCACCTATATAAAGATGGTTGGCGACTGGAGCACGAGTTTAGCTACTCCCTAGCCACCCTTATCTCCCCATTTTTAGCCCCTATAATTCCACTTCATTTCCATATCCATTACACTCCATTTCACCATTTCCACCACAAAAATCCTAGTTTATTAGGGTTTTGACCACTTTCCACCATCTTCCCATGCCATTTCACCTTAGAGGAGGGAGGAGGATGCCCTTGCAGCAGTTGGAGAGGAGGATTCCTTCATCTACATCGAGCTCCATGGCTACTTCTACCTCTTTCTTCTTTATTTTTGTATTTTCTTGTTCTATGAGTAGCTAGGGCCCTTAGGTGGGTTGTTTGGGGTCAAAAATGTTACTTTTATACCATGTTGGGGGAAAAAGATGTGTAGACATTTTCATTTCATTTTCCAATGATTATGTTCTACTTATATCTCATTTCCCATAAATTGCTTTGTGGTTTGTGCTTGAAATTACCTAGATTCCAAGAAAATTGCTAATATTTTGCTCTTTTTGTGAATTTCTCCCGATTCCAATTAATGGATCCCTATTTATCTATTCACCTTCCTACATGTTAATCAATTCTCCTACACCTAGGTGAGAGATCTAAGTAGCTAGTATATGAGCACTTAGTGTAATTAGCCTAGATCCTTCTCGAGGATAGAATGTGGGTGATTTGAGGTCTAAATTCTCACTTCCACCCTACATTACTACCATTGACCCCTAATTACCCTAAGAGTTCATATCCTAGAAATGTGGGCTTGACTAGAGCATAATTGAATTTCACCCAAACCCTAAACAAATTGAGCTTCGAAAGGTAGGTGGGAGGTGTTAGGGACTAGTTCCCCTATACACACCCTATATTATCCATGGCTAGTTAGTAGTTTAGGGTATTGACTAGCCTCTATCTTGTTGTTTGGTTTGGTAATATAATGTAACAACAATGTTTACACCCCAACCCAATTGACAAAATCATTCCCGAAACAACCCACACTTCCCTTTATTACATCAAAACCCTAATTCCCTTCTTGCGTAGCTAGTGTTAGCTTGGTAGCTCTTACTTGGTTAGTTAGTTTCTTGTCTTGTTTTTTCCTTGTTCTTTCTAGTTTAGATCTTTAAATTCTCTTGTGCTTAGTTCCCATCTTGATTTTCTCTTACGTTCCTTGGTGTAGTTTGATTCTTTCCTTGCCTAGCTTGTCTTTCCTTGCTCATTAGAATTAACTGTCTAGTATTGAACTAGGTTTTGAACATGTTTGTTCCCCTTTAATTACTTTCTTGTTCACCATTCGTGTAATCAACAAATCAACTATCAAGCCTTACAACCCTAGACTGCACAGTAAGAACCTAGTCCAAAACTAACTCAGGCTAATGCCCCCTTTTCTCCCTATGGATTGACCCTATTATTTCCGCTTGCCAATACTACTACACGACCCCATGCGCTTGTAGGTATAGTGTGTTAGTTTAAGTGATAGTGTCTATAGGTCCCTTATAAATGTTTAAAGATGCCTATGTGTTCTGAGCTTATGGGGCGCATCTAGCCAAATCTAATTGATTAGTGTGTGCACCTTTGGCCGGATGCACCAAGTGTTCTGGTGTCATTTTCCGGTAGAAAGGTGCTTGACCTAGATAGTTACTTTTACTTTGATCTTTTCCTACTTCCCTCATCTTTGCTATTATTTATTCTTTATCTTTGTATTCTTTGGGATATTGGTTTTCTAACTTGACTTCTTTTGTTTGGTTGTGCCTTTGTGCATGTGACAAGCAACCTGTTGAAGAGAAGATGGTAGGCCAAAATGCACCTAACAATCCACTTCATGAGTACTTCATGCCTAGAAACTACAAATCTCCAATTGATAGTAGAGTTAATCAAATGTTAGGGGAGCACTTTTGTATCCCTCTAGGTCTTCTTGGGCTCATACCCACCTTCTACAACTCAAAGAGTGAGAAAACCTACAAGCACTTAAAGTCGTTTCTTGAAGTATGTTCAACCTTCATGATGTTGATAGCCAGTGATGAATCAATCTAGTAGACCTTGTTCTCTTTCTCCCTCAAATACAAGGCCAAATATTGGTATGATTCAAGAAGAGACATCATGAGTTGAAAAGAGATGAAGACCTCCTTCTTAAGGAAAGTATACTCCATTGCAAGATTGACACAAATGTGATGTGCTACAGTGATTTTTAATCAAGTGGGTAATGAGTAGTTCCATGATTCTTAGGAGAGATTCCAGAAGATGTTGGGGGAGTGCCCACACCATGAGCTCCCTTTGTGGAAACTAGTTTAGTCCTTTTACTGTGGTCTATCTCCAATGGCCCAAGATGCACTGGATTCTTCTTGTAGAGGAGCTTTTATGGCTAATGCACCTAAGGAGACATGGCCCTTGTTTGAGCACCTGGCAGAAAGTTCAAGGATCCCATCTTCTAGCATTATGAATGATAGGGACCGTCCTTTTGATGTGACATATCTAGCTCATAGTGATTCAAACCCACAAATGGTGAAGATTCTTGGGAAATGGTAAGGTTTTTGGGGAACCAAGTGGGAAGTGTTCCTTATCACTCAGTCAATTATATTGAGTCCTTTTGTGAAGAAGCAAAGACATATCATCCTTATAGCTACTCAGAACAAAAAAGTCCTAGGTATAGCTCAAGGTTTGAGGTGGAAGTTATTTCTAGGCTGAAAAGCCTTGATGATGTGCAAAAGAATGTGAAAAAGCTTGAGAAAAATGTAGAGTAGCTCTTCTCAATACTTGCTCTACAAGTAGAAGCAAAATTCTATTCAAAATCCATAATGAGTTTCAATGAAACAAGTGGACCTATACATTCCACTAAAGTTATCTATAGTCCACCTTTAGTGCAAGAGCAGTCCATTTACCATTTCCAAGGCCATCCCAAGCCTTATACACGTCCTCCCCCTCCATCACCACAACCATCCCACAACTTCACCTACCAACCTCAATTCTCTCCTCCACCCAATTTTAATACCATGTTTCGCCTCCACCTCCTCCATAGTCACAACATGTTCCCCCTCTCCACTATGATCAAGGTAGTGTTATGAAAATTCTAGGGAGTGGAAAATCTCATGAGCAGCCCGCAAGTAAAAGAAATATTGATAATGCAAAGCAAAGGAAGACAAGTGGTGATACTGTGATTGATATTTCCGAAGATGATACTATGATACCTCATGTTGATTCTATGATATAGTTTGCTCCACCTCACACTCCTTCTACAGGTTCTACCATCTTTAGTGTTCCACCTCATGGCATGCCCCAAGAAAATCATGTTGTTGCAAGTAAGGTCAAAGCAAGTGATCCACCATTCCATGAAGCACTGGATGAGTCACCAGAAGTAAAAATAAGGTAGAAGAACAATGTTGAAATTCTAGAGGTGTTTCACCGAGTGAAGATGAACATTCCATTGTTGGATGCTATCAAGAAGATTCCATCTTATTCCAAGTTTCTCAAGAACATGTGTATTGTGAAGAGGAAGTTAGCGGGGAGAATGCCTAAGAAAATCAAGTTAATTGAACAAGTGAGCTCGATCATCCAACACTTACTTCCCATGAAGAGGAAAGACCCAGGAGCCCCACTCATACCTAGCTACATAGGGGTACATCACATAGACAAATCTATGCTTGATTGGGGGTCTAGTGTGAACCTGATGCCATATAGTGTGTATGTTGATCTACAGTTAGGAAAGTTGAAACCGGCTCATTGCACTCTCCAATTGGCATATTTCTCCATCAAAGTGCCTAGAGAAAGAGTAGATGATGTTTTGGTGATGATAGACAAAGAAAGGGGAGCAGTGCCCCAACATATTTCATTGTTTTTGACATCAAATTGGAGGATAGGAAGATTCCCATTATCTTGGGAAGGTCATTCTTATCTATAGTTGATGCCAAGATACATGTGTACAATTTCACAATGACAGTCTCTTTCATAGACATGAAGATAGATATCAACATGTATAAAACCCTAATCTGGCGAGCCCGAGATGAGGAAGTTGGACATGGTTACTTGCATAGTCTGACTAGTCATTTGAAAGAAGTAGATATGGATGAAAGAGATGATAGCTTCTATGGTCAAAGGGGAGAGACACACTTTTTGAATGCGAATGAGTGATACAACTATTGCAAGAGTGGACACATGATGATGCCAAATGGATGAATGATGCAAGAATAAAAAGCCCGATTGGAGG
Organism: Alisma plantago-aquatica; assembly: GCA_963693085.1. Taxonomy (NCBI): domain Eukaryota; kingdom Viridiplantae; phylum Streptophyta; class Magnoliopsida; order Alismatales; family Alismataceae; genus Alisma; species Alisma plantago-aquatica. The sequence continues at coordinate 796,006,920 of OY856412.1, forward strand.
CTCAAAATCTAGTTCTTGTGGGAGGCAACCCACTTAGGTCTGGGGAATTTTTCACCCAAGCTTTCATTTTTGATATTTTTGTTTTTATACACTTTTCCAAGAAAACACACACACTTCATACTTGATGGTTTTAGCTATTTGTGAATCATGTTAGATAGGTATATTGGAAGGAGAAGGATGCATGGATGATATTACTAAGGAGAAGATTGAAATTTAATAGAAAATTACAAATAAAAAAAAGCTATAGGAAGGAGACCAACACGTCTGTGCTACACAACATGGCTATGGTGTAGGAAATACAGAACGGCCATAATGGATACCATAGCCGTGGTGGCCATGCCCTGCCCTGCTTACTAGATACCTTTAGATCTCTCTTCCCCCTTGGCATTTGTGTATCATGACTCCATGCCCTCTACCCTATCATCTTAGACTTCTATTTCATGCTGAGGACAACATGGCTTAGTAGTTTGGGGTGGTAGGGTGGTAAGCCCTTTCTTTACCCAACTCTCCTCTATGTTCCATATTCTACATATTTTCTGAGGATGATCCAATAGTATAACCATCTCTCATACTTGTGTATCCATACTTTGTGCTTGCTTTACATACATGCATATCATATAGCTTATTCATGCATCTTTTGTGTAATTTCCAAAATTTTGCTCTTCTTACCATGAATTGCATTCCATGTAGCTTTTCCAAAATGTTGAACTTTGATAAGTGCATGCTACATTATCATGATCTATTGCTAGACAGTCTCAGTTCATGATTTTTTACATGTGAATCAAATCTCTCATGCTTGTGAACTTCTTGGTTGAATTGTGGTCGAAGCAAGCTGCAAACACTTAGGGTTTGTAAAGCCTCATGATAAAGTGTGGTTTTAATATTCCTCATTCACATGGTGAGTCATTGTTTGATAAAATTGTTGGAATAGCTTTCATGCAGGAGATCTCATGTTGAAATCCATACTGGTAACCCCTCTTTGACTCACTTTTCTTTCATCACTTCTTATCTCTCTGACTCATGAAAGAATGCCAAAGAGAACATATTCAGCCTTGGCCACCAACAAAAGTTTGGGGGTGTCCATATCTATATCCCCTTACTTCAGTCTTACCACCATGTTCCCTATCTATACTAGGGCAAAGAAAAAGAAAAAAAATGCAAAAAGAAAATAAAAATGCTCCTATGTAATAGCATTTAAAATAAAATAAAAAAAGATGAGTGATCCTATGCAATTGAACTCCAACCCTTACCACAACCCTTTCTTCCATTTGCATGCCCATTGAGCTAGGAAACATCAAACTGAGCTCATTTTTCCCTTTTTCACAACCACGTGGGTTACTTAGTGTGGATTGCATATGTGATTGAATGCATGAATGTGAAACAACAACAATTGTTATTTTTTAATCTTTATCACCAAGAAATGGTTTACCCAGAGTTATACGGCAACCGTATGTATTGATTGTGTTTTCTATGCTATATATTTGAAGTTTGCATGTTCAGTGATTTAATCATGATTGGTTTGTGAAAGAGGAGAGGAGAGAGGTGGAATGCATCTACCTAGTCATAATTGTGCATGTTATGTCAATATTCATTTGTTTCAATGCATTTGTCATTTCTTGGTTGTGGAAAAAGTATAAAGAGATTGAGTTAAAGCATACTTGAGGACAAGTATGTTTTAAGTTTGGGATGTTGATGCAGCCCTATTTTAGGGCTTCATCTTCTATCATATTGCACTTTAATCACATATACAATCACACTTCTAGGAGATACATGGAACACCATGCTTTAATGTAACCTAAACTTCGTCAATCAAGCTTTTCATGTGTGTATCATATGGAAAGAATCTAATACTTAATATTTCTTTAGGGATTTTATATATAAATAAATATACATATCTAATCACCATATACTTTTAATATGTATCATATACATGCAATAGCTATAAACAAAATTTGTAATCACAATTATATGAGCAATGGTTATGGCCACACTAACACAATGTTTTGGAGCCATAAAGAATTGCTAACCACCTAAGGTCATACATCATATGCATGCAACCTGTACTAGAAATTTTTTTACCAAGGAATAGTGTGGTCGATCTAGTATACCATCTAGTCAATTGATTCATCCTCCTATCAGTCGATTGGTCTCCATCAGTTAGTCCACTAGTTCCTGGGTCAAATGGTTGACTGGACTCCTCTAGTCGATCGATTGAGCCTCCAACAGATCGATTGGCTCCTCCAGTTAGCTGCCTATTCTGTCCTTCGGTCGATTAACTTGACTACCAAGTCATTCGACTCGCTTGCTATAGAATGTATTCTCTTCTCTGGAAAAAAATTTAAAGATAATCCTATTAATTACATTGTAAAAGGTAAAACCTCAAGTTACATTAAGGGGAGTATAGGGAGGAAAGCATTAACTTACACATGGAGAAAGAGAGAGAGGATCAGTATGCAAACCAAATTTAAAATACAGGAATTAAACCATTCAACTAAGTACAGACATCCAAAGGGATATGGCCATAACCACACATACATCCACCATCAAAACGAGTTTAGGACCCTGAGTATATGTTGCATATATATATCGAATCATATATATAGGTTCTATGGGAAATTTCCTAGTGTATGTCAATTCTATTCATGCAGTCATCAGGGTTTGAACCTAAGACATGTTGGCAACAAACCAAGGATCTAACCACTGATGTGTCCCATCTTGGACAATTTCCTAGCATATGCAGTATTCAATTTGATATGCACGGTAATCATTTAAAAATGTACAAGACATGCAACAAAATAACTGATAAAATGAAAATCAATCATATCAATTAAATCCCAAAACATAGTAAATTGACGTGGCTCTAATATCACTGTAGGAAAATATGGAGACTGGGATGGAAACAGAAACAAAAAAATTCTTTCCATATTCTCCCTAACCAGTATATTACATCAATAACTTGAAACAGGCAGGAATGGTGCAAGGCATATACCTAGTCTTAGAGAAAGTCCAATGACAATCCTTGTAGAGTTGTGCTTCCTTCTCAAGAAATACATGAATGACAGTCGGCAACAGCCTCCTGGTGTGGCATAGACTGGTTGATAATGTTCTCCTGCCATGGTTGCACTTGCTTTCACACCTCTACAAAATTCATGCTGACCACCAAGAACTCTACGTCTCACTTCCTAAGCCGACGGGAAGGCATTGTCCTTCCATTTTCAACATGCTAGTGTCAACTTCCTTTCCTCATTGTTGTCTCTTCCTTTCTTGGATAAAATTGCTCAGGCTCTTATATTACCAAAATGTTGGGAAAAGGGGTGTCTAGAGCCATGGACACCCCGTCCTTATATAGGAGGGGATGGGCTAGGGTTTCCAAAACATAAGGGATATGAAAAGACATATTTCATGGTTTGACAGCTGTTGCGCATACCCAGATAGTTGACTAGACAATCCAATAGGTCGATTGGCATAGTGAATCAGTCGACTGGACTATCTAGTCGGGCGATTGACTTGTGGTCAGTAGTGCAATACTTTGGCTTGAAATGTGATGATTAATGTATATAATTAATCGTTTGACCCAGTTAAAACTGGTCATTTTGCATCCAGTCAGTTGACTAGTTCAGTCGATCAAATGGAACAATAGACGATTGACTGGATATTCTAGATAGTTGATTTACATTTAGTGTTGCTTAATTTTATTACCTAAACACTTCTAGTAATAAATTTAAACCTTATCCATTAATGAACTCCTGTTCCAAGTGCATCCTTTATGTGTCATCCTATAGGTCCAAATTTATGTTGGTAGTGAATATCCATAACTAGAATATGATATCACAAACAATGAGTGGCATATTACAACACTTCACTACTACCCAAGAAATTGGAAAGTTGGAGAACAACTTAAACCTACAATCTGAGATTAGTTCTATCATGATCATATAGTTCCTTTGTCTCATATATCCAGATTGAATATAAGGCATGGAATCATCATCCTCTTAGTACCTAACCGATGTTTCTTGAACTAGAGTACATTGTGAGATATATTTGAGCTCACATATCTCATATTGACTCACATGAGCATGGCCATGCATTTCTCATTCTTGCTTATCAAGTGGATAGTATATCAACTCCGAAGGAGGGATATATCCCATCTACATCAATTAGAGTCAATCCCCATATTTCACAATGTACCCAAGCACCACCTTATGGAAATCATTATCCAAGGTAACATTGGATGGTTTCAAAGTTCATCGAATGATATGTGATGAGTGTAGTGACTTCACATATAAGAACTACAATCGCCACTATCACTTTGAGAGTTGAATTTGATTATCATTCTATGGTTCCATGAATCAGTCTCAAGGTGGATCTGTCACTTACACTATTTATAACAAGTAGATATGTGTTTGGCTTGAAATCATATATGATGACTAATGATATTCTATCATCATCCAACACACACTATAGTCTTATGTACTACTATCATCTATTTGACTTCCACAGCAATATCTAACTAGGGACATAACAAGAATGTATATATTCTAATCATACATATGATCTTATTGTTCAGGTCCTAAACCTGAAGACATATGACATCAAGAAACATCATTCTTTAGACCTCTATTATGTTATATAATTAGCTCCGAACTGAATAGAATAGAATAGGAGGAATATCCTTTATTACTTATCAAATCAATTATATGATGTCGTAGTATAATCATCATATGATTGGCTCTCAGGGAATATATACCAATAGAACAACCACACCTAGGTGCTAGAGAGGCATAGGGAATTAAACCTAAGGATATGAATGATAGCCAAGGATCTTGCTTAAGTTGGCATGAACTCACCTAACTTAACTTAATGTAGAAATAAATCATATGTCCATAATTGACAATATACGTGCATCCTATTAGACTAGAAACTCATCTAAGATTTACTCATTAGGAGTAAATCTTGGATATTTCTGATTTGGTATTGTTCTTGAACGCTTAGTCTCACTTAGGTGGAATTTTATAATGTGTGTTTGGATTTCAAATATATTTCAATAACAGTTCCTTGTTCATTCTTTAAGTACATATGTAAGTTGGTATTTGCACATCTACATTGATGTACTTGGAACTATGGAGAAATGATGTTGAAATGTTCTTGAAAAGTAAATACACATTATACACTAACTAGTGATATTTAGTGTTCAAGAATTGGATAGGTGGTACTAATTATGCATTCTACATAAATGTATCTTGTTGGCCTAGAACCCCATCCAAGATTTACTCACTTTGAGTAAATCTTGGATAGTCCGTAATTTGAGATTATTCTCAAGAAGTTAATCTCAATTAGCATGTGCGTGTATAATGTGGTGTTTAGTTTCCAAAATATTTTGAAAAATGTTTCCACCTTGTTCTCTAAGCATATATGTAGGTGGGTATTTTCCCATCTACATCGGTGTACTTGGAGAACTTCAAGAGAATGTTGCATAGATATTATTGACAATTGAATGCACCTTACACACTTACTAGTGAGATTAAGTGTTCAAGAATGGAGTAGGAGGTATGCATTATGCATTTTATAAGAATGTATCATGTTGACTTAGAAACCCATCCAAGATTTACTCTTTAGGATTTAATATTAGAGAGTCCCTAAATTAGGACTATTCTTTATCACTTAATCTTGTTTAGGATATAATTGCATAATGTATGTTTGGTTTTCAAGATATTTCTACAATGTTACCCTAATTCCTATGAGTACATATGTAGGTGGGTATTTGCCCATCTACATCAGTGTACTTGGATTACTACAAGGAAATGCTACAAAAATATTCTTGAAAATTGAATACACATTTTGAAATTACTTGAGATTAAGTTTTTAAGAATAAAATAGATGGTACACATTCATCAATATGTGTATAGATAATGTTGTAAACACTAATAAGTAATTTGGTCTTGATTCAAACATATTTTATTCTAAAATTGGTGTAATGAACAACAAAGCAATTCAATACTCAATTGCCTACCCTATACTTAAAGAATGGGTTGACATTGGGTGTCAATTCCAAACCGCTGCACTGGAATATTTGCAAGTGGTCTTCATGACTTCCAAACCGCTGCACTGGAATATTTGCAAGTGGTCTTCATGACTTCATTAGATTTGAGGAGCTACATAGGATCCTGCGATATATTCCATTATGGTTACAACTTGAAAGTAGGCATCGTTGAGGAAATCAAAAGTCATGTCATGTGCAATGAGATTATATAGGACTATACAAAATGGTTTTGGCATGGAGATATTTGTACTATGAGATCAATAAATACTGATATTGGTACACGTGGGGATGAAAAAATTGCTAACGATGTTGATGTGAATGAACAAATTCTAAACGATATGTTCAATGGGATGCTAGATAGTCATGTGGTAAATCTTATGATCTACCTTTCTCAGAAATAATATACATGATCTATTATACTTAGGTTGTACTGACTTTATTTGGTAGAAAATTAGGTTGAGATTATGTACCCTAAAAGCTAAATAGGTGGATCGATAAAAGTTTCAGGTCTCTATTTTCTTTGTTGAAAGAAATTCTTCTTGAAATAAATTCTTCTTGAAAGAAATGATCTTCCAATCACAGTATAGAAAATAAATAAAAAAATTACGCCTAATGGGAATATGGGCTAAGAAGGTACATGCATGTCGGAATGACTATGTCTTATTTTCTTGATAAGTTATAGGCACTGATAATATTGATTGTTTATGGATATTGAGAATCGTTATAACTTTCAAAAAGAAGTGATCTATACCTTGTGCCAACTTGAGATGTATTTTTCCTCCTTCATTCTTTGATATCATAGTACATCTTGTTGTCAATTTGACTAGGGAAGTGAAGATGTTGGGTCCAATTTTTTTATATTGGATGTATCCTTTTGAATAGTAAATAGGTGTTTTTAAAGGTGATATTCAAAACTGTTATTGGCCTAAAGTGAGTATTAATTGTTGAGGGTTGTGTCTAGGAAGGTAGTGGACGTTTGCAATGATTTTCTAACTTGAAATGAACTCTAGCCGATCCAAAGTCCCATTAGTTTGGTGCATTTTTGAAAAAAGGACTTTAGGAACACTAGTGAAATCAATTATCCATGAACTATGGGAGTAAGCACACTCATATGCTTTACACTACATCAATGAAGTGCATACTTATATCACTAGACACACCAATATTATTAAGAGAAAATATCCTCAAACGAGTTCAATGTGTTTTTCTATTAAACGTAATCAAACATTTACTCATCGATTTGTAGATAAAGTCTTCCATAAACTATCTCAAACACCAAATGACATTGTTGAGAATATCAAATGGCTTGCCTTTTTAAAAAAAGTGGATGACGTATCATATGAAGGGTATGACATAAATAGATTTCATTCGACACAAAGCAAGAAGACAATAGTAGTGTCATTTAAAAATGGTAGTCACCTTTCAAACGTCTTCCTTGTATCTTTATATTATAAAGGATAAGAGTCCATGAGAAGGTATGATGTCTAGTTATGATGTCATTAAAGACATATAGAAATACGATTATATAGAGTTTAGAGTTTCCATCTTCAAGTTAATTGGGTTCATAACAATTAAGGAGTTTTATAGGATGAGTTGGATTTCACATTAGTGACGTTTTTAAAATATTGGTAAGAAGGATGAGTCATTCATTATGGAATCATAGGTGAATCAAGGATTATATAATGATGACCCAAAAAATGAAAAAAACGTTTTTCATTCTTCATGGGATAAGAAGTTTATTCTAGATCATATGGATGTATAAGAGTATTATGATAAGTATGATGTCAATTCCATTATTAGTTTTCTTTCCAAGTATAAATGTTTAATCTAAGATATATGAATACTACACAACATAGAGATTCATTGTTGATATTAAGCACAATAAAAAGGGTTGAACAAAAGTATCGCTTAGGATAGATGTGAAGTTATTCTCTTTGTCATTTGGTTGAGAAATCATTTAAAGAAAGAGAACATATAGGGAATAGAGGTCTATGACAAACATGTATGTTAGAAAACCAATAAAAAACAATGTATAGAGTTTTAGCACAATTAATTAAAAAATTCAACCAACTGATCAATGCACATTCATCCTAGTTTTACTTGCATTTTTTAGATGAATTCATATTTGTCATTTTACTTTATCATTAGCTTCTAATTAGTATCCCTTAGTTTTACGTTAACTACTTGGATTTTAATTTACTTAATTTTCATGGTAGGTTCGAGCTTTATTCCCCAGACACCAACACTCGAGTAGTGATCTCACTTCTGCACCATAGATCAAAAGAAAATTTTGATATTGGATTGGACATTCATGAATCTTCCCTTTCATCAATTTATGATTTCATGGATCGATGACTTCATTGACATAGGCCCATCAACCCACACCAAAACCCTAATGGGTAGACCTCTACTAAATTAACTACCATCAACTTACACAGTTAACGTTTACATGGGTTGTCAGTAGACAGAACCCCCACTTCAACTTGTCAACTTGTAGAAGTCATGTGTGGACATCTACTGATGAGAATATAGAGATGCATGCATTGATGAAACTTTTTCACTTCATCTACCGATGATGAACCTGCACTTTTAACATATGATATTTTGGGTTCTCATTAACTGATCAGATTTATGAGCACTTATCAACATATGTGATTTCTATGCGCTCATAAATGAAGAGGTTTTATGTGCTCATCAATCGATCAAATTCATATACTAATGAACATTTAAGGATCACAGGACCTGAAATCTTCTTCATGTTGCCACACTTACACTCATGGGAGACGACATTGTTACTCTAGGAGGCTTGGGAGGGTTTAAAACCCTATAAAAAAAATTCCTATGAATACAAGACATAGTCCCCATGGAAAGGGATCCTATCTTGACGTTGCCAGGTTATGATAATACATTTCCAACATCCATTAGTGGTTTCATCCATTGATCACCCACATCAACCCATGGTAGCTCAACTCGCCAAGGCTCTAATGTCTTGACCTCAAAAGAGGCATGACCCATGATGCCTATAATTCCATTGACTGTTGGTTTCCAACCACCATCATCAGTTCACACGATCTTCCCTTGTAGTAAACTTAATAGGTCTATTAAGAAGGAAGTTGATGCCCTCAACACCATCTCCTACACATGTCAAGGAGTTGTCATGTTTTTACGTCGACCACCATCTTCTTCAAGCCCAAAGATAGGTGTCCAAACACCATGACTGCTCCTTCATTGTCTACATTGACAATTGATTTATTTGCTTCCTCCATTTTTGATCTTGTTATTATTTCCATCCATGATTAGTCCTCTCAATAGCGAACATAGAGTAACCACACTACTTGTGTAACATCTCAATTTTCATATCACAAGAGAAAAAGAATATTCTTTTTTCTCAACTTGGAAGTGTTACAAACATTATGCTCATCACAATAATAATAGAAACAAACCAACACATACTAGTGCATAAATGTAATCTAATAAATTCTAAGGAAAGAAACTTATTTGCATCAAACTTCGTAAAATGTCCAATTATATGATGAAACGTACACTCTATCTAAATATCTTGGATCGCGTAGATGGCTCCCCACCAAGAAAACCTCTTAAAATCATAGATATGTCCTCTATCTTAACGAATCTTCCTGAAAATTAGTACCTACAGACATCTCATCCCCATCCATGCACAAATAGGAAAACTACAATTAGATTAAGTGGCATTGAATTTCTAATAAGATAAACATGAATATAGTAAAACTAAAAGTTGAACTAAGATCTGAAAGTTGTAAACTTATACTAAATTGATGTGTCTTTTATTTGTTTGTAGAAAAAATTATATGATAAGTCCTTTGTGACTGCGAAGCATCTTCTTTGGTGCAACACACCCTATGTGGCATAGTGTGCTCTCTATTGCAACTACAGTGTCCTCTATGATGTAATACACCCTCTTTTAACACAATGTGCCATCTATGACACCAACAATGTATTTAGAATAGTCTTGGGATTCTCTAGTAAGCACTACTCCGATGATATGTATAGTTTATGTTCTGATATCATCTTTATATCTACATTCTTAACTTCTTAACTATAAATCTTAAGCCATTGTCTCAGAATCTATATCTCTACTCTTTCATTTTGAACTAATTCTAATTTTGAATCTAAATTTGATATTCTTATTGTCTAAATAAATCTTAATCTGAAACTCTAATTTAACATGAAGACTTAATATAATTCTGATATCAAAATTTTGACATCTGGGTCTATAGGATTAAGAAAATAAACTAAACTGAGCATAGACATATTGTATATCTATAGGTTTTATTAATCTTAGATACTTGAAATCTAATAATTTGGCAACGTAACTCAAACTGAACGAAATCTAATTACTCAAAGCATGACAGATATGAAACACTAAAGTCTGAAAGTAAGTTAATCACTAAGTTACTTTGTAGGAACGTGTAGGATTAACCTTAGTAATAATAAAACACAACGGACAAGTCCTGCTTAACTTGTTTTAGGAGATCCTTAAGGTAGTCTTGATTCCTTGATTCACAACATATTTACCTGGATATCAACAAATTTCTATAACTCCATGTGTCCCTTCTTTTCATTTCTAAATTTGAAGACCCACCACCCTAACCTCCTAAACTAAATTAGGATTCTTACTTGGACAAAACAAGAGTGTGATCTAAAACCATGGAAAAATCTTTGTATAGAACATATATCAAAACTTACATTATATAACTAATATAATCATTATACTCAAACAATCCAAGAATTATCTTATGCAGAGCATGTATATTATATAATAAGAATAAATATAGTGCATATCATATATACTAATATTACTAAATTTATTATGTCATAAGAAGAAAATATAATTACAACTCATTTTCCAAACAAAATATGCATACATATCCCAAACTGTCTCAAATAATCATCATAATGTCTATTTAGATGCAAAAATCATATAATAAACTAAATATACACATATTTTCATCAAATCATTGGAAATAGTAAGAACATTATATATTAAGGTTTAGGTAAAATTTTATATCGTTTCATAGTCAAATCATGTGCAAAATACCCAAAATATCCTTAATAGGGTTTACAACAAGAACCTTGATAAAACTTCAAATCAGAATGATCAGACTTTGAAATCATACTAAACATTTCAATATACACTAATTCTAAAATATTCATTAATTTTGAGAGTCATTTGCTATTTTTAATGTTAAAAACATTTAAATCATACAACTCTTAGTACATAAAATATATGAGTGCTTAAACGTCTAGATCTAGTGCATTCAAAAACTTTTCTTTTTGTAATTTTTTTTTGAAAATGGATAGCATACTTCAACTTGTGATTTTTTAAGATAATACCTATTAAGCAGTTCTTGGCCATCCAAAATTGATCCAATGGCCACAAATTATCCATTGATACATGCCAAGCAATCCTAGGATTGGCAAATCAAAGATCCCTGCCTAGATCTGGCTGATACATCACCCACTAACTAGGTGACACTTTGTGATATGATGCATGGATTCTCTACTTACGAAACCAATGAGATTCCAGCACAACTATGCTTTGGCATCAACAATCTTGGTACTTAGGCTGTCATTGCCCAAAACAACAATGTAAAAGGATCCGCCCAACCTTCTCTAGCTTCAGTAGCATTGTCGTCTCCACTTGGGTGGTCAGGATAAAGGATCCCCAAACTACAACCCTCACAGCACTTGCCTCTCATTGTTTTCTCTGTTCTTCTTCTCCCTTTCTTAGTTTATCAAAACCCTAACCTTAGACTTGTCTAACAATATGCTTTTCAAAATTGGGGCTTTTATATCTTCTCATTTTTGAAAACATTTGTGAGATTCCCCCCGCCTCTGTGGACTCTATTCGGGTCCTATACAATAAGGTAGGAAACTCTCCAGTTTGTGTTGGATTGGAGTCACCCCTTTTTTTCTTTCTATTTGATAAAGTTCTATATTAGATAAATAGTTATATAGGTCACATCCTAATCCCATTAAGTCCTAAATTTTAGTATTAGCTATTCCTTTCCATTACCCTTTCTTGTGTAAAAAAAAGTAGATCCAAACTAATTTGAATCCCTCCAAACTTGTCTTTTAAATAAATACTAGATAATTACATTTAATTAACAAGGTCACTAGATAAACAATCATATATTTCAATTATAAATCAAAAAATTATTTTGAGTATTTATTATGAACATGAAATACTCAATCTCCAAATTAGTACTCCAAGGACCCATGTGAAAATCATAACTGACCCAATTGGGCTTGAATTGGGTTCTACGACACATGTCCCATTCCATGGACTTCTAAAGGATCCATTAGCATAATCATATCCTCGATTTCAAAAATTAAATTAAGATTGAACCAATATAATTTCTCAGTTGAAGCTTCATTATGATTCATTTGATCAATATTATTTTATTCTTAAAATGAAGACCTAAACCAGGCCTAAGGCTCAAAACATTAATTGTAATGATCATATTTTTTCATTATTCTACTTTTGTTGTCACCTCATTTCATCTAACTAAATATGAAATTACCAAACTTCAAGGATATTACAAAAAAATGACCAAATTTCACCAAACACTCATTTCTATATGTTTTTCCTTTATATCCAAATATCATGAAAATTTAAGGGAACCTTATTGTAAACATAAATCAAATTTATATTGATTTAATCCTTAACTTAATAACATACTTGCTAGGTTCCAAAAATTAGGGTGTGATAATACTACTGACCTTTTTGGGAATTTCATCCTCGAAATTTGGCAAAACTGTAGGAGGCTACCCCCCTTAGGGTTTCACATACCTTTTATACACTAACTCTTGACGGTTGTTATAAAGTCTAGTGGGAACTTACAAAGTATGACCTTCTCGTGGATAAATAACTACGTATAACATCCTTATTAAGATATCATGTACAACCAACATGAAAATCTATAGGAAAATTTTAAGCATAAATGATTATTCTTTCTTTACTCTTAATTCTTTCTTTTTATGTATCTTTCTCTGGAGACCTGTACTCTGGTACCAGGGTCTCATGACATGTACTACACATATGTCATGAGTTATGTGTATGAATCGACCTACACTAAGCTCATGGTTCATGTCTCTTGAGTTAAGCTGCACTAGGGTTGGGGGCTAACTCCATAATCTCATATCATTTAATTTAATCAAATCGTATACGAATCTTAATGCATTCTGACATTGTGGTCTTACCATGTTCTAAATATGGATCCTATCTTGGAAGCATAGCCATGACTAAATGCGTTCAAATATTATAAAGTTATTGTGTATTTAGTTTTTAGGTTTTAATCATTTTAATACATCTTGATAACATGTTTCTAACTGAGATCTTAGGCAAAATAAGGATATAGACATGAAAGTACAAAATCCTCACTCGCATGTCTTATCTTAATATTATTTCTAATGACTTCCTTCATCTTATTGGTGCTCTAGGCCTTGTGAACCCTAGGTAATAATAATCATCACTCTCTCATGAAATTGTTCTTATCCTAAAGAATATTGAATGAGACCTTAGTCAAGAAAATACTCTAGGCTCTTTCTTGTATGAAATCATCTACAACCCAACAGTATAGTGATCCTAGATCATTGAACCATACTATCACATATCTTGTGTCACCATATGCTTAATGCTTCCTTATGTATAACATTAAAGACTTTAGTCACCTCTAATAATTATCATACCTTAAGCTTAAAATTTTTCATAATATCAATTCTAATATCCTCAAGTATTTTCTTAACAACTATCATGATTAGAATTTTGACTTCAATTCCTTTTTGGGATGGAGGTCCTAAGGTCATGCAGAGATCTTTAATTCTCATCAGGTATAGTAGGAAAAAGACCTCAACTCCCTCTAATCATTATTCCACTAAAGCAAAGGGACTAGTTCTACCAATTGAGTTATGTAGGATGTGACCTTTAGGGTTTCTAGATTTGTATTATCTTATGATGTTATAAGTGTTGTTTATAACCCTACCATAACCTACTTATAATTGTGAATGACATGAATTGCAAATTATACTTCTTTCCTCAATATTTAGGGTAATTGATGTTTCTTATGATAATCATGCCAGATGCAAGGTATGTGGTTCTAAGGAAACACTTGTTGACTTAATTCCTACTCACATCACATCTTGAAACAAATATACAAAACTCATCACTATAAATTCTACTGATACTTCATATGATTATGGTATACAATGATGTCTCCAATTACTTATAATGTCATTGGTTCAAGTAACTATACCTCTTGGGCACTTAGAATTAACTATGTCTTGTGGTAGCTATTGATATCTACTAGTTTCATAAATACCTAAAGATGGCCTATTTTATAGTGGTTATCTCGATGCCTTACCAGTGCACATGTGACATATCGCATGCGTTAGAAAGTGTGAGACAAGTATCATGAGGATTTTGAATGCTCCTAGCATTCCCTCTACAATTCCATATGATGTGTGTTCCAGACCACACACCACTAGGGACAAAGAGGTGTTGCAACATGTGTATCTAGGGTTAACACTTAAATTTCAAAGCCAACATGTAACTAACTCTAATGCATATCTCAACTTCTATCATCTAGCTAGACCTCTAGCTTTGACTCCTCTACCTTTGTCTAATTTCTTCAGTAACAAAGGTTAATAATAGACAACCTATCTATTCATTTTTCTCTTTCTAGAATCTAGTGGGATTTCTAGACTAAGAATATGAGAATTTGACTGATGGCCATCTATATTATTGCTCGGATACCATATCGAACAGCCCAATTTTCATATCACATGAGCGGAAGCTAATTTTTTTCTGAACTTGGGAGTGTTACAAATATGATACTCCTCAATAGAATAATAGAAACAAACCAACACAGACTATTGCAAAAATTCACTCTCATAAATTCTTAGGAAACAAACTTGGTTACATCAAACATCATGAAAAGTATAATTATATGATGTAAAAATATGCACTCTGTCTAAATGTCTTGAATCATGTAGATGGAACCCACCAAGCAAACTCTTAAAACTGTAGATATGTCCTCTATCTTGACCGATCTTCCTGAAGATTAGTACATGTGGACATCTCATCCCAAACCATGCACAAAAAGGCAAACTACATTACAGTAAGTGGGATTAAATTTCTAGTAAGATAAATATGCATATACTAGAACTGAAAGGTAAACTAGGATCTGAAAGTTGTAAACTTATACTAAATTGATGTGTCTTTTATGTGTTTGTGGCCACCATTATATGATAAGTCCTCCTCTTTGACACTGAGATATCATCAACAATGGCCATTCAGACCAAAAATAATAAAATAAAATAAGTATAAATGAAATTTATCAACTCATTAGATACAACATTATACAATAGATTTTAGATAAAAAGTTATATAATTTCATAGCCAAATCATGGGTCCGAAAATACCCTTATCGGGGTTTACATCAAAAACCTTGACAATACTTCAAATCAGAATGATCAGACTTTGAAATCATATTGATAATATCAGCATACACTTACCATAAAATATTCATTAATTTTAAAAGTCGTTTGTAATTTTTAATGTTCAAAACATTGAAATCATATATCTCTTAGTGCATAAAATATATGAGTGCTTAAACATCAAAATCGTTCTTTAAGGATATTTTTATAAGATTGTACATTAAAAAAAAAATCTTATCATAACTTATTTATTGGAAATGGATAATCATACTTCAAGTTGTGATTTTTTTTAAGATATTACCTTTAAATAGTTCTTGGTATTTGCAAATTGACCTATGGAGATGATTTAGCAATAAATGTGCACCCAATAACCCTAAACATGGAAAATCAAGGATCCTTGCCTGGATCTGTATAACCCACAAACTTTATCACCCTCTATGCTCTGACACGTAGATGCTCCGCTCACAGAACCAGCAAACCACCACCACGGCTGCACTCTGGCGGCTAAGATCTTGGTACTCAGGAGGACATTGCCCAAACAACACCAGAAAAGGATCCACCCGGCCTTTTCTGGCTTCTATGGCATTTTTGTCTTTCTTGGGAAGTTGGGATCAAGGATCCCCAAACTACAACCCTCACAATGGCCACCTCTCATATTCATCTTTGTTCTTCTTCTCCCTTCCGATCAAAACCCTAAACTTGGACTAGTCCAACCATATGCCTTTAGAAATTAGGGCTTTTATAGCCTCTCATCTCTGTACATGTGGGAGTGATTCCTCCTCCATGGACTATGTTTGGGTCCTATAAAATAGGGGAGGCGGCTCTCTAGTCCGCACAGGACTGAAGTGGACCATCCCCCCTTTTCTTTGTATTTTATTAAAGTCAAAATTACATAAACAATTATATAGGTCATGTCCTAATCCGATTAAATCCTAAATTTTAGTGTTACATATTCCTTGGCATTATCATTTCTTGTTCAAAAGAAATAGATCAACAATAATCTAATAATCCCTTCAAATTTGCCTTTTAGGAAAATACAAGATAATTGCTAATTTAATTACCTACGTTACTAGACAAATCAAAATTATTTCAAATTTCCCCCACAGTCTCATATTCAAATTATCAATCTATTAAAAATATCTTGAGTTTTTTTTTTAAGAAGAAATATTTAAACCTCAAATTAGTACTCCAAGGACCAATGTGAAAATCCTAAGTAACCCAATTGGGCTTGAATTGGGTTCCAGGGCACGTGGCCCATTCCATGGCCTTCTAAAGGATCAATAAGCTTAATCATATCCTTGATCACAAATAATAAATCTTAAAACAATATAATTTCTTAATTGAAGCTTCATTGTGATTCATCTGATCAATTTTATATGTAATATGAAGACCTGAACTAGGACTAAGGCTCAAGCCATTAACTAGAATCATCATATTTCCTTCATTATTATACTTTGGTTGTCATCTCATATCATCTAAATTAGAATGAAATTTCCAAACATTGAGGATATTACAAAAACTGACCAAATTGCACCAAATGGTCCTTTCTACATGTTTCTTTCCTTTATATCCAAATATCATGAAAATTTGATGGAACCTTATTGTAACCATAAGTCAACCTTGTATTTATTTCATCAATAACTCAATCATGTACTTACTAGGTTCCAAAAACTAGGGTATGACAGTCTGAGTTTGTTCTTTTTACTACATTTGCTATATATGAACGATGACATATTTGAATAAAACATTTATGCTTACAATTTTAGTTCGATCAACTATTTTTTACATTTATAAGATCTAATATATAAATTTTTCATGGTATACCCTTGATGAGAAATTTGGGTAGGTGTTTCCTAATGCGTAGGTACATGATGTCTACGTAAACCAATGTCGAATTAGATTAATATCTATCTAGGTTTGATCCTAATGCTAAAAGGGGGATTCACTCAAACTCAACACACATATATTCATGATTATTAAGATGTAGTGAATTATGAATGTAGGTAGTGATAACAAAGACAATTAACCCTAGTATTTTCATACATTAATAAATCATAAACTTTAATTAAACCTTTAAATAAATGCAATCGAATTTAGTAAAACAATCAAAACTCTTGTGAGAAATTCTAGTTCTTGGGGGGTTACATTTATCAAACTACTTATTGAGATCATTATCTTCTAATTTTGATCTTAACTATATTTTGATAAGATCTATTCACTTATGGGCAGGATTGTCGTACGCTTTGTGAAGGTAAATCTAGGGTTTTCATCCCTAGAGAGTTTCATGTGCGGTCAACCTTTTACACATTTCCTTCTAATTGTTTAATGGGCTTGAATATGTTATGGAAATAACATTCAAAGTGTTTTATATGTTGAGAATGCTAGGAATGAAAGATAGTTTTTTACTATAAAGGTCAAGCTCGACCTCAAATGTATTGAAAGATTAACATAGATTTATCACAATTTCAAAGGATTACATACTCTTTAATGTCCCAACAAAGAAAATAGGTGTGCAGACATGAAACACCTTTTCATGATATTTGTTCCTAGAAAACGTTTGCCCATTTATAGACAACAATAAAAATCTTGATCCTATCAAAGACATAATCCTTTATATGTAGTAGTCAAAAAAGAATAATGGCCTTTATACTTGAGGAAACATACAAAAAACATTGTCAAGAAGCATGTCACTAGTTCCAAGAAGTAATATTTCATGTGATAGTTTCAAAATGAGGATACAAATGTGATATTTTCAGGAAACACATGAGAAAAATGTACCATGCCCTTATAGAGGTGGTTGATTTTGGCCTATGCTCACAAGTTTCTCCACACATGGAGGGAGATGGTAAACATGTGTGATGTTAATTTTATACTAGTGTGAGGTGTTTGATCCTATTACCATCAAAATGAGCATGTTTCAAAATTGCATACAAATTTATTCTCGAGAGCCGCACTTTGTAATGTCTTTGAGAATAGAAATGGCCGTATTTATGTAGGATTGGAGTGGTCTCATAGAGACTTTCATGATGTATTGTCAAGGTTTTTCTTAAAATAATATGGTCTAAATTATTAATAAGTTTAACAAGTCCAGTTAAATACGTAGCTAGAAAGACCATTTTAGACTTTCATGAGAAAATCGAATTAAAAGAAACATGCATGTATGATTCCAAAGAAAAAAAAATATATGTATTTGTTATATAATATTTAGATGAATGGAAAAGTAATTGAGTAAAGACCTTGAAATGTTATATAAGATAGATTACATTAGTGGTTTCATCCTATCTTGAAACTACCAAATTAAAAGAATCTATTCCTAGAATCCATCTGTAATATTCATTATTTGTTTCATTGGTTGATGGTGTGTCCTGTCAGAGGTGTACACACTAATCAATTAGGATTTGGCTATATGCTCCCAAAAGATCAGAGCACACTTGGGATAACTTTCAAAAATTTTAAGGACCTAAGCCTACACACCTACTTCTAATAAAATCACTACACCCACAAGTACATGATTGAGTAAAGATCTAACTAAGCTAACTGTTATAACCCCATTTTTCTAAATCATGTAATGAGATTTGTAAATCTCCTTTTAAAAGATAAATGAAATCAATGGTTGATTTAATGGTTTGATTTGAATGAATTTTGTGTATAATAGCCTTGTATGTTTTCGTAATGGGCCTTATTGGCTATTGAGCCCAATTGAAAGAAAAAGAAAAAGAAAAGGAAAAGGAATCTAATTGGATAAAGGAATAAACAATAAAATAGATAAAAGAAGAATAAAAGGCTAAGGAATATTTTCCAAGATGGAATTTCGAGATATTAAGGTTCCTTGAGGGTCAAGGAACTCATGATAATAATATAAAGGCTAATGAAGGAGAAAATATGTGGAAAATATGAATAATTAATGTTAACTTGAAACTGAAGAAAAGGACTCGTTTTCTTTATATAATGATCCCTATTTTTTCATGATGATAGAAAAAATCATAAATGATGTTCCCTTAAAATGTGAGATAAAAAGGAGTTATAAATTGGGAGTTATGGCTTTTTCAAATTATCCTCAAAATATGGATTTATTTTGGATTTAGGAAATATTTTCCTTTGATTGGTTGAGCATGTATGATGAGGGCCGTTGGATCTTGATCCAACAGGCACCGCTCATTGTCAAAGTCCCATCAGGACACAGGCTGTGGCCGAGTTCAGGGGAACTTTCCCCTTCAACTTTCTCGCGATCCAGTGCATGTGCACTCTTAGAAATCACTCCTTTGGGTCCAGGAGAGGGAGACGAACCTTCTCGACCATAACATGATAGGCTCCCATCACAACTTGGAGAAATGCCCAATTGGGCTGAGGAATAGGTGGTGGTAGGGATAGGAAACCCTATAAGGACCCCTCCTAGTCCTATATAAAGGCCCTCACACACTTCCTCTCACCCTCGCGAACTCCGACGACAACATCCCAGGTTCCCAAACCCTCTCTCTCACTTGATTGCTCTCACTCCGGCAAGAGCACCACCACAGAGCCACCACGGGCTAGAACTTGAGGAAGGAGGAAGACGAGGAGCAGTAGCCCTCGGATCAGAGTCCATCGTGGACTTGAGAGGGATCCAACGATCGACAGTGGGCAGCAGCGCGTGCAACCAAGTTAGTGGAGGCGATTGACGCGGAGTGTCAAATCTAGACACGGACCAGCGGCGCATCGATTGAACGACCAACAAAATTAGGTAATTATCTCTCTCTCCTCAAATAATCCAGAAAAAGATTTTTCCTTGCGAAATTCCTAGAAATAGCTAGGAATCTCTGATGAGAAAACTTTATACATAAAAGTTTCTTAGAAAAATAAGAGGAACATGATAAAAATAGTTTGGTGACCTAATTCTATCTCATCTTGAAAAAGTACATTAATTTGGTAGAAAAAGGTACTAAAAGGTAATTAGAAACCCTAATTGTATATATAGGATGAATCTTTGTGGGTTAATAGGTTAATTTGAGGAGTATTAACCTATTGAATATTAAAATAGAGTTTTCATCTTTTTTTAATGCAAAGTTGGATAATTTAGGGTTTTAATCTATAAATGAAGGATGATGCATGTAGAAACCTTAATTTAGGGTGAAAAAGGAGAAAAACTATGTTTATTTCGGATTAAAGAAATAAGTTACTAAATAAGGATCCTAAGTCTGTTAGGAGTATTAAAATGAGAAATTTAAAGGTTTTATGTAGTTTTTTTTAATTAGGGTTCATAATACTAAAAGTGTAGGCAAAACCCTAATTTCAAAGGAAACCCTAAATTCGAATAGAAATCCTAAGGAATAAGATGAAATTGGATAAATTTTGATAAAAGGAATTTGATATGTTTATTTCAGGATTTCTGTGCATAGTTGCTTGTTTGATTGGGTTTCCTCTACATAGTTGATTCTGTCTCCAAATCTATAGTTACATGTATGTGGTTACGGTTATGATTAACCGCCTTAGTTTCATGACGATTCCCCGAGATTTTATCAGATGTTTGAAATAAACTGCTTGGATGACTTTTATTTCATGCAACTATAAAGTGACTATGATTATCACTATAAATATATATATATAACTAGCTTAAATCTGTATCCTCCTCTGTGGCTTTGCAAATGCTAAAAAGGGTAACCTAGAGTAAGGTCTAGGCTATCATGAGTTAGAAATTGGGCTACCCACATGTAGTGCCATGAGACTCTATAGCACGTCATGAGTTAAGGAGTGGGCTACCTATGGGTAGTGCCATGTAACTCAACACTAGAAACTGATTCACCGGTTAGGTAGGATCATGAGGGGTTTAATGGGGATCTACCATAAGGAAGGTAGCATCCAAGTCCACTGTAGGGACAGTGCAGATGATAGGGTATGTATGGATCGCACAGTTATATTTAAAATGTAAAGTTGGTTGTTAAACTGTAATTGACTGCAATATGTTGTTATTAATTGCATGATTATTGTTTCCTCCACATACCAGCTTTATGCTTACTGACATTTTGTTTGTCGGCGTCTTAGGTGCAAACCCAAAAGGACAAACAGTAAATTGGCATATTGTGAATACATGAATTAAAGTGCAAGGAGGATTAGTTAGACTAGAATTCATACGTGGATAGAAGTTTAGAAATCCAAACTTTTCAAAGGTATGCAAAATTTTATTTATTACATCTTTTCAATATAGTCTGGTAAAGTTTGATAATTATTAATGTTTATTTGTCGAACCACAGATCCGGAAAATTGGGATAACAGATCTGACCTCCTGGTCTCCCTTAATTGGGGGTTACTGGAAGGTGGGGTCATTGCATTTGGTATTAGAGCTAAGGTTCCTCACTTAACCATTAATAATTATTAAATTTTACAAACTCTATAGAACCCAAGGGAGTTATTAGAGGATTATCCAAAAGACAGAGGTGTCTAGAAAAGGATCACGACCGTGGGCTGGCAATATTTTCCTCCGTACCGCTAGTCAGAATACGAGGACTCCCAGATCCGTGTGAATGCCTAGCCAAAGTCTTAGGGTATGATTCGAAATAAGATACCTTTAGGACTCTCTCATCTATTCATCCCTTCTCATCACACATTCTATTAAGGATTTTAAGAGTTAGGGTTTTTCTCTCTCTCTTCCTCAGCCTCATGTGCTATGGGTAAGTAAGTTAAGGATTAAGGAATCCTCCATCAAATTAATAAAAGATACGTAATGAGACATCATTGACATAAGTATAATTAGCTTAAAGGTAAAGACTAAAGGGTCTATGTGTATGCTTATGCATATGGCTCACGTGAAGATAGTGGATGTCCCAAATTCCACCAATAGTGGTGGACCTTCACACAAAGGAAAGGTGTCTTCCAAGAAGAGAAAGAGGAACCATGGTGGAGATTCCTCAAAGAAGAGGAAGAGACCTGAAGAAACCACTCATGAGGTCCCTAATCCTGACTCGATACTCTTCAACAACATTGATCAAGAAGAATACCAAGGGTACGAGGAGCAACACGAGTACGAGGAGGTGGCCCAGATGGAAGAGGACCAAGTTGGTGGTCCCGAACCAACCATGATGATCCACACCCCTAATGCTTTGTGGATGGAACAATAGAAGAAGCTGACAGAGGCCATTAGTGCTTTGGCCCTCCGAGACTTAGCTAGAGGTGAGAATGGCAAGCCGCTTCCTGTTCGTCCTCGACTGGGAGCCACCATTTTGGACTTTGTCAAGCTGAACATTGAGAAGTTCTGGGGAGAAGATAAGTCAGAAGTGGTCAATAAGGCAGAAGTTTGGCTGCTTGCTGTTGAGAATGGATTATGCATGCTTGAGGTACAGTCGAGCAAGAAGGTCCTCTTTGCTGCTCACCTCCTGGAAGGAGAATCCAAGATATGGTGGGAGATACACATCATAGACCGATATCTATCTAAGGAACCAATGGCATGGGATGATTTCAAGACAATCTTCACCACCAGATTCATCCTTGTCTTAGCAAAGAAGGAAAAGGAAAGGGAGTTCACCAACATGACTCAAGGAAACTCCTCTGTGGCAGACTTTGGGCGCAAGTTTCAAATCTTGGAGTATTTTGGGTATAAGATGGATGAGGAAAGAAGGGTGGATCACTTCATAGAACGTCTTCACCCTACCATCAAGCCCCATGTGATGGCAAGTAAACCTAAAACCTTCACCAAAGCTTACAACACTGCTTTAGACATGGAGAGGATTGTGATGCCTGCCCAGTTTCCACCCAAGGGGTATTTGGGTTTCACTGAAGGAACTCAAGGTCAGAAGAACAACCATAAGAAAGGTCCAGGGCATCATCATGCTAAAGAAGGACATGGAGGAAAAGGGAAACCCTGTCAAGAGAACAACCGACCGCAGTGTCGCACCTGCAGAAAGGGGCACACCGGTGAGTGCTGCTACAAGAAGAAGACATGCTTTCGGTGCCATCAAGAAGGACACCTACAATTTGTTTTCCCTCTATCAGATCCAAGAGGACCAGGACCAGTAGCAGACCCACTTGTGGTAGCTCCACCTATAGCTGCAGCCCCACCGGCTGGAGAGATAAGACAAGCTCGGGTGTTTGCCATTGACAATGAGGAGGCTCAAGAAAATGCTAATCGGTTAATCGAGGGTAATAACCCTTAGAGTTTTCTTTTATGTTTTAAGATATGCATGTAATGGTCTAATGTATGGTGAAAAACAATGTAGGCATGCTTGAAGTCATGGGACTCAATGTAAAAGCTTTGTTTGACTCTGGATCTACTAATACTTTCATTTCAAGAAATCTCGCAACTATGCTTTGTTTGGATATCAAGGATTTAGGGTGTGTCTTAGACGTTACAACCCCGAGTGGTCGGATCTTTACATCTCTTTTGAAAACTCCGATGATACCTGTGAAGTATCGATATCAAGAGTTTCCTACACAGTTTATCCTTCTTGATATGAATGACTTTGATGTGATCATTGGTATGGACTGGCTTTATACTTATAGGGCCAATATTGACTGTAGGGAGAAGAAAGTGATCATTAAGAAACCAGGTCACCCACCTTTTGTCGTTAGAGGTAGGAAGGATGTCACCACCAGCCTATATGTGCTAGCCTTGAAAGCAGAGCGGATGATGAGTAAAGGTTGTCGAGCTTTCCTGGCAGTAGTTACCGAGCCAGAACCCAGGGTGCAACCCTTAGAAGAAATAGAGGTATAGTTAGGAGCTATGCAGATGTTTTTTCGGATGATCCACCTGGGGTTCCTCCCATGAGAGGTGGATTTTTCCATAGAGCTAGCTCCTAGAACAAGCCCTATTTCATGAGCACCATACAGAATGGCCTCTACGGAGTTGCTTGAGTTGAAGAAACAATTGCAGGAATTACTAGACAAGGGTTTTATCTGCCCTAGCACATCACCGTGGGGAGCACCGGTTCTTTTTGTAAAGAAAAAGGATGGTTCGCTCTGAATGTGCATAGACTACTGGATGATCAACCAGGCTACCATTAAGAACAAGTACCCTTTACCCTAGATAGATGACTTGTTTGACCAGTTGAAGTCTGCATGAGTCTTTTCCAAGATTGACTTAAGATCAGGTTACCACCAGTTGAGAGTCAAGAGTGAGGACATCTTGAAGACAACTTTTAGAACACGTTATGTCCACTATGAGTTTGTGGTTATGCCTTTTGGGTTGTCCAATGCACCCAGTGTTTTCATGAACCTTATGAATAGTGTGTTTCAACCCTTCCTTGACTCATTTGTCATTGTATTCATAGATGACATACTAGTTTATTCAGATGACTTAGATCAACACTGAGACCACCTAAGTAAAGTCCTTGATATCTTGAGAAAGCAGAAGTTCTACGGGAAATTCTCCAAATGTGAGTTTTGGATAGACTGGGTCATGTTCCTTAGACACATCATCTCAGGAGGAACGATCATTGTAGATCCACCTAAAGTGTCGACAGTTCGAGACTGGCATGCACCAAAGAATCCCTCAAAAATACATAGTTTCTTGGGGTTGGAAGGGTACTATCGATGTTTCATCAAGGATTTCTCAAAGACCGCCTTGCCTTTGACCATGTTGACTCGGAAGGATGTGAACTTTGTATGGTCTGATGTGTGTGAAGCTTGTTTTCAGGAGCTAAAGGAGAAGCTAACCACTACACCAGTTTTGACTCTACCATCAGGAAATGAGGGTTTCATGATTTTCACTAATGCATTGAAGATGTGACTTGGTTGTGTGTTGGAACAGAATCGGCATGTGGTTGCTTATGCCTCTTGACAACTCAAGCCCAACGAGGTGAATTACCCGACGCATGACTTAGAACTGGCTGCTATCATCCATGCATTGAAGATTTGGCGGCATTACCTGTATGGTGCTACTTTTGAGATCCTCACTGGCCATAAGAGCCTAAAGTACCTCCTGACTCAGAAAGACTTAAACCTACGACAACGATGATGGATGGAGTACATGAAGGATTACGACTTCACCATCGCTTATCATCCAGGAAAGGTGAATGTCTTAGTAGATGCTTTGAGTCAGAAATAGCTCAGGTGTGCAGCTATTTTGTCCAGTCAGTAGAAGAGTTTAGAAGAGCTAGTAGAATGGTCTCCTCAACTGTTTGATGATCGAGTTCATTTTGCCAACATCCAGATATAGTCAGAATTGTTGAGTGAGATTGTAGCAGCACAGTTGGCTAGTATAGAACTTGACAAAAGGAAAGGCTTGATGAAGAAGCCTCAGACCCGTCTTTCATTGGGAATAGACAGAGGGATCAGATTTGAGAATCACATATGGGTTCGTAATGACTCACCATTGAAGGAACGTATCCTACAAGAGGCTCATAATTCTAAGTACATGGTACACCCAAGAACAACCAAGATGTTTAAGGACATGTAGAGGTTTTTCTGGTGGCCAGGAATGAAGAGAGATATTACAGCATATGTGGCCAGTTGTCTTACGTGCCAAAGGGTGAAGGATGAACACCAGTGACCCGGTGGACTGTTACAGTCTATAGAGATTCCAGAATGGAAATGGGAGTAGATCACCATGGATTTTTTGGTGGGTCTACCTCAGACTAAGAAAGGTCATGATGCTATATGGGTTGAGGTAGATCGCCTTACCAAGTCAGAACACTTACTTGCCCTAAAAACCGCTGCCAAGGTGTCAGACTTAGTTGAGTTGTATATCATAGAGATAGTGTGTTTCCATGGCGTACCCGGTTCCATTATCTCCGATAGAGACCCAAAGTTTACTTCTGAGATGTGGAAGCAAGTTTAATAGGAACTTGGTACAAGGTTGAAATTCAATACCGCATATCACCCCCAGACAGATGGTCAGTCAGAAAGGAAAATTCAGACCTTAGAGGATCTGTTGGGAGCTTGTGTGCTCGATTAGGGTGGATCATGGGAGCAATACTTACCATTAGCTGAGTTTGCCTACAACAACAGTTATCAAGCCAGTATTGGGATGCCTTCGTATGAATCTCTATATGGGAGACCGTGTCGGTCACCACTTCTGTGCATACAACTCATAAAAACATAATTAACTAACACGCAAGCATTCACTAAGCAGCCGATTACCAAAAATCACTAAAAATTAAAATATTTTTATCAAAAGATCCATCAAGTAAAAACTTTCTCACATAGAACAAATGTAACACATTTACATTCTATTTTTCAAAAGTACATAACTTGTATCATCTCTTTCTATGAATTACAAGTATCAGCTGCCCTGTTAAATTAAACACAGGCAGTATGAAAATCTCGAGGCACTGAGCCAAAATCTCGAAAGCACTAACTACTACTCCGAGGACCTAAGAGTACAGAGACGAAACACAGGACTCTATTTACATCTATACAAAGCATAATAGCCAGTGTCTCCACCTGAGACTTCACTATTGTCCCTACTGCTGCAGTTGTTGTCCTTCACCTACTGAAGGATTCCTGCCTCCTCATCCGCGTCCACCTAAAAATGTGATTCCCACGGGGGTGAGACAATTGTAAATTGCCCCAGCGAGAGATATAACTCTCCGCCAGAAACATTATTATTGCAGATTAAGAAGATAGATATGAATAGAGGAGTCATATTTATTTGACAGTAGATATTTTAATGTCCAACAGATTAGAACATTATTCTTATCAGAAGCATTGCAGCTATAACTTGATAGAATCAACATGTCACTTATCCTTTAAGGAATAAGAAGAACATGTATAATATTTATTCACTATAGAATCAATACCACAACATTAACTCTCTTCAGGCTTAGATCATATATCTAATGCCTGGAATTGTCATTGGGGAGTCATGGCTTGTAGCCATACTCTTTTCACAAAGTGTTAGGATCTTAGTCCCCCAACTCATCAAGTACATTTCCACTTCTTAACAAGTTCATTATCATGATTATAGAATCTGGGTATTTGAACCCATAACTCACCATAGAACACTTGTTACCACTTAATAGGTAATTTCATACCTTTAGGTCATCTGACCAAGGACATTATAAATCTTGCTACACAAAGTATTGCACATAGTACACAAAGTTCAATGATTCTTACTACACAAAGCATATGAAGGCTTATAAAGCCTATAAAACATTCTCAATAAACAAACATCATAGCCCATACCTGGCTATGCATCTCATCTCATCATCCCTGCATGATTAGTATTCATGATAACAATTATGATGCTTTCAAATCAGTATCATACAACACTAAGTAGTATCACTATTCCCTTTTTAGGGTTCATGATTTCTCTTTCACATCAGTACCATACAAACACTAAGTAATACCACTATTCCCTCTTTAGGGTTCATGGTATCTCTTTTATATCAGCACTATACAAAACATGGGTTATCTTATTACATTCATAACTCATCAATATGTATTAGAGTTTCACATAGGATTACTCTATGTTAAGACTTCACATAGCATCATCTTGTACTAGGGTTTCACATAGCATTACCCTGTATTAGGGTTCACATAGCATTAACTCATGTTAGGGTTTCACATAGCATTACCATGTATTAGGTATTCACATAGCAAGGAATCAATATGAATAACATAAGTATTCAATCATACTTATTTATTCTCATCATTCATCATTGAATGTATTATCAACACAAAGTATGAGTTTCTCTCTCATCTTTATCAGAATATGATTGTATCATAGTCTATTGATTTGGATTAACCATTTCATAAGGCATGTTAGCCTACATTCAACAGGGTGCATTACATCTCAATGTAACCATTGACATGACACATCTCATGTGTCATTCATCCAATTGCATTTGGACTTATAACACATCAAGGAATAGCATTATTGCAGCGTTGGATGTGATATCTATCATATCTTGATGTATCACTTCCCTCAACACCTTTATCTTACTTGAGTTTATACACTTATCTTGTATTAGGGTATTCCCCATCCTAATACTTTATGCACTAGTTCATCACATTTATCATGTAATGTATTGGTCATTAGTCACTGCCAATACTATGGACTCATCTTTGAGTTTAGGAACTATTAATATAAGGATATCCATCATCAAACTATCTAGGTGTTACATTTGTCAAAACATTAATCACTATTCCATTATTAGGAATAGTATTCTCCATATTTTAATTTGAGGATTCACATAGCATATTCCATACATTTATGGATCTCACATAGTGTTACTCTTCAATAGAGTTTTACATAATCATCCTTCTATATCAGGTTTTCACCTAGTATTATGTGAAATTAGGATTTCACAACACATCACCCAGTGATAGGTCTTGTGTCACTACCCTATATTAGGGTTTCATGCACCTTACCCCATTTAGGGATTAAGGTTTTCCATTCGCATCCAAATAAGGTTTCTCCTACCTGATACCCAAATTAGGGTTAGGATATACAATTTCCATTAAATTAGAGCTTCCTTCATTGTTACACTAAGTTAGGGTTACATCATCACCCTAGATTTATGATAACACTTAGTTTTGCCCTAAATTAGGGTTTCACACATAGCTTTTCTCTAAATAGGGTTTCACACATAGCTTTGCTCTAATTAGGGTTAGGGCTCATTGATTAGGGTATCATGATCTCATTATTATGGATCAAACCCTTATCACATAGTTTACTCATAAAGAGAGAATTAGGGCTTAATTATATAAGCATTCATCTTTCTCACTCTCTCTCTCATCCTCTTTAGGATGTTAAGTACTCCAAGATTAATCTAGGTCAACTCTTCACTTGAGTACACATAGCTAGGGTTAACCTTCTCAATCATCATGGGTCTACATATTTAATAATCACAAAGCTGATTGACCTTTGATCATATTAGATGTCCAGCTGGTCTAATCAATTAAACCATCAATTATATAGGGAATTCAAAAGAATTGACCAATTAAACTTTCAATTCCACAAAGTGATCAATTGGGTTAACCATTGAAATCTTCAAATGCATTATGTATCTAAATAGGTTCACCATATTGGACCTTCAATTAAATGAGATATTCAAATGGATTAACCATGTTGATTTTCACAAAGTTAATTACTTAGACCCTCAATGATCTTGGTTCTCATACATCAATTGGTTGAAAACCATTTGAACAAGTTATACTTGAAATCAATTGGACAACGTAGGTATTGAAACCGTTTGCACTTTGGGTCTCCAAACGGTTTGAGATCCTTTGGTCCCAAATGGTCTTGAGACCGTTTGGTCCCAAATGGTCCTGAGACCGTTTGTACCCAAACCTTCTCAAAACCGCATGGACCAAAAAGATACTTCAACACTCAATCGACTCAATGTTTCAATCCATGGACCAATTATAAATTGAACCACTAAGGTATTCATCAATTGGACCAATGAATCACCATTCAATTAGACCTTCAATTTAGGGTTTTGAGCCCAATTCAACTAGGTTTTATAATCAAGAAACCATCACTTAGGGTTTGAAATTGAGGATCCATCAATTGTTAACATTGTGGAACCAAATTAATTGAAATCAATGAATTATCATCATCACATGATATTACCTGACCTCAAACTGTCTTGGATGACCACCAAACGGTCTTGAGACCATTTGGTTGATCTCCAAACGTTCTTGAGACCGTTTTCCCATTCCATCATCAAAATTCATGACATTCAATTAAGGTTTTGGACCATTGGATTGATTATCAAATCAGCACTTAGTTGCAATTCAATTTGGTACCTTTGGACCTTAAAACACTTATCCATACTTAACCCTAGACCTCCAAACGGTCTTGGTTGACCCCCAAACGGTCTTGAGACTGTTTGGGTGATCTCCAAATGGTTTTGAAACCGTTTGGGTCAATCAACCCAAAACATCATCTTAATCAATTTCAAAATCAGCACTTAGCCGATTAGGGTTTGCAATTAAGGAATCATTCACAATTGAAACCTTCAAGATCAACCAATTAAAACCATTGGATCAAGATCCAAATACCACATCATATATCTTCAAATGGTCAACCATCTCAAACAGTCAACCATTCCAAACGGTTTGGAACCCAAACCACCAAACGGTTTGCAAACCGTTTGGTCACCAAACGGTTTGGTGAACCCATTTGGACTCAACATTGAAACCGTTTGTCCTAGATATTTGGGGAGGTGTGTGCTTATGATGATGTCATCATCATCAATCTCCAAACTCACGAAATCTACTGTGATTTCCATGGAGATTGCATCAATCAACCAAACTAAATTTTGGAAATGTAGAAATGATCACCAATTGATAAGGAATTGATTGCAATAATAAAATTAAGGGTTCAAGTTATAAAACCCACCTCCAATTGAGCTCCAAAGCTCCAAGATCACAGAAACAATGGTGTATGCAACTCCTTTAACTATTCCAAGGGTCGTCCTCAAGCTTTGAGTGAAAAGCATTGGTTAGAATTGAAGAGGGGATCGAGTTATGAAGAATTCATGCATTGGTTTTTTATTTTCACCATGGATTCAAGGTGAAAGGAGGTCAAGAACCTTACCAACAGGTTGGGGGTCGTCCTCCGGCTCCTCCCAAGCTCCTTGGTCGTTTTCCAAGCAAGGGGAAAGAAAAGAATCCGAAAAAAACCTTTGTTTTGGCTTGGAAAGGGTACTTTTATAAGAAAATTGATGAGAGAGAAAATCGTTTATAAAAGTCTTTTAATTCCAAAATTGTTTCCACCACTTCCCCCTTGGTTTCTTGCATGCAAGGGCATCTCTATCCCCACCTAACTCCCTTCCATTATCCATGAATTAAGGGAAAAAAAATTAAGCACCTTAACCCTTATAATAAGAATATCCATATTTGAGTGGAAATTCTTTTTCTTATAATAATGGTGAGTGGAATTTCACCTCCTTAGGATATGATCGTGCCTTTGCAAGGCTTTAAGCTCATCCACACACATCTTAATCCAACCATTTTAATTTTGTTTGAAGGCCCTTTAATTAATACATTCATTTTTGCCCTAATTTGAATTAGGGTTTCAATTAGGATTAAATATTGATTATTTTAATATCAAGATTCTCTCTCCTCCAACTTAATTCAAATGAGGAGCCCCTCTCATTTTCTTTACTACACATGTTTCCAAGATACATTAGGGACCTTATTGAAGTGGTAATTTGCATATTGAACCCTAGGTTTTGGGTAAATTGCACATTACACCAAAACTAGGTTTTAATGCACAAGGATTGCTTTACAAGCTTAATCTTGGTGCCCAAGCTTGTGAAAACCATACCACTACATCATATTTATTCCTATGATGTATCAACATCAGAGGAACATCTTATCATGCAACATTTTCAATTAAACCCCTCAACTTGGGTAATTTGCACTTTAGTCCAAAATAGGTAAACATTGCTTCAACATTGTTCAAACATGACCAAAATTGAAACATAAGTTCCACATGAGCCCTAATTACTTTTCACAAGATAAGATTAAGCATATAATCATCTTTCTTTATTAAAACACCTAGGGTTAAAGCATACCCCAGGTCAGGTATGTTACAACTTCATTGGGATGATGTTGGTGAAAGGACCTTGTTGAGGTCAGATGAACTCCAAGTGTATGATGATAAGGTCACTTTAATCAGGCAAAGGCTAAAGAGAGCCTAGGATTGACAGAAGTAGTATGCTGATGCGAGGCAGACTGATGTGCATTTCACTGTGGCAGAACATGTTTTTCTAAAAATATGACCGCTCCGAGCTATAGCTAAGAACAGAGGAAAGTTGAGTCCCCGATATGTGGGTTCGTTTGAAGTGTTAGAATGGATTGGTGAAGTTGCATATTGTTTGGCGTTACCCCCTCAATATAGTATGATGCATGACGTGTTTCACGTGTCCAATCTGAAGCGATATGTGTAAGATCTGAGCCATGTGCTTGGCATTGAACCCATTGAGCTTCAAGGGAAGCTAACTTATCCAGAGATACCTTTATGGATTCTAGATACCAAGGTGAAAGAGCTTAGAAATAAGAATATAGAGATGTTAAAGGTTCTTTGGAAGCACCATGGAGAGGATGAAGCCACATGGGAGCTGAAGACGGACATGGAAAAATCATATCCTGATTTGTTTGTTTGATTGTTGAATTTTGAGGGCAAAATTCCTATAAGGAGGGGAGGATGTTATAACCCCATTTTTCTAAATCATATAATGAGATTTGTAAATCTCCATTTAAAATATAAATGAAATCAATGGTTGATTTAATGGTTTGATTTGAATGAATTTCATGTATAATAGCCTTGTATGTTTTCTTAATGGGCCTTATTGGCTATTGAGCCCAATTGAAAGAAAAAGAAAAAGAAAAGGAAAAGGAATCCAATTGGATAAAGGAA
This sequence comes from Alisma plantago-aquatica, assembly GCA_963693085.1. NCBI lineage: Eukaryota > Viridiplantae > Streptophyta > Magnoliopsida > Alismatales > Alismataceae > Alisma > Alisma plantago-aquatica. Next base: position 796,039,715 of record OY856412.1, read on the forward strand.
TAAATAAGAAAATAGATAAAAGAAGAATAAAAGGCTAAGGAATATTTTCCAAGATGGAATTTCGAGATATTAAGGTTCCTTGAGGTTCAAGGAACTCAGGATAATAATATAAAGGCTAAGGAAAGAAAAAATATGTGGAAAATATGAATAATTAAGTGTTAACTTGCAACTAAAGAAAAGGAATCATTTTCTTTAGATAATGATTCCAATTTTTTCATGATGAGAGATAAAATCATAAACGAGGTTCCCTTAAAATTTGAGATAAAAATGAGTTATAAATGGGGAGTTATGGCTTTTTCAAATTATCCTCAAAATATGGATTTATTTTGGATTTAGGAAATATTTTCCTTTGATTGGTTGAGCGCGTGTGATGAGGGTCGTTGGATCTTGATCCAACAGGCACCACTCATCGTCAAAGTCCCAGCGGGACACGGATTGTGGCCGAGTTCAGGGGAACTTTCCCCTTCAACTTTCTCACGATCCAGTGCATGTACACTCTTAGATATCACTCCTTTGGGTCCGGGAGAGGGAGACAAACCTTCTCAACCCTAAGATGATAGGCTCCCATCACAACTTGGAGAAACGCCCAATTGGGCTGAGGAACAGGTGGCGGTAGGGATAGGAAACCCTAGAGGGACCCCTCCTAGTCCTATATAAAGGCCCTCACGCACTTCCTCTCACCCTCGAGAACTCCAACAGCAACTTCCTAGGTTCCCAAACCCTCTCTCTCGCTCGATTGCTCTCACTCTGGTGAGAGTGCCGCCGCAGAGCCACCGCGGGCTAGAACCTGAGGAAGGAGGAAGATGAGGAGCAGTAGCACTCAGATCAGAGTACATCGTGGACTTGAGAGGGATCCAACGATCGGCAGTGGGCAGCAGCGCACGCAACCAAGTTAGTGGAGGAGATCGACACGGAGTGTCAGGTCTAGACGCGGACCAGCGGTGCATCGATCGAACGGACAACAAAATTCGGTAATTAGCTCTCTCTGCTCAAATAATCCAAAAAAAGGTTTTTCCTTGTGAAATTCCTAGAAATAGCTAAGATTCTAGGAATCTCTGATGAGAAAACTTTATACATGAAAGTTGCTTATAAAAATACGAGGAACATGATAAAAATTGTTTGGTAACCTAATTCTATCTCGTCTTGCAAAAGTACATTAATTTGGTAGAAAAAGGTATTAAAAGGTAATTAGAAACCCTAATTGTATATAAAGGATGAATCTTTGTGGGTTAATAGGTTAATTTGAGGAGTATAAACCTGTTGAATATTAAAACAGAGTTTTCATCCATTTTGAATGCAAAGTTGGCTAATTTAGGGTTTTAATCTATAAATGAAGGATAATGCATGTAGAAACCCTAATTTAGGGTGAAAAGGGAGAAAAACTATGTTTATTTCAAATTAAGGAAATAAGTTACTAAATAATGAACCTAAGTTTGTTAGGAGTATTAAAATGATAAATTTAAAGGTTTTATGTAGTTTTCTTGAATTAGAGTTCATAATACAAAAAGTGTAGGCAAAACCCTAATTTCAAAGGAAACCCTAAAATTGGAATAGAAATCCTAAGGAATAAGATGAAATTGGAAAATTTTTGATAAAAGGAAGTTGATATGTTTATTATAGGATTTTTGTGCATAGTTTCTTGATTGATTGGGTTTTCTCTACATAGTTGATTTTGTCTCCAAATCTATAGTTACAGGTATGTGGTTACCTTTATGATTAACCACCTTAGTTTCACGACGATTCCTGGAGATTTTATCGGATGTTTGAAATAAACTGCTTGGATGACTTTTATTTCATTCAACTATAAAGTGACTATGATTATCACTATAAATATATATATAACTGGCTTAAATCTGGATCCTCCTCTATGGCTTTGCAAATGCTAAAAACGGTAACCTAGGGTAAGGTCTAGGCTATCATGAGTTAGAAATTGGGCTACCCACGTGTAATGCCATGAGACTCTATAGCACACCATGAGTTAAGGAGTGGGCTACCTACGGGTAGTGCCATGTGACTCAACCCTAGAAACCGATTCACCGGTTAGGTAGGATCATGAGGGGTTTAATGGGGATCTACCATAAGGAAGGTAGCATCCAGGTCCACTACAGGGACAGCACAGAGGATAGGGTATGCATGGATCGCGCAGCTATATTTAAAACATAAAGTTTGTTGTTAAACTGTAATTGACTGCAATATGTTGTTATTAATTGCATAATTATTGTTTCCCCCACATAACAGCTTTATGCTGACCGACGTTTTGTTTGTCGGTGTTTTAGGTGCAAACCCAAAAGGACAAATAGTAAATTGGCATATTGTGAATACATGAATTAAAGTGCAAGGAGGATTAGTTAGACTAGAATTCATACGTGGATAGAAGTTTAGAAATCCAAACTTTTCAAAGGTATGCAAAATTTTATTTATTACAACTTTTCAGTATAGTCTGGTAAAGTTTGATAATTATTAATCTTTATTTGTCAAACCACTGATCCAGAAAATTGGGATAACGGCTCTGACCTCCTGGTCTCCCTTAATTGGGAGTTACTAGAAGGCGGGGTCGTTACACTAACACTAGATAACACTAGCTAGGTTCTGACTATGGAGTCTTGGGTTGAAGGGTTTAAAGGTTGATTGTTGATTACGTAAGGGTTGAACAAGAAAGCAAAGGAAGAAAGAAAACAAGATAAAAACCTAAGTTAACCCTTGACAATTAATTCTACTAAGCAAGAAAAGATAAGGAAAGGAAGTAAAAGAACAAGATATTCAAAGGCAAGCAACAAGAGGTCTACACAATAGTAAGCTAGATAACTAAGCACAAAACAAATTAAAGACCTAAACTAGTAAGATCAAGGCAAGAACAAAGCAAAAAAGCTAACTAAGCTAACACTAGATAAGCAAGATGGAAATTAGGATTCTAATGCAATAAAGTGTTAAGTGGGTTGTTTGGGGGATGCACTTATCGATTAGTTTGGGGGTGACATGTGAACATTATGCTTTCATTTAGATTAGTAAACCAAACAACAAGCTAGAGTTTAATGAATTGCTCGAAACTACTAACTGGACATGGATAGGATAGGTTGTGTATAGGAGAACTAGTCCCTAATACCTCCTACTACCCTTACAAGGATCAATTGGGTTAGGCTCTAGGTGTAATTCAAATTAGATTCTAAACAAGCCTAGGTTTCTAGGTTAGAGGATCTTAGGGTGATTAGGGGTTGAGGGTAGTAATGGGAGTGGAAGTGAGGTTTTAGGCCTCATATCACCCACATTCTATCCTTGAGAAAGCTCTGAGCTAATCACACTAAATTCATCTAAACTAGCTACTTAGATCTCTCAACTAGAGTTAGGAGAATTTATTATCATGTTTAAAGATGGGTGGCTATCTAGGGATCCATGAATCAGACCTAGGAGAAAATCCCAAAATTCACACATATAAGAAATTTCCCTAAATTCCTAGGTCATTTCAAGTACAAACCAATAAGCAATTCATGAAGAGTGAGACAGAAATTGAACACAATCATTAGCAAACAAAATTACAATGTTTATATATCATTTTCCCCCAACATGGTATCAAAGTGACATCTTTAGCCCCAAACAGCCCACCTAGGGGGCATAGGTACTCATGGAAATGCAAAATACAAAAAGAAGGGAGAAAGAGGTAGAAGAAGCCATGGATCTCATTGTAGATGGAGTAATCCTCCTCTTTAGATGTTTCAATACATCCTCCTCCTTCTTCCTAGGTACAAGGGCATGGAATGATGGTGGAATAGGGTCAAAACACTAGAAAACTAGAGTTTTGGTGGTAGAAATGGTGAAATGGAGTGGAAATGAGTTGGAGAAGTGAAGGAATGGGTGGGATGCAAAAATGGGGAGCTAAGAGAGGGTCGAAGGTAGCTAGATTCATGCCCCATCCGTCACCCATGTATATATAGGTGGTTAGGAGGCACTAGGTCAAGTGAGGGGTAAAATAGGAAGTGTAGTGGAAAAGTAGCTGGAATTTTGTATGTAGTACGGCTATGGTGGGTACTACAGCCGTGGTGGGTGTAGGGGAACATGGTCGTGGTGTGCGGAAACGATCGTGGTGAAAAATTGTCTAAAATCATAGGTATGTTGGTGGTTTTGAACTGAAGGTGGCATGGTCATGGTGAGGCAAGAGTGACATGGTTGTGGTGGTCACCACGACCATGGTGGCTTGGAGTTGGTTGTTCATTCTTGACACGACGCTCATTCTGGCTCAGCTGCAGCATGTCCGTGCAAGGTGACACGGTCATTCTGACTCCTTGTAGCACATCCATTCTATGTTTTATTGCCATGGTGTTCTCTGCACTCTTCAATCTTCGAATTTGTTGGTTTGGATGGGCCAGCACGACCATTCTAGTGTACCACGACTGTACATCTCTATGTTGCTACACTTTGACTTGAATCTTTGTGTTTCCTTGGACATCTTTACTTCAATGGATCTTTGGTCACTAGGGGTAGGTTAAGGGAGCCTAGGACTTCACTTTGGACTTCTCTAAGGGTAGATAAACCCTATCACACTCGTCCAAATGACTAAAAAACATGCAAATGATGTCCATAAGTGCATTTTACACAAATATGCATATTAGGGGAAATAACATGTAATCTGGAAGGTATAGATGTGATTGAAATGCAATGTGACACAACATAAATCCCTAAAATAGTGTTGAACCACCCCAAACTTAAAACATACTTGTCTATAAGTATCTCCAACTCAATCTTTCTAAAATTTTTCCAAAAATAAGAAATGACAAATGCAATATGTGAATATTGACTAGATGAGCTCAAGGATGACCAGGTACATGCATTCCATCTCTCTCCTATCCTCATTCACAAACCAATCATGATTAAAGCACTGAGCCTACAAACTTCAAATGTAGAGCATAGAAAATACAATCAATCCATATGGCTATCATATCAATCTGGGTAAACAGTTTCATGGTAGGAAAGGTCACAAATGACTATTTTTTCCATTTTACATTCATGCATTCAATCTCATATGTCCATCCACACTAAGTAACCCATGTGACTGTAAAAAAGGGAAAAATGAGCTAGGTTTGGTATATCTTAGATCCACGGTCATGCAAAAGGGAGAAAGGGTTGCGGTAAGATTTTGGAGTCCTTTTACACACTCATCTTTTGTTTATTTAGATGCTCTTAAATAGGAGCATCTTTTATTTTATAAATGCATTTTTTCTCTTTTTCTTTGCCCTTGATGTGGATAGGTACATGATGATGAGAGTGAGGTGGCACTACAACAAACATACTCATTAGTGGCATTTTGAAAAATCCACTAAAAAGTAAATGCCACTAAATATATTTAGTGGCATTTGTTGACACTTAAAAAAATGCCTCTAGTACCAATGCCACTGGAGAGATAGTGGCATAAGTTGTAAACACCACTAAAACATATGCCTTTAATGGCTTTCAATAAATTCCACTAAAACATCATTTGGCTTTTACAAAAATGCCACTATCTATCAAATGGCTTTTATACAAATGCCACTATTGTGTATCAAGATGTTGTCTGAGACTGTTGTAATGGTGTATAATAAAAGCCACTAATGACATACTAGTTGTGTATGATTAGATTTCTAGGCTTTTAGTCACTCACATTTCAATTCATTGCCAAAAATTTTAAATGAATGCGAATTGTCTTCGACTCACATTTTTAGAAGTTTGGATCTTTTTTGTATTTACAATCAAATGCAAATTACATGGGGAGGACATTTTACCATGCCCCTTTGAATAAATACAGCTTATGTGTTCAACATTTTTCTATATAATACCATAGCTTCATTTGATGACATTCTTATTTCTCATAGTAGCCATTAATAATGCTTGACAACTTAAAGAAATTTTGATAGACCTTGCACCAACTGCAACAATAATCATAGTCTTCTCATATGGTCACAACTTAGAGTGAGTGCCACGAAGGAACCAAAAGTAAACTGATCAGGTCCTTGGCTTGGTATTACTCTCCTCTAAGATGGTCGAAAACATATCCTGTTTGAGCCTCATAATCATCAGGTTTTAGGCCATTTTCCTTTGCCTTCTGTGTCAAATTTTGACCTCGAGGGCATAACAGAATGTACCATGCAACATCAGGGTCGAGTTCCATCTTCAGATAGCGATGGATAATGTTCGGGTGTGTTAAGCTTATTTTAATAGTTGTTATCTAGAAAAAAATATTTGTTCCACAAAGTAAAGTGAAAACAAAATAAATGTTTCAAACGATAGACTTAGTGTAAAATATATGGAATGTAACTCTACTGGCAATGAAGTGAAGTACCTTCTCTTTTATACCCAAACTACTATCATATACATCGCCAACTAACTTGAGAGAGTTTTCTGACTGTGGCATGGCTTTCATTGCTTCTCTGGCAGTATGAAAAGCCTCTTTTACTTTTGTAAAGAACGGATTGCAAAATCAAATATTGGATTAGAAAAAGTGAAAGCATACCTTAAATAGATGGGAGGGATATGGAGCCATGAGGCATTAAAGGACTTTTTGTACTCGATCTACATGACTAAAACATCTATCAGAATGCTTATTAATTTCTAAAAAAATCAAGGAATAAAATCTTATAAGAAGATAAATCGTAGATAGATCATGTTGTTATAAAAGCTTAGTAAATATGCTCTTTACCTAGAGCACGTGCACCTTCAGTTTGGCAGAAGAAGGTCAGGAACAATCCTTGGGCTCTATTACCCCTTCATATCCTACTCACAGACCACTAAACTCCTCTCCCTACACCGCTCCACTAGATTCCAAAAGAACTTATTACTCAGTACATTTGCTCCAATTGGTTCGAAAGGGTCACAAACCTCCCTAACTACTTTGTGTCTCCTAATCATGTGGAAACAAATTACAATGTAAGTTGAAGTATTTAATACTTTGGAAGTTTCATAGAAGAGGAGCAGTTATTTTCTGATTCAGTGCTTTGTGCTATATAAAAGAACAAATTGGAAGAAGTTACACCTCTGAACTTCTAGCAGGGGAAGTATGTTATTTTCACTCCATTTATTAGCACTAGTGATAGCATCATTCTCAGGATAAGACTAGCTATCGATTGGAAAACTTTGAATAAGGCAAACTTTGAACAAGATGAAGACCTTCAGACTTTAGTTGCATATCGAGCTGTCATGAATATAATGTAAACAAGGTCAGAACATAAGATGTACAAATACTCGTAAGTTTTTTATGTATTAAATAAGAATATGAAATATTTTGGTGTAGAAATTGTGGTGGCACAAGAAGATGCATCTATTTATAGAGATTCAGGATTCAAAAAATTGTGATGTTGAACAAGTTGGATGTCGACACAACCATTGTATTTAGTATTAAAAAAAATCCAACGATAAGACTATTAAAAGGAAAAAAATCCAATAGCAAGGCCATAAAAAGGAAAAGGCCAACAACAAGACCATCAGGACCACACGTTAGGCTCCAACAAAATCAAGATCAGGCTCAATCATGACCTAAGAATAGGCTGACCTCCTATAATTTATATTGGCATGTTTCTTCAACATGGAGCACAAGAAGATGCATCTATTTATAGAGATTCATACCCTACGGCTTTGGTAAATCAAATTTCAAATACCAATCCAACTCGACTTCTAGATGTTTACAAAAAGGCTAAAGAAAATGAAGGGCAGTTAAATTACTCTTTAAAAGAATCAAAACTCCAAATTCAACTCAAGCAGACTAAAATAACTAATAATCTGATAGTGAACTCTCTGATACTCTCTGATGATGTATTTCATGGAAAATTGACATGTCAAATAATCACTACAAAAGAGATAGAGAAACATTCTTCATGGATCAACAACTAGTCATCTTTGAACCCAAAATGTGATGTACAAGGATAAAAAAAGACCAATTAATAGAAGATGAGAAGTACATGAGATGAGATCTATGAGTTTCTCCTCAAACAAGAAGCAACTTATCCTTGCATAGACGAGATTAAAAACCCCAATAGACATAGTCACCTATACATATTGATCAATCAATCATTGGGTGGGTTCGAATCTTATAGATAGGAAACAAACAAACTACAACAAAATCCAAGAAGAGCAAACACACAAATTTCTAGATGTCATGGAGTTCCTCTAGGATTTACAAGATTTAGCATTCTAGATGATTGTATAAGGATTGTTACCAAATGATTTTCAATTCTCATACCACTCCAAAAATAATTAGTTATAGGACTGTTACCAAATGTTGTAGTAGGTTGGGTATTGTATTCTCTAGCATATTGCATAGTCCCTTCTTCTATATGCGATCCTCAATCTAGTTTGGGCGATCTAACATGGCTAAAGGATTGATTTTTCTTCTTCTATATATTAGCATATTATGATACTACCATGTCATTCTTGATTCTCTGATTTTATGAAGGCCTTATAATGATGACAGCTTCACTTGAAGATATATTTTCTTTCTTCACAATATATGATACATTGAGGTAATGTAGGTGGGAAATAATATTATATTTTATTACATCACTTTTGCATAATATGATTGTTCTGCAACCAACGAAAACACATAGGGTGTTTCTCTATATTCAGACAATAGTGTTGCAATGGACATCTTGACTAAAGATCTTATTGGTGTCAAATAGAACCGTACGCAGTGAGCTTCGACCTAGATTTGGTTCTTCACAATTTTGAAGTCCTGGATCAAGTGACTTAGTAGGTTGGGTATTGTATATATTATACAATGTTCATTCCTCTCATTGTCAACCTTTATCAGCCTAATATTTCTAGATGTCATGTTAGAATAATACTTTAAAAAACCTTTTGTAACAAAATTACTTGACACAACTAACCACCAATATCTTAGAAAGGTGCGGACTTAAGGGTTATTGAACCCAATAGAAATTCCACTTTAAGACACAAGGGAGATGAGCAAGAGGGTGAAGAGGTAGAAATGTAGTAGGTGCTAAGAAGGGTGAAGAGAAGAGGAACATGAAGCCCATGCTGGAAGAGTACCCATAATCCTAGTCATCTAGGAAGTATTGATGATTAAGAGGTTGCTTGTGAAGAGGGTGGTGAGTTGGAAGAGGATGGATACAAAGAAGATGAACTAGGGTTGGAAGTGATATATGTTTCCATATTCAATCAGCATTCTTGAGGAATTTATAGACCTAAAGATGATGTGAACAATGTATAAGATCACTATCAAGATAGCCAAGGGAAAGGATTTCAACCATTGGTAGAGCCAAACATCACACGTCGGGGAGGGGGCATTGACACAAGTGTAAAACAAAATGCTACACAAGATGGCACCATACGCTAATTAAAATACATCATGAAAGTATGTTGAAATAAAATATTGTATCCAATCCAAAAAGTGTGTAACAAACAAATGGTTGGAATGTAACACCTAAAGGATGCTAAAATTATATCACGTAATGTTTGTCCACATACCTTATTTATCTCATGGTTTAAGTTAATTATTAAGGAGACTCACATTCTTTGATATATAAATATAGACTTACCACAAAAGCCCATAAGTTGATGCCAATATGGTAATCCTTTTGTAAATGATTGGATGAAAATCCCCATAAAATGTTGGAAGAATTTGCTATAGTGAACTATATCCTATACTCAATGTTGTGTACCATTTAACAACTAGGTTTTTGTCTTGGTCGCCCAATGCTTTAATCACCAATGAATTGTTTTGTTCTGATCAGAAACACATTATGTGGCTCCTTTTCACCGCTACCAGGCATATTCATTTATATTTGAAGCAAACTTTGAACTTGTGTTTGCATAACATTGTCTTACTATCTCAGATCAACATTTGTTGCATGATAACTAGCAAATACAATTTAGCATAAATCTTAAAATAAGTCAGTTAAAATGAAAGTTGACATGCCATTGTACCCGTGCAGCTAATATTGTAAAATAAATAGTACTCACAAGTCTAGTGAGAGCATCATCATCAAATTGACAATAATCACTAAGATCATCACCTCCAAGAAAATACATTGCATGCACCAATTCAGAGGTAAAGTGGATTAAAGCAGGTAATCCATGCAAACAATGAACCAAACATATAAGTCCATCAACACTTACATTATGATGCAAATGGCACATGGTGGTTTTCAACAAAATAACATTTCCTATCAGAATAAACTCATGCTATCTACAAAAGGAGGAGAAACAGTAGAGGGACATTGCATCATAACAACCTCTTTGTAGAAGTAGTTACAAAAATTTTTTTTGACAGACAGAGATCCTAGATTGAATGAAGCTAGTGAATGATGATCCATATCCCCATAGTTGATAAACCACCACTATATTATTTTTTGAAATGATTTTTGTTGAATCAGCCACCAAAACACATAGCGAAGAGGATCATATCATGAGATTCATCACAGTATAGAACAACAAATGCATGTTTTCATACAGTTTATGGGCAAGGTTTTGGTAAATCCTCTAATCCCCATAGTAGCACCACTCTATATCACCCATCTCTTGGCTGCCAATACATGTATGGATTTGATCTCTACGTTAAAATTGAACACTAGCCCTATTGAGGATAGTATGGTAGTCGTTCTTGTTTGTTGAACTACAACAAGGACTAGTTGGAGTCCAGCACAAGAGTTTACAACCCGTGTGGGTTTCCAACACATAATGGAATATCCCCAAGCAACAACTTATTGGAAAATACAAGTTCCCCTAACGCATCCCCACTCATCTCTTCTGGCAAGGTCCTTTCATGTAGGTTTCCTCTAGCTTTAAAATATTGTTGACTAAGAGGTTGAACAGCCCTGTTGGGACACTATCATTGAGGAAGTTGTTACCCAACCTGGCCCTCATGTGTGACTTTAACACATTGAGCTCCTCTAGTATAGAAATGAAGAACCCATTGGCCATCGAGATCAGAAGATGCAACCTCTCACCCCTATCCAACCCTTCTGGGATAGTCTATGTTATTCAGTTGCTGATGACATTGAGCTTAATAAGCTTTTCGCCTATCCCAAGCTTAGGTGGGAACTCAAATACTAGTTTATTCTCTCACAAATGTAGAACTTCTAGGTCAACCAGCTCACTAATCTCTTGGGGTATGCAGCTCCAAAGGTTGTTGCAGAACAAGTTCAGCAGCCTAGCTCCTCGAGTTTTGAAAAGGTTGAGTAGCTTGAGCTACTTGAGATTTAAAAATACCATTGGTATCGTGCCAATGATGGTGTTGAGCAACAAGCTCAACACCTTGATCCTCGTGAGGCTGCCCAACTCTAGTGGGATGAGACACATGAGGGAGTTTAGCTGTAAGAACAACAAGTTGTGGTGCTTAAGATTTCCTAATGACACGGGTACCAGTCCAGACATGTTGCAACCACTGATGGCAGTGCAACGAGGATTTTGAAAAAAAGGTGAGGCACAAGTATAAGAGACTTACTTTTTTTAATACCAATGCTTTAATGATGTATAATATTGGTAAATCGTTTTTTCTACTACTAGGAAGTCTTCCTTTTTAACCAATTGAAGATTCAAAATTATGTTTCTTTTAAATTAAGAATATCTCATATTAGATTGAATCATATTTAAGTGAATACATAATAAAGAAGAAGACGTGAAAAGAAAGAACTTCCATAATGAAATATACTAATTAAAGATGAATGAAAATATACGTAAAAGAAGAGGTCTAGTTGGCATAAATGTTTTGAATTTGTACTAGATATATAGTTAGTTGCCTTCTAACTACATTCCTGCGAAATAGTTGGTGTGCGGTGGGTAGCACTAGAATGATGTGTGGCCAACAATCACATTAGCCACTATACACAATGCTAGCTCTAAGACCTTGACCTGTTTCAATCATAAACACTTTGATTCTTGTAAATAATCACACTTTAGAAGAAGAGAATCAATTCATTCGCATGAATATTTAACTAAGGCAGTAATATAATTTCAAAGTAAAGGAACCGAACCTCATGAAAAAGATAAGGTATGTATGTGATTGCATAAATCAAAATTCAGAACTAAGCATGATGCAAATAAGATAACAGAGCAAATTTATAGACCATAACAACGGAATAACAGAAATCTAACATACCGAATGTCATTGTCATCTTCTTAGCTCACTTAATACCCTTCTCGTCTTCTTACGTTGTTCTTAGTGATCAGTTTCTGTACTCATTTATTATTTTAACAATGCACCATAACTCTTTACAGAAAAGAAGGTGTCAAACATGTACCTGATATACTTGATGGGAATTAGAAAAAGAGTACTACAAACAAATTGGCAAAAGAAATGTTTGTGTGGAAGAGAAGACTTAGAGAGAAAGACAACGAGAATATTTGGGTGTCTTATAAAGGTAATCCCAAAACAATTAAGAAGTGAGTGTGCAGCGGATTATAAAGTTAACACAGCGGAACTATTAGCTTGGGTTAAAAGCAACCGGAGAGAAAAGACACGGGCATTTCTTGGAATGAGGCAAAACCGGAAGTAGAGAAATATCTGAAAGGGGTACTCACACGGTTAGTAGAAAGAGGTTACGTCCCAAGAAAAGTTCTGATGATTAGGACGATAATCAACGAGCCTGAGCCCGCTGCGCTCTTGCCAATCTCCCAAAATTTGAGTGAGGCCTGACGAACTCCAGAGCCATCACGCTTGTGTGGACGTTGTAGTAAGCCAAACACATAGACGTTGCAGTATAAGCCAAGCACATAGACATTGCAGTATCACAAGACTAGTTTGTAATTGAAAGTGAGAGGATTACTTCCTCCTTGCAAGTTGCAACGGCTCCTCCTTTTCCACAGGTCCGGCGGCTTCTAATGCACTGGGTTCGGCGGTCACCACGGAAATGAAATCTGGTGGTGACCAAGAGAGGCTAGGGGTGGAGCATATGTTTGGAGGAGGTGATACCGTGAGAGATGAGCATAACGAATTGCTAGATGCCGCCTCCATCGAATCTGGTATGGAGTAGGGTTTTGTGAAGGACGAAGAACGAGAGGCACAAAAGAAAGGATTGGGTTTCGCGATGGGCGCTCCAAATCGTAAAGTTGAAGTTACGCTAAAAAGAAAATTAGAAAGTTGCGGTAGCACCAAATTGAAAATTCGAAGAGTAAAGTAGCGCCCAAATTAATGTAATGATAATGCACAGAGAAACTGTAAGAAGATTTAGTTAATTATCTAACTTTTTTTATTACTAGCGGAAATAGTAAACATGTTTTTCCCGTCTGTCAATTTTAGATTGCCACTAATAGCATTCATAAATGCCATTATAATTTGCTTCTTTGTACTGAAACTATAAAAGAGTGTTTAGGGGCATTTAAATTAAAAAAATGCCTGTAAAATGATTTAATAATGGCCTTTTTTACAAATACCACTAAACGAAATGCCACTATTGGGTGTTTTTGCTGTAGTGTGGGGGTGTATGGATATGGCCACCCCAAACTTTGGAGGTGGCCAAGGCTGAATGTGTGCATTTTATTATCCATTCATTAGGCCAAGAGGTAAGAAGATGGTAGAATAAAAGTGATTCAAAGAGGGGTTACTAGTGTGGACATCGACATGAGATGTCCTGCATAAAAGTTACTCCAATAATTTCATCGAGAAATGACACACCACATGAATGAGCAATATTAAAACCACATTTCTATCATGAGATTCTACAAAACTCTAAGTGTTTGCGGCTTGTTTCAATCACAATTCGACCAAATAATTCACAAGCATGACAGAGATGATGCCCATGTAAAAAGTCAAGATTGAGGCCATTTAGCAATAAACCATGACAGTCCACGTGCATTTGTCAATAGTCATCATTATCAATCCAAAAAGAAGAGATTGAGTCAAAACACATTTTTTAGGCAAGAAGTTCTCAATTTGGACAAAATGGTGCCAAATTGCCTTCAGTCACATCTAAGCTTTCACTATGGAAAATAAAGCAACAAACAAGAAGATCCTAGCTAAAACTTGCAAAAATTACAAAAATCTACATGATATACAATGCATGACAAAAAGAGCAAAAATTTTAATAATTACACAAAAATTGATAGAAAGTAAACTACATGGTATGCAAACATGTAAATTAGGTAAAATCTAACCTAGATAGCAAAAGCAAGAAAACAAAACTAAATGGCATGTGAAATGTAAAATGAGTGAAATGAGAAAAAAGGCATACCATCCTACCACCCTAAACTTTTGAATCATGTTGTCTTCAGCATGACACTAAATTCTAGGAGTGATAGGGTAGATGATCACTATGGTGGTTCTGGTGGTGCTCCTCCCTATGGTGGAGGATGATGGTAGTAGTTGCCCCAGTAGTCTACCTTTGGAGGTAGATAAGAATTCTAATATGTAGACAGTGAACCCCACCAATCTTCCCCCATTGGGGGTTCTTCATGGCCTGGGCATGCTGGAAGCGATTCATGTGGTTGAACTGATGGTGCATTTGTTGTTGATCTAACCGCAATGCATCATGTGTGCACTAAAATCCCTCATGTGCCCATAGAATCCTATCTTGTATGCTCTGAATACCCTCCCGTTGTGCATGTATAGTCAACATGTCGTATGCGCTCACTAAGTGTTATTGTGGGTATTGTGATGTCTCTACCTCCCATCTTCTCACCCTACGTGCATGTATCTCTCTCCTCAATTGTGCTCCTCCTCTTGAAGACTACCTAAGACTCTCCTAGTCCCTTGGGCAGATCTCTAGGCTACTGTTGGAATGTGTATCTAGGATTCTCCTCTTCCCACCTCCTCAAGATATCCAAAAAATCCAGAGATGGGCCACACCCCTCTAGGAGATGTGTGGCATGGGAGGAGAGATCTAGTAAAACTCCTACATAAGGAGGGTTGACCTTATAGAAGATCTTCTGATCAATCACTGAAATCATGGATGAGTGAATCAAGTAGTGTAGGTCCATTAGATTCCCTCCTTATGCCTTGGTGAAACCAGATACATCATGATCCAGGGCCAGAGCAATTAAGATCACAATCCCTCCCATAATAAAAGAGTTCTTTCTCTTGGATGGGACTATCTTCATGTGATCAATGATGAGCGATGCCAAATTCACATGCTTGTCCTACACCATCCATCCCAACACAAAGAGGTCTTTCTTTGTACAGCTACCTTGGTTTCTATACAGAGCGAAAATGGTGTTTGCCAAGACCTTCTAAATGTATCTCAACACGGGATTATGAATTATACTTGTCTTTGATTTTCCTGGTACAAAGTTGCTTTGTCTTGTGATCCTCTTCCACATGTCTATGTAGTTCACATTGGTATCTTTTTTTGTGCTTCCTTGATCAAGCGAGTCTTCCACCTCATGGTTGGGAGCAAAAATGTTATTGAGAAAAGAGGTAGTGATGAGGTAAGTTCGATTTCCCAATGTGACATTGATGGCTTCCTAGAAACTTTCTCTAAGGTTGCAAAGAAATGTTGTGTGAGCTCAACATAAGTTTCCTGGACTATGGTCAAAAACTCAAATAACCCAATGAGTTCTTGGATATCCTGAAGAAAAAAAACAAAGATGCATAAAATCTCCATTGTCTCCTGGCAAGCATAGCAAGTGGCAATCATTCGGTGAGTCAGGCACTCCAAGTGCTTTGGTTTCTTCACCTTTTTGGTTCACACTTCAGCATTTCTTATTGTTGCTCATCGGGTGCATTCTCTTATGGTACATCCTGCATAACCTCATCTTCCTCGTCTAAAAGTAGTTGTCTATGTGCTCAAGGTTGAGGTTGTGGTTGCAACTGTGGTTGTGGTGCTATGGATGTCAAAGGATGTGCCATTGAAACTGATGGCCAAGCTGAGGAGGGTGGTGGTGTTGCTCTAGAGGAAACAAACTATCAGGCTGCTATCGCATCTCCACTAGGTAATATAGAGGACTCCTCCATCATGGGATCCACTATTGTTGCCATATGGGGTGATTCTCCATGTGAACCTAAGTATGTCGGTGGTGGGGGAGGGGCTAGGTATGCCGACGGAGTTAGAGATGACACATTCTTGGGCCGGCATCCGCAAGAAATGACCTCCTTGGTCCTATATACCACTTTCTTGGTGATTCTCTTCATTGTGGATGGATTTGGGTGGATAATTTGGGGAAAACTAGGTTTTCCACAATTCTACATATGTGGGGCGGAATGGAGAGAATTTGGAAGAATAGGTGGGTGAAATTGAGTGTAAATGATGGATGAAGGTAGGGAAAATGGTAGGAAGATGATCTGGAATGGATTGGGGGTGATATGTGGAGGATTTGGGGGTAGAAGAAGGATGGCGTAGTGTTGCATGACTGTTGTTTGCATGGCACGCAGGTGTAGTTCATAGAGAGTTAAATGAACATGTGAAATGAACACAATTGAATCGTTAACTTAAATTTTAGATTGGGTTGTAGCACGGTTGTGCTGCATGGCATGACCGTGGTGGCTCATTTCCTGCACGACCCTTTCCCCCACACGGTCATTCTAACTCGATAGCTACATGTATGTGTTGACTCGATCTATTCTTTACTTCTCAAATTTCTTTAGATTTCCCTATTGATTTGGGCATACCACCACAACCATTCCATGGTACCACAGCTGTGATGAGTACTATAGTAGGTCATTTCAACTTGAACTTCATCAAAACACCAAATCTTTGATCCAAATTGATTTTTCATGAATTCTTTGTCTATATCTCATCTAATTTTCCTCATTTCAACCTGCCTTCACATGCACATCTTAATACTAAACAAAAACCATTAAAAACAAGTGTGTGTACGTGTGTGTTTTCTTGCAAATGTGTAAAAATAACCAAAAGGTATAAAAAATGGAAGGTTTGGTGAAAAATTCCTTAAACCTAGGCGGGTTGCCTCTCACAATCATTGATTTTCATGCCTTCAGCTGGGCTTCTTGGATATTCTTACATCATTCATCCATTTGTCATCCTAATATGTCCATTCTTGCAATAAATGCATCTCTCATTTACATTGAACCTATGATCCTCATCCCATTGATCACCAAAGTTATCATCAAGTTTTTCATATGGATCTCCTTCTCTCAAATTACCAGTCAAACTCTTGAAGTGACCATGTTTAATATCATCATCTCGAATTCACCAGGTTGAAGACTTGTATATGTTGATCTTTATCCTCATGTCCATGAAAGAGACTGTCATTATTCCACTGCAAACGTGTATCTCGGCATCAGTTCTAGACAAAAATTGTCTTCCCAAGATGATGGGAATCTTCCTATCATCCGACTCCATATCAAGAACAATGAAATCTTCTAGGAAAATGGTGCCTCTATCCTTGTCTATCATCACCAAAACATCATCTACTCTTCCTCTTGGCACTTTGATGGAACGGTCTGCCAATTGGAGAGTGCAATGTACCGGTTTCAACTTGCCTAAGCCTAGCTCAACATAGACACTATATGGCATCAAAGTCAAACTAGATCCCAAATCAAGTAGGGATTTGTCTATACGATGTCCCCCAATGTAGCTAGGTACGAGTGGGTCTCCTGGGTATTTCCTCTTCATGGGAAGTGAGTGTTGGATGATTGATCTCACTTATTCGGTCAACTTGACTCTCTTTAGTATTCTCCCTATTGACCTTCTCTTCATAGTGCATAAGTTCTTAAGAAATTTGGCATACAATGGGATTTGCTTGATAGCATCCAACAATGGAATGTTAACCTTCACTTGGCAAAACACCTCAAGAATGTCAGCATTGTGCTTTTATCTCCCCCTTACTTCCGGTGGCTCATCTAAAGATTCAATGAATGGTGTCTCACTAGCTTTGGCCTTACTTGAATCAACATGAGGTAGAAAACTAGGGATATTGGGACCTATAAATCGAGTGTGAGGTGGATCACATGGTATCCCAAACACAACATGCGGTGTCATGGAATCAATGTGTAGTATCACAGTATCATTTTCAACAATCTAAATATAGTATCATCCTTGTTCTGTTTTGGCCTATCAACTTTTCTTTGACATGTGGGTTTCTCAAGAGATTTCTCACTCCTTAGAACTGTCATAATACTTCCTTTCTCATGGTGGAGAGGGGGATCTCATTGGGGTTGTGAAGTAGATGGGGGTGACATTTGGTATGTAAATTGAAGTGGAGGGGATATTTGAGGTTGGAAGGTGAATTGATTAGAAAGTTGTGGTGATGGAGGGGGAGGAGGTGTGTAAGGATTTGGAAGTGGTATATGGGATGCACTTGCATGGGAGGTGGACTATAGAAAACGTGTGAGGAAGGCATTGATCCACTTACTTCATTGAAACTTATGATGGGTTTTGAAGACAATTTTTCTTCTTGGAGAGCAAGTAAAGAAGATATTTTCTCTATCCTCTCCTCAACCCTTGTAACATTCTTTTGCACATCATCAAAACTTTTCAACCTAGAGAGAACTTCTTCCTCCAACCTTGAGCTATATCTTGGACTTTGTGGTTCCTGGTAGATATAGGAGTGAGGTGACTTCATCACTATGAGCTGGAGATGTCACACCAAAGGGGAGGTCATCATCATTCATCATGCTAGAATCTTGGATTCTTGAACCTTCTACCAAATTCTCAAACAATGTTCATATCTCCTTAGGTGGCCTAGCCATGAAAACTCCTCCACAAGAAGAATCTATAGTAGCTTGAACCTTTGGAGATAGACCATAGTAGAAGGACTTAACCAGCTGCCATAACGGGATCTCATGGTGTAGGCATTCTCTCAACATCTTCTTGAATCTCTCCCAAGCATTATGAAACTGCTCATTGCCCATCTGACTGAAACTCACTATGGCACGCCACATTTGTGTCAACCTTGCAATAGAGTAAAATTTTATTAAGAAGGCATTCTTCATCTCTTCCCAACTCATGATCTCCCTCCTTGAACCATACCAATTTTTGGCTTTGTCTTTGAGGGAGAATGAGAACAAGGTCAATTGGATTGTGTCATCACTGGCTGTTAGCATCTTGAAGGTGGAGCTAATTCAAGAAATGAGTCCAAGTGCTTGTAGAGGTTCTCATCCTCTGAGCCATAGAAGGTGGGAAAGAGCCCAAGAAGACCTGGAGGGATGGAGAATTGCTCCCCTAGCATTTGATCAACTCTGCTAGCAATTAGTGATTTGTAGTTTCTAGGCATGAAGTAATCTTGAAGTGGCTTGTGAGGTGCATTTTGGTCTACCATATTGTCTTCCCTACATGTCTTGCCACATGCATAAGGCACAAACAAACAAAAGAATACAAGTTAGCCAACCAATATGCACAAAGAATGTAAAGAATAAAGAATAAATAGTAGTAATGATAAGGACACTAGGAAAAGATCAAAGAAAAACTAACTAGCTAGGTCGAGCACCTTTTTCCCTATAATGATGCTAGAAAGCTTTGTGCGTGTCGCTAGAGGTTTACACATTAATCAATTAGGATTTGACTAGATGCACCCCATGTGTTCAAAAAACACTTGGGATAACTTTCAAATTAATAAGGACCTAAACCTACACACCTACTTCTACTAAAAACACTACACTTGTAAAAGCACGGGGTCATGTCACAGTATAGGAGGGCGGAAAGTATAGGGTCGATTCATTGGGAGAAAAGGGGGCACTAGAGCTAGATTAATTTTTGGGCTAGGTTCCTACTACAGAGTCTAGTATTGAATGTATTAAGGGTTGATTGTTGATTACACTAAGGGTTGAACTAGAGAGTGAAGGAAGGAAAACAAATAAGATTAAAACCTAAGTTAACCCTAGAAAGTTAATTCTACTAAGCGAGAAAAGACAAGGCAAGGAAGGAAAAGAACAAGCTATGCTAAGGCAAGCAACAAGAGGTCAACACTACACTAACCCAGAAAACTAAGCACAAAAGCAATTAAAGACATAAACTAGCAATATCATGGAAAGATCAAAGCAAGAAGCTAAATAAGAAAATAAAGAGCTAACTAAGCTAACAATAGATAAACAAGATGGCAATTAGGGTTCTAATGCAATACAATGTAATGTGGGATGTTTGGGAGATGCACTTATCAATAACATTGGGGGTGACATGTGAAAATTATGCTTTCATTTAGATTATCAAACCAAACAACAAGCTAGAGTCTAATTGTATTATCCCTGATTCAACCACTTGATTTTCTTCCTTCAAAAATCAAGTAGCTAAATATGAGTCGTTAATATGGCACCAAGAATCAAAGTACAACAGTGAGATAAGGAATATTTTATCTCAAAATATTACACCCTTACAAAAGGTATTTTTACATTATCTCATATATCAATAAAAAATGATACATGAGTTTAAAATTAATCTTGATTCGCCTTTGATTCTTGACACCCTTTAGGATCTTTTCAAGATGTGTCTTCCACAAAGAAAGGTCCTTCAAATAACAATCTACAACATGGAAGAATATGTCACAGCCCAAGTGGCAGAGTATGGGTTAGATAAACGTCTAAGTATGGGAAAATAGAGAATAGCAGCATGACACTATTAACACAATTGTATTCTAATATATTACTCCAATAACTAAAGCATCATTGAGATATTCATAAAGTAATTATCAGATGACAACTCTATCAAAAAGTTAGAACAATATTGAGGAGCATTAACCATAATTGTAGTTATTTATTAAATAAAGAAGAAGGAGACTTTATTCTATAAACGAGCTTAACTATAGCTCTCAGAGAAGGTGTCAATTCACCTTGGGCAACTGGCCTGCAACCACAAAAACTTGCTTAGCCAAGACTTTAGTCCATTAGGGTTACCAAAACACATGTAAGTACCCTGGCACACCCCCAGCCACTCGTGCACACTTCATGCTCTAAACAGTGAATCAGATTACCACATGCAGCCACCGGTCGCCTTTCCAAGACCAGAAGAGGGTATGGAACCAAGAATCAAAGTACAAGAGTGAGATAAGGAATATTTTATTTCAAAATATTACACCCTTACAAAAGGTATTTTACATTATCTCCTATACCAATAAAAAAATGATACATGAGTTTAATAATAAACTTGATCCTCCTTTGATTCTTGACACCCTTCAGGATCTTTTCAAGATGAGTCTTCCACAAGGAAAGGATAAATAAATAACAATCTACAACATGGAAGAATATGTCGCAGCCCAAGTGGGAGAGTATGGGTTAGATAAATGTCTAAGTATGGGAAAATAGAGAATAGCAGCATGACACTATTAACACAATTGTATTCTAATATATTACTCCAATAACTAAAGCATAGGTTGAGATATTCATAAAGAAATTATCATATGAAAACTCTATCAAAAAGTTAGAACAATATTGAGGATCATTAACCATAATTATAGGTATTTCTAATTAAGAAGAAGGAGACTTTATTCCATAAACGAGCTTAACTACAACTCTTAAAGAAGGTGTCAATTCACCTTGGGCAACTGGCATGTAACCACAAAAACCTTCTTAGCCAAGACTTTAGTCCATTAGGGTTACCAAAACACCTATAAGTACCCTGGCACACCCCCAGCCACTCGTACACACATCATGCTCTAAACAGTGAATCAGATTACCACATGCAACCACTAGTCACCTTTCCAAGACCAGAAGAGAGTGCTCCTTGCACAAAATGCCACTTGGATAATCATTAGTTAGCATGCTTAATCTTTGTAGGATATTATTCCCCATTACTAACTTGATCATGCCTGACTCTACATGACCAACTCAAGTGTGGGCCTGAGAATGGTGGAGCATTATACTCATCAATCCCTGACTCCAAAGGACTTAGATACAGATCCCAAATATATCAATACCCGGCCAAGACATGCCGACTCTGTTACCAACACATCTCCTAATATAAGGTTTAGAATTAAAAGGAAATCATCAAAGATATACAACTCAAAATGATGGCTAGTCAAAGTTAATGAGATCAAAAGGTAGTCATGAATAAATGAATCACTAGTTGAGTATTTCACTATGACACCTAAAATGTAAACTTGTGAGATTGTAGAATTGAATCAGACAAATCTATATCCAAGAGCGTGCAAGAGGTTGAGGAGTCCCCCCGTGTGAACACAGAACCAATTAAATATCCTTTCCTCTTTACTGGCTACATGCATCAGTGAAACAGGCTTCAAGTCACCTTAGAAATGTATGATGGAATTCCACTTTCCAACAATATCACATGACTCAAATAATAGGGATAAATAAGGGAAAAGAGAACCAAAAGACAATAGGATTGGAATCCAAAGAAATGCTTGATTATTATCTAAAACCTTTAAACTCAAAATTGAAGGATAATAAGGATGAATATATGGAAGTCATACCCAGCTTATTAATAAAGAGGTTGTGTATAGTTGATCACTTATTCATTCCTTAGAAAAGTATATGAAGTATTCCTATACTTTTACTGCATATAATACCAAACCATTCTATACCATACCTTTTATTGATGTTGATATTATAGATTGTGATTAAAATTGAATATCATATTAAACAATAATAAACCCTACTTTTTGGATGACAAAAATGTGGGAACCATACCTTTATATGTCCTTAATACATATTTCCACAAGAAGACCATATCATCATTAAATATATCCAATCTTGATATATCTGGGCAGCATTCTGTCACATTTCCCATTACCTCGATCCTCATTCCTAGCTAGATCAACTTCTAGGGTTTCTCTCACTAGGGTAGAAGAGAGATGGCTTATATATTCTAGAGAAAGGATATTGTGGAAGACATAGTATTGGGTTTCTCTTACTATGGTGGAGGAAGGAGGTAGTAGGTTTCTATACAGAGAGTGTCTGTTGGGAGGTGGTTCCTTTCACTAACATAGATAAAGAGAGAGTTGTTTGCTAATCTAGTAAGAGATGGGAGGTTTATGGTGAAGGAGATGGGAAATGAGGGAGAAGGGACGTTCACCTTTTCTTTGGGATGAAGAGGAGAGAACTTGTAATTATGGTGGGGTGAATGAGGGCTCCTTTTATAGGAATGGTGGAGGGTAGCATGGTCCTAATTGCAAAAAGTATATGGATGACACATGGGTATATGTGTGTCGTCAAAAGAGAGATGATTTGTAGTTAAGTGACACATGTATGTGTATGTGTCATCTTAAGGGAGATAAATTCGTGGCTATATGACACATGGATGCATATGTGTCACCTTAAGATATCTATCAAGGATTAGTTGACACATGGTAGGATATGTGTCAAACATTAGGATGTGCTAGATGTTTAAGAGATGAGCATGACACAAAGCTCCTTTCTTTACCTAATAGTGTGTTTGCTCAAGCTATTTACTTTCTACACAGCTACATGCTTGCCTCTATAAGCTACTTGCTTGCCACCCAACTACCTACTTGTGTGCTTACCCACCAAACTGTTATTTTTCAAATTTGGTAAAAAGTACCGCAATTATATTTTCAATATATAAAAGCTTTTAAATAAATCATAACAGATTATTTTAAGATTAAAATTGATTTAACAAAAAAATCTCAAAGAAGCTTGTTTTTATGAATATCTCTAAATAAGGAGTTTCAATTTGGGCTAGAGATCAGGATGTAACACTAATGATATGCCCTAAACCACTAACTGGTCATGGATATGATAGCTTGTGTATAGGGGAACTAGTCCCTAACACATCCAACTACCTTTATGAAGATCAATTGGGTTAGGGTCTAGGTGTAATTCATTTAGAGTCAAAACAAGCCTAGGTTTCTAGGTTATATGATCTTTGGGTGATTAGGGGCTGAGGATAGTAATGGGAGTGGAAGTGAGGTTTTAGGCTTCACATCACTCACATTCCATCCTTCATAAAGCTCTAAGAAAGTCACACTAAATTCATCTAAACTAGCTACTTAGATCTCTCAACTAGGGTTAAGAGAATTGATTAGCATCTAGGATGATGGGTGGCTAGCTGGGGATCAATGAATTGGACCTAAGAGCAAATCCCAAAATGCACACATATAAGCAATTTCCCTAAATTCCTAGGTGTTTTCAAGCACAAACCAACAACAAATTCATATAGAGTGAGATAGATATAGACATAATCGTTAGAAAATGAAATTACAATGTTTACATATCATATCCCCCAACATGGTATCAAAGTAACATTTTTGCCCCAAACAAACCACCTAAGGGGCCTAGCTACTCATGGAAATGCAAAATACAAAAAGAAGGGAGAAAGAGGTAGATGAAGATATGGAGATTAGTGTAGATAGAGCAATCCTCCTCTTCAGTTGTTGCATGACGTCCTCCTTCTTCCAAGGTACAAGGGCATGGAATGAGGTGGAATAGGGTAAAACATTAGGAAACTACGGTTTTGGTGATGGAAATGGTGAAATGGAGTGGAAATGAGGTGGAGAAGTGAACGAATGGGTGGAATGCGAAAATGGGAAGCAAAGAGGGAGTAGAAGGTAGCTAACCTCATGCCCCAACTGCCACCCATGTATATATAGGTGGTGGGGAGGCACTAGGTCAAGTGGGGGTCAAATAGGAAATGCAGTGGAAAAGCATCTTGGATTTTGTGTGTAAAACGACCGTGGTGGGTGTAGGGGAACATGGTAGGGGAGTGTAGAGATGGTAGAGGTGAAAAAGTGATAAAAATCACAGGGATGTTGGTGGTTTTGACCTGAAGCTGGAACGGTTGTGGTGGTCATCACAGTCATGGTGAGGTGACGATGGAACATTCGTGGTGGTCACCACGACCATGGTGGCTTTGGGTTGGCTACCTGTTCTTGACACCATGCCTATTCTGGCTCAGGTGCAACACAGTCGTGCAAGGTGGCACAGTCATTTTGACTCCTTATGGCACATCCATTCGATGTTTCATTGCCATGGTGTTCTCTGTACTCTTCAATCTTTGACTTTGTTGGTTTGGATGGGCCAGCACGACCATTCTAGTATACCACGGCCGTGTTGCTCTCTTTTGTAGCACTTTGACTTGAATCTTTGTGTTTCCTTGGACATCTTTGCTTCAATGGATCTTTGGCCACTAGGGGTAGGTTAAGGGATCCTCAGACTTCACTTTAGGCTTCTCTAAGAGTAGAAAAACCCAAGGATCATTATTCTCTCTCTCTCTCTTCCATTCAAGTGTGGTCCAAATTCCTAAAAAACATATAAATAATGTCCATAAGTATATTTTATACAAATATGCATATTAGGAGAAATAACATGTAATCTAGCAGGAATAAATGTGATTGAAATACAATATGACACAAGATGAAGTCCTGAAATAGGACTACATCAATTGATCACCCACATCAACTGAGTACGCCTCCATCTCCGCCAAGCCTTTAAGGTCTTGACCTCAAAATCTAAGCAACAATGCTTATATTTCCATCAATCAAGGGTTTGAAAAACACTAGAGGGGAGGGTGAATAGGGTTTTATGGTTAGTTAAAATTAATTGTTCAACCAACAAAAACCACAAAGATGTTGAAGAAGGAGACAAGGATTTAGAGTGGTTCCACCCTTAGCAAAAACTAAGGGAGTCAGTCCACTACCCAATTGTTTCCAATTGGGATTTGAAAGTATTTGAATTTTATTACCTTCTCAAGGATGTTACAAAAAATTACAAATACCTTCCCAAACCCTTTGGATAGCCTTCACCCGAAGTCATCTCACCAACCTTGAAGCAGCCTTCACTTGAAGTAACTTCAAGCTCCCCCTTGAAGTAGCCTTCCTCCTTGAAGTAGCTTCCCGTTGAGACCTTCTAGAAGCAGTCAAAAGTCCTCCTTCTCCACCTGAGAAGATAAACCCTTTCCAATCTGCAGCCTCCAACCTAGAAGTAGCAAGGAGAGTACAAAGCAATAAGAAAGAACAAGAAAGGAAAAAGGAAATTACAATTACCACTTAAGCACGAGGATTGAATCATATATCAAGCATTTTGATATCCTATTCAATGTGTATGAAAGTAGAAGTATATTGGGTAGGATATTCTAGCCTATAGGACATGAAATGCCAACAATGGAAATGATTTGCAAGTGTTGAAGTTGCTCAATTTCTCACAAGAAAGGATTGCCAATTGCAAGTATGTATGCTCAAGTATTGCACAAGTGTGTTTTGGGTGTCCTAAGGCATGTCCTATTTATAGGAATGTCCTATGAATTCTTAAGGACGTTCTAGACACTTTCTAAGGGGTTCTAAGTGCTCAACTAGCCGTTAGGTATCCACTAATTTCTTTAGAAACAACTAGTTTATTAATTCTGAAAAGTGCAGACAGAGTTCTTCTCGGTCGAGAAGTTTGTCGACCGAGATTCAGTCGGTCGAGGACTTCGTCGACCAAGGGATGATCTGGAGCAAGTATATATAACGTTCGATTCCAACTCCCAACTACCTTGTTTGTTGTGTCTAACAGCTATAGAACCTATTAGAAGAAATAACCCCGGAGACTCTCAGTCGAGAAGTTGTTCGACCGAGCTTGTCTCAGTCGAAAAAGAGTTTGACCGAGAGTATCTCTGATTTGGTGGTTCTGGATGAATACTAAGTGTGTGTATGAGTGTGCAGATGTGACACTATTATAGGGGGATGACCTATCTGAGTGTTGTGAATGGCTAGGGAAGATCTAAACGCTTGATTTACATGATATCTAAGTACTTATACATTATATACTTGTACACGTTTTTTACATTTGATTACAATCATGAAATTAAAGCATTTTGAGCATATAAATCTTTTAAAGGTTTGTCATCCAACTTGTTCTTGCAACACTCAAGTAGCACATTAGATCCATAAGAATGAAATGTTTGTCATTTTCAAAACAAAGGGATTTTGATGATGTCTATTTAGCCAACAATCTCCCCCTTTTTGAAGATGACAAATATTTCCAAAATATAAAATAAGGAAATATAAATCATATGAGTTTCATACCTGAAGTTTACCTTTTATAGCCATTCTCTTGTTTACAAGTGTGTACTGGATGAGAGATTATGAAACTCATTTTATTTTATATTTTTGATTTTATATTATTTCTCCCCCTTTGTCATTTCAAAAAGTTAACCAAGATAATCATTAAGTATGACTTTTATTTCTCCCCCTTAATTTGATAATTTGATACTCAAAGCAAACCACTTATGTCAAATTTAGCCACAATTTATTTCTCAATCATTTGCAAAGGATGTTAAGCCTTGAAATGACATGAGATCCTTTTAGATTCATGGCATATGTGTTTTGATTTCTCATCCATTTTACAAGGGATGTTAATCCCTAAAAATGACATGAGAATCCTTTAAACTCATGAGTATATTTAATAGTTTCTCAACCATTTACAAGGGATGTTAAGCCCTGAAATGATATGAGATGCTTTTAAGCTAATAGTAGAATCAATGAATGTATCTCTAACCAAATGTACGGGATGTTAAGCCCTAATTTTTTTAGAGAATTTCATTATATTCATAAATATTGTAGGCTCCAAGATTACTTTAAGGATACTAAGGTCATAACTAGTTTCAAATTTTTTTATGATGTTTACAAACTTTTGTAAGCTCCTTCTTAATCTTATAGTCAAGATATTTTTTGTGAGCTCCCCCTTAATCTTATAATCAAGATAATTTAAGGATTCTAAGGTCACAATAAGCATTAGATCATAATAAGTTAACCTTTTATGAGAGTTATGCACTAAAATCTTTATTTCAATATACTAAGATTGAGTGCAAGGAAATGATTTACAATTAAGCATTTTGTCAAGCTTATTTTAGGTCGACCTTGACTTCGACCTTGGCGCCCCTTGGTCAAACTTGATTTCAACCAAGAGGCAATTTCTACAGATTTCCAATTTAAGCATTTACAATGATCTACTTGATTGAATATTTGAAACATAGCTTACAGAGTATTATTCATGTATAACAAGAATATCATTTTCCATAAGCTAAGCACAAGATAATCATTTAACTAATATGTCAAGATGCATTTGTGCCATAGAGATTTATCTTGATGCAAAAATTGTATTTTCAATGATAACATTATCTTTATGCGTAATGAGCTGAATCACTATGATTATTTTGAAAACAATATCCATTCATGATTTTTATACATATAGATTAAAGATTATTTTAAGCAAACCAAGTAGAAGATGAAACACAATGATCATGGTGAACCAGTAAAAGCATATCCATAATTACAATGATTTCTATATAGATAAACCAAGGAATACTTAGGACTAACTATGTGGATTAAAACAGTAATTTCCTTGATTAAATCAACATGGTTCATAATTTTCAGTTTTAAGTCAAACCATATAGGAGCTTATAGCAATTGAAATTGCAATCTATGCTATATCTGTATTAATTTATTTTAGCAAGAAGGCATATAAAATTTTAGTGTGCAAAAAATATACAGGTTTTTAATCAACATGTTTTGTAAGAAGTTTAATAAGAGTGTTATAATCAAAGTACATTAATAAGTCATAATACAAGCTTATCAAAATGTTTAAAGAATTGTCTCCAAGATTCATTCTTGATTTGCAGATTAAATCAATCATTAATAGAAAATTGATAGCAAATTGGATCAATTAAACAGGTTCAGCAGAACTTAATTCGGTCAAACTTTTCTTCGATCGAATTTATCTCGGTCGAAGATTTTTTCGACTGAGTATTCTGTTGTTTGTATAGGTTTTATCAGATTTTTGCAATCTTAAAAATAGTAACCTACTCGGTCGACTAATTCTCGACCGATAGTGTCTCAGTCAAATATTTTCTCGACCAAGTATGTTTCGGTATTGTTATTCAGTAATTATTTGCAAGCAAAAGGTAATACAATTTTGCAAGAATATAAAAGTTGAAACTCAATTTTGTTGAGATAAGACATTTGAATATCAAAGAAACGTTTTAGGTCAAATCTCAACTAATCAAATTCAAATCTCTAAGTTTTAGGAACCCAAACTAGATCATCATTCATTTTCTTGTATGTGCATGAAAAAGAGTAGTGTCTAAGAAGTAAGCAATAGTGACAACTAATAAAGTCAATCTCATTTCTCTTTCTAGGAGTTGAGTTGTTCTTGGGTACATACATAATCTTAGCCTTGGGTGCTTGTGTTCTTCTAGATTTAGGTTAATAGGATTTCCCTTTTGAAATATATCCTAAACCTCTCCTTCCATTATAACTAGAAGAATTATTCAGAATTTTATCAAGAACATCATTGTTTCTCAAACTATTAATTTCTCTTTGTAACTTGGTAATCTCATCCATTTTATTTTTGATATCTAACTTTACTTGATCTAGATTAGATGATTAAGCATCTTTTTCCTTAACAATAGCATCATAATCTAGATGATTACATAGGATAGGTTGAGTTTGAAAATTATGCAGTTTTGCAAGCAAATCAACCTTTTCTTGAGAAAGAAGATCATGATTTGTTTCTAAAGTAAGTAACTTCATATTGCAATCATTTAAATATGATTTCAAGGTAAGATTTTCAGAAACAATACTATTTTTTTCAAAAGAAAGATTATTTAATTTAGCATACAAATCCTCATTAGTTTTAGTAGCTTTCTTTAGTTTCTTTTTGCAATCAACATATTTCTCATGTGTAACTTGAAGACTAGCAATTAGATATTCTTTTGGCAAATCAAAAAGTCTTACCTCTTCTTCTTCTACATGTATTGTAGAAATAAGGCACTCTACTTCATTTTGTCCATCTTCACTATCATCACTTGAATCATCCCATGCAGCTTTATATGTTCTTTCTTTCTTCTTGAGAGATGATTTCTTCCCCTTCTTAAGTTTTGGACAATCACCTTTTAAATGTCCCTTTTTGCCACATTCAAAGCACCTGGAAGAAGAAACACTAGAATTTTTGTTAGTTTTAAAACTTTTATACTGCTTACCGTTTACGATGAGAGTTTCTTCTTCACTGTCATCTTCACTCGTGTCATGACTAATCTTAGTTGATGCTTTGAATGCAATTTCCTTCTTTCTCCCTTGTTGAATTCCACACTCTCGTCTTTCTTCCTCCTCCAAGGTTGCCTCGTGTGCTTTTAAGTTGCCAATGAGTTGTTCCATCCTTAGCTGGATGAGGTCATTGGCTTCTTCAATTTCCGTCACCTTTGGTTTATACTTTGGAGGCAATCACCTAAGAATCTTTGATACTTGATCCTCTTCACTAATGGCTTTACCTAATGCATTCAACCCATTAACAATAGAAGAAAACTTTGCATAGATTTTACTAATAGACTCATATGGTTCCATACGAAACTATTCAAATTTTTTTTTAAGCGTGCCAATTTTGGAATTTTTAACTTGAACAGTTCTTTCATAAGTAATAGAGAGTCTATGCCATATCTCATATGCAGTTTCACAATTTGAAATTCTATTAAACTCACCTACGGAGATTGAACAATAAAGGATACTTACAACTTTTGCATTTAGTTGGGCTAGTTTTACCGTATTAGCATCCCATGTAGCATACTCCATTTGAGGAAGATCATATCCATTTGACACCATTCTCCATAGATCCCAGCTAATTCCTTTAAAGTAGAATTGCATCCTCCTCTTCCAATAGGTATAGTCGGTGCCATCAAATGGTGGAGGTCGAGATACGAGTGTTCCTTCCAAGTTGAGGTTATTGAGTACCCCATCACCCATTTTCTTCAAGACTTTGTTAAAGTTCCTTGAAGCCTACTCTGATACCAATTGAAAAATACTAGAGGGGGTGAATAGGGTTTTATGGTTAATTAAAATTAATTATTCAACCAACAAACAACCACAAAGATGTTGAACAAGGAGACAAGGATTTAGAGTGGTTCCACCCTTAGTAAAAACTAAGGGAGTCAGTCCACTACCCAATTGTTTCCAATTGGGATTTGAAAGTATTTGAATTTTATTACCTTCTCAAGGATGTTACACAAAATTATAAATACCTTCCCAAACCCTTTGGAGAGCCTTCACCCGAAGTCATCTCACCAACCTTGAAGCAGCCTTCACTTGAAGTAACTTCAAGCTCCCCCTTGAAGTAGCCTTCCTCCTTGAAGTAGCTTCCCATTGAGACCTTCTAGAAGTAGTCCAAAGTCCTCCTTCTCCACCTGAGAAGATAAACCCTCTCCAATCTGCAACCTCCAACCTAGGAGTAGCAAGGAGAGTACAAAGCAATAAGAAAGAACAAGAAAGGAAAAAGGAAATTACAATTACCACTTAAGCACAAGGCTTGAATCTTGTATCAAGCGTTTTGATCTCCTATCCAATGTGTATGAAAGTGGAAGTATAGTGGGTAGGAGATTCTAGCCTATAGAACATGAAATGCCAGCAATGAAAATGATTTGCAAGTGTTGAAGTTTCTCAATTGCTTACGAGAAAGGATTGCCAATTGCAAGTATGTATGCTCAAGTATTGCACAAGTGTGTTTTGGGTGTCCTAAGGCATGTCCTATTTATAGGAATGGCCTATGAAAGCTTAAGGACGTTCTAGACACTTTATAGGGGGTTCTAAGTGCTCAACTAGCCGTTAGGTATCCACTAATTGCTTTAGCAACAACTAGTTTATTAATTCTGAAAAGTGCAGACAGAGTTCTTCTCGGTCGAGAAGTTTGTCGACCGAGAGTCAGTCGGTCGAGGACTTCATCGACCGAGGGACGGTCTGGAGCAAGTGTATATAACATTTGATTCCAACTCCCAACTACCTTGTCTGCTGTGTCTAACGGTTATAGAACCTATTAGAAGAAATAACCCGAGAGACTCTCGGTCGAGAAATTGTTTGACTGAGCTTGTCTCGGTCAATAAAGAGTTCAACCGAGAGTATCTCTAATTTGGTGGTTCTGGATGAATATTAAGTGTGTGTATGAGTGTGTAGATGTGACACTATTATAGAAGATGACATACCTAAGTGTTGTGAATGTCTAAGGAAGATCTAAACGCTTGATTTACATGATATCTAAGTACTTGTACATTATATACTTGTACAAGTTTTTTACATTTGATTACAATCATGAAATTAAAGCATTTTGAGCATATAGATCTTCCAAAGGTTTGTCATCCACCTTGTTCCTGCAACACTCAAGTAGCACGTTAGATCCACAAGAATGAAATATTTGTCATTTTCAAAACAAAGGGATTTTGATGATGTCCATTTAGCCAACATGGTTCCCAACCACCATCGTTAGTTCACTTGCTCCATCCTCAATAGGTGAAGAAGAAAGATGGTACGCTCAATACCATCTTTAGTTAGTTTTGAGGAGTGATCATAATGTTGTGCCGACCAAGATCATCTTGAGCTTGAAAATAGGCTCCCTAACACCACAGATGCTCCTTCATTACCTATTGTATGATGGCTTTCTCCCCTTCCTCTATTATTCATTTTGTTACTATTTCCATGAGCCTATAGTTGTCTCACTAAGGGGAGGAGAGTAACTCTTCTACATGGATCTTGTACTACATCTACTGTTGCAGAGCCATTCTATGTTTTGAATCAAACATTTTATGCTTACAATTCTAGTTTTTCTAGCTGTTTAGAATGTTTATCAGATCATAGATGTAGACAGTTTTGAATCTAAGATCTAGGAAATCATTTATTTCATGTTAAACCCTTGATGAGAAATTAGGATAGGTTTTTATTTGAGGTGATGGGTACATGATCTCTAGGTAGTTTTATTTCTATCTTAGAGTAATAATATAAATCTAGGTTTGATCCTAATGCTGAAAGGAAGATTTTCCCAGCCTTACATATGTTCAGTGATAAAATGAATGTAGGTAGCAGCGGTAAAATCCACTAATTCTAATGTTTCCATATATTGATACATTGAGATCTTTAATATAGCATTTTAACAATTGCAATATTAGTATGATGAAATATTTAAATTCATGTGGTAAATAATAGTTCTTATGTGGTTATTTTGATCATGCTACTTTTTAAAAATATATTTTTTTAATTCGATCCTAACTATACTGCTATAAGATCCATTCACTTATGAATGAAATTATCGTACCCTTTGTCAAGGTACAATCTAAAAATTTTCTTCCAAGAAAATTTGTTGTGTGATTAAATCTTCCATCAACAACCTTGTATGTATTTCCTTCTAAATGCTTCACGAGCTTGAACATGTTGTGACAATAGCATTTAGATTGTGCCAGGCATGTTGAGCATGCTAGGGATGGAATATATTTCTTCTAGGAAGGTTGAGGTTAAGTGTATTGGAAGAATCACCTGGATTTATCAAATTTTTAAAGGCATTTGAACTCTTCATTGTCCCAATGAAGAAGTAGGTGAGCCAGACATAAAAACCACCTTTTCATGATATTTGTCACAAGAAAAAATATGCCCATTTCTACAAAACCAACAAAAACTATTAATTGTATGAAAATCATAATCCTTCAGATGGAGTAGCCAACGAAGAAGAATAGCATTCATATGTGAGGAAATTGTCAAACACTGTTGCCAGGAAGCTTGACCAGCAGTTCCAAGAAACAATTCTTCATGTGGTAGCTTCAAAATGAGAATAGAAATGTGATCTTGGTAGGCGACACATAAGTAAAATGCAACCATGCCCGTGTAGAGGTGGTTGGTTTTGGCGTATGCATGCTATACTATGTCGATATGCTTGATCCTACTACCATCGAGTGAAGCATTCAAATCTTCTATGATGGGTTGCTATTCTAGATGATGTTTCGAGCATTCTAGTTGTTTATCTATCCCAAAAACTCACTCCTAAGGAGTTTCGGCCGACCAAAAAAAAACCCACTCCTAACAAATTAATGAAGTGTTTTTACGAAAAAAATTAATTGTAACACGCTCGGAATAGCATTCCACAACAGCGAATTTGAACCCTCAAACCACAAAGTATGTTTGAAAATTATGTACACTTACATTCTCTGAGGGGCGACAGATTTTAATATCTCTAAGAATGGTAATGAGCCAATGACCCTATTTATCAAGGACCAGAGTTGGGTCACAGCCATTTGTGAAATTTCGTCCATGTCCGTGTAGTACACGTGTATTCCCATAACTATGTCATTGTGGCGTTAGAATTTCAGTAGAGGGAGTGAATATCTTGAGTACAAAATGTTGATATTGTGTTATAAAGCTTATAATTCCTTATCCGCCTTGAGGTTTTGCCTCAAAGGTTATCGTCCAAATTTCTTGATAAGTTTAACAAGTTCAATGGCACAAGTAAAAAGACCCCTATATACTTGTCTGGGAAGGCGGAATGAACAGAAACGTGCCGTATTTTTTCAAAAACAAAAGCATGTAAAAAAATATTTAATATAAGTATTTAGATAAAGAAAAACTATGTGAATAACATAGACGTTGACATGTTATGCAAGAGAGATTACAGTACATACAGAATCCACCCGTTCCTCTGTTATGTGCCTAAACATTTCAACGGATAGACAGTGCACTTATAGAACGTCAAAAAACAGACAGCTGACTTTCAAGTGTCATCGTGCGAGTCAGCGGGCAACCTATATCGGCAGAGTGGACAGAGGCCACTGCGGTCGAGCCAACGGCGGATGCATGCGGCGTGGAAGG
Organism: Alisma plantago-aquatica; assembly: GCA_963693085.1. NCBI lineage: Eukaryota > Viridiplantae > Streptophyta > Magnoliopsida > Alismatales > Alismataceae > Alisma > Alisma plantago-aquatica. The sequence goes on from OY856412.1 coordinate 796,074,077, forward strand.
CGTGCATGCATGGCATGGTCGCGTCGCCGGCCGCCATTTTCTCTCAGCAGATCCAGCAATGTTATGAGACTCGAAGTAATGTCCTGATCCGACTGCATATCTGATTTGGAAAATTAAATGGATCTTCGCCGACCCGTTTACGGGGCCAAGGGGGTGCGGGGGGCGAAGCCCCGCGGTATGGTACGACTTGGATTTCGGATCTGATTAGGAATCCGATTACTCTTTCTGTATCTATATATATATACACCCTTGTTAGGGTTCGGTAATCATCATGTATTCTTCTTTGACGGCTGCCGCCGTACACATGGTCTCCCTTTGTAATCTTTTCTCTGAAATAGTGGAAATCTCGCCCCCTCCCGTAGACGTAGGTCATCTCGACCGAACCACGTAAATCTTGTGTTTTGGTTGTGTGATTGTTTCTCGTTTCTTGTTCTTTCGCTGCGAAATCGTCGTATTATCGCGTTCAACTCTTAACAAAGTGGTATCAGAGCCGCGTGTTCAAGATCTGAACGATGACGAGTCTGTATAAGATCGAGAAGTTTGATCACAAAATCAATTTTGGACTATGGCAGATCACGATGCGTGGTGTGCTCGTTCAACAGGGAGTCTCCGAGGCTCTGGATGGGATCGAGAAGATGTCAGCCACTATGACGCCGCAAGAAAAGAAAGTGATAGACCAGAAGGCTCTCACCGCCATCCAGCTATCCTTGGACTACAAGGTTTTGGTCGAAGTTGCCAAAGAAACTACTGCTGCCGGTATTAGGAAGAAACTCAAAGATCTCTACATGACGAAGTCTCTCCAAACGAAATTATATCACAAGCAGCGTCTCTACTTACTACGCATGATGGAAGGTACATCTGTCTGTGATCACATTGACAAGTTTACATCTATTTTATGGATCTGGAAAATATAGATATTAAACTCGAAGATGAAGATAAAGCCCTTATTCTTCTGTGCTCTTTACCCCCTTCATACAAGCAATTTCGGGAAACTATTATGTACGGAAAGTCTTCAATCACGGTGGATGATGTTATATCTTCATTGTTGTCAAAGACCATGGTTGATAAAGACCTAATTGTTTCTTCTAGCGGGACTCAGTCAGATGCTCTTTTGGTGAGGGGCCGTACAAAAGAAAAGGGAAACAACAAGAAGGAAACACACAGATCTAAGTCTAAATCAAAGAAGGTCTGTAAATACTGCAAGAAGTTTGGACACATTGTCGATGAATGCTACAAGTTACAGAACAAGAAGAAGAGGGAGAACAAAAAACAAGAACAACCTGCAGATGCTAATGTAGCACGTGAAGATCCAGAATATGTTCTTATGGCTTCATCTTCCTCATCCGTCAATTTTCAAACTTCTTGGATTCTGGACTCAGGCTGTTCACACCACATGTGCCCACACAGAGATTGGTTTTCTTCTTATGAGCACTTTGATGGAGGTGATGTAAACATGGTGAACGATTCTACCTGCAAGACAATTGGCATTGGGTCAATCCGCATAAAGATGTTCGATTGTGTTATCTGAACTGTCTCCAATGTTTGTCATGTTCAAGGTCTGAAGAAAAATCTCATCTCTATTGGCTTACTTGAAGCCAACGGTTTTCCATACAAGGCTAAAGATGGAATCATGTCTATTATCAAAGGAGATGATGTTCTGATAAAGGGAGTATGTATTCCTGGAAACTTTTATAAATTAATTGGTGAAACTGTGACCGACGAAGTTGCTGCTGTTTCTTCCTTACCCACTCCAAAACTGGATGCCACTAAATTGTGGCATGTGCGACTGGGACACATGAGCCAGAAAGGCCTAGAATTATTGTGCAGGAGAGGACTTCTAGGTGATATCAGTACTGAAAAGTTAGATTTCTGTGAGCACTGTGTTATGAGAAAGCAGAAAAATGGCAGTTTTTCTACTGCAAATCATACTACAAAAGGTACTGTTGATTATATTCATTCAAACATCTGGGGTCCTTCTCAAGTACCGTCCAAGGGAGGTGCTAGATACATGCTTACTTTCATAGATGATTTCTCAAGGAAAGTCTGGGTGTATTTTCTAAAGCATAAATCTGAGGCTTTTGATCAATTTAAGAAGTGGAAGACACTTATTGAAAAACAAACAGGAAGGAGCATCAAGACACTGAGGACAAATAATGGCATGGAGTTTTGTTCTTCTGAATTCAATGCGTTCTTCCAGTCTAAAGGTATTGCAAGACATCGCACAGTTAGACATACACCCCAGTAGAACGGTGTTGTAGAACGCATGAACAGAACTCTTCTAGAGCGTGCACGTTGCATGATGATCAGTGCAGGACTTAGCAAAGATTTTTGGGATGAAGCCATCTCTACTGCAGCCTATTTTGTCAACTGTTCACTATCTACTCCACTTGGTTTCAAAACTCCTGAATAGGTATGGTCTGGTCATCCTGCAAAATATTCTAATCTGCGTATTTTTGGTTGTCCTGCATATGTCTATTCAAATGAAGGAAAGCTTGAGCCTAGAGCGAAGAAGTGTATTTTTCTGGGTTATGCTGATGGTGTGAATGGATACAGATTCTGGTGCACTAAGCCAAACTCATTAAAATTCTTGATTGAAAGAAATGTTACTTTTGACGAGTCTGCCATGTTTTCTGCAAAACAAGATGGCATCCATTCTCCAGCTACAGGTTCTCAGAGTTCCACGGAACATGTGGAGCTTGAAGTTAGTACACACAGCCCGACACCTCCTGTTGTTACACAGGAAAATCCAGATGATGTTGAAGATGACACTCATGAAGAACAGACATATAGCATTGCTACTGGGAGACCAAGAAGACAGACTAGACCACCTGCAAGGCATTCATATTATATTGTTGCATATGCCCTTGCTACAGCTGAAGAAACAAATGATTCTGGGGAACCGACTACCTACAAAGAAGCCATGGCTGATCCCAATTCAGCCATGTGGATTACTGCTATGAATGAAGAGATGGAGTCTCTTCAAAAGAATAAGACATGGGTACTTGTTGATCTTCCTGCTGGAAAGAAGATTGTTGGATGCAAATGGGTATTCAACAGGAAGGAAGTTGGTCCTGGAGATTCTACTGAAAGGTACAAAGCGCGGCTAGTTGCAAAAGACTACAGTCAGGTGGAAGGTATATATTATAATGATGTGTTTTCTCCTGTTGTCAAACACACTTCTATCATATTTCTATTGGCATTAGTTGCTAGATATGATTTAGAGCTTGAGCAACTTGATGTGAAGACCGCATTCCTCCATGGTGACTTAGAGGAACAGATCTACATGCAGCAACCTGAAGGTTATATTTCTGCTGAAAAGAAGGATCATGTGTGCTTACTGAAGAAGTCTCTTTATAGTTTGAAGCAATCCCCACGCCAGTGGTATCATAGATTTGATTCTTTCATGGTCAAACATGGATATTTCAGGAGCAGCTACGACGTTTGTGTTTACTTGAAGAAACTTCCTGACGATTCTCTTATCTACCTCTTGCTCTATGTTGATGACATGTTGATTGCAGCCAGAGATAGTTCTGAAATCCGCAGTCTAAAGCAGTTACTTAGTGGCGAATTTGAGATGAAAGACTTGGGAGCAGCAAAGAAAATTTTAGGGATGGAAATTATTAGAAACCACAAAGCTGGAAGGTTACTTCTCATTCAGGAGAAGTATGTGAAGAAAGTTCTACAGCGGTTCTCTATGTCTGATGCATCTCCAGTATCTATTCCTTTAGATGATCAGTTTAAGAATCTCTAATTTGTTGAATCGCCACAATCTGAAGAGGATGAAAACTACATGTCTCGTGTTCCCTATTCCAGTGCAGTTGGTAGCATCATGTATGCTATGATTTGCACGCGTCCAGACATTGCACAAGCAGTTAGCATGGTGAGCAGATACATGTCCAATCCAAGAAAGCTACATTGGCAAGCAGTCAAGCACATTCTTAGGTACCTTAAGGGTACATCTTCTACATGCCTTGGATTTGGCAAGAGCACAGAGACACTTGTTGGTTATGTTGATTCTGACTTTGCAAATGACCGTGACAAAAGGTGTTCCCTTACGTGTTATGTGTTTAATATTGGTGGTTGTGTTCTGAGTTGGAAAGTTACAACATTACAACCCACTGTTGCATTGTCTACTACTGAAGTAGAGTACATGGCATTGATAGAAGCCATCAAAGAAGCCACATGGCTTAGAGGACACTTTATCAGATGACAAAGTCGTTGCCAGTTTCCAAGTTCAGACATTGTCTGGACTTGGTTAGTCTACACAGCATGCAGTGACGCCCTTAGGGGCTGGAGGGGGAGAGAGATCTACTGTTATACCAAGATCAATCCATCGGACCCACAACACAGCAGCCCAACTACTGCAGTGGAACACCTTCAGCAGCCCATACTGCTAAAGGAGGACAATCGGGCCCAAATTGGGAGGGACTAGCTCTGATACCATTTGATAGGCCCACTAACTCAGCCCAAGGGAGAGCCCCCAAAAGCTAGCTTGTATGGGGGAGAACCCTTAGACCTTATTAGGTCCCCATCAAATACCTAACATACTGCTACACTTGCCTGGAAGGACGATGAGACGGTCCGGATCACGAGGACGATTTCTGGTCCCAGAACGGCCGGCAGCAGGGACCTCGGGAAGGTAAACTGTGCCGCGCCGATCAGAAACACCATCGCAGCAGGTCTGATCCACAACGGGTAGATGTTGAGGCAGGTGCTCGCGGCCCAGCCGTAGACGTCGTCGGACATGTTGAGCGGCCGGAGCGGGACTCGCGCTGCTATTACCCGCTTATAAGCACCGCCCGGGCCGTGCGGGATGATACGCCTCACGTAGTCCTGACCCCATCCTGCGACGGCGGCGGAATAGAGCGCCATAAGGTTTCGACACCGTCCAACGTCGCCGGCAGCGTTGCTTGTAAGAAGACCCCTGAGGGATCCATGTTCACCGCCTTCTTCGTACCACGCGCCGCTCCTGTTGTTGGTATGGAAGGATTGACCCACGGTGTCTGTCAACCCGAATTCCCTGCGTGTAATCATCCGTTGCGACGCGAATCACGGATGGATGATTTATAAGGTTGGAAGGGAGCGCGTGATTAATTGCCCGACTGGCTGACTGAAGCTTTTAGTGTCCGTCATTTAACTACCCTGTGGAGAACGATAACCTGCCGTGATTTTGAAATTTTTTGTCGGAGTTTGACTTGAACTTACTCTTGTGACTGGTTGAAGAAGAATAACAGCAGCTTCGAGGATGCGTGTGCGTGTTTGAAGAGCGGGGGCAGATCCTATTTCGATTACATTACAGAGAATTCTTATAGCATTCTTGCCAAATATAAACTTATTATGGGAACATTTTAAAACATATATGATAAATAAGGGATATAAGTTGACTTAAGAAAAAAAACCAATATAACACAGTTTTACAACAAATATTTATCAATATAGCGTTATTTGTAAAATATTTCTCAAAATAACACACTTTTATCTAAATACGCTACTTTATGTGGAGCTTTTCGTATCTAAGATTGAAAAGCACCACAAGTATTAGAGTGTTTATTTTAAAAATAAAAAAATTTGAAAAAAAGAAGCGAAAGCGCCACTTGAAGTAGTGTTTCCTCTTGTTAAAAGCTCCATAAAAAGTGGCGCTTTTGGTTTTTTTTTTTTTAATAAAAAATACACACGCCAATATTTGTGGCACTTTTCAATTTCAGATAAACTTTAAGTGGAAGGTTCTACACTATTTTGAAAAATATTTTGTTTAGTGTGCTATATTCATAAATATTTTTGTTAAAGTATGCTAAATTGATTTTTTTCTGGACTTAAATATGGTGAATTTAGGAAGATGTACTATCAATAAAGAATATCGCAGGAGCATACCATGGATTGATTTGAATATTTTCACTTTGGTAAGTCTTTTCTTGTATTATATCAACTGAAGTTGTCTCTTTTGATAAATTCCGCTTGAGCATATTATGATTATTATTTTATTTTATCTTTCATATCATAAATTTATCGTCTGGTTAACTTGCACAAAACTCGTCATTTATGATTCATAAAGACAATCAACTGCAAAATCTTGGTCAAATGCAGTGTTAAGGTGTAAAATAGTCAAAACTGTATTTGCACTACAAAAAAAATCAGTGTTTTTTCGTGCTTTATGACATGGGTTTTCCACGCTTAAAAGCGTGAAAATACACATTGTCCACGCTAATTAAAAGCGTGGAAAAAATGAGCGTAAAAACTTAACCACGCTTTTAAATCCATATTATAATGTGTGGCCTTAAAAATTCCACATTTTTCGGTCACAACATATGGTGTGAAAAATAAAATTTCCACACATTTTATATCACATCATATTGTGTGACATCTAAATTTTCACGCTTTTACATTCATGTTATATTGTCACTACTACAGAACCTACCTTTAGTTTCGGTTATTTAAAACCTTTAGTGTCGGTTTCTAAGCGACACCTATGTGGGTGACACTAAAAGTCCACCCATCAGGCGTCGGTTCCAAAACCGACACCCAAACTCTTCACGCGCCACCGAAAACGCGCCATCATGGGACTATAGGCGTCGGTTATTAGTTAAAAACCGACGCCCAAACCCTTCGCGCCACAGAAAGGGCGCCATCTTGGGCACTATCAGTGTCGGTTATAAGTAAAAAAACTGACACCATATATCTTCGCCTCACGGCCGTGCTGTCCAGCACGGCCGTAGTGTTAAGGAAATAGACGTCGGTTTATTGTAGGAAAACCGACGCCCAAACCCTTCGCGCCACAGAAAGGGCGCCATCTTGGGCACTATCAGTGTCGGTTATAAGTAAAAAACCGACACCATATATCTTCGCCCCACGGCCGTGCTGTCCAGCACGGCCGTGGTGTTAAGGACATAGACGTCAGTTTATTGTAGGAACACCAACACTATATCATTATGTGTCGGTTATTTATAAATAACCGACGCCTATTGTTTTTTTTTCTATCAGTCTGTAGACCTGCTGTGGCTGGTCGCAGGATGAGAAACATGTTCAGTTCAATTATGAACTGCAGGTTTTACGACATCCATTGATATCAGCCGACAACAGGCCGCAAACCTGCAAAATTAACAATAAAAAAGTAGCACATGTATTTAGCAATGCAACCTGCAGTTCCATTTTATTTTCACACATTTATAAACATTCACACATGCTAGCAATATGTAGTTTCATTCATTCACATTCACACATGTAGAAACATTCATATAGCAACCAACACTTTCATTCATTTTCACTCAAACACATGTAGAAACATCCAGACATGTAGAAACATTCACATATATATTATAATTCAGAAATTCATTTACAAAGTATCATTGTTTAGTCATTATTCTCTATCAGGATCCCAATTATATTTTAAAGCCCCCACTAATTGTATGGTTGTTGCCCATTCTTCTCTTACTTCATTTAATTCTCCCATTGAATAGGGAGCATTAACATTTGGTAAGTCCTTTCCTGTAATGGGGTCAGCTTTAAACACCTGTAAAGAGAATGATGTATATATATAATTAATGAGCTATAAATAAGATTGATATATTTCGATCATATTATCTAATGAGACTATATAATACCTGAGCAATACATTCGATATCCAGTACGGCATGTTTGATAATCATGTGCATATATCGCATGGCATAGTATCCACATGCCCATCCATTGTCTTGTGTAGCACACTATAAATTCAAACATATAAAATATTAAAAAATACAACTAATTAAGCATTGTTCACATAAATAATATATACATATATTGCAGTCGGGAACTTATTTTCACGTTCTCCCAAATTATTGGCTGGTTCTTTTTCATGGGGACCTTTCCTCTAGCCTTTTTGTACTCCTCAAAACCCCTACATGTTAATGTAACACAGAACATTACAATTAAATAGTAATGTAATAACATATGTTAACAGATATGAAAAATAAAATATTTCTCACCAAAATATTGCCATTTTCATTATGTGTCCAAATCTTGTATTCAATTTACCCCCCTTAGGATCTAGATAATACACAGTGAACGTTTCGGGGGCAATAACCAATAACTCCCAATGCCTGCCCCTAGAGGAAAAAAAGTTAAAAATTAATAACTCAAAATCCACAATAAAATGTAATTTTCTTAAGTCCAAATTATAATAAGCAAAGTAAACTTACTCTACATTGAATGGAGCCATTATCACCGTCTTCTTTTTTACAGCAAAATTTGAAAAAGACTCACAGCAGTATTGTTGAACTGATGTAGGGTCTTTAGCTACTAGACTAATCAAGGATGGAATCAAAAACCCTACATGTTCGAATCCAAAATCTGCACATATGTTGTCTAAGTAGCTGCAAAATATGTATTAATTATGCATGCATTAATAAATAAGAAACCAGATCACCAGATCATACACAAGGTATATGGATGTATAAAGAATATCTCACCTTATCCATAGCTCTATCACAGATGTATTTAGCCAAGCATATCGAAACAACTCCAATATATCTTGTATAAATAGTTTTGTTTCGTATGACTGACCTGTAGAATCTGAATCAGAAGAAACAGTTATAGGGGAGTTTATATCATGTTCCCCTAACCATACTGCCATACCACTATAGTTAGGACCTAACGGGACAGGTAGGTCCTGTGGAACCCAACTAGGTAATGCAGGAGGTGGAAGTGGAGGCCTAGATGTTGTGGGTGTCTTCTTTTTAACCTGTATATATATATATATAATTTCAGATCAACTGCCAGCATATACACACACTAACAATTGAACGTAATGTAAATTTACCATACCTTATCAGTAAAGAAGACATCCGTTTTAGCCACAATATCACTCCGCCTACTGCCTCACCAAGCGTTTCACAATCTGGGTGGGCATATGGTAGTGGAAGATCCATCCACTGGGGGAATATATATATCGGGCTCACCCGAATCCAACCAGCTGGTACTGGAGACCCGTGACACGTTTCCCCTGGTAGGGATGGGTAAGCTGATGCCTCTGCCATGACATATTCTTTACTTTTTAGACGGCATGGCTTCAACCCCTACAAATTTTTGTGTAAAGAATGTTATATGCATATATACATATCATCTTTTTTTGAAACGACTACAATTTCGTATATACGTATCATCTTGAATTAAAAAACTAGTTACTATGTCATAAAAATACTTACAGTGGATGTGCTAGGTGGTGGTTCTACAGGATTACTCCCAACCTCTACAGTAGGAGTAGGAGTAGAGTCTGCAGTAGGTATTGTCTGGTAAGTGGCAGTCTGAGATGCCTGCCACTTTTTCATTGCTTCTTCGAGTTTCCTGTCAAATAGCTTATCCACCTATACATGGATAAAAGAAACGTCAAATTCTAATTTTTGAATTCTCTTTTATATTAACATTATAAAGAAAAAATATGTTACCTCTTCTTGTGAAAGTCCTGCTTTTGGGACATGTTTGTGCTGGGATGACCCAAAAAAAATTTGATGCCCACACCAGTGCCTGCAGCCCTAACACATCCAGGACGTCCAGGATGCTCTGGGTTACCCAGAGCAACTGTCAATTCATCCTTTGTTCCCTCAGGGATGAACTTTCCTTATTTCCTCAGCTCGTGCAGCTCCCGCTAATCGCCAAAACAAAAATTTGTACTTAAGTAAACAACACAAATAATCAATATTCGAATGATTGTTGTAAGAGTTGTATTTTACCATTTTTGCAGCCGCCTCAGCAGTTGCGGCCTTAGTTATTTCTCCCTTCTTATTTTGCCTCCCAGCTATCCAGACATCATGGCGAGGCAGAGGTGTGCTACCTATGGAAGAGGACTCTTGAGTAGCAGCAGACTGAGCAGCAGTAGCCTCAGCCTGTAGTCTTTGGCGAACGCATGCATACCCCTTTGGACCCATTTTGTGGTCATGCACATTCAGTGCACGCCTTGATCTTTGTGCCTCACTGAGGGCCTAGTTAGTATGCAAATTAATGATTTGGTTAGTAACACTAAATGTTAATCTTGAATAAGTGAATACAACATATATTAATTAATGAGATTGAGATTGACGCCTAATACCTTGAATTCATCAGTTTGTCTTGAAGCGACAAACTCGTCCCATTCTTCTTTGTCCAGGAATTTTTACTGTTCAGTGGTTGTCTTCTTCCTCTTGTCGGCTTCTTTTATGTATTCTCTGGTGAGATTTGTTCTATAGTTCCTTAGGACTCTCCCACACCGTTGCATCATGCATTTACGATGCAGCTTTTCATCCAATTCAAATATACTCTGCAAAATAGAATTTCTATTAACTAGTATCCAAAAATTTAGTAATCTACAAAATAGAATTGCAAATTAATAATAACTCACGCATAAATCCCTCCATATTAAATCTTTCTTCTCCTTAGAAACTTTATGCCAAGAATCTAAGCGACAACCGCAATGGCTACGAGTAACAAACCCAAGATATGAAATAAATAAATTGCGATTCACACCACATGCATTTCCTGCATTATCGAAATCCACAACAAGTTTGGGTCCATTGCCCTTTTGCGCAATTAACTTCTTCATCATAGTGATGCCCCTTCTCTTGTCAACTTTTTGGTGTTGTTGATCAAGTGCCTCAAGTGCTTCAGATGGTACATGTGCATCATCAACCTAAAATTTGACAAAATAATTCACATTTACAAGATATAACTATAAATGGACATATAGATATAAATATATGATATATTTTTAAAACTTACATTGTGAGGCGGCGCATTGATGTCCTCACCCTCATGGTAGTCATCATCACGGTCATCAGGAGAATTGTCAGCCATCTGCAAATTCACATTCAAATTGTAAAGTTCACATTGTAAAGTAGTAATTCAAAGTGTAAATCTCACATTGTAAAGTAATTCAAATTGTAAAGCTCGCATTGTAAAGTAATTCAAATTGTAAAGCTCACATTGTAAAGTAATTCAAATTGTAAAGTTCACATTGTAAAGTAATTCAGGTTGTTTCCTATGTTCCTCGGCAAATCTAATAAACTGGTCAAGACCAGAAATAAACTCTGGGGTGCAGCGATTGCGAATGGACATCCATGATCTATCCATTCTATGATCAAAGAGAAAACAAGTATATATTAAGACAAGATTAGGGTCTAGGGTTAACAGATTAGAGTTTTTGCATGGTTAAAACTTTAGGCCAACAAATACATGTGATGTCATTCTTATTTATGATAAATGTGTACCACCTATCCCATTCTTGAACACCTAATCTCACTAGTAAGTGTATAATGTGTATTGGGTTTTCAAGAAAATTTCGGCAGCATTTTCCCGCTGTTCTCCAAGTACATATGTACTTAGAGAACAAACGGGGAAATGCTATCGAAATTTTCTTGAAAACCCAATACACATTATACACTTACATCCTAAGTGAGATTAGGTGTTCAAGAACATTCCCAAACTGGAGACTATCCAAGATTTACTCCTAATGAGTAAATCTTAGACGGGGTTCTAGGCTAATGAGTACATATCCACTACATGTATTTGCTCACTTACATTGCATCACTCACAATTAGAGCATTATTATATAATAAATCAAGAATTCAATAGTTTCAAACATGCAATAATGCCCAATCATGTTTAAATCAAACAAAATATCCTAAGTCAGATTAGGTGTTCAATAACAGTCCCAATACATGTATATTGTCATTCCAATACCTACAATCCAACTTTCATCACAATTGATGTTAGGGTTTCATCACAATTTTAGGTATCTTATAGAGTATGTAGATGTTAGGGTTTCATTATGCAATAGAGATTCATGTAGATGTTAGGGTTTCATCATGCAACTCGGCCAGATGTTAGGGTTTCATCATGCAATAGGGATTTCATCATATAATTGATTTAATCACAAAATCATAATTGATTTCATTTTAGTATATATATATATTCTTGTTCTTCCTTCTCCCTCCTTACCAACAGCAACCACGGTCATGTGGGCTGGCACAGACGTGGCTGTGTTGGCCAACCACACGGTCGTGCTGGGTAGCACGACCGTGTGGTCGGCCAACACAGCCACGGCCGTGCCAGCCCACACGGCCGTGGTTGCTGTTGGTAAGGAGAGGGAGAAGGAAGAAGAAGAGCAGGAGAAGGAAGAAGAAGAAGAACGGAGGGCCTACCGGAGAAAGAAGAAGGAAGAAGAATGAAGCAGCGTGGAGCCGGAGGAGCAGCGGCGGACGTAGCAGCAGCTAGGGGACGGACGGCCGCCAGTGAGTAGGAGCACGGCAGCAGGAGCACGGCCTCCGGTGAGCACGGTCGCCGGTGAGCAGGAGCACGGCAGAAGGAGCACGGCCGCCGGTGAGCAGGAGCACGGCAGCGGAGAAGGGAGCACTGGAATTCGCCGGAGCTAGGGAAATCAGGAATGAAACAGGGAAAGGGGAAGAATCGGTCGGGCTGGTCATCTATTAAGTTGACAATAAGTGTCGGTTATTTAAAAAACCCGACAACTAAACCTACAGTATCGGTTCTTTACAAAAAACTGACACCTATACTACATTATAGCCGTCAGTTTTTAAGTAAAAGACAACCAACAACTATTCCTGTTCGCTTTAGTCGTCGGTTATTTAGTTATGACCGACGCCATATGTAAAATTTTGGAGCCAATTTTTTCGCTGGAATTTTGGATTTGGTGGTTGAGTTTAGGTGTCGGTTGTTTATTAATTAACCGACACTTAACAAAAGCGGTACCCGTGTCTGGTCGACCTTCGTAGATTGGATGTCGGTTTATGTTATAAACCGACATTGTAGACTTTAGGTGTCAGTTTTTGTATAAAACCGATACCTTAAAAAGTGGCTTTATAAGCCATTTTTGTAGTAGTGTGTGTGGCATCTGAATTTTCACACTTTTAAATCCTTATTATATTGCGTGACATCTAACTGTTCCACACTATTTCGTCCACATCGTATTGTGTGGGATCTATATTTCCATACATTTTAGTTCACATTACATGACGTGGCATCTTAAGTTCCAAGCTTTTTATTAACATTATATTGTTTGGCATTTAAATTTCCACAATTTTATTACGATATTTTTTCATATCTATTTACGTGGTATTTCATCATCCACACACTTGGTGTGGATGTATTCATATGATTTTGTATATGAACGTACTTATCCATGCTTCGCAGTGTGAAGAAATTCTTATGTTTATTAATGTGAATCACATTTCTATTTGGTGGGAAACATTTTATCTACATTAGAAAGCATGAAAATGTTATTGATTTGGCATGAATAAACAACTAAGAATTTTATGATACCATGGATTATGAGCACTAAGTGTGTATGCACATACATATACAAACATTTTTGTACACATTATACAGATATCAAATTAAGGCGTTCATAGAACAATTTGTGCGAAAATGTGTCTTTAACTGAAAAAGGAGATATTCATTAACAAAATCTCTTATTTCATAGAAACACGTCAAGAGAGTATACTTACAAAAGACACCTAGTTATGTGTTTCATAACAAATCATCTAAAAGAAAAGGAAAGCAGCCATATATGGTAGTCATCTACTACAAAGACATAAAAATAAACATCTAAACATTCCATTAAAATTTATGTCTCCTCTTGAAATGTTTGTCATACTGCAGTCATCATCTTGTCCATTCAAGGCATCATCAGTATCCTGCAAAACCCAATTAAGAAATAAGTAAAAGATACGTGATTCCAAAAATTACAAGAAACAAATATAATTCATATCTGAATGAAAAAAATCTTCTTACTAAAAGTTAATCTAAAAATTATAAATTTATGACATAAATATCAATGTTTATGTAGAACATATCTACCCCACGTTTGTCTCTACTGCACACTATGACTACGTATTAGAAGTAGAAAAAAATTTGGTAGAGAAAATAAATAAAATCAAGACATGTATGCTACACATCATCACACCATTCACAACATGATTCATATCTACTACACATACATGCAAAACTATAATAATGATACAGTACTTAAAAAACTACTTAGAAACAGAACTTAAATAGGGTCCAGATAAATTATTACTCGATTGGATGAAACTAAAATGGCATTAATTGTGTGTATCTCATTTCTCCAGCAATAATTCTCTGTGTCCGAAATGATTCAATGAAGAATGAGGTTCTCCATTCCCCTCTAATGTTGGAGGAATTATTAAATGACGAGGAAGGAGACTAGAAGGTGGAGAAGCCAATTGAAACAATCTTCTGTCAGACTCCAGATGTGTAAGAGAAAATACAAATAGTGTACAATGGGCATATAAATACAAGTATCGTACCAGCTGTTGATTTAGGAAATAAAAAGTAATAGATACAAGTATATGACATTATTAACAAGACAACTGAGTCTAATAAATACAAGGAAATGTATAAATAACAAGACAACTGATGACTCAGGATCCAAAAGTACAGTGGCAAAGACAAGTATGGTACAATGGATACAGCACAGTGATATAGACGCAAGAAAATTCCACCTTAATACTATATGCATATAGATTTTAGCATAATTGTTAGTCTATGACAAGAATCTAATATACAAGGCCTAATTGACCGAAGAATACCTCAGATTCAAACATATAAAGGCAAATAATAATGCCCATATATTATACATGCGTACAGTTATCACCAAAACCAAAAGTATCTCATTTGTAATTAGAATATTGCTCTGTTCGGCAGAGCGTGTGTGAGCGGCTGGTAAAGATCAGGCAGCATCGGGAAGGACAGGCCAGCGACAATTAATGCACACCAAACACCGGTGAAATTAACCGATGTTTAAGTGCTCTTTTTCAGTATAACTACAACGATCCGTAGCGGCCAATGTCACTGCACCAAAACAGAACAGTGGTCAGTAGCGGAATCGGCCGCTTTGCTGAACGACACATATATAACTTATATCAAGATTCCAAACAGCTATGAAATGTGCTTGTCCAATTGTTATTCATATAAATAAATTTGTAGGTTTGTTCACTTATTCAAGGCCTAGTATAATAAACCCATAATGTTCATATAACATGTGTATATGGTTAGTATATGGGATTAAAATATTTGAGTATCCGTGTATAATCAGATTGTATAATTAATATCAATAGGTTAAACAAGACGATGTAGATTGTACTTTCTCAATTGTTTGTCAAGATGAATGGATGCAAATTTGTTCATTATTTTCCCAGTAGTACACTTGTCAGGTAGCATTTAAATCATGTATATGAACCTTTCAGATGTCTGTCTGCAAAGCTCACTACAACCTTACCATGCCCCCTCAACCCTACACCAGTTCAACCAAGCAATGAATTCCACCTAGAGGCACTCTCGTGTGCATTTCTCTCCTATATGCATTTTATGCATAATAATGAAGATAAGCAACAATTATGTGTGGTATTGATGTATGAAGATGGAGAAAGCAGAGCCTTAGGAAAGGAAGTGAGGCCAAACAATATTGTTTGTGTCTCCCATAATAGTAAATAAAGAGATAATTGAATCAGATTTACTAAAATTATAGTAGTTTCTAAAATTCATCATTGTCTTAGATTCACTTATATCAAAGCCTAATATTTTACAGAGGAAGGAGTAGTATCTTGAAAAGGATGATACACACTGAAGGTGTAATATATAATCAAGATGCACAATATTTAGTAGAGTCTGAGAGCAAGAACAAGATTCAGTCCCTAAACCCTCTTGACAGGCATGCACACCTATTAAGCTAGAGGACATACGATATGAGTCATGCAATGCGGCATGAATTTCTGCAACATGCTAGAAAGGAAGCAACTGGTCCTATGTACATTAACACCAACATTGAAAACCTGGGGAGTGAAAATGAAAACCTACACATTACAGCCAGGCGTAGACACAGAGGGTTGGCAAACCTCATAGATAGATGGTGGTCCTCCAATAATCTAGAAATCATAACCTTTCTTAAGGGAATTCTTAAGAATATAATATTATCCATAGCCATATGAATGTAGACGGAGGGTGAACCTCTGAATCTTCCTGCAATGGACAATTTTTCTAATCACTGTTACTAATCTCTAAAATCATGTTGACACATATCGTACAGATCTAGTTAATATCATATTGTATAGTCATCATTATCGGCTAAGGATGAACCCGAGTAGGACAAGATAAAGATTGTATGATAGTTGTTTCTAATGATGCCAAAGATTGATCAAATGTATAATTTTGAGTTTTATTCAACTAGATATTTGGAAACACTTGTAAGAAATTATGACATTTGTGTTACTTTTCTCAACTATTTAATGGGAAACATTTGTCAAAGGATTATTTTCTAAAGAGATAAGAAGGTCCACTATACATCTCCCAATCAATTACTTATTAACTAAGGAGGACAAATATGGGTTCCTTGTTCAATTGTGTGTCTAAGTTGTCAAGTGAGTAAAAACATAACTCAAAAATCAATGAGCTAGCAGTATATTAAAAGAAATTTCCAACTAGTCTATTGAAAACTGACTTGAATCCAATAGTTGAATGACTCTAATTAACCAACCCCACATTATACTTAATCAAACTTAACAAAAACCAACATGTCTTGTTCCCCCTAACATTATCTGCGGTGTAAAAATAGGACCTACATAAGCAATATATGCTTACATTGGGAAAAATACGACCTCATTATACCCAATCATTCCTAAATCATACCAATCGATCCAAATTGACCTAACTTATTTTGATTTAGACTTTTTATATTCAAATTATACCATATATGACCCAAAGTAATACAATTCAGATCTTGAATGAGTGCAAACCCTCAAACACCTTACTTTTCAAAGGAGACTGTCATTAAAGAAGGAAGACACACACACAAATGAATTTTTCAGAGTCAAAATCTAACTCATGAGTAGATATACAGTTAATTTATTCATGTCAGATAAACAAGTTCAAACTAGAATATATAATGATAATTCAGAGGATTGTATATGTAAAAGACAATGAACTATCAAGGCATACTACTTGCATGTTTTATAATGAGTATAACCAAATAGTAGTAAGAAACAACATATATGCAATGATACTTACTTATCCATGTGTTTCTCTTCCAATACCATCACTCCTGGTAGGAATATTAAGGACAATTCCATTCTTAGCAAGTTCAGACGTCATTTTCTGAATTTGGGCTTGTAAATCAGCATGTGCATTCCTTAATTGTTCATTCTCTTTCACAACATAAACAAGTTGTTCTTTGACATCCATGGAGTTCTCCATGGAAACACACTTCCTCAAATCTGCTTTTAACCCAAATACTTGGCTTCGAGACACCCCTTGTCCATATCCAACTACACGTTGATTAGGGTTCTCATCGTCATACATCATCTCATTGAATACATCATTTTCTATTGTAGTTTTTGACATTTCAGGCTGTTCAACAAGACGTTCATCTACCATCTTTTCAGTAGTTTCCTATACCAATTTATTAGAATGTTATCTATTTATTCCAATGATCTATATATAAACTTTTATGTATTTCACATCTTGCAATTCTCAAAATAAATTTAAATAATGACACATACCACAAATTCTTTTGTGCTTGTATTTTCTACATAGCTTCCATCTTTCCTTACATGAGTAAGCCTCCATGCCTCTAAAATGCTTGGTTCTCTTTTTTCTTTCTTTGTCTGTGAAAAAGATAATATGTCTTGATTAACTTGTGTTACTTCAATTATTTTATTCCACATTGCAATCTACTAATATGTTATCTTACAAAATCATATTTCTTCTGAGCAAAGCTTTTTGAACCAGTAGTATGGTGATGAGCTTTTTGAGACCGGGATCTCTTTCCTATTAAGGAAAGTTTATGCAAATAAAAATAATCATCTCATATAACATAAAATGAAGCATCTATTATTCTATATTATCAAAGGATAAAACTTACCTTTCCTGTAGGAGAAAACCAGTAGCTAACCAAGCGCACCCACTGCTCTTTGATCACATTATCTGGAACTAAGATAGCAATTTGCTTCTCTGTCTTGTTTGGATCAAAGTAAAGATTTTTCAACTTGCTTCTTAAAGTTCTCCATCTTCCATTTACAAGTGAAAGAATCATCTCATCAATTTCCAAGCCAACAGGAATATGAAACTTTCCCTGGGTCACACAAAAAGGATCATGTGAAAGGAGATATATTTTATGTGAAAGTATTCCTACATTTTTGAAATATCATTACTTATATAGGGTAATATTTTACTTACCCGAGTTAATTTTACAATATCCACTTTATAGCAGTCATGCACATAGTGCCAGCTACTTTCCCCAATTGGACACAAACTCCCCTGTTTTGCAACCTCTCCAAGAAATTTCACTAATACATGCCCTCCTTTACCTATTGGCTGTTTGAATTTGTTAAAATTGACGATAATCTTTAGACCAGTCTCAAAAACCCATACTTTAGACACATGAATGTTCCCTTTCCTTCTAACTATTTTTCCTTCAGAATCTACAACAATAAGAAATGTTATATGTATACTTATATAATTGAATAAGATACTAAATAGACAAAAAATGAATAAAATCACCTATTGTTTCAATGGGATCATCTTCACTTTCCTCCAAACTAGTTTGACCAATGTATTCAGTTGGTTGAGTCATTGGTTCTCCTAAGGGATCTCTAGGATGACACGATTCAACTTGATTTTCATTGCCATTTATATCTGGATCACCTGATGTGAGAATTTCTATAGTTCTCTTGCTCCGCCACATACTTCAACCTATTCATGAGTATATATAAATATAGTAGCAAATCAAGTATTACATGATAAACAACCTGCCAAAATGTTAATGTAAACGGACCTAAATTACTGATGTATCTACTTTTGATTAATTAAATAACAAATTAAATCATGAATAATGCTACCTTACCACACCATATGTGTTTAGCCTATGCAACCTCAAGAACAAATGAGAACTCCACAGTAAAGAAAAGAACTCACAGACAAAAATTAAGTGAAACAGGAAATTTTAAGGACAAAATTTATTCTCTCAAAAGGAAGAAATCTTTTGAATACAAAAAAGGATCCCTTTAACTTTGTATCTCAGCAAAATCAATGTTAATAAAGTTAAAAATCTTTCCTATATCATAAGGCACCTATGTGCCTATGCTATCAATAACCAACTAAGGGGTCACCCCAACATCAAAAGCATCTCTTGGCTTATATTCAACAACATGTAACCATGATTTCTCTATCTCATCTTCAACATAAAACACTTGCTTAGCTTGAGATGAAAAAATGAACGGATCTTCTTTCAATGAACGTCCAGTGTGCATCAACTTAGAGAAGTTCACACAAGTCCGACCTTTTCAATCGATCTTGAACCCTCTTGGCGATGTTATATCTACCCAATCACATCAAAACAACACTACTTTATATGTCCCATAGTAATCAAATTCATAAATTTGTTTTAGCTTTCCATAGTAAGGATTTCCATCAGCTTCAACCATGACTCTAGAGTTTTGTGCCTTTTTGTATCTTTCACGGTCCATGGTGTGAAACTTGTATCCATTGACCATAAAGCCCTTCAAACTCTTAACATATACATTCATACCACGAGCTAAAGACATTTTTAACTCTCCTTCTTTGTTGACATCAATATTTGGTACCTAGTATAGTTGAAGAGATATTAGGCACATTAATTAAAATATAAATATAGCCCTTAATATCTATGATTGTATCCACATTACTTGAGAATTAAGCCATCTTGCAAAATCTTCTAGCATCCACTTATCTTTTAATGTTTGGTCAACTCTTACTCCTTTCTTGAGACACTCTTCTCTCTTTTGGTATAAAAATTTTCTACAAAAACATTGTGGGTTAGCAACTTTTATTTATTAGATATAAAGTACTTTAATAAGCATTATACAACTTACTCTCTAAGGTCTTTCAAAATATCTTCATAATGGAGTAGAACGTAACGATGTGCTTGAGACATACTTTTTTTTATCAAGGTGAACAACTTTTGTAGCCCCAACATGACGTCCTCCCGAGTGGAACAAGTATACATCCTTATTTGGAATACTGTCATCATTTCTTTTCTGTCTATTAAAGATTGTCTCAGTGCCTTCCATATATCTAGAACAGAATGTAATTGTTTCTTCCAAAATGTAGCCCTCTGCAATGGAACCCTCCGGTTGAGCTCTATTTCTAACATATCCTTTTAGCCGACCTAAATACCTATAAGAATGTCATTGAGGTTAATAATATAATTATTTGTGTATATTTAAGATAAATGAAGGGTCATAGGTAATAACTAACCTTTCAACAGGATACATCCATCCATAGGGAACAGGTCCACCATACTTGACCTGGTCAACCAAATGAACTAGGAGGTGAACCATTATGGTAAAAAAGGGTGGAAGAAATTCCATTTCCAAGATACAAAGTGTGTCAACAATACTTGTTTGCAGCTCATCCAGCTCATTTGGGTCAATAATCTTTGAGCATAATGATTTAAAGAAATATGACAAATCAGACAACACATCAATAAATTTTTTTGCTCCAGATGCTTGTAAAGCTATAGGAAGTATATCTTGCATAAGAACATGATGGTAATGACTCTTAAGATTAATTAACTTCCGCAACTTCAAGTTAACACATCTAGAAAGATTGGAATCATATCCATCCGACACTTTAAGCTTAGATAAGACAGATAGAAAACGTTCCTTTTCTTTTATAGGCATAGAGTATGGAGCTGGAGGCATAACAAAACTTCTATCTTGCTGAGATTGGATCCAAAGGGACTTCCTTATATTATTTTCCTCAAGGAATTTTCTTGCATTCTCATCATCTTTACACTTTCCATCAACATTCAGAAGTGTTACAAGCACATTTTCACACACATTCTTCTCAATATGCATGACATCAAGGTTATGATGAAGAGGATTATACTCCCAATATGGAAGATAAAAAAATATGCTTCTTTTCTTCCAAAATCCCATACTTTCATCATTATCTTCATCCTGAACATTACAACTAGTCGTTGCATCTCCATGTTTTCTTCCTCTCTTCTTAGTAAGTCACTTTGGAGCCTTTCCATATATATGTTGAACCCGTTGTTGTGCATGTAGAACATCACTTCCAAATGTGGGAGTCGGTGAATGTTTGTACTCCTTAGTTCCATCAAATAATGTACCCTCAAAACGATAAGGATGGTCATGTGGTAACCACCTACGATGACCACCATAACAAATTTTTGAACCGCATCGGTATGAATGTGTTGATTCTGCACAACGAGGGCACACATAATAACCTTTGGTGCTCCACCCTGATAACATAGCATAAGTAGGAAAATCACTTATAGTAAACATTAAAGCTCCCCGCATTTTAAAGGGCTCTCTTGCATAAGCATCAAATGCATCAACTCCTTCCCACAACAGTTTCAACGCATGCACTAATGGTTGCATGTATACATCAATATCATTTCCTGGACTAGATTTTCCTAGAATTATTAAAGACAGGATTAATGAATGTGATTTCATACATAACCAAGGAGGCATGTTATTGATACTGAGTATTACTGGCCATATACTATAATTTGTATTTTGTATCCCATAGGGATTGAATCTGTCACTAGCAAGGGTAATCCTCACACTACGGGGGTCTAAAGAAAATTTTGGATACATCATATCAAAATTTTTCCACATCAATGCATCTGCTAGGTGTCTTAATTTTCCATCTTTGACACGAGATTTTTCATGCCATATCATATCTTCTGCTATCTTAGAGGACATGTACATCCTTTTCAATCTTGGAATTAGAGGAAAATACTTCATTACTTTTGTTGGTGTCCCTTTCAAACTTGTATTATCATTCTTACCACCATCATCTAAATTGTCTTTTTGCTCTGTCCACCTAGGAGTTTGACACACATTACACCGTGTTTTATTTGAGTTTTCACCCCAATATAACATACAGTCATTTGGACACACGTGTATATTTTCATATCCAAGGCCTAAGTCCTTAATCATTTTTTTAGCTTCATAGTAAGAAGATGGGAACGAGGTCAGCTGAGGAAAGGCATCTAGCAAAAGCTCCAACAACTGACTAAAAGAATTATTTAGCCAACGAAAAATACATTTAAGATTGAATAGTCGTAAAATAAATGAGACTGTTGAAAACTTTCTACAACCAGGATAAAGATCTCTATTAGAAAGTTCAACCATCTTTCGATATTTCACATCATCATCAACATTTTCTGCATTATGAAATTCTTGATCATTAGAGTCATCACCATGAGAATCACCAAACACACTCCCTTCATTTCCTTCACTGTTAGATGTATCACTGAGATGTGTAATATTCACCCTCAATGCCTCTCTTAATAGTGTTTCCATGTCTTCTTGTCCTGCCACATTGGATTCATGAACTATAGGTGGTTCATCATTTTCTATATGTCCATTTACAGTAAGATTTTCAACAAGACTTCTAAGACCATGAAAGATCCAATCCTTGTAATCATTATAAAAACCATGGTGTATAATATGATGTTCTACCTCATCAATAGAATATCGTTTCTTTATGTGCACTTTGCATTTCCTACATGGACAAATTATCTTCCCTCCTTCCATCCCAGTCTTAGCATACTCAAGAAACTGATAGAGTCCATCAATATAATCTTGGGAGCAAACTGGTTTCTCAATCCAACTTTTATCCATATTTAATAGGCTATGAAAACCTAAAATATTAAATAGAAACTATTACTTTGAATTATTAGATAATTTTCCATTAACTATTAATAGAATATAAAAAAGTAATTGCACATATGAAAGCAAAAACTATGTAAGGACATATCAAGCACATACTTGGACAACACAAAATGGACATCAAAACAGTTCAAAGTTGTTGCATGTATATTTTCCCCTAGATAATACACTCAAGGGTTACGTTCTACATTGTGTTATATTATGTGTCAACCACTTATCATGTTGATCAATATCGACAATATAGGTTACAATAAATGAGGTCAAATTCTTTGAATGAAACTATATGATGAGGGAATGATCCAAAAATATCATGAGTATCTCTTAAACACATATTTAGTAGTGATTTTAGTTAGATTAAACACATATTTAGTAGTGATTTTAGTCGGGCGATCAATGATATGTAAAGATGAGTTAGTATCATGTTGGGCTAACATGATTCATGTTTTGGTGTCCAATCATTTTCGGATAGGGCTCTACCACAAACAATGTAGATTATTTCCTACCGGAATAAATGTTTTTCTTTATTAAACTAATGAATTTGTCTTGTTTACATCTCATAAAAATATTCTCAATTCAATATGAATGTTTAACAAGGTATATCACTCTAATCATTTTCCCAAAAATGTATAGACTACTCATGTCCTACCATTATAAGATTATGGTTTTGAAACATATTTTACACAAGCATGAAACTAATTAATTACCTCCCTCTATCTACCATTTAGTTCGAGGACTTCATCATCCTCCTCCCACTTTCATCCGATCACACAAACTCTCTCTCTCAGAGTTCTTCATTTCCAAAAAATTTAATGTTTTCCTTTTTGTCTCTACTCTAGCATTCCCTCCCCATCTTCTCATCTTTACCATCTCTTTTGCATGCAGCCTTGCTCTCCCGACCTGTCATCTTCTTTAATCTGTTTCTCACACATTGTCAATTAGTTTTTCCTCTGATAATTGAATATAGTATCTCCCAAACTACCCCGTGCTTTTCTTTCATCCCTATTTTATGTTGTTCCTCTCATAATTGAATGTAGTATCTCCCAAACTACCTCGTGCTTTTCTTCCATTACTGTTTTATGGTTTTATTGTTATGGATAATGGCATGGTGTATGGATTCCTGCGGGTCTATAAATTTGAGTTAGGTGAGGGCATGACGTGATAGACTATTTTTATTTTTTATCGACAATTTTTCAACATGTATATTAAAAAGAAATTCATACATGACTATGGTTCGGTTTCAAACTTTCTATTAACATATAGTGGCATCGATAATTTGTCAACATGTATATGAAAAAATCCATACAGATACAAGACTAATGTCTAATTTCAATTTTTTTATTAACAGAAAACGACATGATGATATATCTTACAAATAATGTAAAATAAATTAAAGATAACTTTGATGAGGGTACATCCATCTATCTACAGATTATTATAGAAATGGGATTGGCAAGGATCCTTTTATATGTATGTTCTTCTCATAAATTTTCAATATAAGGATTATATCAGAATATTAAGGCATAATAGTCTAGAGTATGGATCATGTTTTTCACTCAATTTACTATTGCATTTTCCTTCTATTCAACGGACTGAACACATTTTTATATCGAAACGAATATTTCTCTTTATTAAATAAATGAACGTCTTGTTTGTACATCTCATAAAAATATTCTCAATTTCGTATGAATTCTTAATGAGTGTAATAAGGTCTATCACTTTAATCATTTTCCAAAAAACAAAATGAACTACTCATGTCCTACCATTATTAGATTATGGCTTCGATATATATTTTACAAAAATGTGAAATTAATTAATTACCTCCCTCTCTCTACCTTTTATTTCTACAACTTCATCATCCTCCCACTTTAATTCGATCACACAGACTCTCTCGCTCACTATTCTCAATTGCCAAAAGTTCTAATGATTTCCTTTTGGTCTCGACTCTACCATTCCCTCCCCCTCTTCTTATCTTTACCATCTTTTCCCCATGCACCCTAGCTTTCCCGACCCCTCATCTTCTTTTTTTGTTTCTCACACATGGTCAATTGATTGTTCCTCTAATACTTTAATGCACTCTCTCCCAAACTACCATGTGGTTTTCTCTCATCCATCCTTTTCATTTTTACAATAACGTAAGCTAATACTTGTTTGATCAGAACACTAATTACATTGTTGTGGGTGAGGCCAATGGAGTATACAACAACATAATCAAGGGATGGGCAACCAATGGGTGAGGCTGCGACTGTAAAGAGTGGAACCCGAAAGGGGATCCACTCAAATGATATAATACAAGAGCCATGTAATAATAAAGCAGCGGAACAAAACTATTACAAAGTTACAATGGGTATCATTATACAATAGTTCATCACCATAAAAAGTGATATTACAAAAACTTGAACTATCTATAATTAAGCCTGGTAGCAGAGGGTAACCTAGACATTCCAAGCTATCCTTAGGTACAATTCTCTTTATATGATCTTCGAGCAACCTTGATCTGTAATACACCTAAACCTGGGTGGAAGGGAACATCACCCAGAACATAGGAAACAATAAAGAGGTCAGCAAAGGCTAAGTATGTACATATATAAAACATTTTGGGCATTATACAAGATAAAAAGTACAAAAAGAGATGTTCCCACAATAAGAGGGGGCTATTTACAATTAGGTATGTTCAAGAGAAAAGTAATAAAAGAAATGAAGCAAAAGAAATGAGGCATATTAATTTCAGATTACAAGCATGATAATAAAAGAGTGTCTTGCCATATCAATCAACCACAGATTCACATTAAAACAACAAATAATTGCATGCATAACAATGTAGACTAAATATACCTAAAACAGGGCCATAACACCATAGGATCATGGCCTAAAAATAAACAAGGGTGGAAACGCACACCCCGGGCGGAATACGCACGCCCTAAATAAATATGGTTGTACATAAGTACCGCTATTCTAGATATTCTAGTCAAACATGTAGCATGCATAAAATAGAGTGACAAGACTGGAATTTTAGTCAATTTCAAATAAAAAGACAATATAGCAGAAGGGGTCCAAAAACCCATTATAAACAAGGTATCACAATAACCAATTGAATATCATGAATTGAGAGAAGGAAAAATAATAAATGTCCAAGCAAGTGATTTTCAAGTAGAATAACAGTTCAAGAGATGCCTCATTAAAAGAATGTAGATTTTAGTCAAATAATGCCCAAAATAAAATAGAGGAGGTACATACCTTATATTCGTGACTAACCCTATTTCTAGGGGTGAAATTCACCATTCAAAAGTCTCCAAGGTTTGTTGATGAATGAGCTACACAGTAGAATAATATTTTTCACTATTTGGCTTGTAATCCAAAGTTGTTCAATTCATGTTATTTAAATTTTCTATATAGGTTTATTGTTCCATTTCTATTAGCATCACATTTCCTTATATTTCCATCTAGGTCATATTGTGATCAAGGTTACATATCTAGGTATATGATCATCTTGTACCGATTAGATCCCCAATTGTCATACTCTCTATAAGACAATATGGTTCTATTTAGATAGTAATATTGAAGATTTATATTGTAAGATATATATATATATTTATATATATATATATATATATATATATATATATATATTAAATGTGAAAGCACCCTTAATAGGAAAATCTAGGGTTTAAATCTAACATAACTTATTATGTACTAGTTGCACACTTAAATTTATATCTCAGTTGTGCACACGGATACAAATATGTATCAAATGATTATATGGAGGTATATTATCTTCTAGTCTACACTAACATGTACCCTACCCTCATCCATTTGAATGCATATGTATACAGAAGTACTTTCATTTATATGATTTCTCTCTTTTAAATCATTGAATTCAAGGTAGGCCATTTCTCAATAGATACAACCTTATATCCTTATCATGATATTGGTCATCATTAAATGTATACATATACACCTAGGGTTTTTAATGATAAAGAACAATAATGTTGGCACCTAGGGCATGTTCAATATCTATTACTTATCTTCAAATCTTTCTATATATACTATAATGAATATATTTACATATGTACAATTACTCCAGGTTAAATTGTCAAATAGTTTTGCTAAGTTTCGTATCTAAGTTCATCTTCACCTTTAGAAGTTCCTAGATTATTTGTTCAATGAATGAAAAGGCAGTAGGGTAAATATTAATCATACCATGTCATGGAGATGGATCCATTTTGGTGTTTTCAGCATTCAAACCAAATCTCATCCCAAGCTGATGGCTCGAGGAAGGAGCATTTGCAGACCCCCTCTGATTGCAGATGAGGAAGAGGAAGATTTGTGGCTACTGGATTCGGCAGTGGTCATATTTGGGTGCAAGTGATGCCCTATGACTGTCAGCATAGATGGTGGTGATGCTCTATGGCCCTGGTAGCTAGGCACCAAGAAAGACGGGAGATGGGAGTGGAAGGAACAATGGAAGGGGGCAAGATGCTGAAGAACGGTGTCAACACTTTTCCGAAACTGATAGCGGGTTGCACAAAGTGGGAGACTGGTGAAGGAGGGGTGCGAGTGTCGACAGTGTTGAGGGAGATTACAGCACTGCAGGGCTGAAGGAGTGTCCTCTGAGCCAGCATCCGCATCAGAAGGCTTCATTCTCTGTGACTGCTGCTGAGTGGGCTTAATGTTGGGCAACAGCGCGTGAGCCGCCGCCGCACCACCTGGAGTTGTTGTGCTTGCTCCACCAGGAACACGACTCTGTTGAGCATGTTTCTGAGAGGAAGTTGATCCGGTAGAGGTGCTGGCATTCTGATGCCCCTGCTGAGTAGCAGCTGCATGAGTAGAAGCCTGCTGTTGTGGGTGCACCTGGTGGGGAAGCTGAGATGCAAGA
Source organism: Alisma plantago-aquatica (assembly GCA_963693085.1). Taxonomy (NCBI): domain Eukaryota; kingdom Viridiplantae; phylum Streptophyta; class Magnoliopsida; order Alismatales; family Alismataceae; genus Alisma; species Alisma plantago-aquatica. Next base: position 796,101,668 of record OY856412.1, read on the forward strand.
AACATATGGGATGCCGCATAGAAGGGCCCATTGAAGAAGGGCATCGGATGGGAGGCATGGTTACCCCTGTATTGAGGTGGAGGAGGGATGATGATGAGGAAGGTTGCCAATATTAGCCCGTCGGGTCCTCCGCCAACAGCAGACAGGGGGATTGTTAGGCGCAGAGACAGGGGGATCGCTAGGCGCAGAGACATGGGGAAGTATCAGCTATGGATAACTGAGGAAATCGGAACAATGGTGTGCACCGTCGTGAATGAGGGAGATGAAGATAACGCCTGAAGAAAAGAGTCCCCAGGTGAGCTTGCGTGGTTGATAACCGTGAGTTGGGATCGTCGAGTTCGGTTTAGGGCATGGAATCCTCTAGCAAGGAAAACATGGTGTTTTGGTGAGTGAGGTAGGTGAGATACGACCGACCGTTGCGGCGGGGACCTAGTCTCTCACGGACGCGCAGGAGTCGGAGGAAGGGGACGATGAGTCCTCCTCCTAAAAAGCCAACCTGAGTTAGGACTGTGTGTCCATATGGTCACGGCTAGAGTGGGTAACACTGAATAAATCTGGACTTTATCCAGTACATCAGCATGACCAAGTCTATAATTAAATAAATCTCCTAGCTTATATCTTCATTCCTAAATCACCGTTAAGGGTGCATTTGACATACGATTAAGACCAAAATTGGAATGCTAGCTAATTTGGGTGTAAGGAACACGAATTTGGACTTATTTTTACCATTTAAGATTGCTAGTGTTATATTTTTCCTAGTATATACTTAAGTCATTTAATTAGGGTTTAAGCTCATCCTAATGGTCAAATTGGGTAAATCCTTTTGAATTATCTCCGTTCTTTAACTCTAAGGACCTAGGATTATCTTTGAGGATCTTATTAGGGCCAAGATCATAGATTTGTATTGATACTCATAAATTCCCATAATTCAATTATTAGGGTTATTACATCTTATGATTTCCTGTTCGTGTGATTCGAAAGAGTCAATTAGGGTTATCAGATCCTAATATGGTTTGATCTATGCTATTACAACAAAATATATACATTGAAAGGTAGCTAAGAAAAGAAAAGGGACAAGGGACTTTAGATATCCATCTAATCAATAAGGGGCCTAGAAGAATGGGAAATTAGCCCATGTGTCTAGAATCGAGTATGTTACAACAACCTTAGGTAGGCTGCCCCTGCGTCTACCACTATCTATTCCCATTTTATTTTGAGGAAATCAAAACGTTGTTGTTTATGGGGAATTTGTGTGGACGGATGGTATGAACTCACACTAAGGTAAGAAATTAAGGGCCCGTCTGGTTGGGCTGAAAGTGAATGTTTGCAGTTGTAATTGCATATTTTTTCAATTCTCTATGTTTGGTTCCTTGTGGTTAGAAGATAAGTTACAAAAACCAACTACACTGTACGGCTCAGCTACGTAGATAGTTGTTGAAAATGAACTGCGCTCCTTTTGGGCATAGTCTATTTTCACCAACTGGCTGGATGAGCTGTAATGGTTGTAGGCTATACCGGATTAGTTTTTATCAACAGATGAACCTGGTCTTTCTGCAAGGAGAATGATCTATCGCTGTAACAGTTGGCTGAAATTTAATAGAACCAAACAAAAATATTACTGATTGTCTAATTGGATTTACATCGTACCAAATAAAAACGTTGTACTTTTAACTATTCACTTTTGTTTTCCTGATTTCAATTCACAGGTGAGGGTTGATTTTACTTCCAACCAAACTAGCCCTTTAGGCTCTGATTGGTTTGCTGTAACTGGCACATTCATGTAACTCATTTTCCTGGAAAATAAAATAAGTTCCAAGGAATCGAGTTCTTGACGATTGGTTTGGTATTTATGTTTTAGTGAAGTTTTATTTATATATTTTGATTTACGTTATGAGTATGTGAACTTACAACTGAAAAACTAGTCATGCTTATCAATTTGAACGAATTGAATTGAGTTAAATTTACTAACTCCTGGATTTTTGTGGAGGAGGGTTTGGGGAAGAAGGGGAGAAGATCCTTCTCTTCTAACACAACTTTATTAACATATCATTTTCAATTTGCTATGACAAATTAGTAGATCCTTCCTTTCGCTCGTGACAACTTGGTTAATTTAGAAAGAAGATTAATAATGACAGGTAGTAGGATATGGCTGCCGCATGTTACTTTAGAACCCTATTGTCAGCGACGTATATCAAGAGGGCAAGGGTAGGGTAGACAACAACAGTACGCTGAGGCCGGAAAAGATATCGCTCGAAACTCATTTTCCTTCTAATTTCTTACGGAAGTCAATAATTGAAATCTATGTGTAATACTTACCCGTAAGTGCAAAGGAAGATGCTATGTCAAGGACGAGAACTCAGGCTCTGCCCCCTTCTAAAGGGTCGGCAATCGAACAGGTCTCTGTCTCCTGGAAGCGTCGACACACTTGGAGGCCGTATCCAAGAAAGGTCAGCTTCCAAACCCGATGTCGTCTCCCGGACCTGGAGTCGTCTTCCGGACCTGGCGTGGTCTCCCGGCAATGCCGGAGTTGTCTCCTGGATAGTCGTGCGTCTCCTGGCAGCGCCGCTACTGTCTCTCGTCGTGACTCCCCTTTGACCACCGTCTTCAAAAACCCCCAATCGGTTCCGTCGGGAGAGAAAAATGGAGCCGCGCGGGTGGGAAATATATGCGATTTGGTGGGTGAATGTAGAAAGAGGGGAGAAAGAGCGCCACATTGGGTACGGGGAAGGAAAAATCAGAATTCTAAGCGTGGAGAAGGGGAAGACGTGAGAAAAAGGGGAGGAAAAACTGGAATTCTGAGTGTGGAGATGGGAAGATGCGAGAAAGAAGGGGGCGGGGGTTACTGGAACAGAGAGGGAAGGATAGGCGTGAGGGGCGTACTGGAAATTGCGAGAGAGAGAGAGGTGTGTGTTGAGTTTTGTTTTGATTTTGAGCCACACTTTTTGTAGGGTGGATAATAAATCGTAATTATCTTAAGCATTTTTTGCAGTGTTGATATATATCTTTTTTGAAAGACCACAATGTGACAGGCTTGTTGTCCCCAATACATGTAGAAACACTCTAGAATGTTGTATGGAAGATGTATTTGAACTCTTTTTACAAGTGTTACATGTACATAAATATATAGATTATCTCATACTTCTTCATTTTTAGAAATAGTGTACAAAGTTTAGGTCATAATTGTTCACCAAATATGGGTAGAAAATTTGACAATACATATTTGTTGTAATGGTTTATTTTCAATTTTTTTGAAATAATTTCTACTTGACCATCTAATACCAAGTAAGACAATAAATCTAGTTTAAATTTTGATGTGGATATAGAGAATCCATTCTCTAATTCAGAAAATTTGGAAGAAAAAAAATATCATTTTATTATACTAAAATTTGACAGCCATGTGTTTAGACATGTGAAACTAGTTTCTGTATGATTTAATGATTTTGAACTAAACCTCAACCTACTACAAATGAATTTGTACCTTTTTCATTAAGTGTGTTTAGTGCCTCAAAATGTGTCACGTTTTAATGGTGTATTTCTTAGTGTGTTTATTTTAAAAATAAAAGCATTTGAAAAAAAGAAGCAAAAGCGCCACTTGAAGTAGCGTTTTTGGTTTTTTTTATTTTTTTAATAAAAAATACACACGCCAATATTTGTGGTGCTTTTTAATTTCAGATAAATTTTAAGTGGCAGGTTCTACACTATTTTGGAAAATATTTTGTAAAGTGTGCTATATTGATAAATATTTTTGTGAAAGTATGCTAAATTAGTTTTTTTCTTGAATTAAATATGGTGAATTTAGGAAGATGTACTATCAATAAAGAATATCACAGGAGCATACCATGGATTGATTTGAATATTTTCACTTTGAGAAGTCTTTTCTTGTTTTATATCAAATGAAGTTGTCTCTTTTGATAAATTCCGCTTGAGCATATTATGATAATTATTTTATTTTATCTTTCATATCAGAAATTTATCATCTGGTTAACTTGCACAAAACTCGTCATTTATAATTTATAGAGACAATCAACTGCAAAATCTTGGTTGAATGTAGTGTTAAGGTGTAAAATAGTCAAAATTGTATTTGATATATATCTTTTTTGAAAGACCACAATTTGACATGCTTGTTGTCCCCAATACATGTAGAAACACTCGGGGATGTTTTCTGGAAGAAGTATTTGAACTCTTTTTTACAAGTGTTACATGTGTATAAATATATAGATTATCTCATACTTCTTCATTTTTAGAAATAGTGTACAAAGTTTAGGTCATAATTGTTCCCCAAATATGGGTAGAAAATTTGACAATACATATTTGTTGTAATGGTTTATTTTCAATTTTTTCAAAATAATTTCTACTTGACCATCTAATACCAAGTAAGACAATAAATCTAGTTTAAATTTAGATGTGGATATAGAGATTACATTCTCTAATTCAGAAAATTAAAAAAAAAACATTTTATTATACTAAAATTTGACAGCCATGTGTTTAGATATGTGAAACTAGTTTCTCTATGATTTAATGATTTTGAACTAAACCTCAACCTCCTACAAATGAATTTGTACCTTTTTCATCAAGTGTGTGTAGTGCCTCAAAATGTTTCACGTTTTAATGGTGTATTTCTCAGGGTATTTTCTCACAAAATAAACCAGCCACCTATCATGGTGTCTATTGTTATCTATAGATTTTTTTTTAATTATTTATTTAAGAAAAAACCAACATACAACAAAAAAATGACTACGGTCAGGATATCATCATGAGGGAAATTGATAGCTATAAATTACATCTTCAATGTGAAATGCTCAAATAACATGAAAACGGAAGGTATTCATCGGGGGTTATGATTTATCCTAGGTTAGATTCGAGAGGAATAAAAGAAAAAAACCACTATATTATGCCAAACATAGAAGAACTCCCCTTTAAACAAAAGCCTAATTGGAGAAAACATTAAGAAAATTTTATATGGGAATGAAAAAATAACCAAAAAAAGCATATGGGAAATAAGGTGTGCTCTATAAGATTCAGAATGTCAAATAGAGCACGAAAGCTCATCCTAGATCCTAAACATTGAAGACAGAACAAATCATGGCCCCAATAATAATGCAATTAATTAGGGATGTGAAATTGTTTCCTTTTGAGATTTGGTAGGGATCAAAAAAAGGAAAAAAAAATAATACGTCAAAACTTAAATTTATAACAACCAAAAGGGACAAGATATTGCATGGAGTTCTAACAATATAAGATAAGAATTGTCAAACAACCTTTTATATTTTTTCTTCTAAGTTTCCCATGGATTTCATTAAATATGAGGCCAATATTAGGAGTGTGTGCTCTATTTTGAGTTTTTAACGTATTAAATATATATACCATTTATCAAAGAGGTTGAGGTTAGTTCCTCTAGATGCCAACAAAAACTTTTCAAGTATCAAGGACATGTGAAAGCTTATTCACCACAATAAAGAACGTATGTCTGCATGGCAAGTATGGTTAACCCTGGAAGTCAAGATCACTTTAAGGTCAACAAAGACCTTCCAGATGTCAATGAAATATAGGATTTGTCTTCCTAATTAAGAAAATAGGTGTGGAGAACTTGAGAACAATTTTCATTGTATATGGCCCAAAAGGAAGTAATATAAATCTATGAGTCAACAAAGATCTTGGTTGTAGACTTAATGAAAAAAAATGATAATACATATGAGGAAATTATACAAAAGTATTTTTGATCTATCTCTAAGTGTGTTGAGAGGGAAAAAAATCTGAGAAAAATATTTGGTATTGTTTTCATCATGAAAAATTGTAATTAGATCACAAATTGCATAGCTAGGTGGGTAGCTAAGCACCAAGAATATGGTAGATGGTCCCACTGTCCAGATTTTGTATTTGAATTTGTAAGAGTATATTTTGGGCATGCAAAATAGTAGTACCAATATTGGTAGTTATCATGGGTTAGGAGTCCAAGATGAATAAAAGTTCATTCCAGGAACGGTTTAAAGAAAATGAGCATGGTCACCATTTTCATTGTTCAAATCTAAGTGGATTATTCAAATTGACAATAAAAATGTGATATTTTTAGATGTCATATGAGCCAAATAATTCCACCAGGATTTTCAGACGTGTTTGGAGTCAACCTCTGCATAGGAGTATGTGAAACAATGGAGGAGATATATTTCATATGTCTGATGTGATTCTCATCCAAGGCCAAAGGTGTTTTATCCTGTCACCACCAAAGTAAGAATCCTTTAAAATTAAGTACAAGTTTACTCTTGAGGGTGGTAGAAATCAATATCTTGGAGAATAACATTATCTCATGAAACGTGGATTCTATGGACCACCCAAATGCTATATGTGTTACAAAAATGTAGAATCAACCATACATCTTTTGATTAATTACTCCATCACTATTCAGATCTAAAGTCACTTCTTCCTTACAGGAAATAACAGTAAGATCACCCTTGAAAATCATATTACTTATCAAATATAAATTAGCACAATATTTCTTACACAAAACCCTTACATATGTCGTTATTTGGAACATATACACTGAAAGAAACTATAAAGAATACACAAACCATAAAAGCACAGTCCTAATAACCATTGAGGAGATAAATGACAAATATCAATTTTTTTTGCACTGCAAGTTCTCTAAATAACATAGAGGAGAAAGAAAATGAAGCCAAAAACATCTTTGGAGGAGGCAGCAGTTAGGTGTGAGCGTTCTGTTAATTTGGTCGGTTATATATGGTTAATGTGATTTGATTAAATGGTTAATTTTTTATTTGAGACTTTAACCATTAACCTAACTGATCTAGTAACAATTAATTTAGTTATGGTTAATCGGTTAATGGTTAATTCAGATAGTTAATTTGGTTAATCAAATAACACAATAATAATATATGAAAATATTCATAAAATTTCAAACCATTGTCATATGATAGAAGTATTGCACGTAAATCTAGCTCTATATAGTTAATCAATACTTGATTACTATATAAATGTAAGGGAATTTGGAATGAAAGTACAACTATATATGAATACATATGTGTATGACTTTTTTGAATAAATTGTGACTATCCGGGTGATTTTTTTAACAACAAAAAAAGATATTTTTAACCAAAAATTTAACCATTTTAATTAATTAATCAAAATAAATTAACCAAATTAACTTAATTGGACAATTATCCAAATAAAATTAACCATTCAGTTTTAACCATTTGGTTAATCGATTATTAATTGAATTATACTCACCCCTAGTAGGGGTGGCTGTGAAAAGTTTACCATGGAGAAGATTCTAGCAGACAACAATGAATTCTAGACTATTTATTTCCTTTCATGGCGACATGTTTTATTATGCGATGTTGTTAATTATGAGGCTTATTGTTTAAGGCATGCTCCCTCGATACTTTTGAACATTATAGCATTACATCAACTTATCTTAGACCCATATCGGTAACACCTTTGGTGATGCCTATATATGTGGTTCTAACCTTGTTTATCTTTATTTGCATACAGTTTTGTATGCAAATATTTTAACAATATATCTATGGAACTTTCATCAAAAAAGGACCAAAATGGGGATTCACAACAGTTCATAAGGTTCCATCTAGCTCTATGTAACGGTGTCAGCATATGTGCATGACGATATCATTTCAGGTGAAATCAAAATTTGGCTGATGGAGAGAACAATCTTGAACATGAAACATGCATATTGTATATTAATGTTGATAATTCCATGTTCCCCTTAAGGGCTGATAGATTATTATTCCAATTTCTTTATAACTTTATCGAGCCGGATGAAAAATGTGGAAAGAGAACTTTATACTAGTAAGGAAAGGTGGAATGAATCTGAAGGTCTGCATATATTTTTCAAAAAAAAATAGATGTATTGTTTTTCCCCCACAATATTGGTGAGTGTGCATTGATAGTAAAGATGCGGCCAGGTGTATACGAGAGAGACTAGAGTACACAGAATCCACCACTTTCTTGGTATTCTGCCTAAACATTTTTGCGGCTGAATACACCTACGTACCCGGAGCTATTAATAATGAAAATAAGTTGATGGGAAAACGATTCATCTTTAAAACGTAGAGAAAACAGAGAAGAGTTTATGATCGTGCAAGTTTACTTTTTTTCTTGTTCAGGCTGATCTCTTAATTAATTTGTCTAGGCATTATTTTTTGAGTTAAAAGGAGATTAGTCTCAAACAGGTGTCAGAGCCAAGAGCTACTAAATACAACAGCAGGTTTCGAACTCGGGTCCCTCTACAGCCCGGACTGACCCATCTGCATGGCCTGGTAAATATTGTCATTATTGATATACAATACAAATCATATTCAAAGGAACACTATCTTGAACCAGTCGTAGCGGGCAACTTGTATCGACAGAGTGGACAAATGCCACTGCGGTCGAGCCAACGTAGGATGCAGGCGGCATGGAAGGCGTGCTTGCATGGCATAGTTCCAGTTTCGTCTCCGGCCGCCATGTTCTCCCAGCAGATCGGACACTCCTCACGGACTGTGCTGTTCTCCGCCTGGAACGTAACCATCTGCTCCACCACCTCCTTCGCCGCAGGCACCATCCCTGACCGTTCATCTTCTCCAATCAGCGTTATCAAGAGGTCATCATCACTGTATCTATTTTCTTGACCCAAAGGCATAATGTCAATGATGTAGGTGTCGCCATCTTCCGATACGCTTCCCCGATAGGTGGTGACTCTTAGGATCACGAGGACGGTATCTGGCCCGAAAATCGGCAACTGGGAGCTTGGGAACACGAAGAGTGCGGCGTGGACGAGAAACTCCACCGCAGCTGCTCTGACGGAGGACGGCAAGATGGTGGCGCAGGTCCTCTGTGCCCAGCGGCGGACGGCGAGGTACTGGTGAAGACGCTGCAGCGGGAGTCGCTCCATAGTTACGTCCATCATGGTCGTGTCGTCCTGTATGAATCTCCTCGCGAAGCGGGGACCCCATCCGACGGCAGTGGCGGGACAGAGCAGTAGACCGATGTTGATCCCAGGCACGATTGTGGGCAAACTGGTTTCCAACAGTATCGGCGAGGGATCCATGCTCATCGCCTTCTCTTTCCAATCGATTTGCTCGACCGTGGCTCTTGTTTGCAGGTGTGGAAGGGTGGTCGGCGTCATGATTTATAAGCGTGGGAGGAAGCGCGTGAAGAATTGCCACTCCTACTCGTATTGGGAACCCTGATCGGCCAACTCAAGTTTTTGCTCTGGAGTTCCCTGACTCCGGCTGAAAGTGACATACGGAGGTTTTAATCCGAGTATGTTTTGAACTTACTCCGTTAATTAGTATTTCTTCATTATCTGGTGCCAGGCTATCAGATTACAAAGAATTACTAGATACTCTAGCATTTAGTGATGTCCCATTAAGCTTCCTATTGCTCTTCCAACATACTCAACTAAATTCTCATTAAATCAACAACTGCGGCATACCTTCCAAAAGTGGGTTAACCCAACTAGTTGGTAGTTAGCTCACTGTAAATGAGTTTGATTGGGTAGAGTAAAGACTTAACTTTATCTTTAACCCCATCAAAGTTGTGGTTAACGGGTAAACAATTACCCTGTCATTGAAAATCTTAAATCTATTCTTAGCCACACCCTTTTACATGCAGAGTAAATAGAGAAGGTAATGGATGAAATGTGTAAAGCAACATAAAAATAGATATATGTTGCATTTAACAATTATTTTATATGATATTCCTATATCAAACACAAGACACTCTTAAAACTAATTTTGGATAATAATGTTTAGAAAAAAATATCAATTTAGTATAGTTTCAAAAAAATATTTATCAACATACACAACTACAGAAACAACGTTCAACGTCGCTTTTAGAGGCGTCGGTTTTTTAGTAAAACCGACGTTGTTAACATTCAACGTCGGTTAATAAGGACATCTGACGTCTATATTTGAAGACCAACTAGACACAGGTATCGTTTTTCATTCAGTGTCGGTTGAAGAAAAGAAACTGACGCCTAAAGTAGCCCGCGAAATCCAATTTTTTTGAGCAAAAAAAAATTGCGCCAAAGTATCAGATACAACGTCAGTGTTTTACCTAATAACCGACGCTAAATGAAGATAAAATTTGCGCCAAAAGTTCTGATATGGGCGTCGGTTTTCTTAGAATAACTGACGCTGATAAGTTTTCACGTGTTGTACCCGTGAAAATTTTCACCCCTATTTGGCGTCGGTGCCCTACGGAAACCGACGACTATGGTCAGAATTCGAGAACATTTTATTTTTGCCAGCATATGAGTGTAGTCGTCGGTTTTGGTATAAAAACCGACGACTATAATTGAGTATAGATGTCGGTTTTTTATTTATAACCGACACCTTTTGTTATAAGTGTCATTTTTTAATTAACCGATGCCTATTTGTAACTTAATAGCACCCCCACGAAGTAGACTCTTCCCCTTCCTCTGTTTCATTGCGATTGAGAATAAGTCTGGCAATTCTGCGATTCCGCCACCACCCTCTCCCTGCTCGTTGTTGCCACCCTCTCCCTACTCGCCGCCGCCGACGCTCCCTGCCCTCCGTCGGCTCCCTGCCCTTTGTGCTCACCGGCTCCCTGCCCTCTGTGCTCACCGGCTCCCTACCCTCCGCCGCCCGGACACCTGCTGCTGCCCTCTGCCTCCCAAGGACGCGCGCCTAGCTACTCCGGCTGTGGGACGTGCGCCTAACTGCTCCAGCTACCAGCTCGCTGCTCGATTCTCGCCGCCACTGCTGCTCCTCACACTGTCGTTTCTCTTCTCGACGTTGCTAGATGCTCCACAGGTAGCCCTCTTCTTCTTCCTCCATGCCCCTCTTCTTCTTCTTCTTCTTCCTGCTCCCTCTCCTTACCAAATGGATTAAAGCAAGGCCACGACCGTGTGGGCTGGTCACAGCCGTTGATGTGTTGGCCGACCACGGTCATGCTGGCCAGCACGGTCGTGGCCTTGCTTTTATCCATTTGGTAAGGAGGGAGCAGGATAGATTTGTAATTGAATACTAGTGCTTGACCTAATTCTGTAAATTTTGATACATGTTGAATTAAGATATTAAAACCCTAATACACATTTCACCATAATCTTGAATTAACTATATTGCTGAAATCTTGTGATCAATCTATGTAAGATATTAAAACCCTAATGTTAAATCTCTGATTTTGTATTAATGTGTCACCCTAACATCTACATGAATCCCTATTGTATGATGTAGATTGATGATAATGCATGAGCTAGTTTGAAATTTTAAAATCAATTATGAATCTCTCCATCCCTAGGTCATACTAATTTATGTGTAATCTTTATCTTGATGATGAACATGCATGGACACTCGAAATGTTGAAATCAATGTTATAGAATGATAGCACATATATTTGTTGGCCTAGAAACCCGTCCAAGATGTACTCATTAGGAGTAAATCTTGGATAGTCCCCGATTTGGGAGTGTTCTTGAACACCTAATCTCACTTAGGATGTAAGTGTATAATGTGTATTGGGTTTTCAAGAAAATTTTGACAACATTTCCCCGTTTGTTCTCTAAGTACATATGTACTTAGAGAACAACGGGGAAATGCTGCCAAAATTTTCTTGAAAACCCAATACACATTATACACTTACTAGTGAGATTAGGCATTCAAGAATGGGATAGGTGGTACACATTTATTATATATAAGAATGACAGCACATGTATTTGTTGGCCTAGAAACCCGTCCAAGATTTACTCATTAGGAGTAAATCTTGGATAGTACCCAGTTTGGGACTGTTCTTGAACACCTAATCTCACTTAGGATGTAAGTGTATAATGTGTATTTGGTTTTCAAGAAAATTTCGACAGCATTTCCCTGTTTGTTCTCTAAGTACATATGTACTTAGAGAACAGTGGGGAAATGCTGCCGAAATTTTCTTGAAAACCCAATACACATTATACACTTACTAGTGAGATTAGGTGTTCAAGAATGGGATAGGTGGTACACATTTATTATATATAAGAATGACAACACATGTATTTGTTGGCCTAAAGTTTTAACCATGCAAAAACTCTAACCCTAGACCCTAATCTTGTTGTAATATATACTTGTTTTCTGTTTTATCATAGAATGGATACATCATGGATGTCCACTCACAATCGATGCACCCCAGAGTTTATTTTTGGTCTTGACCAGTTTATTAGATTTGCCGAGGAACATAGGAAACAACCTGGAGATAGGTTCTACTGTCCATGTAGGCATTGCGGTAACAACTTGAAAGTCAGCATTGGTGACGAAATCAAAAGTCATGTCATGTGCAACGGGATTATACAAGGCTATACAGAATGGCACTGGCATGGAGAGATTTCAAACCCGAAACCAATGGATGTTGATAGCAGTGCTTGTGTAGAAGAAGAAATTGTCTCCAATGACGTAGATGTGAATGAACCAGTTCCAGTAGATATCGTTGATGCGATACTGGATAGTTGTGGGGTAGAGCACACTGATCCACCTTCCATTTTTAGAAACATTGTGTATGATGCTGAGATATCATTATACACATGTTGTACTAAGTTTACGAAGCTTAGCACTGTGTTGAGATTGTATAAGCTGAAAGCTAACAATAGATGGAGCGACAAAAGCTTCACGCCATTGTTGTTTTTGTTGAAAGAAATACTTCCTGAAGGAAACGAGCTGCCAATCTCAACATACCAGGTAAAGAAATTGTTGTGCCCAATGGGAATGGATGCCAAGAAGATACACATATGCCCGAATGATTGTGTATTATTTCAAAAGGACTATGTTGATTTGAAAGATTGTCCAAAATGTGGTGCATCACGGTATAAATTGATGACTTCGGGGGAGTCCCAAACTGGTTCTCCTGCCAAGGTGATGTGGTATCTACCTATAATATCATGGTTTCAACGCTTGTTTTTCAATCTGATAGATGCAAAGAATTTGAGGTGATATGTAGATGTTAAGAAAAATAATAATGGGATCCTATGACATGCATCTGATTCCCCACAGTGGAAGAAGATTGATCTATTGTACCCTGAATTTGGTGAAGAAGTCAGGAATCTAAGACTTGGGCTTTGTACAGATGGGATGAATCCGTACAGGATATTGAGCAGCCAACATAGCACTTGGCCAGTCATGCTTGTTATATACAATCTTCCTCCCTGGCTGTGTATGAAAAATAAGTATGTAATGTTGTCGTTGTTGATATCGGGCCCTAAACAACTTGGAAATGATATTGATGTTTACCTTGAACCTCTGATTGATGACTTAAATAAACACTGGGGTGAAGGTGTGATGACCTATGATGCTTCACGAAGAGAGACATTTTGTTTGCATGCTATGTTGTTTTGCACTATTAATGACTTTCCAGCATATGGGAATTTGTCTGGATATAGTGTCAAAAGAGCTAAAGTGTGTCCTATATGTGAAAAGAACACTGATTCAAGAAGACTAAAACATGGCGGTAAGACTGTATATCTCAGTCATCAAAGGTTTCTTACAAAATTCCATCCATATCGTAGGAAGCGCAAAGCATTCAATGGATTGAATGAGGAACGGAGAGCACCTAAACCTATATCATGGGAGGTTGTTTATGAAAGAGTAAAAGACTTTGTCAATGAATTTGGTAATAGATCACAATGTACTATGGCTACACGGAGTGACAAATCTTTATTCAAGAAGAAGTTAATATTTTAGGATCTTCCTTATTGGAATTCTTTGACAGTCAGGCAGTGTATCAATGGCATGCACGTTGAGAAAAATGGATGTGATAGTATCATTGGTACTTTGTTGAATATACCAGGTAAGACTAAAGATGGGATAAAATCCAGACTGGACCTACGTGAAATGGGAATAAGGTCAGAATTAACAGAATTACGTGAAATGGGAAATAAACGAACATACTTACCTCCCGCTTGTTACACATTGTCTAGAAAGGAGAAGAAAGCTTTTTGTGAATGTTTGGTAAATGTTAAGGTGCCACAGGGTTACTCATCCAACATTTGTAGATTGGTATCAATGAAAGATCTGAAGTTGATAGGTCTTAAATCTCATGATTGTCATACTCTAATGCAACAAATATTTCCTGTGGCAATTCGATCTATATTGATGAAGCATGTAAGGTTTGCAATCACCAGACTTTGTTTCTTTTTCAACAGTTTGTGCAGCAAAGTTATTGACCTTGATACTCTCGATAATTTGCAAAGAGAAGTGGTTGTTACCCTATGTCAGCTTGAGATGTATTTTCCTCCGTCGTTCTTTGATATCATGGTACATCTTGTTGTCCACTTGACTAGGGAAGTGAAAATGTTGGGACCAGTTTTCTTGCATTGGATGTATCCCTTTGAACGATACATGAGCATTTTTAAAAGTGATGTTCGAAACCATTATCGGCATGAAGGGAGTATTATTGAGGGTTATGTGGCGAGAGAGGTTATGGATTTTTGCAATGACTTTCTCAATGGTAATGACACTCCTGGTAATGACAAGAATATTGAGGAGCAATTTGGCAAAGGAATTTTGGGATCACAGGTGAAAGTAATCAGCTGTGAGCAGTTGGAACAAGGTCACTTGTATATTTTACACAACATGGATGAAGTGAGTGTTTATATCGAGGAACATACCAATTTTATCAAGAGACAATATCCTCGAGCCAATACAATGTGGCTTGCTAGAGAGCATAACAAGGCATTTATTAAGTGGTTTGAAGATAAAGTCTTACATCAACTATCTCAAACACCAGATGATATTACTGAAACTATCAAATGCCTCGCCTTTAAACCAAAATTGAATGTTATGTATTATGAAGGGTATGACATTAATGGATTCACATATTACACAAAGCGCCAAGATGATAAGAGTGTCGTCCAAAATAGTGGGGTCACCCTTCAAGCATCGACTATGTTTTTTGCAAGTGCAAAGGATAAGAGTCCACGTGAAGCTAAAATGTCATATTACGGTGTCATTGAAGACATATGGAAGTTTGACTACATAGATTTCAGAATTCCGCTCTTCAAATGTAATTGGGTTGATAACACCAAAGGAGTTATAATGGATGAATTGGGTTTCACTTTAGTGAACTTTGAAAAGATTGGTGAGAAGGGTGAACCATTCATATTGGCATCACAAACGAAACAAGTATTTTATATCGATGATCCTACAAATGATAAATGGTCAGTTGTTCTTCATGGTAAAAGACAGTTCATTGAAGATCCTATAGATGAAGAAGAGTACTATGATACGTATGATGACTCCAGTCCATTCTCAGTTGGGTTGCCAACACCAGCAAATATTGAAGCTAATGATGACATGTATGTGCGCGGAGATCACAATGAAGGATTGTTAATTGATAAAAAATCGTAATATTAGAGGCATGTTTATATTTTTATATGTTTTATTTTTCTGAATGTGAACTTTACAATGTGAATTACTTTACAATGTGAATGTGAACTTTACAATGTGAATTTTACAATGTGAATTACTTTACAATGTGAATTACTTTATAATGTGAATGTGAACTTTACAATGTGAGCTTTACAATGTGAATGTGAACTTTCAAATGGCTGAGCATTCTCCTGATGACCGTGTTGATGATTACCGTGAGGGTGAGGACATCAATGCGCCGCTTCATAATGTAAGTTTTGAAAATATATCATGTATTTATATCTACATGTCCATTTATAGTTATATCCTGTAAGTGTGTTTATTTTGTCAAATTTTAGGTTGATGATGCACATGTACCCTCTGAAGAACTTGAGGCACTTGATGAGTAGCACCAAAAAGTTGACACGAGAAGGGGCATCACTATGATGAAGAAGTTAATAGTGCAAAGGGGCAATGGACCCAAACTTGTTGTGGATTTTGATAATGCAGGAAATGCAATTGGAGTGAATCGCAATTCGTTTGTTTCATATCTTGGGTATGTTACTCGTAGCCATTACGGTTGTAAGATAGATTCTTGGCATAAAGTTCTTAAGGGGAAGAAAGACGTAATATGGAAGGATTTATGCGTGAGTTATTATTAATTTGCAATTCTATTTTGTAGATTACTAATTTTTTAGATACTAGTTAATAGCAATTCTATTTTATAGAGTATATTTGAATTGGATGAAAAGTTACATCGTAAATGTGTGATGCAACGCTGTGGGAGAGTCCTAAGGAACTATAGGACAAATCTCACCCAAGAATACATAAAAGAAGGTGACAAGAGGAAGAAGACAGCCACTGAATAGTGGAACTTCCTGGACCAAGAAGAATGGGACGCGTTTGTTGCTTCAAGAAAAATTGATGAATTCAAGGTATTAGGCGTCACTCCCAATTTAATTAATATACGTTGTATTCACCTATTCAAGATTAACATGTAGTGTTACTAACCAAATCATTAATGTGCATACTAACTAGGCTCTTAGTGAGGCGCAAAAAGTAAGGTGTGCATTGAATGTGCATGACCACACAATGGGTCCAAAGGGGTATGCAGGCATTCGCCAAAGATTACAGGCTGAGTCCACTGCTCAGTCTGCTGCTACTCAGGAGTCCTCTACTATAGGTACCACACTTCTGCCTCGCCATGATGTCTGGTTAGCTGGGAAGCAAAATAAGAAGGGAGAAATAAGGAAGACTGCAACTGCTGAGGTGGCTGCAAAAATGGTAAAATACAACTCTTAGAGCAATCATTCGAATATTGATTATTTATGGTGTTTACTTAATTACAAATTTTTGTTTTGGCGATTAGCGGGTGCTGTACGAGCTGAGGAAACAATGCAAGTTCATCCCTAATGGAACAAGGGATGAATTGACAGTTGCTCTGGGTAACCCAGAGTATCCTGGACGTGTTAGGGATACATGCGCTGGTGTGGGCATCAAAGCGTTCTTTAGGCCATCCCAGCGCAAACATGTCCCAAAAGTGGGAATTTCACAAGAAGATGTAACATATTATTTCTTTATAATGTTACTGTAAAAGAGAATTCAATAATCAGAATCTAACATTTGTTTTATCCATGTATAGGTAGATAAGATAGTTGATAGGAAAATCGAAGAAGCAATGAGCAAGTGGCAGGCATCTCTGACTGCCACTCAGCAGACAGTGCCTATGGTGTCCCGCTCTACTCCCACTGTAGAGGTTGGGAGTAATCTTGTAGACCCAACACCTAGCACATCCGCTGTAAGTATTTTTATGACATAGTAACTAGTCTTTTCAAGATGATATGTATATATGTATATAACATTCTTCACACAAAAATTTGTAGGGGTTGAAGCCATGCCGTCTAAAAAGTAAAGAATTTGTCATTGTAGAGGCATCGTCTTACCCATCCCTACCAGGGGAAATGTTTCATGGGTCTCCATTACCAGCTGGTTGGGTTCGTGTGAGCCCGGTACATATATTCCCCAATTGGATGGATCTTCCATTGCCATATGCCCACCCAGATTGTGAAACGCTTGGTGAGGCAGAAGGCGGAGTGATATTGTGGCCAAAAGTGGATGTCCTCTATACTGAAATTGTATGGTAAATTTACATTACGTTAAATTGTTAGTGTGTGTATATGATGTCAATTGATCTGAAATTATATATATATATATATATATATATGTTAAAAAGAAGACACCCAGAGCATCTAGGCCTCCACCTCCACCTCCTACATTACCAAGTTGGGTTCCACATAACCTACATGTCTCGTTAGGTCCTAATTGAGGGGTATGGAAATATGATTAGGAAAACATGATATAAATTTCCCTATAACTATTTCTATAGATGCGGATGCTGCAGGTCAATCATATAAAAGCAAACTATTTATACAAGATATTTTAGAGTTGTTTTGATATGATTGGTTGAATACATCTATGATAGAGCTATGGATAAGGTGAGATCTTCTTTATACATCCATATACCTTGTGTAGGATCTGGTGATCTGGTTTCTTATTTATTAATGCATACGTAATATATGTTTTGTAGCTACTTAGACAAGATATGTGCAGATTTTTTATTCGAACATGTAGGATTTTTTATTCCATCTTTGATTAGTCTAGTAGCTAAAGACCCTCCATCAATTCAACAATATTGCTGTGATGCTTTTATTAATTTTGCTAAAAATAAGAAGACGGTGATAATAGCTCCATTCAATGTGGAGTAAGTTTACTTTGCTTATAATTTGGACTTAAGAAAATTACATTTTTATTGTGGATTTTAAGTTATTAATTTTTAACTTTTTTACCTCTAGTGGTATGCATTGGGAGTTACTAGTTATTGTCCCTGAGACGTTCACTGTTTATTATCTAGATCCTAAGGGGACTAAATTGAATTCAAAATATGGACACACAATGAAAATGGCATTATTCCGGTGAGAAATATTTCATTTTCATATCTGTTAACATATGTTATTACATTACTATTTAATTATGCAATGTAATGTGTTACATTAACATGTAGGGGTTTAGATGAGTTCAAAAAGACTGGAGGAAAGATCCCCAGGAAAAAGAACCAGCCAATAATTTGGAAGAACGTGGAAGTAAGTTCCCGACTGCAATGTATATATTAGTTATGTGAACAGTGCTTAATTAGTTATATTTTTTAATATTTTATATGTTTCAATTTATAGTGTGCTAAACAAGACAACGGATAGGCATGTGCATACTATGTGATGTGATTTATGTACATGATTATCAAATATGCCACATTGGACATCGATACCATTCTTGAGGTATTATATATAGTTTCGTTAGATAATATGAAATATATCAATCTTATTTATATATTATTAATTATATATATACATCATTCTCTTTGCAGGTGTTTAAAATTGACCACACTACAGGAAAGGCCTTACCAGATGTACATGCTCCCTATACGACGGAAGAATTAAATGATGTAAGAGAAAAATGGGCAACAACCATAGAAGTAGTGGTGGTTTTAACATATAATTGGGATGTTGATAGCGAATAATGACTAAAGAATGATATTTTGTAAATGAATTTCTGAATTATAATATGTGTGAATGTTTATACATGTCTGAATGTTTCTACAAGTGTCTGAATGTTTATACATATGTGAATGTGAAAATGAATGAAACTGTTGGCTGCTATATGAATGTTTCTACATGTGTGAATGTAAAAATGAATGGAACTGCAAATTGCTACATGAATGTTTCTACATGTGTGAAAATCGAATGGAACTGTAGGTTGCTAAATGTGTGAAAATTAATGTTGTTAATTTTACAGGTTTGTGGCCTGTTGTTGGCTGATATCAATGGATGTCATAAAACCTACAGTTCATAACTGAACTGCAGGTTTCTCATCCTGCGATCAGCCACAGCAGGCCTGCAGACTGATAAGAAAAAAAAAACATGAAATAGGTGTCGGTTATTTGTTTAAAACCGACGACAAATGATTACAACGTCGGATAAATAATTATAACCGACGCCTAATGCATGTGATGTGGCATCGGTTATCAATAATAAACTGACACTTATGGTTCTGGCATCGGTTTCCCTACTAGTAACTGACATCGATTTTCCTAATGAGGCCAGGCACCACAGCCATGCTGGCCAGCACGGCCGTGGCAGCGGGCCAGACAACACGGCCGTGCTGGCCAGCACGACCGTGGCAGGGGGTGAGATGGCGTCGGTTATCACTAATAAACCGATGCTGATAGTGCCCCAGATGGCGCCCTTTCTCCGGAGCGAAGTTTTATGGCGTCAGTTTCAAAACTAATAACTGACGCCTATACTCCCATGCTGGCGCGTTTTTGATGGCGCGCGAAGGGTTGTGGCGTCAGTTTGGAAACTGACACCTAATGGTTGGCCTTTTAGCAGCGCCCACATAGGTGTTGCATTAAAACTAACGCTAAAGGCCTTAAATAACCGACACTAAAGGCTTGTTATGTACTAGTGATAGTACACTTTGCAAAATATTTGTCAAAATAGCATACTTTCAACTAGAACATCACTTTGTTTGGTACTTTTTGTATACATGATTGAAAAGTACTACAAATATTGGTGTGTTTATTTTAAAATAAAAGAAATATGGAAAAATTATTAAAATGGTCAAAAGTGCTCATTGAGTGGCGCTTCCAACTTGAAATTTAAATGTAGCGTCAAGTTAAAAGCACCACTCGATGTGGGTTTTCGGCTTTTACATTTTCTTTTAAAAAAAATTATTTAACAGTAAACACACCAATATTTGTAGTGCTTTGCGATCTCGAATATAAAAAATACCACTTTGTGTGGCGGGTTCCACACAAAGTATGCTTATTTAGAAAATATTTTGTAAAGTGTGCTATATTGGTAAATATTTTTATAAAAGTGTACTAAATTGGTTGTTTCTTAATATTTATGTTTTACTGGTACATACTTAAAATAAATACATCTTTTTTTATAACGAGGAATCCCTCTCAGGAAGGGACGCTATTGGAACCACTCCAACATGATAATTCTCAAAACATTGGAGCTTGTTGCACCCCTGGGGTTGGCAGCCAGAATCGAACTTGGGTCCCCTCACTAGAAATTACTGAGCCACACCACTAGGAATCCCTCTCAGGAAGGGCCACTATTGGAACCACTCCAACAGGATAATTCTCAAAACATTGGGGCTTGTTGCACCCCTGGGGCTGGCAGCTAGAATTGAACTTGGGTCCCCTCACTAGAAAGTGGTGAGCCACACCACTAGACTACCACCTCACCCCAAGTAAAAATAGTGATATTTAACACACATATTCTAACAAACAAAAGCTAAACTTTAAATTTATTATCTTTTACTGAGGACTTCATTATTATATCTAATATATGACTAAAAGAAGTGTGACATGCTATGCATTGTTTATTAAAATTT
Source organism: Alisma plantago-aquatica (assembly GCA_963693085.1). NCBI lineage: Eukaryota > Viridiplantae > Streptophyta > Magnoliopsida > Alismatales > Alismataceae > Alisma > Alisma plantago-aquatica. The sequence continues at coordinate 796,122,466 of OY856412.1, forward strand.
TGGGAATTATTATCGCAAAAGTTAGAACAGTAGTGTGAATACTTATTGGAATTTTTTATAAGCATAATACATGTATTATAATTTTAAATTATTTGTCTAACTTTATACAAAGTGGGTAAATGGATAAAGCTGGTAAGGTTATTGTGGGCTCCGATCTCCAAACCACGATATAAACTTAGCGGAAGCAATCGATTAACAGCGGAAGACAAAAATCACGGGAAATTAAAACTTTTCGAGATAAGGGCTTGAATTCATAAAAACTTCTTTCATAAAAAGGAGATAAACTGTTACATCTCTGATAATTACTTCTTGAGTAATTATATAACACATGATACAAAATCTCAAGAACTCAAAACCAAAATCTCAGACCAAAAGACTCCAAGGACCTGAGAGTACAGAGAACACATAAGACTGACTATCTAACTACACAACTCAGCAGTCTAAATCTCCACCTGAGATTTACTGCTGCTTCTGATGCTGCTGCTGCTGATACTGACCGCCTGCAGAATGGTTCCTTCATCCTCGAAGACCACCTAAAAAGTTGAAATCTACGGGGTGAGACAATTTTAAATAATTGTCCCAGCGAGAGTTATAACTCTCCGCCAGAAGCTTTATTATAGCAATCAAGAACAATATAAGCAATAAAAGCTTTAAGGTAATCAACAGCAGATTGTTATCAATTAGAACAACAACATTTAAGGAATATGAAGAACATGTATACTAAGTAATGTATCTTCAACCAATGTATCTCGTAGTTCAATCTAAGAAGATATGCTACGCGGCTGATTATGTTTTACAAACATCATTATGCCCTGCGGAGATGAGGTATACCGCTCATACTCCAACCGATCACTATTAAGTCGCATCGGTATCATACATAGGTCATCAAAAGAGCTGGATTCTTATGACCTCATCTTCCTCAGTCAGTATGAGGATCAACATGCAGGACATCTAATGTCTCTGCTACTATAGCTTACCAGGGTATTCTGGTACTTCGCTATTAGAGTCACAGTGGCATTCTGTACTCTCTTCGCCATCGAAAGATTTCTTGTTTATCTCTCATCGATGCAGTATAAAAGAATTCCTCGGGAGATTAGTATTATATCACCCCGGCATAAACACATAGTGAAAGTGTTGATGGATTTAAGATACATCTACATCAATTCATTCACTAGGATGTAAGGTTTTACACATCCATATACCCCACATACTCAAAAGTATGTGCTCCAGGAGTTCCCTTAGGAAAACCTATTTCACCATCATATAACTTCTGACTATGATGGATCTATGATCAGGGCTCTACATGGTATGATTATACTTGATTAGTTAGGTACAATTTAGTATTCTTTGATCATCATACAAGTTCTCAAACATTAATCATTAGCATAGAAACTATGAAGGAAGAATACTAAATGTAACAAGCCTAACTCTCATCAATTATCATTTCTCAATACTCTCATCACAAGTCATCTCTTAAAGCATGACCTTGATGGTATTCATGGCTCTCATAGCCAATCAATCTCATAAGATGCTATTAACAAGGCATCAGGATATATGTCACTATTCATAAAGCTAACAATATGCTTTTAATGAATATAGTATCATCATCCATACCTGGATATGATCATCCTCATAAAGGAACATGCATGGTGAAATCAACTGATAACAGTAAATAACTTATTTAAAGAAGTTGTATCTCCCTACTCATATAAGAGCTAGGTTTCCCTAGTTTTCATCAATTAGGGTTTATTATTCACATTACATGTCATCACCCTAGAATTCGGGTTTACTATTCACCTCATGGTGAATTGATCTCATAAAATCACCTATGTATGAGAAACATCATCATTAAAGACCTCAGATAAGATTAAGATTCATCAATTATCATAATTAGGGTTTACATGATTTCACATAGTGGATCATACCCTATTCATGCACATTCATGTATATTGAAGGTATTTTACTTGAGTTTCCACCATAATTGGTACATTCTCTCTCCTCTAACTAGTAGATGGTTATTACACCACTCTAGATTAGGTTGGGTTAAGTCCTTATTGACTAACACAAGTCAACTCATCACTATTATGTGATTAGGGTTTGATTAAAACAAGGTATCACTCAATTGAACCTTTCAGGGGCATTTTGGTAATTTACCCATTGACCATCATCATGGGTCATTTCATTAGCCACTTAGTCCCTTAACATCTTAGCTTACCATTAGGGTTTAGATTAAATCATCATTGAACCTTTTACACTTTCAAGTGATTAAGTATAATCAACCTTGAAGGTCTCCAATTGGTTTAGGGTTTAACCTTCAACCTTCAACCCATTTGATTCTTAAACGACCTTGAACTCGTTTAACCTCAAACGACCTTGGACCCATTTGAGCCTTAAACGAGTGTGGACCCACTTGACCTTAAACGGGTGTGGACCCACTTGAAGTCTAAACGGGTGTGAACCCAATTGAGTCTAAACGGGTATGAACCCGTTTGAGTTCAAATGAGTGTGAACCCGTTTGAGGTCAAACGAGTGTGGACTCGTTTGGGCTTAAATGACTGTGGACTCGTTTGGGCTTAAACGAGTGTGGACTCATTTGGACTCAAATGAGTGTGGACTCGTTTGGACTCAAACGAGTGTGGACCAACTTGGGTTCAAACCGCATGAACATAAAGGTGACACATAGGTTATGTTTGAAAAGGATTTCTTAAGTTGAGGCCTTCAATTGGCCCAAGCCATGTTAACCACTTACAAATTGAGTCAAATAAGATGAGCCTCAATCAATTGGGCACCAATTTGACCTTCAATTGAAAGCCAATTATGGTTAAGCCTAACTCAATTAAGGTTTCCAATCGGCTACTCATCAATTTTCAACAATGTGAATCAAAACAAGGTTGAACCTATCAATTGAACTCCAATTGGGCCCAAACTTGGCCCAAACGGTCTTGAGATCGTTTGGATGATCTCCAAACAGTTTTGAGACCGTTTTCCCAAATTTTGACCAAAAATTAAGTTGATTTGATAAGGGTTGAGTCCTAATTAAATTACAAATCAGCATTTTTCATCAATTTATCAATATCTTGTGATTGGACCCTCAAACCATCACATTTCTTTAACCCTAGACCTTCAAACGGTCTTGGAGTGTCACTAAACAATTTTGAGATCGTTTGGATGAACCCCCAAATGGGTTTGAACTCGTTTGGGTCCTTCAACCCAACACTCATCAAAATCTATATGAAAAACAGCAAATTTAACCCGATTAGGGTTAGGGTGTTGAAATGCCTTCAACTCTTAATTGGTTAGGAATTAGATCATGATTTTTGGTAGAAATGAAATTCAATATATTATGAACAGGAATCCCAAACGGTCAACGCTTGGTCAACTCTTTCAAACGGGTTGAAACCCGTTTGCCCAAAGATTCAAGTTAATCAGTTTAGAAAACAGCACTTAATTCAATTTGATTGCCTAATTGATTGGCCTTCAACCTACGATTCCTTTGGAGGTAACCCCTCAAATTTGGTGGGTCATTAGCCTACATAATTGTGAACAGAAATTCCAAACGGTCAATGCTTGTTCAACGCCCTCAAACGGGTTGGAACCCGTTTGGCCAAACCGACCTATTGAACCCGTTTGGATTGAAACGAGTGTGAGATCGTTTGTCCTATTGGTCCAAGATCGTTTAGTAACGTTGGATAAGGACCAACATAGGTATTAACCCCCCTTGTCTTCAACCTTGAAACCAAGGTCTGTTCTTCACGAAAACGCTTGCAAGGGTGCAAAGAAGGATGGCGAAGAAGAAGAACTAACTATTATTTGTACGAATAAAAGTATGCATAACAAAGCAAAAGGTTTAGAATTATAAAACCCGCCTTAAGGTCGTTCCTTGAGCTCCAAGCTTCAAAGATTCAAGTCTTTAATGGTGTCTTGAGCTCCACAGGTCTGCCAAGGGTTTTTCTCCAAGGAAAGGTTGGGAAAAGATGGCTAGAACAAGAAAGCTAAGTGAATTATCCACAAAACCAACCTTAAAAGATGAATTCATGCAAGAATCCGAGCTTGAGGATGGTTCTTCTCACCTTAGCTCCTAGTTGATCATCTCCTGAGCTCTAGAGCTCAGCCTTGGTTGTTTTGAGAAAGAAGAGAAGTGAAGAGAATGAGGAATCGTTTACTTGGTTTACTAGGAAAAAGACTTATATACCTTAAGGCCATTTTGCACCATAAGGACCTCTAAAGCATGGGATTCTCATCTAAGTCCCTCCTTATTTCTAAGACACGTCCAAGCCATCTAAACTTAAGCAAAGTTCATCACTATTCAAGATCTAAGGGTAGAAAGATCAACCTTCAACTAGGGTATACACATGAAGGTCCTCTTACACATACATGGTGAAATTTATGCACAAGATCATTTTGTTTTCTTATCTGTTTATTCATTGATGTGTCCATTTCATCATTTCTACTCTAAATGATGACAAGAGTCATAAGGGATGTTCTAGATGATGTATTTTACAAGTTGCACCCCTTAAATTGGGTAAATTGCACTTTACTTCAATTTAGGATTTTTAAGCACAAGGATCATTCCACAAGCTGCATCTTGATGCTCAAGCTTGGGGAAAATTCCTCATTCCTCATCATATTCATTCATGTGATGTCTCATCATCAAAGGAACATCTTAACATGTGCAATTTTGCAAGTTAACCCCTCTAATTTGGTAATTTGCACATAGGTCCCTATATTACCAAACAATGCTACAATCATTGTTTAAAAAGGAAAAAAAGGAAAAGAATATATGTTCCTTAGGAACTTAATTACATGCCAAAAGATAATCACAAGGATTTTATTACACATTTAGTCAAAACACCTAGGGTTAGTTCATAACCCAGGTCAGGGATGTTACAAATTATCCACCCCTTACAAGGATTTCGTCCCCGAAATCGATAAAACATATTAAGAGAAAAGAGCAGGGTATTTCCTTCTCATCTCATTCTCTAGTTCCCAAGTGGCTTCTTCAACACCACGGTGGTTCCAGAGGACTTTCACAAGGCTTATATCTTTCTTCTTTAGCTTTTTAATTCTGTTATCAAGGATTGACACTGGTCCTTCCTCATAAGATATATCATCATTCAATTCTACCTCCATAGGTTGTAGAATTGACTCAGTATCAGGGTGACATTTCCTTAGCATAGAAATGTGAAACACAGGGTGTAACTTTTGTAACTCTGGTGGCAGCTCTAGTTTATGGGCTACTTTTCCAATTCGTTCAATGATTGGATAAGGCCCCATAAATCTAGGAGCTAACTTCCCTTTCCTTCCAAAAAGAAGGACTCCTTTCCAAGGCGAGACCTTGAGATACACTCTGTCTCCAACCTGGAACTCTAAAGGTCTACGACACTTGTCAGCATAAGATTTCTGCCTATCCTGTGTAGTCTTAATCTGTTGTTGTATTACCTTAATCTTTTTTGTAGTTTGCTGCACAAGATCAGGTCCTAACAACTGATGCTCACCAGTCTCATACCAACACAAGGGTGATCTACAACGTCTGCCATACAAGGCTTCATAAGGTGCCATATCAATACTATGCTGATAGCTATTGTTATAGGCAAACTCTATCAAGCTTAGGTGTAGATCCCAACTTCCGGTAAACTGGAGAACACATGCTCTCAATAGGTCTTCCAAGGTCTGTATGGTTCTTTCCGACTGTCCATCAGTCTGTGGATGAAAGGCCGTACTAAACCTTAGCTTGGTGCCTAAGGCTCTGTGTAACTGCTCCCAAAAACGACTTGTAAACTGGGGACCTCTGTCAGAAACTATAGTGACAGGAACTCTGTGCAAACGCACTATCTCTTGAACATACAACTGTGATAACCTCTCCGCAGAATAGGTTGTTTTGACAGGTAAGAAATGCGCTGTCTTAGTCAACCTATCAACAACTACCCAAATGGAATCATGTCCTTTGTTTGTCCTAGGTAGACCAACAACAAAGTCCATGGTTACATGATCCCACTTCCACTGTGGTATGGGTAAAGGTTGCATTGTTTCTGCAGGCTTCTGGTGTTCAGCTTTAACTTGTTGACATACTGGACACCTCAGAACAAACTCAGCTACGTCCTTCTTCATCCCAGGCCACCAATACATATTTTTCAAGTTTCGATACATCTTGGTGCTTCCTGGATGCATAGCATACATTGAAGAATGAGCTTCTTCCAGGACTAACTTCTTCAGGTTATCTACATCTGGTACTATCATCCTCCCATGATAGCATGCCACTTGATCATCTGATTCATGAAAACCTTCTCGCTTCTCATCACCAGACTTAGATCTGATCTGTTGAACTGCAACATCAACTTGATGTGCCTCCTTTATCTGCTCTCTTAGGGTGGGTTTGATATGCATCTCAGCCAACAACCCGGCAATCCATGACACCTTCATTTTTACATTGTCTTGCCTTAAGGAGATAAGCATATCTCTCCTAGGGCATACTAAAGAGTTTAATTGTGCCCTATCAGAGGGTGATGTTGTTGATTTCCTACTCAAGGCATTTGCAACTACATTGGCCTTTCCTGGATGGTAATCTATTGTATAATCATAATCCTTGATTAACTCCATCCAGCGATGTTGCCTCATGTTAAGCTCATGCTGAGAGAAGATATACTTAAGATTTTTGTGATCTGTGAAAATCTGGAATGTCTCTCCGTAGAGATAATGTCTCCAGATTTTCAGGGCATGAACCACAGTAGCTAACTCCAGATCATGTGTCAGATAATTCTCTTCGTGTTTCTTAATCTGTCGTGAAGCAAAAGAAATCACTTGCTTATCCTGCATCAACACGCATCCGAGTCCATTCTTGGAGGCATCACAGAAAATTATGTATCCTTTTCCTTGCTCAGGTAGCACAAGCACAGGTGCACTTGTCAACCTCTCCTTCAACAGTTAGAAAGACTGTTGACACTTATCACTCCAAGAAAAAGGAACATATTTCCAGGTTAACTTGGTCAAAGGTAAGGCTATAGAACTAAAATTCTTAATAAACCTTCGATAGTAACCAGCTAACCCCAAGAAACTTCTAATCTCCGTCGGTGTTTTCGGTTATTCCCATTGTAGAACAGATTCTACCTTTTTAGGGTCAACACGAATACCCGAGGAAGATACCACATGTCCAAGAAAAGACACATCTGGCAACCAGAACTCACACTTGCTAAACTTAGCATATAGCTTATGTTTTCTTAGAAAAGTTAGAGCCTGTCGGAGATGTTGTTCATGCTGCCGAGCATCCTTACTATAAATCAGAATGTCATCTATGAAGACGACAACACACTGATCAAGGAAGGGTCAAAAGACTTTATTCATGAGTTCCATGAATGCAGCTGGTGCATTGGTTAGTCCGAACGACATAACCGTGAACTCATAGTGACCATATCTTGTCCTAAAGGCAGACTTGGATATGTCACTGTCCTTAATGCGGAGTTGATGATATCCAGATCTCAAATCTATCTTTGAGAAGACTGTTGCACCACGCAACTGGTCAAAAAGATCATCAATCCTCAGCAAAGGGTACTTGTTCTTTATTGTTACTTTATTAAGTTGTCTGTAGTCAATGCACAACCGCATTGACCCGTCTTTCTTTTTAACAAACAAAACCGGAGCACCCCAAGGTGAGGTACTCGGTCGGATGAAACCTTTCTCAAGTAACTCTTGAAGTTGTTTCTTGAGTTCTGCCATCTCGACAGGCGCCATCCTATATGGATTCTGGGCTATGGGCTTCGTATCTGGGACCAAATTGATCTCAAAATCAATCTCCCGAGATGGTGGTATACCAGGAAGTTCTTCAGGAAACACATCCTCGAATTCCCTGACTATAGGAACTTCAGCAGGATTGGGACTCTCCTTGGTAACATCTACCACATGGGCCAAGAATGCATAACATCCTTGCCTCATCAGCTTATCAGCAACCATAGCTGATACAAGACAGGTGGGCAGAATCTTTCTTTCTCCTTGAAAGATCCATGTGTTGCTTTCATCAGCAACCACATCCTGCTTGGATTCACAATCCAAGACAACCCTATACCTTTCCAAGGTATCCATCCCAAGAATTATATCAAATCCTTGCATCTCAAGTGGTATAAGATCCACTTGAATGCGATGATCAGAAAAGAAGAGGATGCAGGGAGAACATACCTCCTGTAGAATGGCAGACCCACTCAACGGAGTCTCCAACAACAAACTATCTACCCTATGACTGACAGTCATATTGCAGTTGTGAATCACTCTTCGAGTGATGAAAGAGTGCGTAGCACCCGGGTCAATCAGAACAGATACTACACAAGATTTAGACATATCAGAATATAAAAGTTCCATCTGACCTGCCACTACTTGTGGATTGACCACTGCCTTTGGTGGGTTCATAGCATAGAACCTCGCTATAGCCTGGTGTTGAGGTGGTGCTGATGATCCAGCCTGAGATGCTTGCCCACGTCCTCTAGCTGCTCCTTGAGACTGCCTTCTCTGTGATCCCTGTTGACTCTGTCTCTGAGGCTGTGTCACACTGACAGGCCTAGACCTGCAGTCCTTCATCAAGTGTCCCACCTTCCCACAGTTGTAGCAGCTTCTTTCCAGTTGTTGTGGTATGGGTGTTCCTGTGACTGACATTGATGCTGAACTGTGAGTCTCTTGTAGTGGTAGGCTTCGTCCTCTACCTCTACTTGGGGACCACTATGTCTGAAAACCAGATCTGGGTGGTGGATGTGTAGGTGCAGAGAATCTAGGCTTCTTAAAGTCTCTAGATGAAGAACCCTGAACTGCGGATATCTCTTATGGGTTTGTCTCTTCTCGACTACGGATTTCTCTATCCTTCGGACTGACTCAACGAAGGTAGCAAACCTCTCCCGACTCTCTAGGGCGGACACGGGAGTAGTCAAGTCGGCGTTTAAACCCTTCTCGAACCTTCTGATTCTTTCTTCTTCTGTGGCAGCCATGTGCGGACAAAACTGCAATAACTCCATGAACTTAGCCTCATACTCGCTAATGTTCATCATACCCTGCCTCAGTCTCTCAAACTGAGAGATCTTCTCATCCAGGAAGGTCTTTGGAAAATATCTGTGGACAAATTCCCGACGAAAGTCTTCCCACGAGATCTCTATTCCAGACCTCTTCTGCTCTTCCATGGTCCACTAGTGACCAGCACTTCCTTTGAGAAGATAGACAGCATGTCTAACTTTCTCACCTTTGGGGATGTTAAGGATTTTAAAAGCTTTCTCTAACTCTGTTAACCACAGTCCGACATCTGCAGGATCAGCTGTTCCAAAGTACTCGGTTGCTCCGACACGACGAAGTCGCTCGAACGTCTTACCGATACCTTGTTCTTTAGGCTGGGTAGGTGCCCTAGGTGCAGGCATGGGCATCCTGTCGGTGATGTGTGTCATGGCAGTCATAAACTACCCGAACATAGTCTGGATAGCTGGGTTACCCATGTCAGCTGGGTCAAACTGAGGTGGCTCATGTACAGGTTGCTCTATCTCCGGGTTTCTTGCACCTCCTCGGGGTGCATCGACACTACTCTCAGCCTCATACTCCTCATGTTCTTTGTGTGGTCCGTACATCCTTAACTTATCTTCTTCTCCTGAGGAGCAGAAGACTCTATTAGATAAGAAAGAAGTACTAAGGATAGACTTGACACTCTAAGTCCTATGTCTTTGTAGACTCAGCAAACCTAGAGCTCTGATACCACTTAATTGTGGGCTCCGATCTCCAAACCACGATATAAACTTAGCGGAAGCAATCGATTAACAGCGGAAGAAAAAAATCACGGGAAATTAAAACTTTTTGAGATAAGGGCTTGAATTCATAAAAACTTCTTTCATAAAAAGGAGATAAACTGTTACATCTCTGATAATTACTTCTTGAGTAATTATATACCACATGATACAAAATCTCAAGAACTCAAAACCAAAATCTCAGACCAAAAGACTCCAAGGACCTGAGAGTACAGAGAATACATAAGACTGACTATCTAACTACACAACTCAGCAGTCTAAATCTCCACCTGAGATTTACTGCTGCTTCTGATGCTGCTGCTGCTGATACTGACCGCCTGTAGACTGGTTCCTTCGTCCTCGACGACCACCTAAAAAGTTGAAATCTACGGGGTGAGACAATTTTAAATAATTGTCCCAGCGAGAGTTATAACTCTCCGCCAGAAGCTTTATTATAGCAATCAAGAACAATATAAGCAATAAAAGCTTTAAGGTAATCAACAGCAGATTGTTATCAATTAGAACAACAACATTTAAGGAATATGAAGAACATGTATACTAAGTAATGTATCTTCAACCAATGTATCTCGTAGTTCAATCTAAGCAGATATGCTACGCGGCTGATTATGTTTTACAAACATCATTATGCCCTACGGAGATGAGGTATACCGCTCATACTCCAACCGATCACTATTGAGTCGCATCGGTATCATACATAGGTCATCAAAAGAGCTGGATTCTTATGACCTCATCTTCCTCAGTCAGTATGAGGATCAACATGCAGGACATCTAATGTCTCTGCTACTATAGCTTACCAGGGTATTCTGGTACTTCGCTATTAGAGTCACAGTGGCATTCTGTACTCTCTTCGCCATCGAAAGATTTCTTGTTTATCTCTCATCGATGCGGTATAAAAGAATTCCTCGGGAGATTAGTATTATATCACCCCAACATAAACACATAGTGAAAGGGTTGATGGATTTAAGATACATCTACATCAATTCATTCACTAGGATGTAAGGTTTTACACATCCATATACCCCACATACTCAAAAGTATGTGCTCTAGGAGTTCCCTTAGGAAAACCTGTTTCACCATCATATAACTTCTGACTATGATGGATCTATGATCAGGGCTCTACATGGTATGATTATACTTGATTAGTTAGGTACAATTTAGTATTCTTTGATCATCATACAAGTTCTCAAACATTAATCATTAGCATAGCAGCTATGAAGGAAGAATACTAAATGTAACAAGCCTAACTCTCATCAATTATCATTTCTCAATACTCTCATCACAAGTCATCTCTTAAAGCATGACCTTGATGGTATTCATGGCTCTCACAGCCTATCAATCTCATAAGATGCTATTAACAAGGCATCGGGATATATGTCACTATTCATAAAGCTAACAATAGGCTTTTAATGAATATAGTATCATCATCCATACCTAGATATGATCATCCTCATAAAGGAACCTGCATGGTTAAATCAACTGATAACAGTAAATAACTTATTTAAAGAAGTTGTATCTCCCTACTCATACAAGAGCTAGGTTTCCCTAGTTTTCATCAATTAGGGTTTACTATTCACATTACATGTCATCACCCTAGAATTAGGGTTTACTATTCACCTCATGGTGAATTGATCTCATAACATCACCTATGTATGAGAAACATCATCATTAAAGACCTCAGATAAGATTAAGATTCATCAATTATCATAATTAGGGTTTACATGATTTCACATAGTGGATCATACCCTATTCATGCACATTCATGTATATTGAAGGTATTTTACTTGAGTTTCCACCATAATTGATACATTCTCTCTCCTCTAACTAGTAGATGGTTATTACACCACTCTAGATTAGGTTGGGTTAAGTCCTTATTGACTAACAAGTCAACTCATCACTATTATGTGATTAGGGTTTGATTAAAACAAGGTATCACTCAATTGAACCTTTCAGGGGCTTTTTGGTAATTTACCCATTGACCATCATCATGGATCATTTCATTAGCCACTTAATCCCTTAAAATATTAGGTTACCATTAGGGTTTAGATTAGATCATCATTGAACCTTTTACACTTTCAAGTGATTAAGTATAATCAACCTTGAAGGTCTCCAATTGGTTTAGGGTTTAACCTTCAACCCATTTGATTCTTAAACGACCTTGAACTCGTTTAACCTCAAACGACCTTGGAACCATTTGAGCCTTAAATGAGTGTGGACCCACTTGACCTTAAACGGGTGTGGACCCACTTGAAGTCTAAACGGGTGTGAACCCAATTGAGTCTAAACGGGTATGAACCCGTTTGAGTTCAAACGCGTATGAACCCGTTTGAGGTCAAACGAGTGTGGACTCGTTTGGGCTTAAATGAGTGTGGAATCATTTGGGCTTAAATGAGTGTGGACTCATTTGGACTCAAACGAGTGTGGACTCTTTTGGACTCAAACGAGTGCGGACCAACTTGGGTTCAAACCGCATGAACATAAAGGTGACACATAGGTTATGTTTGAAAAGGCTTTCTTAAGTTGAGGCCTTCAATTGGCCCAAGCCATGTTAACCACTTACAAATTGAGTCAAATAGGATGAGCCTCAATCAATTGGGCACCAATTTGACCTTCAATTGAAAGCCAATTATGGTTAAGTCTAACTCAATTAAGGTTTCCAATCGGCTACTCATCAATTTTCAACAATGTGAGTCAAAACAAGGTTGAACCTATCAATTGAACTCCAATTGGGCCCAAACTTGGCCCAAACGGTCTTGAGATCATTTGGTTGATCTCCAATCGGTCTTGAGACCGTTTGCCCAAAGTTTGACCAAAAATTAAGTTGATTTAATAAGGGTTGAGTCCTAATTAAATTACAAATCAGCATTTTTCATCAATTTATCAATATCTTGTGATTGGACCCTCAAACCATCACATTTCTTTAACCCTAGACCTTCAAACGGTCTTGGGGTGTCTCTAAACGAGTGTGAGATCGTTTGGATGAACCCCCAAACGGGGTTGAACTCGTTTGGGTCCTTCAACCCAACACTCATCAAAATCTATATGAAAAACAACAAATTTAACCCGATTAGGGTTAGGGTGTTGAAATGCCTTCAACTCTTAATTGGTTAGGAATTAGATCATGATTTTTGGTAGAAATGAAATTCAATATATTATGAACAGGAATCCCAAACGGTCAACGCTTGGTCAACTCCTTCAAATGGGTTGGAACCCGTTTGCCCAAAGATTCAAGTTAATCAGTTTAGAAAACAGCACTTAATTCAATTTGATTGCCTAATTGATTGGCCTTCAACCTACGATTCCTTTGGAGTTAACCCCTCAAATTTGGTGGGTCATTATCCTACATAATTGTAAATAGAAATACCAAATGGTCAATGCTTGGTCAACGCCCTCAAACGGGTTGGAACCCGTTTGGCCAAACCGACCTATTGAACCCGTTTGGATTGAAACGAGTGTGAGATCGTTTGTCCTATTGGTCCAAGATCGTTTAGTAAAGTTGGATAAGGACCAACATAGGTATTAACGCCCCTTGTCTTCAACCTTGAAACCAAGGTCTGTTCTTCACAAAATCACTTGCAAGGGTGCAAAGAAGGATGGGAAAGAAGAAGAACTAACTATTATTTGTACGAATAAAAGTATGCATAACAAAGCAAAAGGTTTAGAATTATAAAACCCGCCTTAAGGTCATTCCTTGAGCTCCAAGCTTCCAAGATTCAAGTCTTTAATGGTGTCTTAAGCTCCACAGGTCGGCCAAGGGTTTTTCTCCAAGGAAAGGTTGGGAAAAGATGGCTAAAACAAGAAAGCTAAGTGAATTATCCACAAAACCAACCTTAAAAGATGAATTCATGCAAGAATCTGAGCTTGAGGATGGTTCTTCTCACCTTAGCTCCTAGTTGATCGTCTCCTGAGCTCCAGAGCTCAGCCTTGGTTGTTTTGAGAAAGAAGAGAAGTGAAGAGAATGAGGAATCGTTTACTTGGTTTACTAGGAAAAAGACTTATATACCTTAAGGCCATGTTGCACCATAAGGACCTCTAAAGCATGGGATTCTCATCTAAGTCCCTCCTCATTTCTAAGGCACGTCCAAGCCATCTAAACTTAAGCAAAGTTCATCACTATTCAAGATATAAGGGTAGAAAGATCAAACTTCAACTAGGGTATACACATGAAGGTCCTCTTACACATACATGGTGAATTTTATGCACAAGATCATTTTTTTTCTTATCTGTTTATTCATTGATGTGTCCCTTTCATCATTTCTACTCTAAATGATGACAAGAGTCATAAGAGATGTTCTATATGATGTATTTTACAAGTTGCACCCCTTAAATTGGGTAAATTGCACTTTACTCCAATTTAGGGTTTTTAAGCACAAGGATCATTCCACAAGCTGCATCTTGATGCTCAAGCTTGGGGAAAATTCATCATTCCTCATCATATTCACTCGTGTGTTGTCTCATCATCAAAGGAACATCTTAACATGTGCAATTTTGCAAGTTAACCCCTCTAATTTGGTAATTTGCACATAGGTCCCTGTATTACCAAACAACGCTACAATCATTGTTTAAAAAGGACAAAAAGGAAAAGAATATATGTTCCTTAGGAACTTAATTACATGCCAAAAGATAATCACAAGGATTTTATTACACATTTAGTCAAAACACCTAGGGTTAGTTCATAACCCAGGTCAGGGATGTTACAGTTATTGTGGCAACCGAATCGATAAATCACGATGTAAACTCAGCGGAAGCGAATTCTTAGCAGCGGAATTATGAAAAATCACTAAAAATTAAAACTTTTTGGAAAGAGATCTTTAAACCATAACTCCTTTATAAGAAAACAAGGTAAACTATTTACATCATAGCTTGACATTACATCTCTGTGATTACATACATCCATTGCCCTATTATCTGTACAAGGCAAGATACAAAATCTCGAGGCACTAAGCCAAAAACCTCAGATCTACTGACTCCTAGGACCTGAGAGTACAGAGAAGACACATAGGACCTACTATCTACAAGACTTGACAGTCAGTATCTCCACCTGAGATTCACTGCTGCCCCTGGTGTTGCTGTTGTTGTTGTTGCTCATCTCTAGATGGATTCCTTCGTCCTCGGCGTCTACCTAAAAAGTCAAATCCCACGGGGGTGAGACAATTGAATAATTGTCCCAGCGAGAGTGATAACTCTCCGCCAGAAGCTTTGTTATTGCAATAAGGAATAACAATAAGCAGTATAATTATTAACATTTAACAGCAGGTTTAATGTCAAGTAAAGCAACATTTCAATTATAACTTAATTGGATATCAAAGCATATCTCATTAAAGAATATGGAGAACATGTATAATAGTTATTTAACTAGAACATTATAAACAATGTACATCAATCATTGTTTCTCGTGATTCAACCTAAGCAGTTATTCTACACGACTGATTATGTTTTCCAAGCATTATTATGCCCTGCGGATATGAGGTATACCGCTCATACTCCAACCAACCATTACGAAATCGCGTTGGTACCATACATAGGTCATCAAAAGAGCCGGATTCTTATGACCTCATCTTCCTCAGTCAGTAAGAGGATTTACTTGCAGGACATCTTGTGTCTCTACTGTGATAGCTATCCAGGGTATTCTGGAAACTTCGCTATAGAGTCACAGTGGCGTTCTGTACTCTCTTCGTCATCGAAGGATCTCTTGTTTATCTCTCATCGATGCGGCATTGTTGATTCCCTCGGGAGATTGGTGGTACATCATCCCGGCATAGACATGTAATGAAGGATTGATAGGTTAACGATACATCCTACATCAATTCCTACATTAGGACGTAAGGATATTCGCGTCCATAATCCCCCATATACTCAAAAGTATATGTTCCAGGAGTTCCCTTAGGAAAACATGTTTCACCATCATTTGGTCTCTGACAATGATGGATCTATGGTTAGGGCCCTACATGATATGATCATAATTGTTTATTTAAGTGCATTTTAGTATTATTTTAGCATCAAGCATGTTTTCAAACATAAACAATTAAAACATCTGCTACAAAAGAAGAATACTAAATGTATCAAGTTTATTTCACATCAGTTATCATTTCTTAACTATTTCATCATTATGGTTCAAGAACAGGGGTGTTCAAACCCTTAAATCATCATAAGTCATCTAATAGAATGACCTTAATTGTAACATTGTAAATATTACTCAAGGCTCTTATAGCCCATCATTCTCATATGTTACCTTTTAAACCAGGAAACATAGTATATCATTATTCATAAAGCTTATAACATGCTTTCAATGAATAAAACATCATAACTCTTACCTGGTTATGATTACCTCTTGCTAACAACCTGCATGACTAATATAACTGAAGACATGCATATATAACAATATCAGTACAATACAAATTCTTTTCAATTTATTCATAGAACACCACGGCCGTGCTACCTTGCACGGTCGTGCAAAGGGAAGATACCACGGCCGTGCTCCATAGCATGGTCATTCTATCAACATCATACCATGACCATGTTACATCACCATGGTTGATTTCTAGGGTTAGGGTTTATTCAACTCAATTAGGGTTATTAAACCCCTTTGACTTATAAGGCATAAGGATTCCTCATATTATAATTCATTCAAAGGGTTTCATACTTAAAAGCATAACCCAAACTTAGGGTTAAAGTACCCTACCTTTCATTAATTAGGGTTTCCTATTCACATTATCAGTTCAACCCTAATATAATACTCCACTACCCTTGGGAGCATTCAAAGATGTTATAAGTGTTTGATTTCGGTTATTGTACTCATCATGTATCATTAATGATCATCACTTCTAAGTATTAGCCCATTCCTCATATGATGCATATGTCATATATCATAATTATCCAATTATATGCAATGATATAGATTTAAACATTGTTGATATAGGATAAATCATCATCAACTATTCTAGGTATCTTCATATTCAGGATGTTATCTACATCATGCTTTAGTATACATCATTTCTAAGAGTTTGATGCCCATTATTATTGTAAGATGTAAAATCTATTACTCATTCATAGGGATGTTTGGATCTAGGCATCTTACCTCTTAAATCCTTATTTATTGAAATTACCACATTTATCATTCACAAGGTTCACTAACCCTATTCTATATGTTTAGGACATAATCATCTTATTTAATTGATTTATCTACACCTCACCTTATTGTACTATCTAGTAAACCATCTCAAGGTTTTTATGATTAATAAGCCATAAGTTAAGCTTGCTATTCATCTTAATAAGGATTTCCCATAACATCACCTCCAATTAGGGTTTTTATTCATATCACGTCTCCCCTAGATTAGGTTTATGATTAATATCCCACCATTAGGGACTACTATTTCACATCATGTTATTCCCCTAGAATTAGGGTTTACTATTCACATCACAGTAAATTGAGGTCTTACCATAATTATTTATGAATATTACTTTCATTAACACCTTCAAATTAAGTTAAGATTCATAAACTCCATAATTAGGGTTTCCATGATCTCCTTATGAAGGATCATACCCTATTGGTATGTATTGGTACATTTTAAAGGTATCTTATTTGATTGTCATTAATATTAGGAGTCTTCTCTCTCCTTTTACTAATAGATGATGTTTACATCACTCTTGATTAGGTTAAGTCAACTCAACTTTGACTAACATAAGTCAAGTCATCACCATTAAGGTCATTAGGGTTTTACCTGATCGAGGGTACTAGTCACACTAACCCACTAAGGGTACTTTTGTAATCTTCACCATTGACCCTAACATACATTAGTTCACTAATTACTTAACCCCTTAATGACTTTAGGTGTCTTCAGGGTTTAGGTTAAACAACCATTGAACCATCTAAGTCTTTAAAGCATTAAGCATTCTTGACCTTAAAAGATCCCAAACGGTTTTACACTTTCAACCTCCAAACGGTTTTGAAACCGCATGAATCCAAACGGTCTTGAGACCATTTGGTCCCAAACGGTCTTGAGACCGTTTGGACTCAAACGAGACCGTTTGGTCCAAACCTCCTCAAAACCGCATGGACCAAGGATGGTCTCAACTACACCAATCGGTTTAGGGTTCTCAATATTGATTCCTTCAATCATTGAATTCATGGAACCAATCATCAATTGGACATATCCTCATACTTAAATTGAGTTAAATAGTTCAACCTTAAACTGATTTTACCCTCAATTGACCCTCAATTATTCATCAATTAGGGTTTGATTCAAATGAATTAGGGTTTGGGAATCGATGATCCTTCAATACTAATCAATGTAAGACTAGTTACTTTGAAACCATAGAACCATCATCCAAATTGGGTATGACCTGACCCCAAACGGTCTTGAGGTCGTTTGGATGACCTCCAAATGGTCTTGAGACCGTTTTCCCATCATATCACCAAAATCCAAGTCAACCAATTAAGGTTTGGATCATTGGATTGATCACCAAATCAGCAATTGATTACACTTTAACTTAGTAACATTGGATCATCAATTGCTTAACCATACTCACCCCTAGACCTCCAAACGGTCTTGGGTGACCTCCAAACGGTCTTGAGACCGTTTGTATGAGCTCCAAACGGTCTTGAGACCGTTTGGCTCATCCAACCCTTGGATTCTAGTGAAATTCTATCAAGGATTGGTCTATCGAGTTGATCAACAAATCAGCACTTAATTGTAATATGATTTGGTACCTTTGGACCTTCAATTGGTCAACTATGCTTAACCCCAGACCTCCAAACGGTCTTGGGTGATCCCCAAACGGTCTTGAAACCGTTTGGGTGATCCCCAAACGGTTTTGAAACCGTTTGGGCCAATCAACCCAAAACATCATCTCATTCACTTGCAAAATCAGCATTTAGCCGATTAGGGTTCATGCCACATCTTTGGATCTTAAAACACATATCCATACTTCACCCTAGACCTCCAAATGGTCTTGGGTGACCCCCAAACGGTCTTGATACCTTTTGGGTGATCTCCAAACGGTTTTGAAACCGTTTGGGCTAATCAACCCAAAATCTCAAATTAACTCATTGGAATTTCAGCACTAATTTCAATTAGGGTGTGCCCAATTGATTAGCTTTCAACTCATGATTCCTTGAGAATTAACCCCTAAAATTTGGTGAGTTATTAACCAACATAATTAGGAACAGTAATCTCAAACGGTCAACGCACTGAAACGGTTTTGAAACCGTTTTCCCAAAAAGGTCAAGTTAATCAGGTTGAAAATCAGCACTTAATCCATTTAAGTTTATCTAATTGATTAGCCTTCAACTCTCGATTCCTTGGGAGTTAACCCATAAAATTTGGTGAGTCATTAACCAACACCATTAGGAACAATAATCCCAAACGTTCAACCCTTGATCAACGCACTCAAACGGTTTTAAAACCGTTTTCCCAAAAAGGTCAAGTTAATCAGGTTGAAAATCAGCACTTAATCCAATTAGATTTACCTAATTGATTTGCCTTCAACTCATGATTCCTTTGGAGTTAATACCTCAAATTTGGAGGGTTATCAACCAACATAATCATGAACAGGAATCCCAAACGGTCAACCCTTGTTCAACTCAACCAAATGGTCTTGGAGACCGTTTGCTCCAACCGACCTTGTGAAACCGTTTGCCCCTCAAACGGTTTTGCAAACCCCCAAACGGTTTTGCAAACCGTTTGGCCAAGGGTGCAAGACCATTTGCTAAATTCACGCCCCCTTCTTCTACCTCCAGATCCAGGTCTGTTCTTCATGGTTTTAGTTGCAAGAAAGCAAGGAAGGATGGGGGAAAGAAGAACAAACTACTTTTGCAAGAAAGAAAGATGCATAACAAAGTTTAAGGGTTTAGAGTTATAAAACCTACCTTAGAACCAGATCTAGAGCTCCAAACTTCAAAGCTTTAATGGTGGCTTGAGCTCCACAGGTCGTCCAAGGTTTCTTCTTCAAGAATTGGTTGGAAAGGATGGCTAGAAGGAGGAACTAAGTAAGAAAAACTAGCAAACCAACCTTAAATCATGATTTCCTCCATGAATCTGAGTTAGATAATGGTTAAAGCTTACCCAACTCTTCTTGGCCGCTCTCCTCTGCTCCTGAGATCCTTCCTTAGTCGGCCACAGCAAGAGATAAGTGAAAAGAGAAAGGGAAACAATCCCTTGGTTGTAAAAGAAAGGTGTATATATACTTTGGGCATGTTTTCAAGATAAGGACAATCTTTTCTTCTATTTCTCATATGGGTCCTTCTCTCCTTCCTGGTCATGCCCCTCCTTCCTATACTTAAGAAAAACTCCTTTCTTAATC
Organism: Alisma plantago-aquatica; assembly: GCA_963693085.1. NCBI lineage: Eukaryota > Viridiplantae > Streptophyta > Magnoliopsida > Alismatales > Alismataceae > Alisma > Alisma plantago-aquatica. Next base: position 796,142,526 of record OY856412.1, read on the forward strand.
AAATTCTAGTGAAAAGGAAGCCAAACATCCTACTAAGTTGCACACATATAAAAGGGTCATTATGCTTACAACTTGGTTATTTAGTTACAAGGTTTATCCTTCTTATTTGTTTATTCAAATAAAGCGCCCTCTTCACCATTTTTACTATAATTGATGCCAAGAGTCATAAAAGATACTCTAGAAGGTATATTTTACATGTTGCACCCCATGTTTTGGGTAAATTGCACTTTACACCAAAACTAGGGTTTAAAGCACAAGGATTGCTCCACAAGCTGCATTTTGGTGCCCAAGCTTGGAGAATCCATAATACTTTATCAAATTCATTCTTATGATGTCTTATCATCAGAGGAACATATAAACATGTGAAATTTGCAAGTTAACCCCTCTAATTGGGTAATTTGCACATAAGTCCACTTTTAACAAAACAATATTACAATATTGTTCAAAAGGACAGAAAGGGAAATATATGTTCCTCAGGAGCTTTAATTACATTATCAACAGATAACCACAAGCATTTAATCACATGATTAAGAAAAACACCTGGGGTTAGTTCATAACCCAGGTCAGGGATGTTATAGTTATACTCTCCTTAATACAGGTAAAGCGGACTAAAGATAAATGAGAGTGAATAAAAAGTATCCTTACCCTTACGATGATACCCTATAGGATATGGGTGGTGTGTAAACAAGTAACACCTTACCAATTTACCTCTCTATCCAGTTTCCTCACTATCGCTCTTCCAAGCTCCTCAACTAAATTGCTCATCAAATCAACAACTATGACATTCCTTCCAAAGTGGGTTAACCCAACTAGTTGGTAGCTGCGTAAGTGAGTAAAAGATCTCACATTCAAATCTTAGTGGATATATTATGATTTTTCTTAATGAAGATAGATACGATGAATCAAATCTTATATCTAGAAAACACAACATTCCTAAAAATATCATATGTGCTTTTTCGTTGTTAAACATTCCTTGTTAGATGTTTATTTAATTACTAGTCTATGTGCGTTCCTGTCCATACTCATTATAAACTTGTTTTCTAGGTAACATCTGTTGTGGATACTTCTACTAAAACATAATGAATTATTATTCTTCTTCTTTTATGACCCAGAACGGGCTATCTTGTGATCTGGAAGAATGATAAACACATGATACCCTTGTGCCCATACATTTATATCTCAACGAGTCACATTAGAGACTAGTTGATGTAGAGGGGATATCATTTAAGAGTAGTGCTATAGGGGGTTAAAACCTGACATCCTTTCTGAGGGGTTCCCGTACTGTGACCACTTGAGCTACTTCTCACTGATAATGTATGAATTGTCTTACTATTATGGGAATCTATGTTAAATGAATTCGTTTCATTTTCATAAGATGTAGTCTTGTATTCTTGTAATAAATATACATCATAATACTGATTGTGATTTAAAAAATAACACCATTTGAAGAATTAAAGATTGCAACTGAAATATTGCAAAAGATAACACCATTTAGAATGACATATGAAATCAATTTGCATCATACTAAAATGCATTTGGGATCAAATGTCATCATTCACTCATAAATAAGTACATAAGGATTCATAAACAACCATTCATTATTTTCTTCCAAGCATTATAGTTTGACCTACGATACACGTTTCCACCATTTGAAACAACATTTACAAACTGTTACTCAACGTATACACAACCATACCAATATATCCTAGTTGCTCTCTGTCCTTGATCGTATGAAGCCTTCAAATCTCCTTCAAGATGCATTAACCTCACTTAAAACTCATCAAGAACAAGTGCATCAACCCAATTGAATAAAATGTAATAGGGAGGTCCTTGCACATTCAAAATACATAAAATGAATATATAAATAAATTTAGTACACTCCTAGGGAATAAAGAACCTTATTTCTTATGTGTCTTGGATGTTTTATCTACAAGGACTCACCACACCAGCATTTCTTAACATTCTTCATTACTTGAAAGTGTCTAGTTTTGGTAGTGATTATATACCTATAAAAAGAAGGGAAAATAGAGGAAGGAGTAGAAAATCACTCTACTTGAATAAAGAATTAAGACAGTTGATGTAACAAATTATATTTATGTTTGCTCTATACTCTTTCCATGTGCAGGCCTATAGAGAAAAACAACTCCAAATACAAGCCACAAGATACATGGATCAAACAAAAAAGAAGTTTATTTGATAAGAGGCAGGGAGGGGAGAATCATTGTGATTGTCCCTACAATTTAAGAATTGATTTAGTGAACTATATACCATCTACAAATAGAGAAAACATATATGGATTTTGTCCAGCTATATCTATATACCAAACTCAGCCAAATGAAACTCGCCTATTTGTATTGCAAGCAATGAGGGGAAGATGATGATGGCAGTGAAAATGAGAATAGGGGAAGAATCCCTTTCTGAGAAGGGAGTAAGGAGCATCACAAAGACTACGAGAACAACCTCGTCGAGATTTCCACCATGTAATATCTAGAATAAGAACCTCCAATCAATTACTCCTTGTTGAAAAATAGTCAGAGTAGGTATCTTTATTCTTCTCCTCATCCACCTGTAGATGACATTTGTGGCCTCTTTGTTCGGTCATCGAGTACTCATCCATGTCATATACTACCCATTCACATCGCCTAATCCTCATCCTCTGGTGATGAAGGTTGCCATTTCCTGTCCTTGTAGAAGCATGTCCATTATTAGTTGTACATGTCTCCCTCGCCAATCATCATTTCTGGGCGGTTGTGTGTGAATTGTAGGGGCCAAAGTTCCAATGTTTAGCAGTATCGAAGAGATAAGAGGCAAGATGGGAAATGCATAAAAGGAGAGAGAAGAGATATGATGGGGTCACATAAAAGGAAAGAGATGACCAAAAAGTGGTGGGGTAAGTCGCATTAAACTAATTTTACAAACAAATCATTGGGGAGCGAGAGGTATTTCTGGATCTGATATGATGTAGATCTAACAGTTACAATCTCGATTGTATTTTCACTTGGATACATTTAAGTGTATTCTAGCCTCTCTCTCTCTCTCTCACTCTCCCTCTCTATATATGGGATTAAGAGAGAAAGATTTCTCCCCCCTCTCCCATAACCCGTGGTGGAGGCATGACTGGGAGGGTGATAAATCAAGAGATACTTCTCCGTGTGGTTTTAAACACGGGTCCCTTCATTGGGGATCAGCAGAATTCGCCAACCGGGCTATTCCCTTGCCGGCCTCCCTCTCTATATATGTATGTATATATATATATATATAGTTTGACTGATTGATACATAGATATGTGTGTGTAATCAGTATGATATCACTATTTTTCTTTCAACATGAAATTTGACTAAGTGAGTGCCTTAGAGTCATATTCAAGTCATGAAGTATTCATTGATAACTTGTGAGATCTTAGTAGTTGATATATGTTACAATAAAAGGATGACGTGAGATCTTTTTTCTTGGAATTTGCTATGAATATGAAGAGAGATGTTGAGTAATCATTATTCTCATGGTATTCTTAGAGTGAATATCATCATCTTCCATTATGAGGAATTGAACTAATTTTGTAAAATAATATCATGTAACCTATTTTTTGAAATTATTCTTATTGAACTAATGCTTCCGCTTTTGGTAACAATTTATATGTAAAATGGAAATCCATTTCTTAAACCATGATTTCCATACGTGTTTGGCTTCTATGTAAAGTGAAATCTAAAATATTTGTTAGCCAACCTTTTTATTATTTGTATTAGTGAAGCATGCATGAGCACCATATTACATTATTATTCATTTTTTTCACATTCATGATTGGGCTAATATTCATTTTAACTTGTTTGTCACACTATGAATAAATTGTAAAATTTCTTTTAAAAAAGAAAGCTAATTAAGAAATATAAATATATATTATGTTATGCTTTCCATACTATATAATTTTAGATTTTCATTTTTTATGAATTCAACAGGTATGACTATTAATATTTGTTTTTGGTGTTGCAGGAAGAATCTCATAAGCTTTTTGTTGGATCCCTCAACTACATGTGCAACCAATAAAAATGATCTTCACAAAGTCTTTTTTTCACTTTCCTTGGGATTTGAACTATAGCCCTCCCATAAACATTATGATACTATGCATTATCTAGGCTCACCTGATGAGTGATCATGCAAACTATTTATATCAAATATCTCCAGATCCATTTATCAAGATTTCAAAAGAAATATATTTGAATATTTGTTCTTTAATTTAAATATTTATTATGGTGATGATAATAGTATCTTCATAGGGATATATTGAATAATTCCTCCAGTAAATATTATATAATTTTACTCTTGTAGAAATTTAAGGAGACTTATCAATGAAAGTAACATGTAATTGTTTACACATTTTACTTAGCCAAGATAGGAAACATGTTTTCAAAATTATTAATGATGTGCATATTTTCTATTTAAGTGAACAATAGTCTTGTTCCAAATTGTACCATTATAAATAAAGAATAACCAATAAATAACAATATTTATTCCACACCCTACCTTTCATGATACATTCAACATAGATTACAAACCAATATGTATGTGTAGAGACAAAATAAAAACGTCCATATTGTTGCATTTATGGATTGTGATGGGTGCAATAGAATAAACATAATTTTTCATCTATATCCCCGAGCAGATCTTATCATGAGAAAAGTAGGCATGTGGGATATATCTTTTCATAAAGCATCAACGCATGTCTCTTATGTAGTGCACATTTGGTGATTGACAATGTTATGACCCACACTAAAATTAACTAGTAAGTATGATAATCACAACATTAATAAGTTAATTAAGTTAATTAAGTTGAATTAAGTACACAAGATGCAATTGGTGCTGTGATCCAGTGTTACAGTCTTATTAGCATGATTTCTTACCTTGAGGTTGTAGAGAATTTCACACTTGAAATTTTGCAAAAAGAATCACCTCAATCGGACACTTGAGGCTAGAGTTACGGCATTTTCAAGAATCTTGAATTTAAGATGCAATTTTCTCAATATTTGGCTTATATTTCCCCTTTCCTTCCTTATTCCTTATCCTCTTCTTCCCCAAACCGACCGACGCTTCGAGAGAACGGCGCCCCATTGCTGCGCCCGACCAGCTTGCTAGGGGTTGAAGGAGCGGCCGATTTAGGCTCCCAAAGCTTCGATCAGCAACGCCCCTACCTCCTCTGCCTTCCTCTCCTTCTTCTTCCTCTTCTTTTCTTCTATTTCCTCCGCCCTAGCGGCGCCCCTGCCGCGCCCGACCTGCACCTCTACCTGCTGCTCGGCGCTCCAGCCAGTAGTGGCAGCAGCACGCGGCCAGCAGCTAAAGGAATGATAGGGACGGCTCCGCAGCACCCTCAAGCATCCACGAAGACGCCACTAACCTCCTCTTCACCCTAGCTTCACCTGCTGCGCCCCAAATCTGCTGGGCGGCGCCCCACCTTGCCCAAGCAGCAGCTGCTGCGTTTTTGGCCGACCAGGAATGAAGTTTAGAACCCGTCCTTGAGGTCCAAGTTCAAAGCAACGTCGAGCGTCGCTCAAAACATGGGACCTTGTAATGTGCACGTTCCGGAGGTTGACGACGCCCGAAAACAGGATGTTCCCAGTAGAATTTGGACGTTTCGAATGGCGTTGAGTAGAATTTCACTCCCAATTGCAAGAATTGACTGGAATAAACTTTTTGGTTTTAATTGGTTTTAAACGTAGATGTCGGCGTTTAATCTGGCGCCGGTCAATTATTAAATTTCACGTTTTAATTATTAAGACTTGCTCGACGCCAATAAGTTGACTAATATGTGCGATGTGATTTAGAAAAATCTCATGATTGATCGAAACTTAATTTACTCGATTAATCGAAAATAGTAGTGCACAACCAGAAACTGAAAAGCCTGGGTATAAACCCAGACTGTACGATTTTAATAAATTAAATGATGTACGATTACAAAGAAATGACGATGATGTGAAAAATATTCAAAGAAAACCTAGATGCACGCTCTAGGTCATATTTAATGTGAATGATTGAATATTTACTCAAATTAACACGCTTCTCAAAGATATAATTAGGAATTCCTGATTATTAATAATAATTCGTGTCATGATAATGATTAACTCTTATTTGAGTGATGAGATGCTCAACTCAAGAAATCATTTGAAATTTCAATTAATATTAATAGTTCGTGACATGATGAGTAATTATAAACTTAATTAAGTTATGTGATGCATAGTTCAAGATTTGGGTCAGTGCGTATGTTTATATGTTGAATCTTGCCATAACAAGTAAATTAATCTTTAATTGAGTTATGAGATGCTCAACCCATAATTTAGGTTGATGTGCACAATTATCGAGGAATTTTAGATAATTTACAAGTGCTACCGACAATATCATATATATTGAGTAAATAACTCTTGTTAGCATGTTACGATGATCATTTGTATGATTTCAGCGTATATGTGCCAAGTTGATATGATTTCTATTTATTTAAGAATTTTAGTCCGCCTGCATGCATAATAATGTTGATTTCTCAGTAAATTTCATGGGGATATGAATTTGGTTTATTCAAGAACTTGAAATATGCATGCATGCTTTATATGTTGAATCTCTTGGTATCTGCAGTACTTGAGTATACAGCTTGTCCAGTTTAGAATGATATTTGTGTTACGTTATAAGCTTCGATTAAATTGAAGAGATATCATAGAGATACCAAAGTCAAGTATAAATGAGAAAGAGATAACATATAGTAAGAGTTTTCCAAATTTAATAAAATAATAGACATAGGTGTCTTGACACCATAGATTCCCTACGGATGTCTGTACTATAGGGAGAAAACGATCCACCCTGGCAGGGACCAGTATACGGGGATCGAAACGCACCCACAGAGCGTGCGGGGAGACGAAGCCCATGAGGAAGTCTCCTAAGAAAAAGTAGGTTACCCAACATGAACCAGAAGTCCCAGTGGTAGCCCATAGGTACCCACAGAGCGTACCAAGTTGAGGCCCACAGAGTATCTCAGACCCTCCGCCTGTGTACTCAGCCTAGAGGAGAGGTCCAGTTAAAGGCCAGTTGTTTAGCCGCCTTTGTAGACGTGACAGTTCGATCCAAGCAGACCCGGACTCAGTTTTAGGCTTAGCTTCCCGGGTTTTAAGCTAAGTCTTGTACGGTGAGATCGTAGTTCACTACGAGTCTTCATATGTAGAGTACACTGCATATGATCAGTGCATAAGCTAAAATATGTTCATATAGGTTCACAAAGTTTTTTATGAAATAAAGAATTAAGAAATATTTGAGTTTATATTTGTATTAGTTGTTCGTTAAATGGAATGTTGATATCCTCTGTTATTGATTGTATCTATAGCATTACAGCAGACGTTACTTGATGAAATGTTGATATTTCCTGTTATTTAAATCTTATTGTTCTAACTCTGTTCAGCATAGTATTTCTTGTAGTTTAATTTCCAAATAATAAACATGATATGAGTTATCTGCGATGGTTGGATGAAATTCTATTCACTGAGCCAGTAGCTCACCAACCTACTGAAACATTTTTCAGGTCAGCGTCAGTACGAGGAAGCTGAATGATCGTATCACCCAGACACTTAGAAGGTAGTATTTAGTTAGGTTTAGAGGTCTCTTTGTTCTTTCCCCTCGGTCCTTGGGCATGTGGTGAGATAGAGAGGATGTTATGTAATATGTAGCTTAAATTTACAGTTTTTTGTTGTGCTTCATATTTAGAATAGAACAGTGTAATATGACATGTAAGTTTGGTTTTCCTTCTAATAGGGTTAATGGTAAGTTACTTCCGCAATTTTATTTCAATTCGATGTTATTCGAGTTTTATGGTTTTCTTTTAAGTTGAATTTAAGTGATCAAGTAAAGAAAAGTTAATAGTGGTTTACCGATGGTGACTCCCCAGTCTTCGGGGTCATTAGATTTGGCTCGGGGATCGGGGCGTCACAACTAATTTGGTATTAGAGGATAGATTGAGTACATGTGTTACAACCCCATTTTTTGGGTTCTTTTGGTGAGAAATGTGATTTCTCATATTAAAGATATTTGAACGAATAATGATATAATTTGTTTTGAATAAATAGATTTCGTTTCCAATAGCCTTGATGATTGTGTTGTGGGCTTTATTGGCTATTGGGCCCAATAACAAGGAAAATACAAAAGAGCTCCGTTATTAATAAGAAATGGAGAAAAGAAAGATGTAAAAACTTCTAGAAGGCAAAAGAACTTAATCCAAAGGTGTATTTCGTGCCACATGGGTTCCTTGGGTCCCAAGGAGTCCTAAGTTGCAAAAAGAAAGCAATAAGAAAGGAAAGACCAGTTAAATATTTCTTAATTAAGAAAGAAATTGAAAACAATGATAAAATGTGGGAAATAAGTGAAAAGAGATATAATTGAGTTATCCTTGATGGATTTTCATAATCAAATGATTCCTAATGTTAAAAGGAATGCCAATGAGGAAAATAAAAGAGAAATAAAGAAAAATCATCAAAAAGAGCTATTTTAATAAGAAATAAACATGATAATGAGAAATAATGAATATAGATGCATCTAGAAGGATAATAAGTATTTTTGAAAAGGAATTTTGAAATATTATAATTTCTTGGGGTCCAAAGAGCCCCAATAAAGAGGAAAGAAAGATAAAATACCAAAATTGCAAAATAAAAGGATAATGTGATACAATATTAATGAATTTTGTCATATTGATAAAAAGGGAGTATTTTCTATTAAAAGGAAAAAAAATTTTGTGCCAATAAATTAAAAGGCAAGTACAAGGAAGATAAAGGAAGTAATTTTCGAAATCCTAATATTTAAAGAAAAAGGAATATCAAAGAGATGATGAAGAGAGAGGAGGTTGTTTTTATAAAAGGAAAACAAGTTTCCAAGTTGGAAAAGGACTTGGTTGCTTCGTGGGAAAGCAGTCTGGGGCGTGGATACCCTCCCCTATAAAAGGGGTAGAGCCCAGGGTCGAGTTCTAGAGAGATCCCACGTCTCCCACTCTTTTCCTCGTCTTCTTCTTGCTTCCTTACATTCAAAACCCTAAACATGGGGAGTAGTGTAACCCATGGAGCAACAAGAAGCCCCGAGGGAATTTGTGATGGAAGAACGACGCTCCCCCACCATTGGAGAGAATCTCGACCCTCATCTGCATGCCCTGACCTTGCGCAACACTTGCAAAAAGACTGTAGACCGATTGCAGGATTGTAGGTCGGGTACTCTTGAGCGGCGCCATCTCAGCCACAGTTTTGGGCACTGCTAAGTGCAGTGGAGCACGTCGGAGGCGGAGCAGCAGTCCCCGACGAGCTTTGGGTCCAGAACGAAGAGAGAGAACAGCGGCCAGGCCGCATGCAACTCCTAACCTAGAGGCAGCAGTAGGGAAATCGCGAGGAGGAAGAAGGCTTCGGCCGTTTGATGAAAATACCCCTCTAGGGTATGAAGCGTCGACTAACTTAATGGAGGGAAGAATGAACTTTTCGTTATGTTTTCAAAGCAAGGAGCAACGTTGCATGGAAGACGCCTACGTGCAATGGCCCAAAGTAAGTAATTTTGCAAAATTCATAGATAATTAACCGAATCTCGGATGGATCCACATAATATATGAATTTTGCTCAGCAGAACACGAGGAATGCAATAAAAATAGTTTTATAGCCTAATTCCTCTTGTTATTCAAAAAGTAGTGTAACTTATCAACTTTAATGAATTAAAGATTAAGAAACTCTATTTTGTGATGATTAATGTAATTAATAGAGTTTAATGGATGATTAAAGTTGATATTAACTTGTTAATTGTAAAAAGGTACATTAAGCACAAAAAGGATGAACTTTGCACATAATTAGTTTAATTTAGAGTTTTCTGTGCATAAATATGCTTTAATGGGCATTGAAACCTTAATATTAGTAAAAGTGACTCATAATGGTTTTAGTTACTCAAAATCGTGAATAAAGTTGAGATATGATAATTCTAAGCTATTTTGAGTATAAAAGTTTCTAATTGTGGATAAATACTCTTAATGTAGTAATTAGGGTTTTTCTAATGGATAAAGGTAATAATTAATGACAAATAGAGTTCATATGTGGTTTAGACCATAATGAACTATGATTTGATAATAGATAAGTATAATGATCTTGTCATGGACAAAAAGGATAAAAATAGTAGCTTTAATGTAAAAGAGGTTTAAGGGACTTAATTAATGTTTAAATGTACCTTTAAATCGAAATTAGGGTTTAAAATAATAAAAGATGATGTGAAGCCCTAAAAGTGGGCTAGAAACCCTAGGAAGTGAGCTAGGTTTAATAGATCTTGATGACATGAGTAATAAAAGGGAATTACATGATTATTTTAGGATCTTGTTATGTGTTCTTGCTTGCTTGGATTTCTTACTAGCATGGATTATTCTGTCTCAAATCATCCTGATAGGTATGTGGTTACGCTTATGAATAATCGATTTAGTTTCACTGTGACTTTAGAATGTTTTTATCGATTGCTTGAAAATAACTGTTGGATGTCTTTTATTTCATGTAACTATAAAGTGACTATGATTATCACTATAAATGTGCATACATGATTGGCTCAGATCCTGGTCCACCTCTGTGGCTTTGCAAAGGCTAAAAAGGGGTAACCTAGAGCAAGGTCTAGGTTATCGTGAGTTAGAAATTGGGCTACCCGCGTGTAGAGCCATGAGAATCTTTAGCATGTCATGAGTTAAGGAGTGGGCTACCTACGAGTAGTGCCATGTGACTCAACCCTAAAAACTTGTTCACTTGTTAGGTGGGATCATGAGGGGTTTAATGGGGATCTACGATAAGGAAGGTAGCATCCAGGTCCACTGTAGGGACATTGTAGAGGCCAGGGTATGTAGGGATTGAGCAGTTATGCGGAAAACATAAAGTTGTTTGTTTAAATCATAATTGACTGATTATATTGTTATCATAGTTGCATGATTATTGTTTCCCCCACATACCAGCTTTATGCTGACCGACGTTTTGTTTGTCGGAGTTTTAGGTACAAAGCCAAAAGGACAAACAGTAAATCGTCATATTGTGAAATACATGAATTAAAATACAAGGAGGATTAGTTAGAGTAGAATTCATATGTGGATAGAAGTTTAGAGATCCAAGTTTTCAAAAGGTATGTAGACATTTTATTTTATAACAGCTTTTTAGTTTAGTTTAGTAGAATTTGATAATTATTATTGATTATTTGTCTAACCTTTGATCCGTAAATTGGGATAACGGCTCTGACCTTCTGGTCTCCCTTAATTGGGGGTTACCGGGAGGCAGGGTTGTTACATTTGGTATCAGAGCGTAGGTTCCTCATTTAATCTTTAATAATTATTAAATTTTACAAACTCTGTAGAACCCAAGGGAGTTATTAGAGGATTCTCCAAAAGATAGAGGTGTCTAGAAAAGGATCACGCCCGAGGGCTGGCAAGATTTTCCTCCGCACCGCCAGTCTGAATACGAGTCCTCTCCCGGATCTGTGTGACTGCCTGGCCGAAGTCCCAGGATTTGACTTGAAATAAGATACCTTTAGGACTATCTCATCTTGTTCATCCCTTCTCAACTCAAATGATGTTAAGGATTATAGGGATTAGGGTTTTGTTTCTTTTCCTCACCCTCTGGAGGTATGGGTAAGGTTGATAAGGTTTAAGGAATCCTCCACCAAATTAATGAAAAGCATGTAACTAAGATGTCATGGACATAAGCTTAATAAGACTAAGCACAAATTAAAGAATAGATACATGCTTAGGTCGTATGACATAAGTTGTCATGCCCTCAGGAGAGACCTGAGGCTAGACCTTCTTGTCAGGAGGATACGTGTAGGGAGTTAGTCTTGGAGGTAGAGATCTCCCTTACAAGTAGAGACATGGCACATCCTCTGAGGATGATGAAACCCTAACCCTAAGTGAAGGTTAAAGAGAGATATGACATGATGAGTCAGATGTCATGGTAGACCAGGTGTTTGCATAGACATGCCTTGGATGCTATATGAGCCATGAAAGGATGGATGACCGAGTACCTTTGGTGACCCAACCTTGGGAAGGGTCGTGCATGTTAGAGTGAAGGATAGCACCTTCTATGATGAGGTTAGAGAAGAACCTATATAAACCCCATGAGCTTATATGAGCATGGCATAGTAGGCACCCAGTATACGTCAGTAGTGCAAGTTGTAGGTGGAAACTTTGGTCAGAAGGGCATGATGGATAGGGCTATGGATAACCTTGAGCAAGCATAAGCTTGAACATAGGCTTCACCATGTAGGGGTATGCTTGTAAGCTCGATCCACCTTTGTGAAGAGAGGACCTCTGGTAGTGAGGCGGTTTGTAGGGTTAGATCTAGAGAGAGAACATGAACCATGCAAGAAGGTCGGAAGTCTAGACTCCGAGATATGAGGAAAAGTGGGCAGTTGAGGATGATGCAACCTAAGTGGATGTTTATGGTTGCCTCATACTGGATCCTTGGAGGCTGATAATGCCTTGGTTTCCATGAGAGAAACCAAACCCTATAGAGAGGATGAGTCTTCTGGTACCTCTGTACCCATGGTATAGATGAGAAGAAGAGTTCCTTAGACCTGGAGAGGTTTAGTAACAGGTTGTGAGGCCTTGTACCTTGTTGGTTGTCCTTGAGGAGGACTCCACTCTGAAGTGTTGCTCGAGTAAAAGGATGACAAGAAGTGCATGACATACCTTGTACATGTTTGGATTGTAGTTAAGAGGTCGAGCAGACAATGGACATCAGAGAAGTGAACCTAGGGTTCCTAGGCCTAAGAGGGGAAGTGGTGTACCTGATGCTCATGACAAGGTTGAAGTGGTGTACCTGATGCTCATGACAAGGTTTGAGTTCTATAAATTTGAGCATGGTACTGCTCATGATTGGAGGAAAGGGAATCCCCATTAAGTTTAAGGTATGTTTGATGAACCCCTTACAACGAAGTTGATCCAGCTTTGAAGAAAGAGAATAAGTATGACCTAACATGGTTTAGTAGGTGGTCTGCTGGTATCTTGGTAGTTGCTGGGTCGAGCATGCTCATGTGGATGTAAACCCTAGACCTAAGGGTGTTTGTGACCTTGTTGTCATGAGGTAGTTCCTCCCATCCTGGGAGAGAGACCCTTTTGTAAGGTGTACACCAGTTTCTGTTGGTTTTTAAGTAACCTAAGGAGGTCTCATAGGATCTTGAGAAGCTAAGTGAAAAGTACATGGTATGAGAATGAACCTGTAGACCCATAGATAACCATCTCTATGTGCATGTGGATGTGTTACCATGGAGGTAACCAATATGGGGCATGGCCAAGGTAGGCATGTTGCCATGACTCAATGAAAAGATGGAAGTCAGCCAATGAATGTAGAGAGAGAGATGATGAAGGCTTGGGTAAGGTTCTAAGTTGGACTTGTACTATAATAGAATCCTAAGTCTATCCTAGGGTCAGTTAGGAATAAGACCGATGGAAGTAGGAGTTGCCTAATTCCCTAGATGCACATGACCATAGGGTTGGGAGGTAACAACTATCATTGTTTGAGGCCATGGGTTAGGAGATTGATCACCTTCATGAACTCATAGGACCCAAAGGGCAGATGAGTAGGGCACTCTCTGGATGCATTAGGGAAGAGGGATGACCCCAAAAGTGTCGACACCCTATAGACCTAGAGGAGATGACCGGGGAATATGTGTGGATACAAGTAGGTTCGAGACCAGTTTTTCCATGAAAGTAACTTTGATATCAATATAATTGTGATATAGAGGCATAAGTTGCACGTTTTAGATTGAAGGTGTACTAGCAAGGTGGGATGTACCATCTCTACTCTTAGAATAGGAAGAACTCTGTATTTGGACGAATGCCAAATGCTTATTTACTCTTGTTATGGGAGTGAGAGATAGGACAGTACACATGCCTTACACTAAGGATAAAGATGACGTGAGTTGGAACATTGCCATGAGGAATGAGGACATAAATGATAACGTGCCTTGTGGAGTGAATGATACATGGATAGGTACAAATGATAAGAGTATTAAGGTAATCATCTTGTGAAAATGTTTTATCATGAGCTATGTGGAATTTGCAAGTGATACACGGTTGAGTTTGATAACCAAGAGGATGAGCTCAGAGTGTTCTGATGAAGATAGACTTAGAGTTTGAGATGAGATGATAAGTGGAATACATGGAAGTGTATGTCTTGAACATTACCTAATACCTAAGGATGTGAAGTGGTAATGGATGCTCTGGTTGAGATATAGTTGCCTAGTTTGGCTAGAGACTAGAAGAGGTTGTTAGGCTAACCCTAAGTTTGGAAAGAAGATAGGTTTGGCTAACCCTCAGATGCAATGATACTGGTTGAACAAGTTAGTGGTTGTTTGGTTAGCCATCCCTTAATGCAATAAAAGTATGGTTGAAGAACCTCAAATGCACTTCTTTGGAAAGGAAGGTGATAAAACCCTAATGAAAGTGGTTTAGGGTTTATGAGGAATCGATCTTGAGGAATCATGACATATAGGAAATCATGATTTCAAGATCACCATACACTGTGTATTACAAGGATAGTAAGTGATAAATGGTACTTTGGATGCTTAAGATAAAGTTGCATGTGGTGTTGCCATGCAAGCCAGAAGGTGAAGGATGAACACCAGTAACCCAGTGTTTTAACATAGAGGATAAAGAATCACTGAGAAGGAATGGGAGATCATAATAATGGATGTTGTAAGTCTCCCCTAGACCAAGGAAGGTCGAGATGCAATATGGGTTATGGTATATCACCTTACCTATATGACATGAGAAAGAAAGAGTATTGTCAAGGGACATATCCGGTTGAACTACATATGAAAGAGATGGTTCAACTACACCATGATGCAAGTTTAAAAGTTCTTGAGTATGACCTAAAGGTTCACTTCCATAAGGTGGATGTAGGTACATGAAGAACTCGATGTTAGTATCGTTTATCACCCCCTAACTAATGGTTAGTATGATCCATACTAGAGGGTCTGATGAGAGCATGTGTGCTCGTTCAGGGTGATATCTGGAGACAGTTCTTATCTTTGGTAGATGTGATGTTAACCACCATAGCCAGTGTCGGGATGTAAAGAAGCTCTATAAGGGAGGTTGTGTCGGTCACCACTTCATTAAGAGGATGTTAGTGAAGGGACCTCACGAAGGTCAAGAAAGGACCACAGTGTGTACATATGAAGTCGCTTTGATCATGCAATGGCTGAAAGGAGCCCAGAGACAACATGAGTTGTAAGCTGATGCAAAGTAGACTGACATGCATATTCACTGTGGGGGAATATGTGACATGAAAATCCGACCCCTCTAAGTTATAGCTAAGAGAGATGAGTCCCCGATGCATGGGTTCTTTTGACATGGTTTGGTGGAGAAGGTTAAGTTTGCTCTTACCTCTCAGGATAATGTGATGTGTGATGAGTTTTATGTGTCCAATTTAGAGCACTATGTGAGGTACCCAGACTATGTGTGGAACAATGAACCTAGTGAGCCCCAAGGGAGGTTGTAATGACCTGAGTCACCTATGAGGTTTATAGATGCCAAGGTGAAAGAACTCAGAGAAAGGAACATGTGATGATAAAGGTTCTTTGGAAGCGCCATGGATAGGGAAAAGCCACATAGGGGCCAATGTTGGACATGTAAAAGTCTTCTCCTAAATTGTTTGTTTGCTTGATGGAATTTTGAGGACAAAATTCCTATAAGAGGGGAAGGATGTTACAACCCCAATTTTTGGGTTCTTTTGGTGAGAAATGTGATTTCTCATATTAAAGATATTTGAACGAATAACGATATAATTTGTTTTTAATAAATGGATTTCGTTTTCAATAGCTTTGATGATTGTGTTGTGGGCTTTATTGGCTATTGGGCCCAATAACAAGGAAAATACAAAAGAAGTCCATTATTAATAAGAAATGGAGAAACGAAAGATGTCGAAACTTCTAGAAGGCAAAAGAACTTAATCCAAAGGTGGATTTCGTACCACATCAGTTCCTTGGGTCCCAAGGAGTCCTAAGTTGCAAAAAGAAAGCAATAAGAAAGGAAAAGATCAGTTAAATATTTCTTAATTAAGAAGAAATTGAAAATAATGATAAAATGTGGGAAATAAGTGAAAAGAGGTATAATTAAGTTATCCTTGATGAAGTTTCATATCTAAAGGATTCCTAATGTTAAAAAGAATGCCAATGAGGAAAATAAAAGAGAAATAAAGAGAAATCCTCAAAAAGAGCTATTTTAATAAGAAATAAACATGATAATGAGAAATAATGCATATAGATGCATCTAGAAGGATAATAAGTATTTTTGAAAAGGAATTTTGAAATATTATAATTTCTTGGGGTCCAAAGAGCCCCAATAACGAGGAAAGAAAGAGAAAATACCAAAATTGCAAAATAAAAGGATAATGTGATACATTATTAATGAATTTTGTGATATTGATAAAAAGGGAGTATTTTCTATTAAAAGGAAAAAAAATTTCGTGCCAATAAATTAAAAGGCAAGTATAAGGAAGATAAAGAAAGTAATTTTCAAAACCCTAATATTTAAAGAAAAAGGAATATCAAAGAGATGATGAAGAGAGAGGAGGTTACTTTTATAAAAGGAAAATAAGTTTCCAAGTTGGAAAAGGACTTGGTTGCTTCGTGGGCAAGCAGTCTGGGGCATGGATACCCTCCCCTATAAAAGGGGTAGAGCCCAGGGTCGAGTTCCAGAGAGATCCCACGTCTCCCACTCTTTTCCTCATCTTCTTCTTGCTTCCTTATGTTCAAAATCCTAAACATGGGGAGTAGTGTAACCCATGGAGCAACAACAAGTCGTGAGGGAATTCGTGATGGAAGAACGACGCTCCCCCACCGTCAGAGAGGATCTCGACCCTCATATGCACGCCCTGACCTCGCGCAACACCTGCAAAAAGACTACAGACCGGCTGTAGGATTGTAGGTCGGGTACTCTTGAGCGGTGCCATCTCAACTACGGTTTTGGGCACTGCTAAGTGCGGTGGAGTGCGTCGGAGGCGGAGCAGTAGTCCCTGTCAAACTTTGGGTCTAGAACGGAGAGAGAGAATAGCGGCCATGCCGCGTGCAACTCCTAACCTAGCGGCAACAATAGGGAAATCGCGAGGAGGAAGAAGACTTCGACCGCTTGATGAAAATACCCCTCTGGGGTATGAAGCGTCGACCAACTTAATGGAGGACATAATGGACTTTTCATTATATTTTCAAAGCAAGGAGCAACGTTGCATGGAAGACGCCTACGTGGCAGCCCCCATTGGCCCAAAGTAAGTAATTCTATAAAATTCATAGCTAATTAACCGTAGCTCGAATGGATATGCATAATATATGAATTTTTCTCAACAGAACACGAGGAATGCAATAAAAATAGTTTTATAGCCTAATTCCTCTTGCTATTCAAAAAGTAGTGTAAGTTATCAACTTTAATGAATTAAAGATTAAGAAACTCTATTTTGTGATGATTAATGTAATTAATAGAGTTTAATGGATGACTAAAATTGATATTAACCTGTTAATTGTAAAAAGGTACATTAAGCACAAAAAGGATGAACTTTGCACATAATTAGTTTAATTTAGAGTTTTCTGTGCATAAATATGCTTTAATGGGCCTTGAAACCTTAATATTAGTAAAAGTGACTCATAATGGTTTTAATTACTCAAAATCATGAATAAAGTTGAGACATGATAATTCTAAGCTATTTTGAGTATAAAAGTTTCTAATTGTGTATAAATACTCTTAATGTAGTAATTAGGGTTTTTCTAATGGATAAAGGTAATAATTAATGACAAATAGAGTTCATATGTGGTTTAGACCATGATGAACTATGATTTGATAATAGATGAGTATAATGATCTTGTCATGGACAAAAAGGATAAAAATAGTAGCTTTAATGTAAAAGAGTCTTAAGGGACTTAATTAATGTTTAAGTGTGCCTTTAAATCAAAATTAAGGTTTAAAATAATAAAAGATGAAGTGAAGCCCTAATTGCAATGAAAACCCTAAAAGTGGGCTAGAAATCCTAGGAAGCGAGCTAGGTTTAATAGATCTTGATGACATGAGTAATAAAAGAGAATTGCATGATTATTTCAAGATCTTGTTATGTGTGCTTGCTTGCTTGGATTTCTTACTTGCATGGATTATTCTGTCTCAAATCATCCTGACAGGTATGTGGTTACGCTTATGAATAATTGCTTTAGTTTCACGGTGACTTTCGAACATTTTTATCGGTTGCTTGAAAATAACTATTGGATGCCTTTTATTTCATGCAACTATAAAGTGACTATGATTATCACTATAAATGTGCATACATGACTAGCTCAGATCCTGGTCCACTTCTGTGGCTTTGCAAAGGCTAAAAAGGGGTAACCTAGAGCAAGGTCTAGGTTATCGTGAGTTAGAAATTGGGCTACCCATGTGTAGTTCCATGAGACTCTTTAGCATGCCATGAGTTAAGGAGTGGGCTACCTACGGGTAGTGCCATGTGACTCAACCCTAGAAACTAGTTCGCCTGTTAGGTGGGATCATGAGGGGTTTAATGGGGATCTACCATAAGGAAGGTAGTATCCAGGTCCACTGCAGGGACACCGCAGAGGCCAGGGTATGTAGGGATTGAGCAGTTATGTAGAAAATGTAAAGTTGTTTGTTTAAATCATAATTAACTGATTACATTGTTATCATAGTTGCATGATTATTGTTTCCCCCACATACCAGCTTTATGCTGACCGATGTTTTGGTTTTCGGTGTTTTAGGTACAAAGCCAAAAGGACAAATAGTAAATCGTCATATTGTGAAATACATGAATTAAAATACAAGTAAGATTAGTTAGAGTAGAATTCATATGTAGATAGAAGTTTAGAGATCCAGGTTTTCAAAAGGTATGTAGAAATTTTATTTTATAATAGCTTTTCAGTTTAATTTAGTAGAATTTGATAATTATTATTGATTATTTGTCAAACCTTTGATCTGGAAATTGGGATAATGACAGTGACCTTCTGGTCTCCCTTAATTGGGGGTTACCAGGAGGCGGGGTCGTTACAACATGGTTACTCTAAGTCAAGGTCAGAGGATGATAAGAGACCAATAGGATTAGGACTTAGGTGTCTTCCTTCTAATTATAATTTTCTAATAGGAAGTTATCTGTTATACTATTGCAGATGGCAGGAAGAAGACGTGGTCATGAGAACCAAGTAGAGAGCTTAGGCTGAGTCGTCAGGGACCATTAGGATAGAAAGATAGAGTTATAAGTGAGGTAGATAGGAAGTGATGTGTCTTTAGCTCTGGGAGGTTTGAGTATTTAGATACCCTGGCCAGGTATCTGAGTACTTAGATTGACCAGTATCAAGCTACTATGTCTATTCTTCCCTAAATACCCTAGCCAGGTATGCAGAGGAAGGATGGGCTAGAGAGAAACCCTAGAAATCTTAGGGTTAAGAAACCGGAAATTAATGTAGGAGTAAGAGATTAAACATAGGATGTGATACAACTCTTGCTTTATATTGCTTATTTGATTGGAGATCACTAGAAATTCTCTTATATGTATGAATTTAGATTTTCAATTTGTAGAATAAATATGATTCTTTTATATTGTTGTGTGTCATGAAGTGATTTATTTATTATTTATATTCTTTGTATCAAGTAGACTCTGGATAATTTAGTCCCGCATCATAGTGAGAATGCACATACACTAAGATGTTGCGATATAAGGGAAAGATTAGAACAACTAAGAATTAGTTGGAACTGATATCAGAGACCCAACGTTGGGGCCTCATATGAGCAATCCTTAATTGGAAATAAAAGAACACGATATACGGTTCAGATTAAATTTAATGATTAGTATTATATGAACTCTAAATATGAGAATATGGAAAAGATATGAAAAAAGTATGTAAGGGCTAAGATAGTAAGAATCAACCATGGAATGGATCATGTAATAGAGTAAAATACTTTTATGTACTTCAAAGCAAAGGGAAAATAGAAGAAAAGAGTTAAGTATACAATAAGTACATAGAAACAAAGAGCCTTTGGAAGAGTTAAAGTAAAAAAAAACTAAGTTTGACCCATGCATGAGCCGTTTGATTGAAAATAAAGTATATGTAATGTATTAAACATAAGGTGAAACTAGTAGAGATAATATTGGTTTAGAATTTCAACTTCACATTAGTAGAAGGATATATATATATATATATATATATATATATATATATATATATATATATATATATATAATGATGCTCAAAGAAGCTCTCATACTAGAGCTGAGTATGTTAAAATCAACGTACGAACTACAAATTCGTATCAAACAACAAAATAGCCAAATAATATATATATATATATATATATATATATATATATATATATATATATGACCCATCTTTATTGCCCACGCGGGTAGCTACCCTCCCACCCTTCCGATCACCTTTTTTCAAAAAAAAAAATTCACAATTGTAGAGGACCATTTTGTCTAGCTCCAAAAATAATATCATTTGCCCCACCAAATAATATCATTTGCCCCACCAAAATCAAAAAACCCGTCCATATATATATCTGCTGTATATTTTGTACATAGTTACTCTTTTATTCGTGTAGTTACTTTCTTATCACCATAGTTACTTTTTTGACAGCGGAGTTACGTTTTTGTCCAGGAGAGTTACTTTTTTGGTTTCCGGGTAGCGAAAATCCAGGCTACCCACGCGGGCAATGAATGAACGCCCATATATATATATATATATATATATATATATATATATATATATATATATATATATATGCAACATGATATACATGAACATACACATGAATAAGCAACATGATAGAAAGAGTAGGATATGGTAAGAGGATTATGGAAATATAGGGAAGGGTTTGAAGCTTGAGGGGGTAATATAGATTATAAAAGAAAGAGATTGTGACACTCAAGTAAGTGCTAACTAGTCAAGTATCCTTGTTGATAACTAATTAAACCTACATACGAGAACTATAATAAGGGAATGTTTGAAGATAAGAATTCTAAGTTTCAGAATCATCTTCTCTTTCATATCTTCCTTAATGATAGCAATGTGGGATGAAGTGATAAGAAAATGAATCATATATGATGCATAACTACCATGGTAGAGACGTCTAAGTGAATGAAATAATGACACACAATATGATGATGAAACTCTAGCAAGGTAAATTGAGAATGTAATTTATCTTAATGTCCAAGTAAGAGAAAGGAAATTCCAGTGATAAGATAAGGAAAACTTTAGTAAAACTTATGAGATCCAAAGTTTGAATTTCAAACTAAGGGAGCAAAGTCACATCACAATAACACTATGTTACTGATAAGGACTAAACCCTAGAATGTTTAGAGTTGAAGTAGTTCAAGGGATGTCACTAGCGATTTGACCTTGAATACTAGCATCTCTATAAAACAAAATCATGAGATTTGCACTATGAAAGGTAAGCTAGCAGTAATAAAATCCAGGGTTTAAAGGTAGCTAATATGAAAGGTAGATAAAAAATATGAAAATGAATAGGAGAAAAGAGTAAGATATAAATTCAAAATGTAACAAGTGTGTTTTGAACAAAAGGAGAAATATAATATAAGTGAAGTGCGTTAAGAAATAAATTCTTACAGTAATAAAAAGAATGAGGAATAATCTATTCTTACCTTGTGTGTTTCAATTTTAGGGATGTTTATTCTATATGATCAAAATGAGAAGGATAAGTAACAAGAAGTAAGTAGCATAGAATGAGGAGTATTATCTGACACATGATTTGGAGTTAGCTGATGTAGTTCATGCTCTTAAGACATGGCGTCACTATCTTTATGGTGAGACGTGTCAGGTGTTTACGGATCAAAAGAGTTTGAAATATATCTTTACCCAGAAGGATCTAAATCTTAGACAGCGGAGATGGTTAGAATTGATCAAGGATTATGATGTGACGATAGATTATCACCCTAGAAAGGCGAATGTGGTGGCTGATGCCCTCAGTAGGAAGTCAAGTTCAACAACGGATATATTCTCTATGGCATGTTACAAGAGAGACCTGCTAGTAGAGATGCGAAAGTTGAACTTAGACTTAGGGGTGACAACACAGAGTGGTTTGATTGCACAGATGCGAGTCAAGCCTACTTTTTATGATCAGATTAAAGAACTTCAGTAGAATGACAATGAGTTATAGCAGATCATGCATGACATGATAGGGGGGAAAAGACCAGAGTTCAGGTTTTCAAATGATGGTGTGTTGTATCAGCATGACAGGTTGTGTCTACCTTGAGACAATGATTTGAAAGAGCATATTCTTGAGGAAGCACATGCATCAATGTACGCTATGCATCCAAGCAGCACTAAGATGTAAAGGAATATCAAAGAGTTGTATTGGTGGCCTGGTATGAAGAGGGATGTAGCTAAGTATGTGGCTAGGTGCATCATGTGTCAGAAAGGGATCCTATGATGTTCCGAAGCTGGCTAAGATATACATGGATGAGATAGTTTGGTTGCATGGTATCCCAATTTCAATTATATCAGAAAGGGATCCTAAGTTCACATCTAGGTTTTGGAATCAGTTGTATCGTGCTTTGGGCACAAAGTTGAGGTTCAGTACAACTTTTCACCCACAGACGGATGGTTAGTCCGAGAGGACCATTCAGACTCTTGAGGACATGATGAGAGCATGTGTCTTGCATTTCAGTAGAAGTTGGGAAGAACACTTGAGCCTTATAGAGTTTGCATACAACAACAGTCACCATTTCAGTCTTAGTATGGCACCGTATGAAGCTTTGTATGGCAGTAAGTGTAGATCACCCATATGTTGGTATGAGGTGGGTGAAAAGCAAATTCTTGGACCAGAGATAGTGAATTTGACTACCGAGAAGATTGTAGTGATCAAAGAATAGTTAAAAGCTGCACAAGATAGACAAAAGAGTTATGTTGAGAAGAGGCGTCGACCTCTTGAGTTTCAGGTTGGTGATGAAGTGTATCTGAAGGTTTCACCATGGAAAGGGGTGTTGAGGTTTGGTAAAAGAGGCAAACTAACTCCTAGGTTTATGGGCCCATATCCTATCGTTGATAAGATTGGACCTATACCCTATAAGTTGGATTTCCCATCCGAGTTGGCCAATCTACATGACGTGTTTCATGTATCGATGTTGAAGAAGTGTTACCCTGGTACAGAGAAGATAATGGACCCAGAACCTACCCAGCTCAGACCAGATGTGTCCTATGTTGAGGGACCAGTGTAGATAATTTATTGGAGGATCGAGAAGCTCAAGAATCGCGAGATACCGTTAGTGAAGGTTTTACGGAGGAACCATAACCTAGAGGAAGCCACGTGAGAGCTTGAGTCCGAGATGCGTAACAAGTTTCCTTTTCTCTTTTAGGAATTTTGGGATGAAATTCCTATAAGGGAGGTAGATTGTTATGACCCACACTAAAATTAACTAGTAAGTATGATAATCACAACATTAATAAGTTAATTAAATTAATTAAGTTGAATTAAGTACACAAGATACAATTGGTGATGTGATTCAGTGTTACAGTCTTATTAGCATGATTTATTGCCTTGTGGTTGTAGATAATTTCATTCTTGAAATTTTGCAAAAAGAATCACCTCAATCGAATACTCGAGGCGAGAGTTATGGCATTTTCAAGAATCTTGGACTTAAGATGCAATTTTCTCAGTATTTGGCTTATATTTCCCCCTTTCCTTCCTTATTCCTTATCCCCTTCTTACCCAAATAGACCGACGCTTCTAGAGAATGGCGCCCCATTACTGTGCCTGACCAGCTTGCTAGGAGTTTAAGGAGCGGTTGATTTAGGCTCCCAAAGCTTCGATCAGCAACACCCCTACCTCCTCTTCTTTCCTCTCCTTCTTCTTCCTCTTCTTTCCTTCTATTTCCTCCACCCCTAGCGGCGCCCCCACCATGCCCGACCTGCACCTCTACCTGCTACTTGGCGCTCCAGCCAGTAGTGGCAGCAGCACGTGACCAACATCTAAAGGAAGGATAGGGACGGCTCCGCAGCACCCTCAAACATCCACGACGACACCACTGATACTCGTCGTTTTGCAATATCAATCAATAAGATGGTTAATCCTAGAGTTTAAACCTTTTTTTACTTCCAATTTTAAGGGTAGTATAGAAGGGTCGATCCCATAGGACAACTATTAGAGATTGTTCTTTAGAACCCAAAAATTGAAGAACTTTATTATTTTTTTTGGTATTTTTCTTTTTATTAAAGCAGAAAGTAAAGTCTAGTTGGGGTTTTGTATGATTACACTAATGCAAGAATAAAAGTACTTAACAATAATAAACATGCACAAGAAAATAATAAAAAGATTGTTAAAACTATATGAATGGAAGACTAAGGATTAAAGCAAACAAAAGATACGGTGATTAAATCAAGAGAAAGAAATCGAGGCTCGTAGGGGTTTTCACCACCTTAGCCTAGGCGATAACAACTAAATCTTAAACGATGATTTGATGAAGGCTTGCGAATTAAAAACTCACAAAAGGGAAACTCCACATGAGCCCATTGGTCTTGGTGCTCATGCTTCCTAGTTTATCATCCTAAAAGACGAAAATCCACAGTCATATCAAAACGTCTATGTAATCGATTTTATTGTTCTAAATCCGGATTTCCATGGTCATATCCATCTGGAATAACATGCGATCCGAAGATCAATCATTCAATTAAAATCGATTACCATCTAATCGTTTAAGAAGAAGTCGTTAAAACCATGGCTAAGGGGTTATTCTCCTTGCCCCGATAAAAGACTACTCACACATGGAGAAAGGGGAGACAAAGGAAGAAAGAATTGAAGCCATAGTCTAGCCCAGAAATTAGGAAATTAATCCTTATGCTAGAGATGATGAAATGGCTTAACTCTTTGTTCCTTGCTCCAGAAATTAAGAATGGAGAAGAGAAGATTGAACTAAGAAGGAAAGAAGAGACAAGAGCGGAGTAAGAAAGAACAGTGCTTGAATTAAAACTACTTTATTGCATAATAAAAAGATGATTACAAAACTTGTTGCTTCAGAATCCCAATACAAGAAATCCAAGATGATGCAAAGAGGAGGAGGGGCCCCTCCTTTTATAGGAAAAGGAGGGGAGGGAATACATTAGGTTTAGGGGTTTTTCTGCTGACTGCGTGCCGCCAACCGACCGGTTCGGGAACCAGCCGATCGGTTGGAATGTTCTGGAACGCACGACTCATCAATCGACTGCCAACCCTAATTAGGGTGGCGGCACGTTGAAACCCTCGGTGTTTCTCAGCAATGGGCGTCAATCGAGCGTCCGGTAGCTGGAATCGGGCGATCTCAGCCATCGTATGATCAGATGAATGATCGATGCTTTGAAGGCGAACCGAGCGTTTCAGATAGTCAGACGATCGGTTGGATTCAGTGAGACGATCGGTTGAAGATACCAGTCGATTGGCTCAGATCCTGAATCTGCATTAAAATGCACATGATTGTCAGATTTATGATAAAAACAAGAAAATATCAATTTGTGCAATTTTCAAGAGATGAACGGGGTATTTCTATGTGACAAGCTTAATAATTCACAGAAAAAGTTGTGCTGAATAGCACGCATCAAAATACCGCGGACATAAAGTTTTGCTTGTCCTCAAGCAATTGAAAAATCAAAGAGATTCCAAGAATTTCGAAATAACAAGCTCATCCTCCCTAGATTAGAAATTTTTCTATCCTTTTCATGGCCAAGCGACCCATCTCCTAGAACCACAAATTGCAAGCACCATGTTTCTCAAGAAAACATTTTTCATAACTTATTTTTTTAAACTCATACTTTGTAAAGACAATCTTGATCTAACTTGCGCTTCGACACTCATCATTTTTCAAATTTTTTTTTCATTAGTTGATTGTTGCACGGGAATAGAGAATTTGAGGTGTGACGAAAGAATCCCTCCTCTATTCGACTTGGGATATGTTTTTCATGGACTTGTGATTACATTGACCACAATTTTTTTTGTTTGCTCATTTTGTCATCTTTTGATGGTACACCCCTTTGTGGGGTATGGAAGAAGGGCATGCCACCCCAGACTTAGGGTTTGGTGTGCGATTTATTTTTCCCGTGCAACAAAAACTTTTTTTTTGAGTTGTCGTCGCATAAGATAGAAAGAGAATGTAGCTACATCATGTGAGAGTAAAAAAAATAAGTTAATCTAATGCCAAAATTTAGAAAATCTGCAATTGGTTCTATTTGATACTCTAAGGCTTGCCACCGTTTCCAAAAATTGCTATCATGATCATAGAGAACTTGATATTGCAAAGTTGTTTGAAATAATTTTGATAATGCAATTGATTTTGAAGATAAACTACAATATTCGGCCGACTAGATAAAGACCTTATGTTTGAAAGTAAACAAAGCAACAAATAAAAATGCAGAAGAAAATGTTGAAAAGGGAAGATAAACGGTGGATCACGTACCACCCACCCCCACCCCGGACTTAAAAATTTGCTCGACTCGAGCAAACTCTAAGAGCGAGATGGAGGGAAGAGTCACTGCCGTGGAGGGTGCTGCTGGTGGGTAGAGTAATAGTTTGCCCAATAAGCAGAATCAGGGCCTGGATAACTTTGTTGTGCTCCGTACTCGTCATAATCTGGTCGACTAGGGGCATAGTGACCGCTGTCCACATGCCAAGACTCCTGCGAACGCTGCATCAGATACATGTGATTAAGCTGGTGGCCCTGTCGCTGCTGCTCGTGCTGGATCTCATCCAGCTGAGTCTGGATCTCGAAGAAGCCGTAAGGACCGGAGTCGTCATCTGGGCACCGCCTGGTGCGACGTTTGGACGGTGGTGGTGGCGGACCAGTGTCTTCGTCGTGTGCCTATAAAGAGAGGCTCCTCCTGTGGGGCTGTGGCTCGAGGATGATGTCTGGATCTGGATGCTCCAGGTAAAATCTCTGGATATGGCCCGGTAAATCAGTCAACTCATAGACATAGTTTGCTGCTACAAATCGTGAATGTAACGGAAGTTGGAGGACCACCTGAGTGTCTTTGAACAAAAGGTAGAAAATGCCCTCGGTGCCCAAACAGATAAACCTACTATTCTTCAGATAGTGAGTGCTGATGAGGTGGTTTTCAGGCTCAAGCGGAGGAAATGTGATGTGGGTGTACCCTAAAAAGATGGCGAGTTGGGTAACATAGTGGCCAATGCGGAAAGAAGAGGAAGTGGCTCGTCTAGCTTGGGTACCAAAATGCTCAATGATAGAATTGCCCCAGTTAAAAGGTTCCTCATGAATAAGACACCAAAGAGCATAAAGTTCTACCTGAGTAATTGCACCCTGAGTACCTTCCCGACTGAAGATGGTGCAAACCAGAATACGGTGAAGGTAACGGAACACCGGGTTGTGAATCTGCGAGGCCTTGGGCCCACTAGGAAGACGGGGAAGAAGCCCGGTGATCTCTTCCCAGAACTTGTCTCTGTCATAACTGTCGGGGTAGGAGTCATGAGACCACGCCATGCATTGGTCTAGCCAATAGTCATCCCTGCCATTGAGGATGAATGAAGTGATTTGCTTAGTGGATGATTCCAGATTTTCCCCAAAAATCCGGTATTTACAGCTTGAGTTTCTGAAAGAACCGTGTAACCGGAAGAAAGTGCTCAAAAACTCGAGGGTGAGATCACAATAGACCGAAGTGATGCGGTAGGGAAAAACAAGCATGTGGTTTCTGCGAAGGATGTCGTCGACGGCGTCACGGATGCCCAAAGCATCAAGGGTGGTGTCGCACGCCCAACGAGGAAGAGATACCCCAATCGCGAACATCTCCTCATAACGCTGGCGGTGGTCAGCGCTGGTGAACTGGTCATAGCTACCCGGAATAGGTGCTATCCGGGGTAAACGAGGAGCGGTTGTTTCTGGATCATTCGCCGCCTTCTGAGTTCCCTCCATCTCGTGGGGAAGCTCATCTGCCTCGTCAATGTCCCAAAGCATCTCCTCGTCTAATTCGGGAGAAGACTCGCCCATAGGAGAGGGTGTGCGGAATCGGTTTCCGGGCTGTGAACTGGACCGGCGAGGAGGATCTGTGGAAGAAGATGCAGGGGCCTTGCCCTTGCCCTTGCGGAAGCGGCTGAACATCACTGCAGGGAGAAAATGATTGTCTGGTGATGCCAAACGGTCGTTTGAAGTGCCAAACAATCATCTGAACAACTGAAATGGTCGTTTGAAGTGCCAAACAATCATCTGGACAGCTGAAACGGTCCTTTTAGATGCTGAGATGGGCGGCTGAACAAGCTCAGACGATTGGCTGAATCTGGGCAATCGGGCAGCTGGCTCGAGGAAGAAGCTGAGGAGGTGGCGATGCAGAACAAACACACTGTCGTCTGTCATCAAGACGAGTGGCTTCCATCCCAGTCGGCCGGCTGCACAATGAGGCGATCGGCTGGGGAGATGCTGCGGACGACGTCGGGCAGGCCGGTTGGAATGCTGGCGACGATCGTCCGGTCAGAGAGCCAGGCGGGCGGCTGGCTCGGCGAGGACGGGCAACTGGCTCGGTGAGGACGGGTGGCTGGCTCGACGAGGAGCTAGCGGAACCAACGCACGATCGAGAGAAAGTGAAAAATGGGGGCGGGGCGGCTAGGGTTTTCGAGAGGGGAGAAAAGCCTGGCGTTTGGTGCGTTAAATAGAGAAAATGACACTTGACCCAATCGGTTGGGTTACCGAACCGATCGACTGGTCAGCCTGGGCTGCAAAAAGCAAAATTAAAGGACAGAGGCTGCGTTGGAATGAGCCAAGCGTCTGGGATTAGCGAAATGATCGGCTGGACAAGCAAAACAATCGTCTGGATTTCCGAGCCGATCGGCTCGATAGAAGAAACAAAAAAAGAACAAAACAGAAAGAACAAAAACAAAGAAGCAACAAGAAGGGAAGATAGTGTTTGGTTGCCTCCAAACTAGTGCCTTATTTTACGTCGTGGCTCGACCAAGATCAGATTAATTGGGTTCCGGGGGAGGTGAAGGGTCAGTGAGGTTCAGATCCTGCAAGGGTGGAAATTTAGTTGAGTCAGAAGCGACAACATCTTCAGTAGTGATATATCTTTTAAGACGGTGCCCATTGACTTTAAACTCACCCAGAACTTTATCCCAAAGAAGAAAAGCACCATGTGGATAAGCACACTTGACAATGTAGGGGCCGTACCATCGCGACTTGAGCTTCCCAGGGAAAAGTCATAATCTAGAATTAAAAACTAGAACTTGATCCCCTTCTCTAATGTCTTTGTGCTTGATGTGACCATCATGCCACATTTTGGTTCGGTCTTTGTAGATTCTTGCGTTTTCATAGGCACTCATCCTAAGTTCGTCAAGCTCATTCATTTGGAGAAAACATTTCTCTCCAACCGTGGAAAGATCAAAATTCAAACTTTTTATGGCCCAACTTGCTTTGTGCTCTAGTTCTATTGGTAAGTGACATGACTTACTGTAGATCAGTCCGAAAGGGGTGGTGCCAATAGGTGTTTTGTAGGCAGTACGATATGCCCACAGGGCGTCATTGATTTTTAACGCCCAATCTTTCCTAGTGCGACCAACAGTTTTTTCTAAAATTGATTTTATTGTCTGTTGGATACTTCTACCTGCCCACTGGTCTGAGGGTGGTAAGGAGTGGCGACTTTGTGATAAACCCCGTATTTTTTTCAAAAGAGCCTCAAAACTTTTTTCCAAAAAATTGGATCCCCCGTCAGAAATGACGGTGCGAGGGACTCCAAATCTAGGAAAAATGACATCTTTAAAAAGTTTCTTAACGGGTTTAGAGTCACAAGTTTTAGTAGGTATGGATTCAACCCACTTTGACACGTAATCCACTGTGACTAAAATGTAAGTAAACCCATAAGAAGAAGGAAATGGGCCCATATAGTCGATCCCCCAAACATCAAAAATCTCTAATTCCTGCCAAGAGGTGAGAGGCATTTGGTCACGTTTGGAAATATTACCCGTCCTTTGACATTGGTCACAGGAAAGCACATAATCATACGAGTCTTTGAAGATGGTAGGCCAAAAGAATCCGCATTGTAGGACTTTCCTAGCCATTTTTTGGGAACTCATGTGACCACCATAGGGACCAGAGTGGCATTGTTCCAAAATGGCAATGCTTTCTTCATGGGACACACAACGACGATATAAACCATCGACGCAAAGTCGAAACAAATAAGGTTCATCCCAATAATAATTTTTGACATCATGTAAAAATTTAGCTTTAGAATGTCCCGTATACTCGGGATGCAATACACCTGTAGCTAAATAATTTACAAAATCAGCAAACCAAGGAAATTGGGAGTCAACCTTGAGCAATTGGTCATCGGGTAAGGATTCGTTTATTGGATTTTCATCAATGGGGCTATAGCTAAGTCTACTCAGGTGGTCAACCACGACATTTTCAGAGCCCTTTTTGTCTAGGATTTCTAGATCAAATTCCTGTAACAACAAAATCCATCTTATGAGTCTAGGCTTGACATCTTTTTTGGTCATGAGGTAGCGAATAGCTGCATGATCAGTGTAAACAACAACCTTTGAACCAACAAGATATGAGCGAAATTTATCAAATGCATAGACAATGGCTAGCATTTCTTTTTCGGTGACTGTGTAATTTCACTGAGCCTCATCTAAGGTCTTGGATGCATAATAAACGACATGTGTTTTTTGTCAATTCTTTGTACTAAAATGGCATCTACAGTAAAATCACTAGCATCACACATGATTTCAAAGGGTAAGGACCAGTCAGGAGCACGGATGATAGGAGTGGTGGTGAGAGCCTTTTTCAAACATAAGAAGCTCTCCATGCATGCCGTATCAAAATGGAAAGGCACCTCCTTTTGAAGAAGATTGGTGAGAGGTTTTGTAATTTTTGAAAAGTCACGAATGAATCGCCGATAGAAACTGGCATGTCCTAAGAAGGCTCGGATGTCTTTGACTGAGGTGGGAGGGGGAAGCTTGGTGATGACCTCAATCTTGGCTTGGTCAACTTCAATGCCCCGGTTGCTCACCTTATGGCCCAGAACAATACCCTCCTTGACCATGAAGTGACATTTTTCCCAATTAAGGACTAAATTTGACTCGATGCATCTGTCAAGAACAAGGGAGAGGTTTCCAAGGCAAGAAGTGAAACTATCTCTATAGACATAGAAATCGTCCATGAACACCTCCATGACAGTCTCAGTTAACCCTAAAAAAATGGCAGACATACATCTTTGGAAAGTGGCTGGTGCATTGCACAGGCCAAAGGGCATTCGTCTAAAAGCGTATGTACCAAAAGGGCATATGAAGGTGGTCTTCTCTTGGTCTTCAGGATGAATGGGGATCTGATAAAAACCTGATTAGCCATCTAAATAGCAAAATTATTTTTGATGAGCTAAACATTCAAGAACTTGATCAAGGAAGGGAAGAGGGAAGTGGTATTTCCTAGTTTCTTTGTTGAGTTTCCTGTAGTCAATGCACATCCTCCACCCTGTGAATGTACGGGTGGGGATAAGCTCATTCTTCTCATTCCTAACGACTGTGGTCCCACCCTTTTTGGGGACGACCTGGACCGAGCTGACCCAAGGAGAGTCAGAGATGGGGTAGATGATTCCTGCAGTCAAAAGTTTAATCACTTCAAGACGGACAACTTCCTTCATGTTTGGGTTGAGTTTCCGTTGTGGGTCTCAAGAAGGTTTACTATTTTCAATCATTGGGATTTTTTGGATGCAAATGGATTGATCTATCCCAACCAAATCTGTCATTTTGTACCCTAAGGCTGTTCTCCTTTTTCTAAGTTCTCCCATAAGCATGGTTTCCTGTTCAATGGTAAGGTCAGAATTGATAATAACTGGGCATAGTTGTTGTTCATCCAGAAACACATATTTTAGACCTATGGGAAGAGCCTTCATTTCTGGGGCCTTAGGTGGTTCATGTTGTCCATCTATGGTGGAGATCATCTTAAGGTCTTCAATCTCAGCACATGGGATTTCCTCAAAGTTGTCCAAGTGAATCTTAAGTTGGTTTGATGGTTCATTATCAAAATCACATTCGGCGGGGATGGTGAGAGCAGTGCATAGGGGGTCATCAACTAATTCCCATTCTTGCCTTAATTGGTTTAATTCATCAATGCAATCAAGGAGGTAGACTTCTTCCTCAAGGCTAGGTCCCTTCATACTTTCAAACACCCTAAACTCTAGGTTTTGCTTCCCTAGTCTTAACACAATGGTACCGGCCTCAACATCAATTAAGGCATGAGCAGTGGATAAGAAGGGACGTCTGAAAATGAGGGGGTAGCGTAAATCTTCCTTGATATCTATGATCACAAAATCACAAGGGACGTATGCATCATTTCCAACTTTAACAGGAATGTCTTCTATGATTCCCATGGGCTTAGTTGTGGATGAGTCTGCCAGTTGGATGGTCATTGCTGTGGGTAACATATCATTGAATCTCAATCTTTTGCAAAGACTATATGGCATGATGGATATACTAGCTCCTAAATCTGCTAGGCCTTTCCTACAAGCATTGTCACCTAAGTAGCATCCTATTCCAAAAGAACCTGGATCCTTTTGTTTTTTAGGCATCTTACTTAGGATAATGTCAGAGGTAGTCCTAGCAAGTTTACCAGTCTCGTATTCTTTAGTAACATACTTCCTAGTCAAGAGAGATTTCATGTACTTGGACCAGGCGGGCATGTCTGCCAAAGCATCAAGGAAGGGAATGTCGACATGTATTTTTTTCATAGCTTCCCTAAATTTCATGAAGTGAGCATCAAGTCTTGTTTGTTTGAGGCAGTCTTGATAGGGAGGTCGGGGTTTGTAAACTGGTTCTTCATCTTCCACTTGAGGGGTTTCGGGGGCGGATGGTTTGGGTGTGACTTCGGGTTCGACAACTACCATGTCCTCATCCTCGAATTCTAGAGGTGGGTCTGAAGATTCTTTTGAAGGGGAAGGGGTGTGCACTTTTCCCGAATGAGTAGAGACTACCTTGAGTTGTTCAGGATGTTTGGGGTTGTTTTCAGGCTGTCCTGCAAACGTCCCAGCATGAGGTTTTTATTGGGCGAACAAATGGGCTAACTGTGCGTCATTTGCCTTTTGATGGGCTTGAATGGCCACGAGGGTTTGTTCTATGCTTGCCCAGTTGGGATGACTAGGGGGAGGAGGAGGGACAACACTTTGAGGTGGTTGGGGAGGTTGAGGTTGGTTTGGATGGAGTGGAAGGTTTAGGTTTTGGAATTGTTGGTAGTGTTGTCGATTTTGGTGATTCCAAAGTTTCTTTGATTGTTGTATGGGAATCCAGGTGGAGGTCGATTGTTACTTTGAGGATAGGGAGGCCTTTATTGAAGTTGGGTAGAGTTCTCGGCGCCTGAGGGGTTCCCATACTGAAAACCAGGGTGATTTCTAGGTTGGTTGGGATTGTAGTAGCCTTGGCCTGGTATTGTATGAATCGAATTGAGGTCTTCTGGTTGTTGACCTACTTCAGGTTGCACGGGTATGTTGTAGAGGTATTGACAATGGAGGGTGGTATGGTCGTATCCTTGGCAGATACCACAGAGGGAATCCATGGCTTTTAGTTGTTGGGGTGACTCCCTAAGGGTGATTAAGGATGACTCTAACCGATCTTGTTTTAAGGCGATTAATTTTAGGCTTTTCGCTATGCTTTGGATATCATTATTAACTTCTGCCTTAGCTACCTTAAGGATTCCTCCAATCCCTCTTCTAGCCCTTGTTTCGGAAGCCCGTTTAACTACCTCCCATGCGCTAGTTAAACTCTAATGCATGAAATTTCCTCCAGATGAGGAATCAAGAAAAAACTTGGTATCATCATCAACACCATGATAGAAAATCTCTATGAGTTGGGCTTGAGAGATGTCATGGTGGGGGCACTTCCTAAGTAAATCCTTGAACCTTTTCCAGGCTTCACCTAAAGACTCTCCTGGGGACATAGAAAAATGAGTTATTTGACCCCTAAGTTCATAGGTGAGAGACAGGGGGTAGAATTTTTCAAGGAACTTGCTTTGTAAAACTTCCCAAGTTGTGACATGTTCTTCACTCTCCATGGTGTTGTACCAGCTACTAGATTGGCCAGAGAGGGAATACTTAAACAACCTAAGACGGATGGAATCTTCAGAGACACCCGGGAGTTTGTTCAAAGAACAAAGGTCAATGAACCTTTGGAGATGGTCTTGGCAACTTTCCCCATTGTTGCCTGAAAAGGGGTTGGCTTGCATCATGGTGATCCATTGTGTTCGGATTTTGAATTGTGGAGCAATAATATCGGGGGGGGGGGTTATAACTGGATGTTGTGCATAGGCCGTTTTAGGAACGGAAAAGTCTTTTAATTGTTTTTGTCTTTTGGCTTCCCTCCTATCGGCTTCTATGGTTTCTTGCTCGGCCCTAAAGGATGCTCGCAAAGCGACTTCTCTTTCCGCTTGTTCGGCTTGGATGAGCTCTCTTTGAGCTGTGAGAGCTTGGTCGATCCTACGGGTGACCTCGTCTTCGTTCATTCTCACTAGATTTCGACGATTTAAACGATGAAAGGTCCTTTCTATTTCCGGATCAAACGGTTGAAAGTCGTTGTTCGGGCGTCGCATGCACAATTAAAGCAGTTATTCGTGTGCAGAAAAAACGTACTGCCGGAATGGAAACTCGGCAGAAAGAGGAGTACACTTCTGGAATGTTACTCAGAAGACATGAAAAAAGGAAAAAAAAGTTTTTCAAAATTGTTTTGGGGTTCGAGAAAACAATCCGTTGTCCCTGGCAACGGCGCCAAATTGATACTCGTCGTTTTGCAATATCAATCACTAAGATGGTTAATCCTAGAGTTTAAACCTTTTTTTACTTCCGGTTTTAAGGGTAGTGTAGAAGGGTCGATCCCATAGGACAACTATTAGAGATTGTTCTTTAGAACCCAAAAATTGAAGAACTTTATTATTTGTTTTTGGTATTTTTCTTTTTATTAAAGCAGAAAGTAAAGTCCAGTTGGGGTTTTGTATGATTACACTAATGCAAGAATAAAAGTACTTAACAAGAATAAACATGCACAAGAAAATAATAAAAAGATTGTTAAAACTATATGAATGGAAGACTAAGGATTAAAGCAAACAAAAGATGCGGTGATTAAATCAAGAGAAAGAAATCGAGGCTCGTAGGGGTTTTCACCACCTTAGCCTAGGCAATAACAACTAAATCTTAAATGACAATTTGATGAAGGCTTGCGAATTAAAAACTCACAAAAGAGAAACTCCACATGAGCCCATTGGTCTTGGTGCTCATGCTTCCTAGTTTATCATCCTAAAAGACGAAAATCCACGGTCATATCAAAACGTCTATGTAATCGATTTTATTGTTCTAAATCCGGATTTCCATGGTCATATCCATCCGGTTTAACATGCGATCCGAAGATCAATCATTCAATTAAAATCAATTACCATCTAATGGTTTAAGAAGAAGTCGTTAAAACCATGGCTAAGGGGTTATTCCCCTTGCCCCGATAAAAGACTACTCACACATGGAGAAAGGGGAGACAGAGGAAGAAAGAATTGAAGCCATAGTCTAGCCCAGAAATCAGGAAATTAATCCTTATGCTAGAGACGATGAAATGGCTTAACTCTTTGTTCCTTGCTCCAAAAATTAAGAATGGAGAAGAGAAGATTGAACTAAGGTGGAAAGAAGAGACAAGAGCCGAGTAAGAAAGAACAGTGCTTGAATTAAAACTACTTTATTGCATAATAAAAAGATGATTACAAAACTTGTTGCTTCAGAATCCCAATACAAGAAATCCAAGATGATGCAAAGAGGAGGAGGGGCCCCTCCTTTTATAGGAGGAGGGGAGGGAATACATTAGGTTTAGGGGTTTTTCTGCTGACTGCGTGCCGCCAACCGACCGCTTCGGGAACCAGCCAATCGGTTGGAAGGTTCTGGAACGCGCGACTCATCAATCGGCTGCCAACCCTAATTAGGCTGGCAGCGCGTTGAAACCCTCGGTGTTGCTCAGCAATGGGCATCAACCGGGCGTCTGGTAGCTGGAATCGGGCGATCTCAGCCGTCGTCTGATCAGATGAATGATTGATGCTTTAAAGGCAAACCGAGCGTTTCAGATAGTCAGACGATCGGTTGGATTCAGTGAGACGATCGGTTGAAGATACCAGTCAATCAGCTCAGATCCTAAATCTACATTAAAATGCACATGATTGTTAGATTTATGATAAAAACAAGAAAATATCAATTTGTGCAATTTTCAAGAGATGAACGGAGTATTTCTATGTGACAAGCTTAATAATTCGCAGAAAAAGTTGTGCTGAATAGAACGCATCAACCACTAACCTCCTCTTCACCCTAGCTTCATGTGCTGCACCCCAAATCTGCTGGGCGGCGCCCCACCTTGCCCAAGCAGTAGCTGCTGTGTTTTTGGCTGATTAGCCACCTTGGGTGTGAGGAAGCATCGAGGAACAAAGCTTAGAACCCGTCCTTGAGGTCCAAGTTCAAAGAAACGTCGAGCGACGCTCAAAACCTGGGACTATGTGATGTGCACGTTTGAAACTAGGGCTGTCCAGAGGTTGAAGATGACGTGCTGCCGCTCGGAAATAGGTGTCTGGTTGTGTTCCTAGTCAAATTTGGACGTTTCGAATCACGGTGAGTAGAATTTTACTCCCTATCACACGAATTGATTCGAATAAATGAACACTTTGGTTTAAATTGGTTTTAAACGTAGATGTCAGGGTTTAACCAGGTGCTGAGCAGAGCTAGCGCCACTCGATTATTAAATTTCATGTTTTAATTATTAATTCTTGCTCGACGCCAATTAGTTGACTGATATGTGCGATGTGATTTAGAAAAATTTCATGATTGATAGAAACCTAATTTACTCGATTAAATGTCGAAAATAGTAGTGCACAACCAGAAACTGGAAAGCCTGGGTATAAACCCAGACTGTATGATTTTAATAAATTAAATGATGCACGATTACAAAGAAATGATGATGATGTGAAAAATATTCAATGAAAACCTAGATGCACACTCTAGGTCATATTTAATGTGAATGATTTAATATTTACTCAAATTGACACCCTTCTCGAAGATATTATTAGGAATTCCTGATTAATAATAATAATTGTGCCATGATAATGATTTAACTCTTATTTGAGTGATGAGATGCTCAACTCAAGAAATCATTTGAAATTTCAATTAATATCAATTCGTGACATGATGAGTAATTATAAACTTAATTAAGTTATGTGATGCATAGTTCAAGATTTGGGTTACTACGTGTGTTTATATGTTGAATCTTTGCATGGCAAGTAAATTAATCTTTAATTGAGTTATGTGATGCTCAACCCATAATTTAGATTGACATACACAATTATCGAGGAATTTTAGATAATTTATAAGTGCTACTGACAATTTCATATATATTGAGTAAATAACTCTTGTTAGCAATTTACGATGATTATTTGTTTGATTTCAGCATATATGTGCCAAGTTGATATGATTTCTATTTATTTAAGAATTTTAGTCTGACTGCATGCATAATAATGTTGATTTCTTTGTAAATTTCATGGGCATATGAATTTGGTTTATTCAAGAACTTGAAATCTGCCTTCATGCTTTATATGTTGAATATCTTGGTATCTGCAGTACTTGAGTATACAACTTGTCCAGTTTAGAATGATATTTGTGTTATGTTATAAGCTTCGATTAAATTGAAGAGATATCATAGAGATATCAAAGCCAAGTATACATGAGAAAGAGATACCATATAAGAGTTTTCCAAATTTAATAAAATAATAGACATAGGTGCCCTGACACCGTAGACCCTACGAATGTCTGCACTGTAGGGAGGAAATGATCTACCCTGACAGTGACTAGTATACGGGGATCAGAATGCACCCATAGATCATGCGGGGAGACAAAGCCCTTGAGAAAGTCTCCTAAGAAAAAGTAGGTTACCCAACATGAACTGGAAGTCCCGGTGGTAACCCAAAGGTACCCACAGAGCGTACCAAGTTGAGGACCACAGAGTGTCTCAGACCCTTCGCATGTGTACTCAGCCTAGAGGAGAGGTCCAATTAAATGCCAACTATTTAGCCACCTTATTCAGACGTGACGGTTCGAGCCAACCAGACCCGGACTCAGTTTTAGGCTTAGCTTCCCGGGTTTTAAGCTAAGTCTTGTACTGTGATATTTGTCTCACAAAAACAAGATTAACTAATGCGGAAGCGTTCACTAAGCAGCGGATTACCAAAAAACACTAAAAATTAAAACCTTTTTATCGAAAGATCCATCAAAGGAAAACTTTCTCACATAGAACCAAAGTAACATAATTACATTCTTGTTCACAGATAATATTCTGTATCATCTCCTTTTGAGAATTACAAGCATTAACTGTCCTGTCAAGCTAAACACAGGCAGTATAAAATCTCGAAGCACTAAGCCAAAATCTCAAAAGTACTAACTACTACTCCAAGGACCTAAGAGTACAGAGACGACACATATGACTCTATTTACATATATACAAGGCATAACAGCCAGTGTCTCCACCTGAGACTTCACTACTGCCCCTACTGCTGCTGTTGCTGCCCTTCACCTACTGAAGGATTTTTGCCTCCTCGTCCGCGTTCACCTAAAAATGTGATTCCCACGGGGGTGAGACAACGGGGGTGAGACAATTGTAAACTGCCCCAGTGAGAGATATAACTCTCTGCCAGAAACATTATTATTGCAGCTTAAGAAGATAAATATGAGTAGAGGAATCATATTTATTTGACAACAGATATTTTAATGTCTAATAGATTAGAACATTATTATTATCAAAAGCATTGCAGCTATAACTTGATAGAACAACATGTCATTTATCCTTTAAGGAATATGAAGAACATGTATAATATTTATTCACTATAGAATCATTATCACAACATTAATTCTCTTCAGGCTTAGATCATATATCTAATACCTGGCATTGTCATTGGGGAGTCATGGCCTGTATTCATACTCTTTTCACAAAGTGTTGGGATCTTAGTCCCTCAACTCATCAAGTACATTTCCACTTCTTAATAAGTTTATTATCATGATTATAGAATCTGGGTATTTGAACCCTTATCTCATCATAGAACACTTGTTATCACTTATTAGATAACTTCATACCTTCAGGTCATCTGACCAAGGACATTAAAAATCTTGCTTCACAAAGTATTGCACATAGTATACAAAGTTCAATGATTCTTACTACACAAAGCATATGAAGGCTTATTAAGCCTATAAAACATTCTTATTAAACAAACATCATAGCCCATACCTGGCTATGGATCTCATCTCATCATCCCTGCATGATTAGTATTCATGTTAACAATTATAATGCTTTCAAATCAGTATCATACAACACTAAATAGTATCACCATTCCCTTTTTAGGGATCATGATTTCTCTTTCACATTAGTACCATACAAAACAAGAGTTATCTTATTACATTCATAACTCATCAATCTGTATTAGAGTTTCACATAGGATTACTCTGTGTTAAGACTTCACATAGAATTATCTTGTACTAGGGTTTCACATAGCATTACCCTGTATTAGGGTTCACATAGCATTAAGTTATGTTAGGGTTTCACATAGCATTACCCTGTATTAGGGATTCACATAGCAAGGAATCAATATGAATAACATAAGTATTTCAATCATATTTACTTATTCTCGTCATTCATCATTGAGTGTATTATCAACACACAACATGAGTTTCTCTCTCATCTTTACCAGAATATGATTACATCATAGTTTCTAGGTTTGAACTAACCTTTTCATAAGGCATGCTAGCCTACATTCAACAGAGTGAATTACATATTAATGTAACCATTGACATGACACATCTCATGTGTCATTCATCTAATTGCATTTGGACTTATACACATCAAGGTATACCAGTATTGGGGTGTTGGATGTGACATCAATCATATCTTGATGTATCACTTCCCTCAACACCTTTATCTTACTTGAGTTCATACACTTAGCTTGTATTAGGGTATTACCCATCCTAATACTTTATGCACCAGTTCATCACATTTATCATGTAAGGTAGTGGTCATTAGTCACTCACTTAGAATATACAACCATTTCCAATACTATGGACTCATCCTTAAATTAGGAACTAACAAAATGACCATACTAGGTCACTTGCAATCATCTCTAAGTCAGGCATAGAGCACCACGTCCGTGTAGCCAAGAACGGTCATGCAAGGGGAAGCCACCACGACCGTTCTACCTTGCACGGTCGTGCTATATATGATCACCATGACCGTTTTACACCACCACAGATGCTATCATCCAACCCCTTTAGCTTAATTAGGAATAGTATTCTCGATATCTATAATTTGAGGATTCACATAGAATATTGCATACATTTGTGGATTTCACATAGTATTATTCTCCAATAGAGTCTTACATAATCATCCTTCTATATCAAGGGATTCACCTAGTATTATGTGAAATTAAGATTTCACATCACATCACCCAGTGATAGAACTTCACATAGAATTAGTAACACAACCCTATATTAGGGTTTCATATACCTTTATCCCATTTTGGGGATTAGGGTTTATCATTCACATCCAAGTGGGGTTTCTCTTTCTTCATACCCAAATTAGGGTTAGGATATACAATTCCCATTAAATTAGGGTTTCCTTCATTGTTACACTAAGTTAGGGTTAAATCGTTCACCCTGGACTTATGATAATACTTAGCTTTGCCCTCGATTAGGGTTTCACACATAGCCTTGCTCTAATTAGGGTTAAGGCTCATTGATTAGGGTTTCATGATCTCATTATTATGGATCAACCCTTATCACATAGCTTACTCATAATGAGAGAATTAGGGCTTAATTATATAAGCATTCATCTTTCTCATTCTCTCTCTCATCCTCTTTAGGATGTTAACTACTTCAAAATTAATCTAGGTCAACTCTTCACTTGAGTACACATAGCTAGGGTTGACCTTTACAATCATCATGGGTCTACATCTTTAATAATCACATAGATGATTGACCTTTGATCATATTAGATGTCCAAATGGTCTAATCAATTAAACCATCAATTATATAAGGAATTCAAAAGAATTGACCAATTAAACTTTCAATTCCACAAAGTGATCAATTGGATTAACCATTGACATCTTCAATTGTATTAAGTATCTCAATAGGTTCACCATATTGGACCTTAAATTACATGAAGTATTCAAATGGATTAACCATGTTGATCTTCACATAGTTGATTACTTAGACCCTCAATGATCTTGGTTCTCATACATCAATTGGTTAAAAACCATTTGAACAAGTTGTACTTGAAATCAATTAGACAAAGTACGTATCGAAACCGTTTGCACTTTGGGTCTCCAAACGGTTTGAGATCATTTGGTCCCAAATGATCTTGAGACCGTTTGGTCCAAACCTCCTCAAAACCGCATGGACCAAATATGGTCTTAACCAATCAAATTGGATTAGGGTTTCCAATGTTGATTCCTTCAATCGTTGAATTCATGGAACCAATCATCAATTGGACCTATCCTCATACTTCAATTGAGTTAAATAGTTCAACCCTCAACTGATTTGACAATCAATTGACCCTCAATTATTCATCAATTAGGGTTTGAATCAATTGAATTAGGGTTTGGAATCGATGATCCTTCAACACTAATCAATGCAAGATTAGTTACTTGAAAACCATTGAACCATCATCCAAATTGAACATGACCTGACCCAAAACGGTCTTGAGGTCGTTTGGATGACCCCCAAATGGTGTTGAGACCGTTTTCCAATCATATCATCAAAATCCAAGTCAACCCATTAGGGTTTGGATCATTGGATTGATCACCAAATCAGCAATTGATTACACTTTAACTTAGTATCATTGGATCATCAATTGCTTAACCATACTCACCCCTAGACCTCCAAACGGTCTTGGGTGACCTCCAAACGGTCTTGAGACCGTTTGGCTCATCCAACCCTTGGATTCTAGTGAAAAATCATTAGGGTTTGAGCTATTGAGTTGATCATCAAATCAACACTTAATTGCAAAGTGATTTGGTACCTTTAGACCTTCAATTGGTCAACCATGCTTAACCCTAGACCTCCAAACGGTCTTGGGTGATCCCCAAACGGTCTTGAGACCATTTGGGCGATCCCCAAATGGTTTTGAAACCATTTGGGTCAATCAACCCAAAACATCAACTCATTTCAATGCAAAATCAGCACTTAGCCGATTAGGGTTAACACCATATCTTTTGTCCTTCAAACACTTAACCATATCCAACCCTAGACCTCCAAACGGTCTTGGGTGACCCCTAAACGGTCTTGAGACCGTTTGGGTAATCCTCAAATGGTTTTGAAACCGTTTGGGTCAATCAACCCAAAACATCAAATCAATCAAGTTGAAAATCCACACTTAATCCAATTAGGGTTTGCCTAATTGATTAGCCTTCAACTCATGATTCCTTTGGAATTAATCCATCAAATTTTGTGGGTTATCAACCAACATAATTAGGAACATGATTATCAAATGGTCAACCCTTTGTCAACTCTTTCAAACGGTTTTGAAACTGTTTTCTCTCTAACGGTCTCAAACCATTTGCTCTCAAACGGTTTGATGAAACCGAATGGGAAACCATGTTGAAACCGTTTGGTCTAGATATTTGGGGAGGAGTGTGCTTATGATGATGTCATCATAATCAAGCTCTAGACCCACGAAATCTACTGTGATTTCCATGGAAATTGCATCAATCAACCAAACTTAATTTTGGAAATGTTGAAATGATCACCAATTGATAAGGAATTGATTGCAATAATAAATTTAAGGGTTCAAGTTATAAAACCCGCCTCCAATTGAGCTCCAAAGCTCCAAGCTACGGCAACAATGGTGGATGCAACTCCTTTCACTATACCAAGGGTCGTCCTCAAGCTTTGAGTGAAAAGAATTGGTTAGAATTGAAGAGGGGATCGAGTTATGAAGAATTCATACATTGATTTTCGATTTTCACCATGGATTCAAGGTGAAAGGAGGTCAAGAACCTTACCAACAGGTTGGGGGTCGTCCTCCTGATCCTGCACAGATCCTTGGTAGTTTTCCAAGCAAGGGTAAAGAAAGAAATCCGAAAAAACCTTTGTTTTGTCTTGGAAAAGGTACTTTTATAAGAAAATTGAGGAGAGAGAAAATCTCTTATAAAAGTCTATTTATTCCAAAATTGTTGCCATCACTTCCCCCTTGGTTTCTTGCATGCAAGGGCATATCTATCCCCACCGAGATCCCTTCCATTATCCATGAATTAAGGGAAAAGAAATTAAGCACCTTAACCCTTATAATAAGAATATCCATATTTGAGTGGAAATTCTTTTTCTTATTATAATGGTGAGTGGAATTTCACCTCCTTAGGATATGCTCGTGCCTTTGCATGGCCTTAAGATCATCCACACACATATGAATTCAAGAAGTTTAATTTTGGTTGAAGGCCCTTTAATTAATACATACATTTTTGCCCTAAATTGAATTAGGGTTTCACTTAGGATTAAATCTTGATTATTTTAATATCAAGATTCTCTCTCCTCCAACTTAATTCAAATGAGGCGCCCCTCTCATTTTCCTTGCTCTACATGATGCAAAGATACATAGGGACCTTATTGAAGTGGTAATTTGCATATTGAACCCTAGGTTTTGGGTAAATTGCACTTTACACCAAAACTAGGTTTAAATGCACAAGGATTGCTTTACAAGCTTAATCTTGGTACCCAAGCATGTGAAAACCATACCACTACATCATATTAATTCCTCTGATGTCTCAACATCAGAGGAACATCTTATCATGTAACATTAGCAATTTAACCCCTCAACTTGGGTAATTTGCACTTTAGTCCAAAATAAGCAAACATTACTTCAACATTGTTCAAACAGGACCAAAATTGAAACATAAGTTTCTCATGAGCCCTCATTACTTTTACCAAGATAAGATTAAGCATCTACTCAACCTTATTAGGTAAATCATCTAGGGTTAACACATAACCCAGGTCAGGGATGTTACATGTACGGTGAGATCGTAATTCACTACGAATCTTCATATGTATAGTACACTGCATATGATCAGGGCATAAGCTAAAATATGTTCATATAGGTTCACAGAGTTTCTTATGAATTAAATAATTAAGAAATATTTGAGTTTAGATTTGTATCAGTTGTTCGTTAAATGGAATGTTGATATCCGCTGTTATTGATTGTATCTATATCATTGC
Source organism: Alisma plantago-aquatica (assembly GCA_963693085.1). Taxonomy (NCBI): domain Eukaryota; kingdom Viridiplantae; phylum Streptophyta; class Magnoliopsida; order Alismatales; family Alismataceae; genus Alisma; species Alisma plantago-aquatica. The sequence continues at coordinate 796,186,740 of OY856412.1, forward strand.
AACAGATGTTACTTGATGAAATGTTGATATTTACTGTTATTTAAGTCTTATTGTTCTAACTCTATTCAGTATAGTATTTCTTGTAGTTTAATTTCCAAATAATAAACATGATATGATTTAGATGCGATGGTTGGGTGAAATTCTATTCACTGAGCCAGTGGCTCACCAACCTACTGAAACATTTTTCAGGTCAGTGTCAGCATGAGGAAGATGAAGGATCGTATCACCCATATGCTTAGAAGGTAGTGTTTAGTTAGGTTTAGAGGTCTCTTGGTCCTTTCCCCTCGGTCCTTAGGCATGTAGTGAGATAGAGAGGATGTTATGTAATATGTAGCTTAAATTTACAGTTATCTGTTGTGCTTCATATTTCGAATAGAACAGTGTAATATAGCATGTACGTTTGGTTTTCCTCCTAATAGGGTTAATGGTAAGTTACTTCCGCATTTTTATTTCAATTTGATGTTATTCGAGTTTTATGGTTTTCTTTTAAGTTGAATTTAAGTGATCAACTAAAAAAAGTTAAGAGTGGTTTACCGAGGGTGACTCCCCCATCTTCGGGGTCATTAGAGATGGTGATGAATCCTCCAGATTCATCTGCACAGTCGCCAATTCTAGGGATTTTATTTCTCATATTGACTGATTTACCCTCGCTTTGGTTCACTTTGAGTGTTTCACTAATTCCTTGCAAATATTGCCTAAATAGTTCTAATTACTAGTATATTCGATGATATTATCTCTTACACATTCTCCTTTCCCTCTACAGATCACTCGCAACCACCTGATCGAGATCCAACGGTTCCTTTTCATCCAACCTCTAAGGAAAAATCAAGCAACTCCATGCATACGGTCTCAAGACCGTTTGGATCCTCGCGGTCTCAAGACCGTTTGGATCCTCACGGTCTCAAGACCGTTTGGATCCTCACGGTCCCAAGACCGTTTGGATCCTCGCGGTCCCAAGACCGTTTGGATCCTCGCGGTCCCAAGACCGTTTGGATCCTCGCGGTCCTAAGACCAATCGAAGCAAGACCGTTTGAGCTGTACGTATGCATGCACTCGAAGATCGTATGATACAATAACCATGAAACCGTTTGGAATAAGTACCAAGCAAAACCGTTTTCTGATTGCCGGAGTGAAGGACAATTGCTTGCCACGTGAAGAACTGAGAAAAACCATTTGCCTCACTTATGCAAAGATCGAATGGAGAAGAATCCATCGAATAGTTCACGTGAAGACTGAATCATACCAACCAAATGCATTAAGCAAATGAATCCAAATTCAGCTACATGCATGCAAGAAAGCATGCATGCAAAATCATTATCAAATCAACAAACTGTGTGGGCTAATTGGAAAAGTCAAACCAATTAGAAAGTGCAATCACGCGGACCGTTTGGAAACTGTTTGTTGCTTTGCATGAAATCATTACCAATGCGCGTGAAGGTCACTTGTTCCAGCAGAATGAAGACAAAACGATCTCATGCAAGACCGTGAGGATGGCCTCATCACCCACGTGAACGAGAGCTGAAGAATAATTTAAGTCAAAGCCGAGACCGGGAAGCACTACGCATGCAGCTTAGACCGCGAAGTGCATGCATCACTTTGGCAAAGCCGAGACCGCGAGAGCTAGACCGCGAGAGCAAAGACCGCGAGAGCAAGACCGCGAGGGCTGGAGTAATTAAGACCGTGAGGCTGAAACCGCGAGGCTGAAGTGTTTAAGACGGTGAGGCTGAAGTAAGTAGCAAGACCGCGAAGGCTGAGGTGAAGACCGCGAGGGCTGAAGTAAACATCAAGACCGCGAAGAGTGCATGCATGCACACAGCGTGACCGAGAGAACAAAAACCGAATGGAAGAAAGTAAAATGTAAACCGTTTGGATAAGATATTTTCGGTCTGGAATCACACAAAAAAATGTGAGAGCCAGTCCAGTGCCTATAAATAGGACCCCAAGGGTCCCCATTAAGGGCCCATCTCACTACGGCCCAAGGCTGCCGGACTGGGACCAGGCCGGAACGCTGCCAGATTGCCCGAGCACCGTTTCCGACCAAACTTCATCCACAGCCTCAGAATCCCAACCTGAGTCCAGATCCGGTGAGCATCCAGTCCGGGCGCAGATCTAGTAGGCTGTTCCATCACCATCTCACCATTGCTCACACCATAGCTCCACCTCATCCTACTCTTGCTATTCCGGAGGTTGACCCGAAGATCGAGGCGGAGAAACGGACGGCATCGACCACGACGGAGCAGTCCCGGAGACTGCGACGATCTACACCGGGCTGTCACAGATCTACTCTTCTGCTCCGACGATGCTTTCTTTCTCTCTCTTCTCCTTCTTTGTTGCTCCCTCTATGAGGAGCGAGTAGTTCCATCCACTGGGGTGCGGGGACTAGCCCCGCTGCCCGTGTTTTGTATCTTGTACTAGAAAGATGTTATCATTCCGTTTCAATACTAAATCGTTTCATACATGCTTGAATGTTGGCCGCGTTTTTGTATGCATCTATTGTGTTTCGTTGTGGTTTGTCTACGACCGCTCTTGAGACTCAAATACCGATTTAGTTTTGGTTTCTGGTGCGTGTATCCACCGCGCACCCATTTCGGTATCTAGGAACACTTTCTAAGGAGTGGAGTAAACTAACCTCCATCGTTGTACTTTTGTACTATGAAATGGAATCTGTTGACGTACAAAAGAGCGACCTTGACAGGTCAAATATTCGATGATATTATCTCTTACACATTCTCCTTTCCCTCTGCAGATCACTCGTAACCACTTGATCGAGATCCAACGGTTCCTTTTCATCCAACCACTAAGGAAAATCAAGCAACTCCATGCATACGGTCTCAAGACCGTTTGGATCCTTGCGGTCTCAAGACCGTTTGGATCCTCGCGGTCTCAAGACCGTTTGGATCCTCGCGGTCTCAAGACCGTTTGGATCCTCACGGTCCCAAGACCGTTTGGATCCTCGCGGTCCCAAGACCGTTTGGATCCTCGCGGTCCCAAGACCGATCGAAGCAAGACCGTTTGAGCTATACGTCATCAACAACGTCGTCTTCATCACCTACACCAACAATTGTGAGCACAGGACGAGTAAGCAACAAGACCAATAGCCGAAGACCGTTTGAGCTGTACGTATGCATGCACTCGAAGATCGTATGATACAATAATCATGAAACCGTTTGGAATAAGTACCAAGCAAAACCGTTTGTTGATTGCTGGAGTGAAGGCCAATTGCTTGCCACGTGAAGAACTGAGAAAAACCATTTGCCTCACTTATGCAAAGATCGAATGGAGAAGAATCCATCGAATAGTTCACATGAAGACCGAATCATACCAACCAAATGCATTAAGCAAAAGAATCCAAATTCAGCTACGTGCATGCAAGAAAGCATGCATGCAAAATCATTATCAAATCAGCAAACCGTGTGGGCTAATTGGAAAAGTCAAATCAATTAGAAAGTGCAATCACGCGGACCGTTTGGAAACTGTCTGTTGCTTTGCATGAAATCATTACCAATGCGCGTGAAGGTTACTTGTTCCAGCAGAATGAAGACAAAACGATCTCATGCGAGTCCGTGAGGATGGCCTCATCACCCACGTGAACGAGAGCTGAAGAATAATCCAAGTCAAAGCCGAGACCGGGAAGCACTATGCATGCAGCTTAGACCGCGAAGTGCATGCAGCACTTTGGCAAAGCCAAGACCGCGAGAGCTAGACCGCGAGAGCGAAGACCGCGAGAGCAAGACCGCGAGGGCTGGAGTAATTAAGACCGCGAGGCTGAAACCGCGAGGCTGAAGTGTTTAAGACCGCGAGGCTGAAGTAAGTAGCAAGACCGCGAAGGCTGAGGTGAAGACCGCGAGGGCTGAAGTAAACATCAAGACCGTGAAGAGTGCATGCATGCACACAGCGTGACCGAGAGAACAAAAACCGAATGGAAGAAAGTAAAATGTAAACCATTTGGATAAGATATTTTTGGTCTGGAATCATACAAAAAAATGTGAGAGCCAGTCCAGTGCCTATAAATAGGACCCCAAGGGTCCCCATTAGGAGCCCATCTCACTACGGCCCAAGGCTGCCGGACTGGGACCAGGCCGGAACGCTGCCAGATTGCCCGAGCACCGTTTCCGACCAAACTTCACCCACAGCCTCAGAATCCCATCCTGAGTCCAGATCCGGTGAGCAGCCAGTCTGGGCGCAGATCTAGTAGGCTGTTCCATCACCATCTCACCATTGCTCACACCATAGCTCCACCTCATCCTACTCTTGCTATTCCGGAGGTTGACCCGAAGATCGAGGCGGAGAAACGGACGGCATCGACCACGATGGAGGAGTCCCGGAGACTGCGACGATCTACACTGGGCTGTCACAGATCTACTCTTCTGCTCCGACGATGCTTTCTTTCTCTCTCTTCTCCTTCTTTGTTGCTCCCTCTATGAGGAGCGAGTAGTTCCATCCACTGGGGTGCGGGGACTAGCCCCGCTGCCCGTGTTTTGTATCTTGTACTAAAAAGATGTTATCATTTCGTTTCAATACTAAACTGTTTCATACATGCTCGAATGTTGGCCGCGTTCTTGTATGCATCTATTGTCTTTCGTTGTGGTTTGTCTACGACCGCTCCCGAGACTCGAATACTGGTTTAGTGTTGGTTTCTGGTGCGTGTATCCACCGCGCACCCGTTTCGGTATCTAGGAACGCTTTCTAAGGAGTGGAGTAAACTCACCTCCATCATTGTACTTTTGTACTATGAAATGGAATCAGTTGACGTACAAAAGTGCGACCTTGACAGGTCGAGGAACACACTCTGAGGAGAGAGTGGTGCAAAGTACTTGACCATTCGTTCGAGAATGGCTGACGTTGAAACACTCTGACGTTTCTCGTAGCTATATCCTCGAAAGAGGGATAGTCTATAAGGATACTAATCGATTTGGTAATTATCGCTCGCTTGTTAGTTTTCCGATGCACGTTTCACGAGGTTGAGTAAGATTTTCTCTTCGGAGACTACATATCTTCATTGACACATAGATATGTACCAGATGAGAGTTACTCAACCCGTGAGGGATGTGTGCATTACTCTTGTCCTCTAAGAAATCAGTATTGTACAACATCCAGGTATCTTGCTTACAAGTCTTGCTATGATTGGTACAAGTGCAATCCATGTGTAGTGGTGGTGAATACCCGCATCACCCCAGTGATCCATCATCATTTGCTAATCTTAGATTTTAATCATTAAACTAGTTTTTATTCATGCCTTTACTTTTACATGTTTAGGTTAAATAACTCAAATCAAACTTCTGGTCTTAGATGATTAACTTAGATTGATACGAAACAAGAAAAAGACACTCAGATTCTTAACGTTGTCCTTTGGGTTCGATCCTAAATCTGTACTATGATAAGGCTTCCACACTCTTGTGGGGTTGGAACATTTATCTAGCACCAGTTGTAGGTAAACCTAGAGAGAACATCAACTCCCTAGGGTTTTTGGTGTATATTAGGACTACGAAATCATGTAGTTTAAGGCTGCCGGACTACGAATAAATAGCACATCTCTAGTCCACATGTTGCAATAAATTATGATGATGACTACGAAATCATGTGGAATGTGCCTCCCAATAATTTTCAAGTGCCAGTACAGGGTGGGGAATCATCCTCAGAACCAATGACTGAACTCAAGGATGATACCTTCACCACACCACAGGAAAAAGAATCATTCTTCGAGCCGAAGTCTGACCCGGACAATGACTCTTGCACTATGCTCTTAGATGAAAGCATGAGTAACCAATATGAAGATTTTCTTCAATTGGGAGATAAATTGGGAACAAATTTTAATGATTATCCATCTTCTCCCCCCATAAACTCAGATCCGTCCATACAGATTGAGGGACAACCATCAATGATTGACTCCCTATATGACAAATGTTCTTCAACTTCAACTGTCTTGTCGTTGAATTCCAATGAAGAAAGGTCTATGTTACACGAACTCTACACTCCTTCTCAGTCAGACATAGATGAATATGAGACTGATTCAGATGAGGAGACGTCTTTTATGCAAGAGACTCAAATGACTACATTACTGGAAAAGGATCCGATTTTTCCTTATGAAGACATTTCTGATCATTCGGCTGATCTAGAAATAAACTTCGAGGATGGGACTGACCAAGATCCTGATCCAGAGACGAACCAAACCACTCTCACTGATGATGAAATAGAATCAAGGGAGGATGAGGGGTCTCAAGATGACAATCTTATGACGGGTCCTTCCCATGAGATGACACCACCACAAGGAGTTCTGACGGAGCCAGTCCTCGAACAAGAACATGATTTTTCTATTGAATCTCCTTCTAGTCACTTGAACGAGTTGAAAGTGCACCATGAAGAGAAACATGAACCATCTCTTGACTTTGGGACGGATTATGATATTATCATAAACTCTTATAATGACAAAAAGGACCCCTGGGATGACATCAAGCCACAAACCTATCCCTTTATAGCCACTCATCCCTATGAAGAAGCCCCCTCTAACACTCATGAAACTGAGATTTATCCATTACCTGAGCTAGTTTCCATTCCTCTCATAGAAACTCTTCCCAAGAACTCAATTGAACTAGAGGAGTGTTATGAACAAGAACTGGAACAACAATGTATCAGTCCCAATATTGAAGAAACGGGTTCATCAAGGGATTTTAGCACTCAAAATGATATGTCAAGGACTAATCCCCCTCATGAAGAGACATCACTGGAACCCCTATCTCAGGATCCCATGATTTCCTCACCTGAGCAAGAGTTCATTCTACAAGTCAAATCCTCTTCTAGTTACTTGGATGAATTAAGGATGTTCTACGAAGATAATTCCGAAAAAAACCTTGAAAAGAGGAACGACGCTCTTACCAAATTCAATATTGATAAAGATGATGATACTTCTAAAAATAATTCCTTTGAAGAAGAAACATCACCCTGGCCACCATATCCTACACAAGAAAACCCAGGTGATGAAATTAAGCCGGAACCGGACCCACCACCTGATCCTAGACAGGAGGAAGTTCAAGTGGCCGACCCTCAATCAACTACCCTAGATTTTGAAGAAAGTAGTTTTACTTTGAACTTCGAGGGTGAGCCACAACTAGAAGGCACAAGTGGGCATAACCTTGATTTCTCGCATAGACCTCCAGTTTTGACTGCTTATGTTCCACCTCCCTCGCTGATGGGGGAAGGTCTCTGGATTCTTATGGAAGGACAACGAGGTCAAAGTGAGGTGCATCCAAGTCATCTAGAAGATTCGTTCAAGTTGCCACAACTTCCCAGCCAACAAGTTGTTCAGACCACTTCCTTATTTTTGGCACCAGCTATCGCAAGGCATCTTAGCCGGACCTTCTTCCAACTAAGAGGACCGCCTGGTTAACATCGCGCAACCCTTCCCCTCCACCTCGAATCTAATATTTGTTCATAAATGAATGAATTTATGAGTTCGAGGTGGAGGGCGGGTGGTATGACTTTCACTCCACCCTCTATCTTTATTGCTTCCTGCTTTTCCATTCTAGTTTCTTTTTCGTAATTCTTTCCGCCTTTTTGTTAGTTTTCTAAAAATAAAGCCTTTATCTAGTCGGCTTTTGCTTTACGAATCTGTGATCATCACCTCTTTTGCGTTGCAAATTTCCTGGAAAAGAATACTTAAAACTAGCCAATGCGTGTTTTTTATTTTGATTTGTCTATGAATCCTAATGTTATATCTCAAACAGGAAAAGATGATACACTTCAATAAGGCTGAGATAGATCAAATACATCACACCTTTATCTGATTAATGGATCTGTTATATGGATTTCCCATTTGACGTTTCATCATGTCTCTTTTTGAGCAGAGTGTGATGGAGAATAGAGACCCGTCGCATGGAATCGCTAAGCAAACTACATCATGATCCAAACTCTCTTCTACACTTCTTCTTTCATTTTCATACCCCTCTGTTCACTAACCATGCCAAAGTCTTAAGTTCGGTGTGGCACGCCACACTCCTTTCTAGTGAAAACTAGAACATTGCCGAACTTTAAGTTCGGTGTGGTAAACCACACCTCTGCAAAACTCTAAGTTCGGTGTGGTACACCACACCCCTCTTTCCACTACCGCTTCTTCCATACCCCTCAATACATAACGGGGGCGTACCACCTTCTCAAAGAGTATACAATGATGTTTGTGCACATACCGAGGTCGGTGAAAAATCTACCCCGATTCCAAAAAGAGGCCTGGCAGCCCAAATATGAAAAAAATCCAAAAATACCCTTTGACCTAAGCCAGGCGAGAATGAATAAAAGCCAGAGTGTGAATAAAAACATGAGAGTTGTGCCCTGAATAAGGATAACCGATAAAGGTCTTGCCCGACCGGTACATTAGCTTCCCTCATGAAGGCAGATGTGTCGTGCGTGGTAGTGAGATCCTAAGGATCCAAAAATAACCCCTTACCTCCCCTCAAAGAGGTAAAAGAGCCAAAATCCTTAAGCCAACCTATACACACTTCTGAGTTACCTTTAGAAAAAGAAAATAATCGAGTGCAAGGCTAAGCCAACCAGAGTTGTGCATAAATCATTCAAAGTATCTCGATGAGTCATTTAATTTTAAGAGTCTTGATTCAATCAGAGGAGAGACTTTTATCTTTTGATCACACCCCCATTCTCTCTTTTTTCAACACCAGTGACAGATCATATGCATTTTGTTGATTCTGTGGGTCTATTCAAAATCTCATAAAACTCTTTAACATGACTGATAAAACAGAGAGTGAGAAGGAAGTACTTCAGCAAAGTGAAATCAGAAACAAGGATATCATAAGATGTATTTAGTGATCTAAGGAAGCCTTGATGCTATATCAATCTGAGCAACGAACAAATCTATCATATGACATAAGGATGAGGCAAACACGAGATAAAAAATTTCATTGGCGACTGTTTTAAGTTTTTCGTTCCTCGGGACGAGTAACGCTTAAGTTCGGTGTGGTGATGAATCCTCCGGATTCACCTTCAGTCACCAATTCAAAGGATTTTCGACATCTTTGCGCCATTTTTGTTTTGCATCCATTTACATACAGATGAGGTAATTACGAGACGAACGAGCTTTTTGTCGATTATCTTAAGTTTTTCTCCATTCCTCGGGACGAGTAACGCTCAAGTTCGGTGTGATGATGAATCCTCCAGATTCATCTGCACAGTCGCCAATTCTAGGGATTTTATTTCTCATATTGACTGATTTACCCTCGCTTTGGTTCACTTTGAGTGTTTCACTAATTCCTTGCAAATATTGCCTAAATAGTTCTAATTACTAGTTATTTCGATGATATTATCTCTTACACATTCTCCTTTCCCTCTGCAGATCACTCGCAACCACCTGATCGAGATCCAACGGTTCCTTTTCATCCAACCACTAAGGAAAATCAAGCAACTCCATGCATACGGTCTCAAGACCGTTTGGATCCACACGGTCTCAAGACCGTTTGGATCCTCGCGGTCTCAAGACCGTTTGGATCCTCACGGTCCCAAGACCGTTTGGATCCTCACGGTCCTAAGACCGTTTGGATCCTCGCGGTCCCAAGACCGATCGAAGCAAGACCGTTTGAGCTGTACGTATGCATGCACTCGAAGATCGTATGATACAATAACCATGAAACCGTTTGGAATAAGTACCAAGCAAAACCGTTTGCTGATTGCTGGAGTGAAGGCCAATTGCTTGCCACGTGAAGAACTGAGAAAAACCATTTGCCTCACTTATGCAAAGATTGAATGGAGAAGAATCCATCGAATAGTTCACGTGAAGACCGAATCATACCAACCAAATGCATTAAGCAAATGAATCCAAATTCAGCTACGTGCATGCAAGAAAGCATGCATGCAAAATCATTATCAAATCAGCAAACCGTGTGGGCTAATTGGAAAAGTCAAACCAATTAGAAAGTGCAATACCGCGGACCGTTTGGAAACTGTTTGTTGCTTTGCATGAAATCATTACCAATGCACGTGAAGGTCACTTGTTCCAGCAGAATGAAGACAAAACGATCTCATGCAAGACCGTGAGGATGGCCTCATCACCCACGTGAACGAGAGCTGAAGAATAATCCAAGTCAAAGCCGAGACCGGGAAGCACTACACATGCAACTTAGACCGTGAAGTGCATGCAACACTTTGGCAAAGCCGAGACCGCGAGAGCTAGACCGCGAGAGCGAAGACCGCGAGAGCAAGACCGCGAGGGCTGGAGTAATTAAGACCACGAGGCTGAAGTAAGTAGCAAGACCACGAAGGCTGAGGTGAAGACCGCGAGGGATGAAGTAAACATCAAGACCGCGAAGAGTGCATGCATGCACACAGCGTGACCGAGAGAACAAAAACCGAATGGAAGAAAGTAAAATGTAAACCGTTTGGATAAGATATTTTCGGTCTGGAATCACACAAAAAAATGTGAGAGCCAGTCCAGTGCCTATAAATAGGACCCCAAGGGTCCCCATTAAGGGCCCATCTCACTACGGCCCAAGGCTGCCGGACTGGGACTAGGCCGGAACGCTGCCAGATTGCCCGAGCACCGTTTCCGACCAAACTTCACCCACAACCTCAGAATCCCATCCTGAGTCTAGATCCGGTGAGCAGCCAGTCCGGGCGCAGATCTAGTAGGCTGTTCCATCACCATCTCACCATTGCTCACACCATAGCTCCACCTCATCCTACTCTTGCTATTCCGGAGGTTGACCCGAAGATCGAGGCGGAGAAACAGACGACATCGACCACGACGGAGCAGTCCCGGAGACTGCGAAGATCTACACCGGGCTGTCACAGATCTACTCTTCTGCTCCGACGATGCTTTCTTTCTCTCTCTTCTCCTTCTTTGTTGCTCCCTCTATGAGGAGTGAGTAGTTCCATCCACTGGGGTGCGGGGACTAGCCCCGCTGCCCGTGTTTTGTATCTTGTACTAAAAATATGTTATCATTTCGTTTCAATAGTAAACCGTTTCATACATTCTCGAATGTTGGCCGCGTTCTTGTATGCATCTATTGTCTTTCGTTGTGGTTTGTCTACGACCGCTCCCGAGACTCGAATACCAGTTTAGTGTTGGTTTCTGGTGCGTGTATCCACCGCGCACCCGTTTCGGTATCTAGGAACACTTTCTAAGGAGTGGAGTAAACTCACCTCCATCGTTGTACTTTTGTACTATGAAATGGAATCAGTTGACGTACAAAAGTGCGACCTTGACAAGTCGAGGAACACACTCTGAGGAGAGAGTGGTGCAAAGTACTTGACCATTCATTCGAGAATGGCTGACGTTGCAACACTCTCACGTTTCTCATAGCTATATCCTCGAAAGAGGGATAGTCTATAAGGATACTAATCGATTTGGTAATTATCGCTCGCTTGTTAGTTTTCTGATGCACGTTTCACAAGGTTGAGTAAGATTTTCTCTTCGGAGACTACATATCTTCATTGACACGTAGATATGTACCGAATGAGAGTTACTCAACCCGTGAAGGATGTGTGCATTACTCTTGTCCTCTAAGACATCGGTATTGTACAACATCTAGGTATCTTGCTTACAAGTCTTGCTATGATTGGTACAAGTGCAATCCATGTGTAGTGGTGGCGAATACCCGCATCACCCCAGTGATCCATCATCATTTGCTAATCTTAGATTTTAATCATTAAACTAGTTTTTATTCTTGCCTTTACTTTTACATGTTTAGGTTAAATAACTCAAATCAAACTTCTGGTCTTAGATGATTAACTTAGATTGATATGAAACAAGAAAAAGACACTCAGATTCTTAACATTGTCCTTTGGGTTCGATCCTTAATATGTACTATGATAAGGCTTCCACACTCTTGTGGGGTTGGAGCATTTATCTAGCACCAGTTGTAGGTAAACCTAGAGAGAACATCAACTCCCTAGGGTTTTTGGTGTATATTAGGACTTCCATTGGAAGAGTAATCTTTTGGTGTAAGTTCTAGCTCCATCAGATGGCTCAGGGATCGGGGCGTCACAAACAATGTGTTCCTAAAGTAGTCATACAACACCCACATCTCTACATAGTCCATGCAGAAGATGACAGCCTCACATTGTGTTGCTAGTGCCAATGTGAAGGAGTACTCTTTCTTGAAAACATGATAGCAATTTTCTATATTCTTCATTCTATTCCTTGACAATATAACATCTAGGGTATATCTATTTATTTTAATTTTTTCATATACATGCAATAGAAGATATTATAAATTAATTAATGCAATTTACAAGATAATTAATAATAAGAACAAAGAGTGCAAGAGAGTAGAAATAGAGTTAGATCAAGCAAAGTAGATCAACTCATATTTAAAGAAAGATGTTATGCTATTTATAGAAACTAAATCTCTATTATATGTAGGAAGTACATTTTTCTCCCAGAATGATCATCTTAAGAACCTACACCAAACGGTTGTCATGTAGATGTGATAAAAATGAGCAACAACTACTAGACATGGCTCAACAAACGTTAGGTACCACCACCCAACAATTTAATCCTTTCAAGAATAGAGGAGAGAGAGGTTTTGGTACTTGCATATGAGAGAGATCTTCATAAGCAGCAACAACAATAGGGAGTAGGCATAAACAATAGGTAACTTATGAGAACTAGGAAAAACATGAGTGATTAGAGTGTGTGTTTGACACTGATAACCCATGAATTACTTATAATAGTGATATCTTACATCTCTCTAATGCTTTCTTAAAAATATTACAAACATACGTTCACTCTTGTACATGAAGCTTTTCTATTTACTTTAAAAAATCATTTATGAAAACAATTAATTCACTAATTTGTGTAAAGGAAGAAGGAAAACAATTACCACAACTCACATGCCCATGCAGGATCCCAACCCGATGTGGTGTGGCATGGCATACACACATGTGTTTCTCATGTGTGCCCACTACAAAGGTGAGCATACCTCCATCTAGATCTTTTTGACATTATGTGTCCTGCACTTCCTACATAAAAGGTAGTGCTCAAAAGTAGAACTATGTGATGGGGAGCTGAATTGCTCTTCCTTTCATACAAAAGATGCAAACCACTCTATTTCGTACTTAAAGAAACTGGCCACACCAAGTTTAGTCTTAAGTCATGTTAGTTTGAATTAGAGGCTAACCAATTAAAAGTTTCAAAATGTAAGTACTCTGCAAGTCATCCTTCCATTTGTTCTTTCAACAAGGGGATTTTCTTTGCTTGAACCATGCTAACTTATCCAACTTCACCCCTACAAGAACTTGATGAACATACATCTTGAACCCAAGCCTTGTGTGAAAGAATTTCCATTAGTAACAACAACAAAAAATATGGGAAAAAAGGTTTTGATGCATTCAAGGCCTTATATCCACACCAATATCATGTTTGGTATCAGAAAAACAAACCAAACTCCCAATTCTGGCCTACACAACATCAATAACTTAGTTAGATTCTCTAAGGATATACTTCTAGCAACTTACCTTAGGACTCGATACATTTCAAAGACAAATCTCTTAGTAACATGTAATCATGACACTAACATGATTTCCAGGAGACAAACACAAAGTTACAAGAAGCATAAAATTAAATTACAATGTGTCATCTAATTTTCTTGGAAATTTGCATACCACATTTAAAACCTATTTGTAAGATCTTCACTCATTTGAGTTGGTTGCTACTACCTGCAAATAAATAGGGGTTTTATTCCCATCCCTAATATGGTTTTCTCAAAAAAAGGCCATACCAAGGCCTTTAGTCAAAGGATCTATTATCTTGTCTATGGTACCTCAATAAAGTTTACAACCACAAGCCTATTAGATTCCATTTCCCTTACATTCTTATGTCTTACTTAGATGTGTGTACATTGCTTTTGATTGTACTTGGAACTCGTAATCTTAAGAATAGTTATTGTGATATCATAATAAATTGATATTGAAAGAAGAATCTTATTTACCATAGGAAAAACTAGACATGAATCCTGGTCACCATTCAACTTCCAACCTAGTTTCATGTAAAGCACATAACTCAACCTCAAAGGCATGCCGAGACACCATGATATGTTACTAAGACATCCAATAAACAACACCTTCTTCCAAAAGAAAAACATATGGTGAGACCTCATTTCTACTAGAGTTCATGGCAATCCATCTTGCGTCATTGTATCCCTCAAGTATAGGGGAATATTTTGCATAACACAGCCCAAGGGAACTAGTACCCTTAATAAACCTTAAAACTCTAGTAAGAGAATTCTAGTGGGTCTGGTTGGGACAATTTGTGTATCTATTTAACTTACTAACAAGAAAGACAATGTCTAGACATGTGCAACTTATAAAATATATGAAACTTCCAATAATATGAGAGTATTGTAACTGAGATAGAGGAACACCACTAATTTGAACAAGGCCTTAGATGAATCATATGGATTCTTAATAGATATACATTATGTTTACTCAAAACTTTCTAGTATCTTGTCAATATATTTAGACTTGTATAGAATATACCATCAATGGACCTAGTCGTTTTAATCTCTAATTCACATTGACATCCATATCTTTCATCTCAAACTTGCTACACAAAAATGACTTTGCATCATTTACTATTTTCATATCCAAACCAAAATCAACATATCCTCTACACAAAAGCACAAGATCATGAAACTATCATTGATGACTTTTCAATAATACACTTATAAAAATCATTAAAAATTAAGCCAACAAATGATATCATGCAATCAAAAAGTTTTTTCATTTCCTAGAAAATTGTTTCAATCCATACTATACTTATTAAATTAACAAACCTTAGACTCGTTCCAATGGATCAGACCCCTCAAAGTGTTCATATACATCTCCCACTGAATATCATTGTGTAAAATCATAGTCTTCACATCCATTTGGTGGATAGAAAAATCACAAATGGAAGCCATTCAATTAGCACATGAATCGTGGTCAAGTGGGAATAGGGGAATAAGTATCAAAATAATCTATTTCCTCCCTTTGTGAATATCCCTTAATAAATAATATAGCCTTATACTTATTTATTATCTTGTTGCATTTAGTTTTATTCTTAAATATCCATTTATACCAACTATAGAATATCCAGGAGGAAAATTCACTACTTTCCATGTTCTGTTCATGAAAATTGATGGGATATCATCGTTAATGGCTTCCTTCCAAAATTTATCTTTGGGAGAAGACATAGTTTTCTTGAAAGATACACAATCATCCTTAATATTGTAGGATAGAAACTTACTTCCAAAATCTTTGGGTGTCCTATTATGTTTTCTTCTACTTGGTTCAATTATATATTTAGAATCATCAGATTCCAAATAATATTTTCTGATTCATCCTTCACATTTGTCATCCTTCCATGTATGAGTAAATGGAAAATGTGGTTATTGGATCATCTTGGTATACTTCCTTGGGTACACCACTTTTCATAGGAAACACATTCTCAAAGAAAGGTTCAGCATAGAGTTCTACTATTATGTTGACATAAATGCCTAAAATTTAATATCTTACAATCAAGAATCTATAGGCATAACTTGTCTCGACATAACCCAAGAAATTTTCATCTACTACTTTTGTTCCCTATTTCTTGCTTATGTGTTTAGGGAAAAGTATCTTAGCAAGGAATCCCCACACTCAAAGATATTTGACATTTTGCCGCTTCATATACTGAATGAACTACTTTCCTCATGTTGGCGGGGAACTCTGCTCAAAATATTGCAAGATGTATTAAAAAAGCTTCCCCCATCAAAGATGGGTATTCCAGATGTCTGAAGCAAGCTATTTTCCATTTCTATCAAGGCTTGGCTTTTTTCATTCAACAATCCAATTATATTGTAGTGAATAAGGAGAAGTAACCTCATGTAGTATCCATGCAATTGACAGAATTACAAGAAAATCTTGATTTATGCTCTCCTTACCTATCAAACCTTCATATTCTAAGTACCTTATTAGTTTGTATTTCTTCTTCTTCTACAAATATTTTGAAATTTTCCAACTCCTCATACTTACTTTTTTAGTAAATAATCGTAACCATATTTATTAACATCATCAATGAAAGTTACAACATGACATTTATGATGCCTAGTTTCATTCCCATTAAATGCACAAATGTTTGAATGTAGTAAACAAAAATATAGTGATTCCAATTATAAATTGAAAAGGGTTTTGGGCAATTTAGCTTGTGCACATATTTCACTTCTACTTTGATAGATTTAGAAATTAAATCTAGAGTCATTATACATTTGAGTGAGACAACATTTACATGTCCACCGCGTGCTTTCCATATATCAAACAATACACGATTCAAGAAAATAAATTTTTCATTCAATTTAAGTTTATATATCTGAAATGGTAATCACATAAGTACCCCTTTCTAAAGAATAATCCATCATGAACATGAGTAATGATATATTTATTACATTTGAAATCTATGTGAATTCATCCCTAACCAAATTTGCACTACTTATGATATTAAGCCACATAGATGAATTATGTATGACTTTATGAAGTGTTAAAACCTTTTCCAGAAGAAAACTACCTGTCCACCCATCCTTTGCCATTGACTTCTATAGAGCTTCATTCACCTTGAGTCACAGATCTACCTTAGGAGGCTAGGTAAGACACAAACATGGAATTATCAACAAAAACATGTACATTAGCTACAATGTCTATAATCCAAAAAGTTGGTTAAAATATGGACATGATTTCAAGTACTTTGTATATGTACCCATGTCTTATGGCCAAGGAGGTAGTCATCAAGTTTACCACTTCTTAACTAACTATGTACCCTTTTTGGCTTTCTTCGAAGGACAATCTTTGTTCAATTGGCCAACATGTCTAAAAATCCAAAAAGGTTTGTTATTTGGTTTCTTAAAAATCATGGGCTTATTTTTATGCTTCTTCTTAAGTTTATTATATTTTTTCAAATATGTCATAATATTTACACTAGGGTTGACATCAATAGCCATCTTGACATTTGTCTCCTTTACATGATCCACCCTTATTTAAATATGTATCACAAGTTTATATATGGAAATATCACCCTTTTTGTTCTTGAGAATCATGCCAATTGCCTCCTCATACTTAGGGAATTTTCTATGATATACGTTGCGATAAATCTTTTTGAGAGTTCTTCATATAAGAGTTGAAAATCGTGTATTTCTCTAGAAATGGGTTTATTGTCTCCTATATGAAGTTAAAGAAATCTATAAATAGCCCCATAAAACATTATTTGTGTGAAAGGAGGTTTAGAATATAATTTGTATAGCTCATTGGATAAGATAAAGAGGGGATACCCTCTCTATACAATCAATCATTTTCCTTCAGGTAATTTTTTTTCTCAACATTCTCAGGATCAATTTCCCATTGTTTAGCTTCACCTTTTTTCAGCATAATAAATAGTCCCTATGATTGTAAGACAAATCTACAATGTGGCATGCAAATGAAAATGTAAGGATTTTTTTTTTGGGAAAATTTAAAAATGATAAGGAATTTTAACCCCTCTTCTTTCTTCATATTGTCCCTATATCAATAAAATAAACTTAAATTATCCACAAAAATGATTTGTTATGCTAAATATCTTTAGTTTAGTCTGTATTTTTCTTAATTATGCCCCTTATTTGAGTAGTTTTTTCTCCTCAAATTGGATAATTTGAAAAGATTTGTAGAAGTAACGAACAAGAATAAACAAGTTAAGTTCTTCACAAAACAAGAGCCCATATTTTATGTAATTTCACTCCAATTATACTAAGACCATCATTGATTGGTAAGGCCTTTGACTACTTCCCATTGGAAGAGTTTGTAAGGGCACTCAAGATTCGTTAACCCCTTTATACGTGAGGGACCTCAAGGCCATCACCAAGAGTTAACCCTATTTGAACATTGTATAATGGAGTTCCAATTTATGTTTGAAAGTTATAAAACAACGACGAGGCAAATATCGAGTACAATAATAGGATATTACATGGCAATAGTTGAGCAAATAAAAAGCACACATACATATCAGTTTGCAAGCAAGAAAGCCATAGTCATATAACTATCAAATCCTATACCCCATTCAGAGATTCATAACCTAAATTATCTATGATCATCTAGCCACAACCAACACATGATTAAAAATAAGATTGTATACATGCATTGATTCTCATCATTAACCCTAATTAGATCCATTTTAGGGTTTTGGCCAAATTAGATTCCAAGTTGCTTATTGGTACATTAGATGATCTTTAATTGATCTAGAGGTCATCAAGGAGGTATGGATCATGTTTATAGTAATTTTTAGTGTTATGACCCATAACTAAGTTAACTAATAAGTACCTCGATTAGCGTGAAATACCTTGATTAGTGCTAAGTATTTTGTTAAACATCATGATTAATTAAGATAAGCTAAGATGTGAATCAATAGTTGAGATTGAATCATTAACTTGATTTAGTTGAATCAAACACATAAAATCAATTAGTGCATAATTAAGATGATTAATTTGAGTAAAGTAATAATTGGATGCAATTGGAATGTTGAATCAGTAAGACAATATTATTAGCATGTTTTCATGCCTTGGGTTTGTAGTGGGCTTCATTCTTGAAGTTTCGCAAAAGAAATCATTCAAAACGGACCTTCGAAGAAAAAGTTATGATAGTTTTCAATTTGGGGTCCAATTCTGTAATTTTCCCAAATTTTTAGCTTTATATAACCCTTTTTCCTTTCTTTCTTCTTTATCTCTTCTTCGGCCATTTGCTTAAGCGGCGCTGGCGCGCGATCACAACCACAGAGAGGAGCGCAGTGGTGATTCCTCTTAGCTTCGTTCCGGTAGTTTTCTTCTCCTTCCTCCCTTCCTTTTTCCTTTCTTCTACTTCCCTTCCTCTTCCTCTAGCAACCAATAGCTTCCCTAGCCAGTGCCTAGCAGACCTGGACCTGCGGCAAGTAGCAGCAGACTACGGCTGCTGCCTACGGCCAGGAGGAGGCCGCCTTGGGCGCGCAAAGCACCAAGGAGGGTGATTTTGATTCCGATTTTGAGAATCCAGCACAAAGCCGTTGTCAAGAATTCCTAATTTAGCAACTAGACGAGATCTCCTTGCTCTGTTCGTGCTTGCCTGAGCGCCTGCTGGTGCAGTGGTGAAGTATTACACAACAACTCTATTTGATAAAGACTTTCCTTTGCCGAAAATTAGGCCTCTAGACGCAATTCCGGACGAACCCGGACAATTCGAAACGCTGTGAGTAGGAGTTCATTTAGTTATCATTATTTAACTCCTTCGTTGGAATTTTTTGGTAAACTGAGCATTTTTGCACTGATATCAGTGGTTATCAGGGTTTTTATCAGTATTTGATGAAACTTGAATTTTATTTTATAAATTGCTTCGGTATGATTATACATGATCTAGAACAGCTTCTGAACAGTGTAGAACAGTTCAATGATTTTATTTGGTTCAACGGAAACCAAAAGTGCTTAATGCAATTGTTGAAATAATGTGTATGTTTGAACAATACAAATAATTGACTTGTTTTATGAATACTCCTGTATATACAGAGTAGCGGTTGAAATTAGTACAGTTCATAAACAAGTGTATTAATCCAGTGGTATGTTCTAAAGTAATGAAAGATATAATTGTGTTATAATAGACTTAGGTGCCCTAACACCGTAGAACCCCTTTGAGAGGTCTGCACCTTAGGGGTGAAACTCGTGTCCAACATCAACCGGTTGAGTAATTCTGGTGGCACGAGGGTTGTTAGACAGTGTCCAACACCAACCGATTGAGTAATTTCGGTGGCACTGGGGAAAAATAATAAATAAAGTAAAGGGTTATCCAACACCAACCAGTTGAGTAATTCTGGTGGTAACCCAGTGTTGACTCCCTGTGCCTGTGTGCTCAGGTTAGAGGAGGAGTCCAGAGCACTCATGGTGAGTACTGTTGACCTAGGTGTCGCACATTGCCCATATTTTGATAATGACTTAACCATTCCATTCATATGTATCTAACAAATCTATTTGAGATCATTGCAGATATTAGGTACAAGAAAAGAATCACTTTTAACTCCAAAGCTACTCTTCCGGCACATGTAAAACATGTGACTTTTAACCGCTTTGTAATATAGCCCTTAGAGGCTTAGAACATTTTATGTAATCACTCATAATCATGTTTTGCATTGTATCTAAGATGGATAAAATGATTGGGACTCAAAAATCCATCGTTTGTACAGTTTATGAAAATTCCAAAATACCCTTAATAGGGATTTTGTCGACCGAATTCCAAACTCGGCCGATCCATATATTCTGGAATTTTCTGGGTGGTCGGCCGAGTTTCCAACTCAGCCGATCCCTGTTCGGTCGAGTTTCAATGGTAGGTAACTCGGCCGATCCACTGATCGGTCAAGTCTGAAGGTTGACCGATCGGTCGAGTTTCCCCATGGAAACTCGGTCGACAGTCTATCTCTCAGACTTGTCGCGTAGTGTGTCGGCCGAATTGCCTTTAATGAAACTCGGCCGATCGGACTGTACTGGAATGCAAAAAAAGCATTTCCAACCGTTGGAGGAGTTGGTGGGACTCAAAATAGATCCGTTGCAAGTTGTAAAATGGCTAGTTTTTGCCACTTAACTCTCCCAACCTCAAAGGGACACCCTCAACTATAAATAGGACCTCTTGGACTTCATTCCAAGGTTGCTCATTCACATATGCTTGGTCCTAGCCTTAGTTGAGTGGTTTCTAATCCTTTGAGCCCCTTTCTCTCTCTACCTTCAAAGCAAATTCGTGAGTATGAGTGAGTTAGGATCCCATGTATGAGAGCTATCATTTGTAATCTTGTAAAGCTCTCCTTTCCACTTCTCCCATCTCCATTCTCTATGAAGATTGATTGAAGTTTCTTCTCCGAGTGAAAGAGAAGAAGGTTGCTGTTCTTCCCCGAGTGAAGGAGAAGAAGGCTAGCTGCTCCAGGCCTCTAAGTGAAGGAGGAAGGTGCTAAAGCTCTCCAAGTGAAGGAGAGGTGCAAGGCAAAGCTCAAGCAAGATATGTAAATCCTGCAAGGCCGAAGACTAGAGCAAGAGTGGGTAATTCCTTTGAAGAAGGTGGAAGACTACTTGCTTGGTGGGTAAGTCCTTGGTGAGGTAGAAGATCTTGGCTTGATATATAAGTCCTTGGATGGTTGGTAGTTGTAGCTTGTAATCTTATTGTGTGATATATATAAGAGAACCAAGTTACAAATCCTAGAGCCTAACCAACTCTAGGTAGTGGACTGACATTGCTCCTAAGTTTAGGACATGGAACCACTCTAAACCACCTGTCCAAGTGCATGCTTTCCTTGTCTCTTATCCTTGCTTTGTATGCTAGTTTAGGACATCAAATTGCTGTTTTGAATTAAGTTCTGCACTTAATATAATTTGGTGGTCTAATCACTTTTGTGAAGTTTGTGAAGCTCTATTCAACCCCCCCTTCTAGAGCCCATTGATCCAACAAGTGGTATCAGAGCAGGTCTTCTCCAAGCTACTTCAACAAGTAGGAGAAGATGGGCGATTCAGCTCTTGGGTCACTCAATCTTGAAGGAAGCTTCTCCATGAGACCCCCAGTCTTCGACGGCACAAACTTCCTTTATTGGAAAAGAAGGATGCAATTCTACATCCAAGGCGTGAGCTACGAGATGTGGAAGATAGTCCATCTCAAGTATGAAGAGCCGAAGGGGAACATCACCACGTGGACGGAAGATGAGATGAAGTGTGCTCAACTCAATGCTAAAGCTGTGAGCATCATCTACGCCGCCCTTTCACCATCGGAGTTCAACCACATCTCTTCTTGGGACACGGCGCATGAGATTTGGCATAAGTTGTGTGTCACCTATGAAGGGACGGAGCAAGTCAAGGAGGCCAAGGTCTATATGCTCGGCGGCCTACTTGAGAACTTCAAGATGGGGAAGAATGAAAGAGTTGCGGACATGTACACAAGGTTGAATGTTATCTTGAACAGCCTTGCAGCCCTTGGGAGTGTCATGGATAGAGGTACCATCAATGCAAAGATCTTGAGATCTCTTCCAAAGAGATGGGAGCCAAAGGTCACTTCAATTGAAGAAGTATACAAGCTGAGCGAGTTGTCAACCGAGGAGCTGGTTGGTAATCTCCAAGCACATGAACCAAGGCTCGACAAGCAAGAGGAAGAGGAGAAAAGAGAAGAGAAGGAGTCCAAGAAGATGAAGGACACAACCTTCAAAGCTCAAGTTGAAGAAATGATGCGGCAACAACAACTTGCCATGAAGTCTCCCTGCCCTTCCTCAAGCGAAGATGAAGGTGCAAATGATCATGAAGCCAACTATTCAAAAGGAAGACACTTCAAGGGCAAGCCATCCTCCTCCACTCCTAGGTGCTACGAGTGTGGTCAAAAGGGCCACTACAAGAATGACTGCCCAAAAGCCAAGAAGGGCTATCATAAGAGCAGCCACAAGAAGGATGACAAATACAAAAGAGAAGCCAAGTACAAGAAGAAGAACAAGAAGGAGAGACGACCCAAAGATGCAGCTCATGCGGCATGGGAGGAGTCTTCTACTTCAAGTTCCTCAAGCTCCGAGGATGGTGAATGTCACCTTGCACTCATGGCTTCTACTAGTGAAGAAGTAATTGAGGTAAGTGAGGTAAGCAAGGTAAGTGATGAAAGTTTACTTGATTTATCTAAGGAAACCCTCATTGAAATGCTTAATGATTGTCAATCATCTTTTGCTAAATGTAAAGCTAAAAGAAAAAGGTTAGGAAAGATAGTTGATGATCTCTATGCCAAGATTGACATTCTAGATCAAAATGAGAAATTACATCTTGATAGCATAGATTCTTTACAAGGGAAATTTCTAGACCTTGAACTTCAATATAATGGAGTAGAGGTTGAGAATGGTACTTATCTTAAAACTATTGAAAATCTTAAGATAGAGAACCAAAATTGCCTAGATGAGCTAGATGTTCTAAAAACTGAAAATGTTGAACTCAAGCTTATTGATGATGCTAGGAGAGATGAAGTGTATGCTTATCAAAGAGAAATTGTTGTCCTTAAATCTGAAAATGCTAAACTTCTTGCACAAACAAATGATTTATCTTCTAGACCTATCTTGCCTAGAAATGAAGTTGCAAACTTAACTCTTGAAAAAGACTCTCTTCTTACTAAAGCCCTCTGTCTTGAGGCCGACCTTTTGCATGCTAGAGAAGATCTTGCTAGTTTATCTACTACCATTACAAATCTTAGAGATGATAATGCTAAATTAAGATCTACTTTGCAAAGGTTTCTTTCGGGTAAGAAGTCTCTAAATGATGTTCTAGAGCACTCTACCAAACAAGTTGGTACTAGTGGTCTAGGATACAATGCGACTACTCCAAAAGGTAAGAAGAAGAAGAAGGGTAAGAAAAAGAGTGTGGAAACTCCAAGTTTCAATGGAGAGTCTTCCGGCTCTAAAAACCCCATGGTATGTATGCATTGCAAATGTGATGATCATTATTCTACCTATTGTCCTTACAAGCCTAAGGGGACCAACCCAAATATGAAATGGGTCCCCAAGCTAACCCTGGACCCCAAAGTTTGAGTTGGGTTCCGACATCCTCTTTTCTTGCAGGTCACAAAGAAATGGATTGTTGATAGTGGCTGCTCTAAGCACATGACTGGAGAAATCAGCCATTTCAACAAATTCGTGAAGAAGAAAGGAGGATCGGTAACCTTTGGGGACAACAAAAAGGGTAAGGTTATAGGTGAGGGTGATGTAGGTAATGAATTGTGCATTAAAAATGTTTTGCTTGTTGATGGCCTACATCACAACTTAATTAGTGTTAGCCAATTATGTGATAATGGTTATCTTGTGCTCTTTACTTCCTTAGAATGCTTGCTTCTAGATTCCCTGTCCTATAATGTCATATATAAGGGAACTAGAAATGGTAATCTATATATGATTATTCTTGATGCTTTAAATCCCATACTAAACAGATGCTTAGTCATGGATAAAAACGATCTTTCGCTTTGGCATCGACGTTTGGGTCATGTGAACTTGCATCAAATGAAGAAACTGAACAAAAAGGACTTGGTTCGAGGACTTCCTAAATTGGATTTTGAAAAGGATGAGGAATGTCAACCTTGTACTCAAGGGAAACAAACCAAATCCTCCTTCAAATCCAAAGTAGTCATGAGTACCAAGAGAGTTCTAGAGCTTCTTCATATTGATCTCTTCGGACCTATGAGAACACAAACGCTTCGCGGCTCCAAGTATTGTCTTGTTATTGTCGATGATTTTTCTAGATTTACTTGGACTTTCTTTCTCGTTTCTAAAAGTGATACACTCGATGTTTTCTCGAGCTTTTGTAAACGAGTTGAAAACGAAGCTTCTTGTCATGTTGTTTCCATCCGTAGTGATCATGGGGGAGAGTTTGAAAATGATATTTTTGAATGTTTTTGTGAAAAATCGGGTTATTCGCACAATTTCTCTTCTCCTCGCACACCCCAACAAAATGGAGTTGTTGAGAGGAAGAATAGATCGCTACAAGAGATGGCTATAACCATGCTTCTTGAGTATGACACTCCTAAGAAGTTTTGGGCTGAAGCCGTTAGCACCTCATGTTTTGTGCAAAACCGAGTTTTCACTCATCCGACTTTTAAGAAAACCCCCTATGAACTATGGCGTGGTAGGAAGCCGTCAATTGATTTCTTTCATGTGTTTGGATGTCCTTGTTTTGTTTTGAACACCAAGGACTCTCTCGACAAGTTTGATCCGAAATCCTACAAGGCTTTCTTCCTAGGCTATAGCACTACTAGCAGGGCTTTTAGAGTGTTTAACATTGAACTATCTAAAATAGAAGAATCTATAAATGTTAAATTTATTGAAACTAACCCTGGTATTGGCAAGCATTTGGGTGATGATGATGTTGCAGATGAAATCATTCCTATCTTAAAAGAGCTCAACATCAAAGACAAAGGTAAGCAGGTTGAAGAAGAAGAGAAAGAAGAGGAAAGGAAGGTTCCCACTCCCCGCTTTGCAAAGAATCACCCCAAGGAGTTGATCATTGGCAACCCGTTTGAAAGAGTGAGGACACGAGCTGCACACAACAAAGAACAAGCAGACAGTGCCTTCATCTCTCAACTGGAGCCAAAGAACATCAAAGAGGCCCTTGGAAATGATGAGTGGATCCTTGCCATGCAAGAAGAGCTTGAGCAGTTCGAGAAGAACCGTGTGTGGACCTTAGTGCCAAGACCAAATGATAGAAAGATCATTGGTACCAAATGGGTCTACCGCAACAAGCTTGATGAGCAAGGAAAAGTGGTAAGGAACAAAGCAAGGTTAGTAGCACAAGGTTACAATCAACAAGAAGGTATTGATTTTGATGAAACCTATGCTCCTGTTGCTAGATTAGAATCTATTCGTATGCTACTTGCCTTTGCTAGTTATAAAAATTTCTTGCTTTATCAAATGGATGTTAAAAGTGCGTTTTTAAATGGTACAATCGAGGAGGAAGTATATGTTGCTCAACCTCCAGGCTTTGAAAATGATAAGTTACCCAATCATGTATATTTCTTGCAAAAAGCTCTCTACGGACTCAAACAAGCACCTCGAGCTTGGTATGAGAAACTAAAGAACTTTTTGTTAGATAACGGGTATATCATGGGCAAAGTTGATTGTACTTTGTTTCTAAAACACACTTCTACCCATTTTCTCATAATTCAAATATATGTTGATGATATTATATTTGGCGGAACTGACCTTGATCTTTGCAAAGAGTTTGGTTCTCTTATGCAGAGTGAATTCGAGATGAGTATGATGGGTGAGCTGACCTTCTTCCTCGGCTTCCAAATCAAACAAACCAAGGAGGGTAACTTCATCAACCAAGGCAAATACACACTTGAACTTCTCAAACGCTTTGGGATGGAGAACATGAAGCCAATGGATACACCCATGTCAAACACTGCCAAACTTGACAAGGATGAAGAAGGTGAGAAGATAGATGAGAAGCTCTATAGAGGTATGATCGGAAGTTTACTTTACTTAACTGCCTCTAGACCTGATATAATGTTTAGTGTTGGCTTGTGTGCTCGCTTTCAATCAAGCCCTAGGAAATCACATCTTGTTGCTGTCAAGAGGATTTTGAGGTACTTAGCCAAAACTCCAAATTTTGGACTATGGTACCCTAAGTCAAGGGACTTTACTCTTGTAGAATATAGTGATGCTGACTACGCAGGTTGCTTGATTGATAGAAAGTGCACAAGTGGCACTTGCTTCCTCTTGGGACCATGCTTGGTGTCTTGGTTCTCCAAGAAACAGAGCACAGTGGCATTATCAACTACCGAAGCTGAATACATTGCAGCCGGAAGTTGTTGTGCCCAGGTCCTATGGATGAAGCAAATGCTCCAAGACTTTAACATTCATTTTGATGCTTCTCCTATTTTCTGTGATAACACTAGTGCAATAAATCTTTCTTATAATCCAATATTGCATAGTAGAGCTAAACACATAGAAGTTCGCCATCATTTTCTCCGTGATCACATTGTCAAAAAGGATATTTATATCACACATGTGGATACGGAAAATCAGTTGGCCGAAATTTTCACTAAACCGCTTGCTAGAGAACAATTTAATTTTATTAGATCAAAATTGCTCATAATCTCTCTTGATGATGTTGAATTGCTCTCTAATTAGTTGGTTACATCTTATGTGTGTTGCTCTTGCTTATAAATGCTTTGATTGCTCAAAATGCTTGTTTTTGATAAAATTTCTCTTGTTTCTATCTCTTCTTCGGGCTTTTCTCACAAATCGGGTTTTAATCGACAAATAGTACCCTATGATGATGGGAATGTGCCTAAATATGCTTAATATACAATCTAGACCAAACAGAAAAATTGCATTCGGTCATTTGAAGCTAGGGCTAGAATTTAGGTTTCTTCCTCATCAGGGTTTCTGTCGGCCGAGTTTCCAACTCGGCCGATCGGTCGGGTACAGGGCACCTGTGCGCTCTGTCGGCCGAGTTTCCTTTTCTTGGAACTCGACCGATCGGCGGCAGGCTGGTTTAATATATATAGGAATCGGCCGACTTGCTCCCTCTCAACTAGAGCAAAGTCGACCGAACCCTAGCCGCCCAGCCCGACCCTTCCTCCCCTAGTGCTCCTCTCTCTCTCTCCGGCCGTTTTCGCCCCCAAATCGACCCGTTCGTTTGTTCTTGCTGCTCTTGGAGTGCCTCCTGCTCTCTCTCTCTCTGCGTGGATCGGCTCCATCTCCTCGTTCTCCTCTCCAATGAGGTCCCAACGCTGGAAACGTGCCGTTCCCACCCCTGCCCCTGCGGTTCCTCTTGCGCCTAGGTATATGGCATTTGATAATCTTTCTTTTGTTGACAATGCTGCTGTTGCTCGCTACAAAGAGCTCCTTCCTCGCTCTCCCTTTCCTTTTCGAGCTCTTTATCAGCCCCATAGCTTTCACGCCGACCTTTTCGAAGCTTGTCAACTCTTTCGCACACATCATCTTGAAGCTTTTTGTATTGAGGATGCCCGTTTTCATAACCTAAAATACAGCTCCAAAGCCGTACGTGAATTCTACGCTAACTTGCGGTGGAATTACGACTCTTTGGTCCCCTCTTCGGACACCTCAATCGTTTTGACGTCTATGATTGCCGGCCAACCTTTTCATATTACCGAACGCTCGTTCAATCTTTATCTAAATGGCAATGTTGGCACGGCTTCGTGGATTACCGATTACCCTATTTATCTTGATCTCTTGTATCCCGAGGATGTCTATAGGACCATTGAGGTTGACTTGACTGATATTCATAAGTTTCTCAAGCAACCCGATTTTCCTTATAGAAAAAAGGGCACTCTGCCATCTTCCGCCCTGTCCTCTCCTCGCCGTGTTTTGGCGTTCGTTCTCAGTTGTAATGTCCATCCCAAGAAAAATCAAATGGACATCGCTGAGAATACAGCTATGATGATGTATCTGCTTTTGAAAAACCAAGGAGTCAAATGGGCCCGGTACATCCTTCACCATATGACCTGTTTTGACTCGGGAAAGAACACCAAGGGCACACATCTTCCATATCCTGCCCTAATTTGTGGTCTTTTCCAGCATGCCACTGGAAAATCTCTCTTTTCCGATTTTCTCTACCGCCCTGATCGTAAAGGAGTTTATATCAGTGAGACCACTCTTCAAAAGAGTGTCCCTACCTCTGGTGCATCATCTTCTTCTGCTCCACCACCACCACCTCCACCTCCACCATCATCTGATGCACCTCCTCCTCCATCCTCCACAGCTGCACCACCTCCTCATGAGTCATCTTTCCGACCTCCTCCGCAGCCGGCCTTTGCTGACTTCCATGTCTCCAATGAGGCCCTCATGGGGTATCTCATGCACCAGCAGGCTTACAACATGCAGGTCCAGCAACATCACCATCAGGATCTGTGCCACATCATGTCTTCCATGTCTTTGACTTTCCCTCAGCCCTACCCCACCTACGAGCCCTACCCCGGTGGTGACTACGCTTCTTATGCGTATAGTCAGTTTTATCCTCCTCCACCCCCTTCTGCTTCCGCTGATCACTCTGCAGGTGGATACTCTCCTCCGGTTCTGGCGCTCCCAGGTGGTCGTTTGTCTGAGCTTCTGGCCCAGTACACTTCTTCTGCTCCCCCCATTGAGGTTGCCTATGAGTTACATGCTCTAGGTATGTCTTGGGCCGAGCAGAGTGCGAGGTGGCCCGAGCGTGCTTCTGGTCCTCCAGACGAGGATATGGCTGACCGGGAGGATGCTGAGACTGACGCTGATGAGGCTACTGCGACGAATGCTGAAGACGAGGATGCAGATGACGATGCCGATGCTGAAGACGAGGCTACACCAGCTGCTTCTCCTCCTTCCGATGATGGAGATGAGGACTACCAGCCCGACGAGGACATGGAGGCTGCCGTTAATGATGTTGACATAGATTAGTGTAGCTTAGAGTTGATGTGTCTAGTTTAGTCTCGGATGACCATGATATATCTTTTTGGACTATGATTGTATTATTTACATTAGGCACATCATCTGAGTTGTACTATTGCTACTCCGTTTGTCCGTGTAGTTTTTGTCTTATGGTTTCTTTTGGAAACACTTTGTATGGCTTATCTTATAGTGTGTTCCATATTTTTGATGAATGACAGGTTTTGCTTTCGTGCTTTATCTTGGTGTTTATCTGTCTCTCTGTGATTTGGTTGATTGAGTGTTTGGAGAAGACCTTGCTTTTATGCTCTTCTACCCCCTGCCTTTTTGAGATGACAAAGGGGGAGAAAGACCTCAATCATATTGTTTTTATTGCTTGTATGGTTCTTTTCTTGTCTATAAACTGCAATGCATCTAGACTTGTTTAGAATCATATAATATATATATATGCTATGGTTGCTTGTGTGTTAACTAACCATGCAGGAACGAGTAAGCATAAATTGAGGGGGAGCATTACAAATTGATCATATTTGCATCCCCTTGCAATTCCCTAAAGAAAAGGTATAATTTTCACACTCTTTTCAATATGTTGAGGAATGGTTTGTCATTGTCAAAAAGGGGGAGAATGTTGACCTAGGTGTCGCACATTGCCCATATTTTGATAATGACTTAACCATTCCATTCATATGTATCTAACAAATCTATTTGAGATCATTGCAGATATTAGGTACAAGAAAAGAATCACTTTTAACTCCAAAGCTACTCTTCCGGCACATGCAAAACATGTGACTTTTAACCGCTTTGTAATATAGCCCTTAGAGGCTTAGAACATTTTATGTAATCACTCATAATCATGTTTTGCATTGTATCTAAGATGGATAAAATGATTGGGACTCAAAAATCCATCGTTTGTACAGTTTATGAAAATTCCAAAATACCCTTAACAGGGATTTTGTCGGCCGAATTCCAAACTCGGCCGATCCATATATTCTGGAATTTTCTGGGCGGTCGGCCGAGTTTCCAACTCAGCCGATCCCTATTCGGTCGAGTTTCAATGGTAGGTAACTCGGCCGATCCACTGATCGGTCAAGTCTGAAGGTCGACTGATCGGTCGAGTTTCCCCATGGAAACTCGGCCGACAGTCTATCTCTCAGACTTGTCGCCTAGTGTGTCGGCC
Organism: Alisma plantago-aquatica; assembly: GCA_963693085.1. Lineage (NCBI taxonomy): Eukaryota > Viridiplantae > Streptophyta > Magnoliopsida > Alismatales > Alismataceae > Alisma > Alisma plantago-aquatica. Next base: position 796,216,790 of record OY856412.1, read on the forward strand.
GAATTGCCTTTAATGAAACTCGGCCGATCGGACTGTACTGGAATGCAGAAAAAGCATTTCCAACCGTTGGAGGAGTTGGTGGGACTCAAAATAGATCCGTTGCAAGTTGTAAAATGGCTAGTTTTTGCCACTTAACTCTCCCAACCTCAAAGGGACACCCTCAACTATAAATAGGACCTCTTGGACTTCATTCCAAGGTTGCTCATTCACATATGCTTGGTCCTAGCCTTAGTTGAGTGGTTTCTAATCCTTTGAGCCCCTTTCTCTCTCTACCTTCAAAGAAAATTCGTGAGTATGAGTGAGTTAGGATCCCATGTATGAGAGCTATCATTTGTAATCTTGTAAAGCTCTCCTTTCCACTTCTCCCATCTCCATTCTCTATGAAGATTGATTGAAGTTTCTTCTCCGAGTGAAAGAGAAGAAGGTTGCTGTTCTTCCCCGAGTGAAGGAGAAGAAGGCTAGCTGCTCCAGGCCTCCAAGTGAAGGAGGAAGGTGCTAAAGCTCTCCAAGTGAAGGAGAGGTGCAAGGCAAAGCTCAAGCAAGATAGGTAAATCCTGCAAGGCCGAAGACTAGAGCAAGAGTGGGTAATTCCTTTGAAGAAGGTGGAAGACTACTTGCTTGGTGGGTAAGTCCTTGGTGAGGTAGAAGATCTTGGCTTGATATATAAGTCCTTGGATGGTTGGTAGTTGTAGCTTGTAATCTTATTGTGTGATATATATAAGAGAACCAAGTTACAAATCCTAGAGCCTAACCAACTCTAGGTAGTGGACTGACATTGCTCCTAAGTTTAGGACATGGAACCACTCTAAACCACCTGTCCAAGTGCATGCTTTCCTTGTCTCTTATCCTTGCTTTGTATGCTAGTTTAGGACATCAAATTGCTGTTTTGAATTAAGTTCTGCACTTAATATAATTTGGTGGTCTAATCACTTTTGTGAAGTTTGTGAAGCTCTATTCAACCCCCCCCTTCTAGAGCCCATTGATCCAACAAGTACAGAGGAGGCCAGAGAGCCTGTGGGTCCTGTAGCAGACCAGGACGAGAAGTTAGACTTAGCATTTCCCGGGTGTGTCGCTAAGTCTTGTACGGTGAGATCGTAGTTTGCTACAGATCTTTGTATGCAGAGTACACTGCATATGATTAGGGCATAATAAATAAAATGTAATCATATATGATCACAGTAAATTTAATATGTTAAGAGTTTAGAACTTCTATGCTAGTTCTCAATAATTGCTTTATTATTCAAGATATGCATTTTATGATATTTTATGCTTTACAGTTATGCGATATTTATTGTTGTATAGAAATGTGATTATTATCTGTAAAATCTGCTATGTCATTAGAAATGCTCTGTATAGTATTGTTCTTATACTTTATTTCAATTTAATAAACTTGACGAGTTGTTTAATGATAGTTAAATGAAAAACTATTCACTGAGCGAGTAGGCTCACTCCTCTACTCAAACATTTTCAGGTCAGCGATAGTTCCAGGAATCTGAAGGATCTTACCACCCTAGTCAGTAGAATGTATATATAGTTAGTTAGATAGTGGTCTCTTAGTCCTTTCCCCTCGGTCCTTGGGACATGGTGTGGGTGAGAGAGAGTATGTATGGCGAATGTGTAAAAGATGTAAATTAACTGTTATGTTTTACTTTTTGTTAAACAATGTTACATGTTGTAAACTCTGTTTATGTTCTCTAGCCAGTTTAATTGAAATGCTTCCGCAATAGTTTATTATGTTTTAGTTTACAGCAATAATCTGGATATCATTACGAGGTTTTAAAAAGAGAAAGTTCTCAGTGGTTTGTTTATGTGATAATCCCTCCGTCGCGCCCTAATCTCGTGGGTTGTGGTTAGTGTGAGATCGGGGTGTGACATTTAGGTTCCATATATATTCTATGATTATTACAAGACTTTAAGCCACATACTTGTACTTTAGGGTCAAAAGACTCATAGTCAAATTGTAGACTTTATGCCCTTTTTATTTTGGGAAATTTTACAAATGATAAGGAATTTTAACCCCTCTTATTTCTTCATATTCTCCCTATATCAATAAAATAAACTTAAAATTATCCACAAAAACGATTTGTTATGCTAAATATCTTTAGTTTAATTTGTATGTTTCTTAATTATGCCCCTTATTTGCGTAGTTTTTTCTTCTCAAAACTGCCCTTTTCAATCCAATTGTAGACTTTATGCCCTTTTCAATCCACAAACTTGCTCTTTTCAGTCCACATACTTTCCCTTTTTAGTCCAATTGTAGACTTTATTCCCTTTTCATTCCAATTGTAGACTTTATGCCATCATACCTCTACTTTTTTTTTCTTTTAGCCTTTGTTGAGCAAGATGCTATAAGGTTTTCAAAAAATTATTATTAACATAATACTCTACTAAAAGCATTCATGATTTATTCAATAAAAAGAGTCTAAGAATTGATAAGTTCAAATAAGTCTTATGGAATGAAGCTTATATTCCAAAATGGAAGTGTGAAGTTGAAAAGGATGAACCTTTTAGTCATACTAAATTAATGAGTCACAAACCTACAAAAAATAGTCATCATGTAATGGTGACGATCATGATAAGCAACTAAAAAACATGGCTAAGCAAATAGCAGGTACCACCACTCAATAGTTTGCTCCTTTAGGATTAGTGAAACATTCCAAGTTTTAGGTACAATATCTATGTTGGGCTATAATTCAAGATTGTCACAAAAGCTAAGTCCATTTGCAAATTTGTCTCTCATTTTATATCTTATTTGATTATCATGGTCAATTATCATTTTTTTAGATAGTAGTGTGTCTCCTTTTGACCCTAAAGTATAAGTATGTGGCTTAAAGTCTTGTAAAAATAATAGAATATGAATGGAACCTAAAAATTACTTTAAACTTGATCCATACCTCCTTGATGACCTCTTGATCAATAAAAGATCATATAATGTACCAATAAGCAACTTGGAATCTAATTTGGTCAAAACCCTAAAATGGATCTAATTAGGGTTAATGATGAGAATCTAATGCATGTATACAATCTTGTTTTTAATCATGTGTTGGTTGTGGCTAGATGATCATAGATAATTTAGGTTATGAATCTCTGAATCAGGTACAAGATTTGATAATTATATGACTATGAATTTCTTTCTTGCAAACTGATATGTATGTGTGTTTTTTATTTTCTCAACTATTTCCATGTAGTATCCTATTATTGTACTCAATATTTGCCTCGTCGTTGTTTTATAACTTGCAAACATAAATTGGAACTCCATTATACAATGTTGAAATAGGGTTCACTCTTGGCGATGGCCTTGAGGCCCCTCACGTATAAAAGGGTTAATGAATCTTGAGAACCCTTACACACTCTTCCGATGGGAAGTAGTCAAAGGCCTTACCAATCAATGATGTTCTTAGTATAATTGGAGAAAAATGACAAAAAATATGGGCTCTTGTTTTGTGAAGAACTTAACTTGTTTATTCTTGTTCGTTACTTCTACAAATCTTTTCAAATTATCCAAAGCTTAAGTATATGTATATTTTAGCCATGTACTTAGAACCTCATGTGCTTGACCCACCTTGTTTCACATATTTTATAGGTTCAGAGATGGCTAGAAGTTGATGGGCTTGGTGATCTATGTCAGGTGTTCTTGTTGTAAGATCCCTAGTATACATGAGCTGATTGCGTAAAATTATACTCTTGAATATGTAACTGAAAGCTTGTAATAAATATTGTTCCTTAATATATCTTGTTGAATGTTGAGATTATGCTTGGAACATTTATCTTGTTATTTGTTCATCTATGCTAAACCTTACACTTCCACATTCACACTTTTTTAATACCGTTCTAGGGATGAACACCTGGGTCCTATTGTCATTGACATTGTAGTCATTTGGAGTTAGGATTTGGGTAGAAAATGGTTCCGTGACATATGGTATTAGAGCATGAACAATAACTACACCAAACATTGCTCACATGAAACACAAATTAAATTCAACCTTACATCTCAATCCTAGAAACATAACGAGTTGTCCTTTGTGGACTAAGTTGACATAGCCTCTAGGTTAGACCCTAGATGTTCTAGAACTAGGTGTAGACTAGTGTAATCTCTAGAACACTTCATTTCTCCTCCATCTGTGCTATAGTATGGGTTGCACATTTAGGAGGGTGAGAAAAGGGAGTTCTTATTACCACCCTAGACATATGTTCTGGGCATGTGCTTAGGGTAGCTACACAAGTGTGCACCATGTTCATGCTATTTCTCTAGGTGTCATGGTACTAGACTTCCTAATGAGTGTGGTAACTTGTTTTGGTTTTTGTTTAGATCAAATGGAGTATGGTAGTTTACATCACTTGTTTCAACATTGGAGAAAACCTATATCAAGTATTAGTGTATGTAAACATGAAAATGTTACCACACGCAGAAAGGCAGTGAGTGCCCATGTGACCTAAGAGAAAGAGATGCAACATCAAGTCTAGATGAGCATGTTTAGATGCTAGCTATAGAGTGTAGAGTTGTATAGAGCCGTGATAAAGGTTAGGCTAGTAAGTAGCCTAGATGACCTATGTTGTTGTTGTTGATGATGATGATGATAATTATAATGATAATGATGATGATGAAAATGATGATGTTGATTTGGATAATGCCTATAATGATGTTGGTGTGGATATGACCCAAGCTTGTTATGCAAGGGTCAAGTATGTTTGACAATGTGAGATGAGTTTGACCATGCAACCCTGGCTAAACCTAGCACCTTGTATGGTACACATGACATGGTTGATGTGCTAAACATAGCTAGTGGGTTGGCATGCTTGCCTGTGCCTAGTCTTATACATGTTGAGATACAATATGTGACATATGGTTTGAGACCAACAAGGATATCAATCTATTTATAAGGGAGGACTCTAACATGGGGCATGCGAAAAGGGTGACCTCTTGTTTTTAGTCAAACCACTATAGGAGAAGGTTAGAGTACCTAAACTCCTAAATATGTGAAATGTTGAAAAATATGCACAATGAAATACATGACGATGAGTCCCTACCTAGATTACTTCTAAGTATATGAGTTGAGTCACCTAGTTTGTGGTCCCTTGAAAAGGTTGAACCCTAAATATCCTATGAAAAGATCAAACCTTAGAGAAAGAGGCAATGTATTATATGATACTTGATATATAGGTGACAGAGATGTCCCAAGACCCTAATATGAGGTACATGGCATGTGATCTCCATGATGAGCCTCATACCCAGGTAAGTGTTTGATATAAATGAAACTAGTCGTTGCTCATGTTTGGTATGTTGGGTAAAAGTTTGGTATGGGTAGATGTTGGTAGTTAGCATGTTTTTCTTTGACATAGATAGGTCTTAGCTCGAGTGGTTTGCACTTGTGGATCTCTTTTGAGATATCAGTGAGATAACTACAAAACCTAGATGTTGATGATAATGTTGTTCCTCAATGATGCTTGATGCATGAAATATCTCACTTATGTCTAAAATGTGGTATATATTTGATAAGTCACTCTCATCATCTAGACTTAATATGAAACAACCCCATACATGAAAGATGTAAGTTTAAAATCATGAACTTGATACGATTATTCCTAGATATCTTAGCTTGAAAAATCAGGGGTAACATGCCTAATCTCACACCTAAATGAAAAATGATTAACATGATATGATATGCTCTAGGGGTCATAACTCAAATAATCATGATGAGTAAATTTCTTGATGTTAGATCTAAAATGAGAAATGATGAACACAATTGGGGGATAGTTGGTACAATTTTGGGGGAAAACTAAAACGTGCATGAAATCTAGTATAATGATGAAACATACACGACCAGTGATAATCCCACTTGGAAGTCATGATTCTGAACATGTTCACTTGAGAATTGATAACATAGATTTTGACAATACACCTTGGTTTCATGTGAGGATATGAACAAAAACCCTAAAGTAGGGATAATAAGGGACGGGGAAACCCTAATGTCATGATGATGTCATAATATGATGGAATAATAAGTAATGTATATATAATCGAGATGAGTACACCCTTGATGATGATAACCAAAGTGTGCATCACATTGTGGGGAATTCCTTGACAACCATTGTCAGACATCTAGTCTCAATGGATTTTGACTTTGACTCTTAACTAGGATCATAGACAAATTTTGAGGATGACATTTCTTTTAAGGAGGGAAGGATGTGACAACCTGACTTTTCTTCCTCATGTCTCATTCTATTTCTCTCTCTCATAAAGTGGTCTATTTCTCACTTTGATGTTAATTTCATGATTGGAGAGTTGTGACATCCCAGTTTGTCCACTACAATGATCAATTTCACAATGTGTGCCTTTTATTTGCATTTTTGAACTAAGTATCAGTCCTTAACATGTCACCATTTTGCAATATAAATTGAACCTCATTACTATGATCTTATGGCTCCCTAGTATATATCATATTGTAGAGATTTCAATTTTGAATCCAACGGCATAAAAATTGTCTCAATTAGAGCATCATAGCCCAAGTTATGATCATATTAATAATGCTTCTCAAATTATTGATTTATATAGATTTATTTGGTTTTCAACCTTTATTAGGTATGTTCTTGGCTCACGGTCCATAAGGGAGTGGGCTCCCATCACCTCGGTAGGTCAAAAATCCACATAGACCTCGACTATCCAATCAGGGTGACCCTAGTTGGATAGATTTTGACCCTTGGATTGGGCCACATGGAAGATCCAACAAACATCACCCCTCCCCCTTCCTTTGTACTACACATTGGCGCAATGACCACTACAACCACCTACTCCCTAGATGACCAACCAATAGGCCTATTCATGAAACCTTCGGGATGAATTGTCCATGTAAAACCCTATGTTTTTCCTCCCTCACTCTTTCCATTCTCCTTCCATGCAAAATCACACTTGGAGAAACCTTTCTCTCGATCTTCTTCCTCCCTTCTCTAGCGGCACCACTGCTGAGGGAGGTTTGGGCTTTTGTGCCCTACTACACCACGACCCATGCCAAGGTGGCTCGCAGATCTAGGGGCTCAACACCAGGCAGGAAAACTTCTTGGCGCAGTAGATCCGATTATTATCCTCCGTCCTCCTTGAGCTTCAGTGGACAGAAGATGTAGTGACACCTCCCCAAAGAAGGAAGGTAGTAGGCCTAGAAGGCAAGTAGCAACTGCTCGATCCTAACAGGTCTACACTGAACACCGGATTGATGGTCTACAACAGTCATTGGCCAGACACTTGTAAGGACTCATGGGCGGTAAAGGGCGGTGGTGCATTGTGCATTTGTAGTTGGAAATGATGGTCAATCAATCAGGCCTGTTGGCACTATGGGGTGCGGGCCACTGGATTAGTTTTTGAAGGTTCAGATCAATCACAAAGTGATGAAGGTAACACACTAAGTACTATCCCTTTAGTTTCTATGTAAAGTTTCAAAAATGCACAACTTTCTCATCCTAAGTCCAAAATATATGACCATATACATCAAATTGATTCTCTCAAAACGATCTACAACTTGGGAATGGTTTCAGACCTTTAAATCCTTTCCTTTTCTCTATTTTACTAAAAATACAATCTTGGACTATTTTTGGCTATACCTAATGGATAATATTGATGAAGCTTGAACTTTTTATGCACTTCTACCCTATTTCTCATCTAATCACTAAGTTTTGTGTACCTATGAACTATATGAGGGCCCTAATCAACTCTATTACTCTTGAATGTCCCCATTTGTACATATCTAACTAGCTTAGAACTTTAATGAAGTACTTTTCCCTAGTAGTTTGCATATAAAATGAAATAGGGCCTCACCTGAATATGAAAATTTGTATCTTTATGCTTCCATGTGGTACACATATCTTCCTTGTCCTCCTTTTTCTATGATTGGTCACATGAGACCTAAATGCATAATTGTGACCCCTTTATGTTGATGCTTGTTATGCTTTGATCAAATGTTCAATTTAAACCCTTTAACATACCAATTTATAATAGATCTGCGAAATCAATATTTTTTGATGCTTGTAACCTTATGGTCTAAGACTAAACCCCTTTGAAACATGATGATGGATATCAGTCAAATCCACAAATTTTGATTTATTATGCAAATATATGCCTTAATTTCCTTGATTATGCCCTAATCTCAATATGGGCCCTATTTTTATGTTGTCCCCTCTCAAATTAGAGTTGATCCTTCTACTATTTACTCCTTGAATGTGTATGTCCTACCTAAGTCACATGTTGACACCTACTGGCATATGAACTATGTTGATGCTTGCATGTATGTTAACACATTGATACCCAAGGTTGGGATTATGATGCCTAGACCCTAAGGGATATGCACCTATAGTGGAATGTGCTTCTTATATCCTAATATTGTTGATCTAGTCTCACATCTTATCCAAATCTCATGTCTTGATGATCCATGATGTTGGTTGCTACATTATGAGTCTTTTGACCCTAAAGTGCAAGTATATGACTTAAAGTCTTGTAATAATCATAGAATATGAATGGAACCTCGAAATGACTTGAAACTTGATCCATACCTCCTTGATGACCTCTAGATTAATAAAACATCATCTAATGTACAAATAAGCAACTTGTGACCTAATTTGGTAAAAACCCTAAAATGGATCTATTTAGGGTTAATGATGAGAATCTAATGCGTGTATACAATCTTGTTGTTAATTAAGTGTTGCTTGTAGCTAGATGATCAAATATAAGTTAGGTTATGAATCACTAAATCAAGTATGGGATTTAATAATTATATGACAATGGCTTTCTTGCTTGCAAACTGATATGCATGTATGATTTTTATTTTCTCAAATATTTCCATGTAGTATCCTATTATTGTACTCAATGTTTGCCTCGTCGTTGTATTATAACTTGCAAACATAAATTGGAACTCCATTATACAATGTTGAAACAAGGTTAACTCCTTGTAATGGCCTTGAGATCCCTCACGTATAAAAGGGTTAGCTAATCTTGAGCACCCTTACAGACTCTTCTAATGTGAAGTAGTCAAGGTCGTACGAGTCCATGATGTTGTTAGTATAATTTGAGTGAAATGACATAAAATATGGGCTCTCATTTTGCTAAGAACTTAACTTGTTTATTCTTGTTTGTTACTTCTAAAAATATTTTTAAATTACATAAAGCTTATGTATATGTATCTTTTATCCCTGTACCCAACACCGCATGTGCTTGAACTGCCTTGTTTCACATATTTTATAGGTTCAGATATGGCTATAAGTTGATGGGATTGGTGACCTATGTCAGGTGTTCTTGTAGTAAGATCTCTAGTATACATGAGCTAATTGTATAAAATTGTACTTTTGAATATGTAACTGAAAGCTTGTAATAAATATTGTTTCTTAATATATCTTGTTGAATGTTGAGACTATGCTTGGTGTATTTGTCTTGTTATCTGTTCATGTATGCTAAGCCTTATGCTTCCACATTCACACTTTGTTAATACCATGCTAGGGATGGACGCCTAGGGCCTACCTCCATTGACTTTGTAGTCATTTGGAGTTAGGATTTGGGTAAAAAATAGTTCTATGACAACTATAGTCCACCAAGCAAACTTTCATGTATTTGATTACATAAATCTTTATTTTTAAATATCTCAATAATTAGATTTAGTAGCAACCTTGTTGACCCATGTTTCCCATAATGGGGTCCATTTGTGGTTTCATTACCTCTAGTAATTCGTGGACAAGTGATACAAAGAAGACCTAGACGAGACATGTAAGAGTTTCCCTCTGTTGAAGAGTAGATAGGAATCATGCCAATTGTTACTTTTGTAATCGTATGTATAAGCTTGTGTGGCTTTGATTTAAGGTGTGATTGTAAAATAAAAATGTTTATACTTTTTGATACAATTTTGTAAACAGATGACCATAAAGATTGGGTCTTTACAACATGACATCAGAGTTATATGCTATAAACAGTCAATATTCATACATATCTCATGGAGATAGGGTTAAATAACTATAATTTAGACAAAACTTTACAACCGACCCTAGTTTTTCTATTCCTATCTACCTAAGCTATAATTAGAAACTTAGACAAAATGATTTTTTCTCCAAAAAGTCTAATTTACCAATGAATGAAGAATAGCATCACCATGTAAGTGGAATGAGCTGATGTGTCAAAGGAAGGATGCTTAGTGAAGGTTCTGGAATAACTAGTCACAATCCACTTAGGTGGTGGTGGGGTTTCATAACTTTACATATCGACCTAGATAAGGCAATTTCTACTACTTGGGGAAATCATATCTAAATATAAGAATCTATAAAAGATGCCAACCTTTACACAACTTAGTAGTTGACTATTTTGGTATCAAAATGTGAAAAGTTGAAAGTGTACCCAATGTTGAAATCATCTATCCCTCTTTGGTAGGAGAACACTATCCTTCTTCCCTATGTCATAAGTGAAATTACTCTAGTGACCCTTTAGGCTTCATGGAAATATTAGATTTCACAATTGAGTCTCTTAGTTAGTTTGGTGAATGTTTGTAAGAGGTGATTGTGACTTAGATCTCATATTGATTTTGGCCATTTTTTAGTTTTGCATCAAAAGGTTTTCCCTATGAGAAATTATTTTCTTCATAATAGTATACGTACAAAGAAAATTGATTTTATGAACTTTTATTGAGAATTAATTGATATAAGTCACAATTGATAAGGTTTAAGATGAACCCTACTAAAAAACCTAGAGTTTGGTGTATGGTTATGTATAAGGGAAAATGAAGGATACTAAATAGTTAACATGCCTCTTTATATTTGTAGTTGAATCCTTTTAAGGAATGGAGCATAGTACATGTATGAACCACGAATGTGGCAATTTCTAGGATGAAACATCCTTATGGGATGTAGTGTTTTAACATACTAAATTTTAGGTGAAAAATCTATATTAATCCATAACTCATGATTGTCTGAAAACCTAAGCCCGTTTGCAAATTTGTTTCTCATTTTATATCTTATTTGATTATCTTGGTCAATTATCATGTTTTTAGATACTAGTGTTCCTCCTTTGAATTTCTTGTGTCTAAATAACTTCATATTTACAAACCAGCCCCTCTATGAACTACTTTGGTGTCCTATAAAAATACAAAGTGTTGGAGCCTAGATATCTTGATTTCATCTTCCATTCACATAATACTCTAGATTATACATATAATGGCTTTGGGATAAACATAATATAACACATAGAATTATAAATCTAAATTATTGAGTGATTAATGAAGGAAGAATTAATATCGTATTTTCAAAGACTCAAAGTAGCTAGTTAGCATTTTTATAAATGAAGTTGATAGAAGTTGAACCGGTGGTTATATTTCCATAAATATTGAAGGAATTTTGTAGAAATTGTGAAATTGAAAAGTAATAAGTAAATATGTGTTTAAATGACTACTTTAACACTATGTATTATGTGTTTTGATGGGAGAATCATGTATCCTTCATGCCCATGTCAAGCAAAGATCAGCCCAAATCACACATCCAAAATAGAGGCTGATCCAGAAGGATCATACATGAATTTATACCAGATACTTAGGCTCCCACAATGATAATTATGGTGTCTGTTGTAGTAAATTGGGGTGAACACAAGGACAAGGGTGGTATGTGTTAAGAGTTGAGAGTCTTGTCTTGGTTACACCAACCAAAAGGTAGGTAAGTGTCCCTTATGGAACATATGTGTTTCAACGATCATGTTAACAAATAAGTAAAGGAAAACATGAGATTGGACCCAAAAAAAACAAGTATGTTTAAATGAGATATGATAGTATGGATGGGAAAATTGGATTAAGTTTTACCATCCAAGTTTTCTCACAAACATTGAAAACACATACCTATTGTATACCCTTAGCAAGCCTACAAGAAACTATCATAAGTGTCTATTTGGTCCTCTATGGATCTTAGGATAGATGAGATTATAATATTCTCTCTCTATCAAGATGGAAGACAAACAATAAAAACAAAACCATATGATCATTATCTTAAGCATTCCAACATTCTCATGCATTCATGCAACTTCATAACTCTTAGATATGAGTTATACTATTCTCTCAAGGTATTAACAATCAAACAACACAAAATGTTAGCTGATGATGGAAGTGAATCATTAGGAACAAGTTATGGAGATAACATTTCTAAGAGTATATGCATTCAATGGATATATACATTTACACGTTGGGTGAGCCTTTATGGACACTCCTAGCCCAATTTAGATGGATCAACCACTCATGGTCATGAGTGACATATCGAATTTACAAATGTAGGGTGACATGGTGATGTATGGATGGAACAAAGAAGAAATATTATAGAAGGAGGGAGATACAACAAACATCAACTCAATTCAGAACTGAGGTCGATGGACACCTCCTTCTTCTCCAATTTCAATGACGACATAAGAAAGGTGGAGTCGGCTCCATGGTTCTTCTCTCAAAGAAGACTTCTAGGTCTACTCAGTGGTGGCGATGGGTCACTAGCTCCTTGGACTCTCGTCCTTGGATGATGTAAACTGATGGTGGTGAGCAGAGGTTGATGGCTAGCAGACACGAGAGACACACTTTGTCTTCAACCCTCAAAATGTGCAAACCCTATTTGTGCACACTCCAAGTCCCCTTAGGAACATGCCTTGGAGAACATTCCAACTAACATGGCAGAGGCCATACTCAATACTGCATTCCATAGACAGTCGACCCTACAAAGCCATTGATTTGGGTTACCCACCACGTCTTTGGTTGATGTGTCTATAGAGCCATCAGAAGGTGTATTTGATGGTAGTAGTGGAAGATGGTAAGTCGATTCATAGGTTTTTGGTGTGCAAATGTGTCATTCGAGGATTAAGGCTGGTTGGGCATTCAGTTAGTGGGCTTAGCGGTACCATCTATAGATGGTTAGTCAAGTGAATAGTTTGCGGGGTGATGCACATTATTCGATGTAGAAGGACTTTGGCTGGCAATCCATCAGAAGGCAGATGAGAGGTTGCACTGGTCCATCAGAACATAGGTCCCTATCCGACCATCGGTACACGAGGCCAGTGGATTCATCAGAAGGTTGTCTCTCCTATGTCAGTCTCACATAGATCAAGATAAGAAAGTTGACCCGTTGTTTGGTTGGTAGACTTACTGGCTCCTTTGGAAGGAGGGGTGGGTTCTTTCATTAGTTTGACAATTGATGGTAACCCTATTGCAAAAGGATTCTTTGGCCAAAGCCATCAGTAAACATGATGCGGCAATGTTTGATTTTTTTTGCACAAAGGAGGAGTTAATTAGAAAATATGGCACAAAATGGAAAATTTGAACAAACTACGAGGAAAATAAAGCAAGTTTGTTCTATTAAAGGACATTGTGGGAAAATTAGGCAAGAAACATCAAAAAAATTGGTTGTTATTAGCTCCCCCATACTTAGAATCTAAGTTTTCCTCAATCTAATAAATAGAATCAACTGAACGTTAAGGGCTTTATTTGTTTAGTGTTTTTCAACATTGACCATGTTCTTACACCATCCTTAGGTCAAGATCTATGCATAGCTACTTGGTCTAAGTATTGTATTATCTAGTTTTATTGTCTTAGATCCTGAGATGCGTGACTTCTTTCATCTAAAACGAACGTATTTTATATGAAGGGTTTCACTATCATGATTCACTTCAGGCCTTGTTTCCTAGCAGTTATTGTGTAGGGTTCTTGCTAGAGGTAGCTTTCAGAACCAACTTTTATTTTTTAGAGATTCCTAACTAGATGTGTTGGGGAAAATTGAGGTTGAGTGTATCATATCCTCCTTGAGGCACTCAACCGTGAGTATTGTTGTAATAACACTGTTACACAACTATTTGTCATGTTCTAATTCAAGTCGTTATGCAAGATTTCACTTGGAAGACAAGTGGGTGATATTTTCAGCTTCTGGGTCCCACTACCTTGCACAACATATCCACATTTGTGATTGTGGTCACACATCAGCTGGGTAGGTCCATTTACCATCTTATCAGTCACAACTTTCATGATTTTATTCACACTTAGATCTTATTCTTGTTCACAAGGCTTAGCAAATAGGATTTTTTAGGTAAAGTGGGCTGCCAAGCCCCTTTGATCTCTATCGGGGATTTATCACTAGAAGGGGTAGATATTTCCCTTTCCTGAGACATTTGTACATTTCAACCTATACTAGGAGTCTAGGGTGATCGATCACGAGTGTGACAGATTAAGTCCTCCTTATTTCAGAGAGATCCCTTTGGATAGTAGCATTCTTTTGTTGTCTGCAATGTCTTGATACAAGAATGGTGTATTGACATGATTTCATGGATTTTTATTAGGTGAATTAATAACCCAAAACATCACTCTTGAAATGATTACACCAAAAATTAGCTTGAAAACAAGAAGTCTTAAGATGTGAGAGATGACACCATGTAGGAAAATTGGATTCAAGCATTTTCCTAAATATTAAAAATTTTCCTTTATCATGACATATTTTAGGATAAGATATGTACATTTGGAATAAGTCTATATATGTTTCTTTCAAAGTTCAATTTTTTTTTGGTTAAATAGGGAGGCATATAGGGAAAAAAGGAATAGCAAATGTAGAGTTTGGGATTATGGGCCGCACGACGTACCTAGATCATCTATTCACACCCCCAAACTTACCATACTATATGTCCTCAGAGCATCAAAGAATTAGGACAAGTGAGAACATGCGAGTTAAAGTCTTGAACGTAGTAGTGCCCATTTTGATTTTAGGGTCTTGATGGTGTATATTCCTTTGATTTGGTGGTAATAATCATCTTGGTCAGATTACAACTTTGATTTTGTTGCTGCAAGAGCCTGCATCTAGAATAGTACATAGAACCCACATTCTTAGAACTAGGAGCCTATTGTGGGCTCATATGACAAATCTATAGTTTTTCAAATATTGAATCTTCATATGGATCCTCTATCATAATGCTTGATTAGCTTGACTATATGGGTTGTAAATTGTGCTTCCTTTTAGTCTATGACACTATTAGCTGTCTTGAGATAAGTCATTCTTTTGTTGCTAAACATAGCGTACGAGCTGTTATATAGAAAGGTTGTTTTTGCCTTTGTATTGATAGTCATCAATGTCTAGTGGCCATCATGGAGAATAGGCACAAAAATGAGATGCGAAACATCTGATTTAAGTTGTTCAATAAGCCTTTCTAATTGTCCATATTCCTTTTTCAACATGATGTCTCCTGTAACATACCGAATTCTAAAATTTTATATTTTGACCCTCTTTCCCATCTTTTCCTTTCATTTCTATCCTTATTGTCCTTTCTATTTAATTAGTGGAATTTATAGTGGTTTAGTAAACATTTATTCACTAATTGTACCAATATAAGGGTTTATGCACAAATACCTCAGTGAAGGCTTAATTACCATAATTAAGTGCTCTAAACCTTAATATAACTTTTTTATATGATGTTAAAACATAAAATGAGCCTAATTTTCAAATTTGGTTTGATTTGGATGTTGTTTGTGCAAGTTATGCAATTTTAGGGACATTTTGGACTTTTATGCAATTTACCCAATTGGGAGGTTTTCTTTGCAAATTATCTCCTGAATTTTAATCCTTAGATATTACCTTACCATTAACGAGATCTGAAACCATTTGAGAATTTATTTTCACCTTGGTTTGATGGTATTTCTTTCCAAGGGCATTATAGGGATTACCCCCTTTATAAAGATGCTTATCCTTAAAAGCTATCAACCAATGAGGTTATTTCTTTCTTGAAAAATGGTGGGGATGGCCTAGAATAATCTATGGGCTCTTAGAACCAACTTTTGATATGCATGAAGCCTCTATGAGCTATCCTCTTTCATGGCCATCAATCCCTAGGCTAAAGACACATCAAAAGTCCCTTAAGACTCCTCATGCTTCACCTCTTTCTATATATAGCCATGTATACCCCTTCCCAAATCACAATTCGAAAACTCTTGCTCTCCTTTTATTTCCTCTAGCTTAGATAATAGTTCCTTCTGTATTTGGCCACGAAGTTTCTGCCCCAAGGTAATAGAGGGAGCCTACCTTGGTGAAGAAGGCTCCTAGGGCTTCCAAATTACTCTATTATGGTTTCTAAAGCTCCTCCTTGGTGAATTCGACCAAAAATAGTAAGTTGCCTCCCTTCCTTCCCTATTTTCATACTGCTAGTCTTCCATACACCCTATTACAGGTTGTAACCATGGAATTCCATGGTGAAACCCCACCTAGAACCCTAAAACACCTCATCTCTATGCTCTTTTGCTAGGGTTTATCACCTCTAAGTTGAGAAGGTGATCTTTGTCCAAGAAAGGAGCTAGGCGTGGAGCAACCAGACCTTCTAAGCTCGTATCCTTGCTGTTTGGACCTTCTTATCTTCCCTAGATGCAAGTTTCATAACCCACTTCTCATATATTGCTTGCTACATGCTTAAAATTCATGCATCTATGTTTAAAAAAGATGATTTCCATCTCTATTTACCATGTTCGTCTAGGGTTTCAGTTTCTTACCGATTTACCTTCTCTAGAAGATCTAGTTTGGATAACTATTAATCTAAAACCATGATATTAGGTCGAATGGTGTTTTCCCTCCCTCTCTCTTTGCTTATCTCGTTTGGTTTGATGATGTGTCGATTTCTGATTGGCCAAATTTCAATAATTCATAACGTTTGATTCCTTTGTCCAAAAACTAAAGTAAAATACATCCTAAACTCATCAAAACATTTTATTTTCAATAATAATATTTCCAAGTATTGGTTTTGAGTTTTGTCGATGGTGGTTTTCTAGAAAATGATTTAATCACTTAAAAATCACCAAAAATACACTCTAATCATCGTAACTCCAAAATATGCAAAATTATATGTTTTCTTAATCAGAAGAACCTAACTAAGTCTATGGTGATGTTTTCATAGTCTAAATTGAGGTTTTGCTATAAAAAGTAAAAATATGGGTTTTCTCTACCTTAATGCATATATATCATTCTAATACATGTATACGAATCGAAAATAGGAAAAATTGATCATGGACTCAATCAAGTGATGAAAGTGGGTAATATGAATCATAATGAAAGGTATGTGCTATGTATGCAATCCCTATTTATGTATGTTGATGGAGTTTTGCAACGCCACTAAAAATCCTAGAGATGATGAATCCCTAAGTTTAGCCTTGCTAGTACTATGGTAAGATCTCCACCCACGTATGCTAAGACACACGGAAGTCTTATCATAGTATAGTTAAGGGTCGAATCCTCGGGACAACGGTCTTGATGTAATCAAGATGGAAAATGTTTTAGTCGTACTTAACTACTTAACAGTTGATATTTAGATCGAAAGTTTGATTTGGTTTTAAGCTAAGTGCAAGGAAAGTAAAGCAAGAAAGTAGAAATTAAGGTTGTAAACAATGATTAAAAACCACTAGGATGTTACCGGGTTTCACACCACTACACATGGATCATAATCATGCAACATAATAAAAAGACCTGCAAAGAGAAACTAATCAGCTAGTATCTTTGTAGACTTAGCTTCCTTTCGGATAACCAACTACGAGGAGTATGGAGTATTGCAATGCCAGCCATCCCCTAACAAATGGTCACTTACTTTGCATTACTCCTTCATGAAGTGTGTTCCTCGACCTTACCAAGGTTGCACTTCCATACGTCAACTGATTCCATTTCATAGTATGAAAGTGCAACGATGGGAGTGAGTTTACTCCATTCGTGAAAGCACTCCTAGATACCGAAACAGACATATGGTGACTACATATATCTAGAACCAACATTCAATCGATATTCAGATCTAAGGGTATAAACGTAGACAATTCATACCAAAAGATAATAAGTAACACAAGTTGGTGATCAAGCAACAAGCATTCATTAAACGATTGATGTTGAGCCAAAAAGGAGAGTATCTCTATTGCAAACGATTGAATTACATTGCATGAAATGAAAACATGGGTAGCGGGGCTACTCCTCGCACCCTAGTGAAAAGGACTACTCGCTCATCTCAAGAGCAAAGGAGGAGGTGAGAAGAGAGAGAAAGAACGACATCTCCACGGAGGAGGGAAGGTTGAACCCTTGGTGGAGAGAGCAACGATCTTCACACTTCATGGTTGCTTGATGATGGATCTTCTCCTCCCACCTTCTTTGTTGATGAGAGAGAAGGTAGCTTGATGATGAGATGTGGACCTCAAACCGGCAGCCTTAGGGCGATGGATGAAGGATGGAATTGCTCTAGAACTGGAGAGGCAGCCTTTGGGAGTCTGAGAGCTCCCTTTTTGGAGGACCCTTGGGGTCTTATTTATAGGCTTTGAGTGAAGTCCAAATGGTTTGGAGACCATTTGGACCTCAAGACCGTTTGGGGCCTCGAGACCATTTGGACTGTGAGACCGTTTGGCTTCAAACGGTCTTGAGACCGTATGAACTCCATGCGGTCTCAGGACCGTTTGGCTTCATGCGGTCTTGAGACCGTTTGAACTCCATGCGGTCTCGGGACCGGTTAGCTTCATGCAGTCTTGAGACCGTTTGAACTCCATGCGGTCTCGGGACCGGTTGGCTTCATGCGGTCTTGGGACCGTTTGACTCCATGCGGTCTCGGGACCGGTTGGCTTCATACGGTCTTGGGACCGTTTGAACTCCATGCGGTCTCGGGACCGGTTGGCTTCATGCGGTCTTGAGACCGTTTGACTCCATGCGGTCTCGGGACCGGTTGGCTTCATGCGGTCTTGGGACCGTTTGACTCCATGCGGTCTCGGGACCGTTTGGCTTCATGCGGTCTTGAGACCGTTTGAACTCCATGCGGTCTCGGGACCGGTTGGCTTCATGCGGTCTTGAGGCTGGGTTATTCTTTTATGATTTTTTTTGTGCTTTTTCTGCATATATAAAAGGAAAAAGTTAGTCTGATGGTGTATTTACAAAAAGGGGTAAAATTAGGATTATGTTATAGTTTAAACGTAAAAAGAGTATGGAAAACTAAAGAAAAAGACTAAGATAATCAACTAAAATAGGAGGTTATCATATGTGCATTCCTTACACCCTATGTTGGGATAATTGCAGCCAAACCCTATATTTCCCTAATGAGGCTTAAATGAACCTTAAATCTTCTATTATTGAATCCTAATGTTGTTCATGCCTCAAATCAGATTATAATTTCTTCTTATTGGGTCTTATACCCCACTGCCATGCTTATTGAATATTATGACTACTCTTGCCATGACTACTTTTCTAGCATGTGGATTTATGTTCTATTTAATTTAAAGTAGCGGTACTTATGTACAACTACCCACAGAGGGCATGTATTTAATTGCCCTGGGGAATGTTTTTTATTCTCCCCTATATAATTGTGTAGGTGACTGGGAATGTCTTATTCTCCCCTCACCTAAGGTTAGAGGTCTGGTAGGTGCCTCAACCCTACTTAGTTAGGTAGGCATAATTATCTTACATGCAAATCCTTTTTGATATAATGGTTAATGGCAAGTTTCTTTTGAATATAGCCTCATATTCTTGTTATCTTCATCATATGATGAACCCTAGCCTATTTTTATTTGTTGTACTTATCTTGACATCCCAGATTAGTTTTGTGACACATACTTTTCTTCCCTTTCCCTTTTTGCTGGGTGCCTTCCCAACCACCCAGGTGTTGAGCAATGTGATGGATAAGACAAGGAAGATCTTAGCTTTTGGCTTGGACTCAGTTGATGGAGATGTTGCTTGGAGACAAGATTGTAGTAGTCTAAACTTCCCTCTATCTAGATCCTAATTATGTGTCTTGATGTAAACCCTAATGGGAGAATTTTATGTATTTTTGTAAACCTTTTATGAAATTGAATATAGTCAGTTATTTTTTTATTCTGCTGCTTTCCAATGGTGTTTTGTTTACCATATTTTATTAAAGCGGTGATTTCACTCCCTTACATCTCCTATGATCTCGTATTAGACCATATATGCATTATGTTGGTATGTATGCCTAGTGAGCCAATCATATGATGATTGTGATGACATATAACATAAAGGATTTGATTAATTATAATAAAGGAAAATTTTCAATTTATTTTGATTCACTTAGTTATGAGATGATGAGGAAACATAGTGATTTTCTAAACAAGGACATTATGTAGTTAGATATGTCTTAAAGTACGTGACTTGAACAATGAGATCATACATATGTTAATATTATGAACATTCTTATTATGTCCTTGGAAAGATGTTATTCTTAAAGGCAGATAGACAACAGTAACACTTAAAGACTAGAGTGTGTGATGGTTGATGTTCTAATCTCATCAGTCATGATATATGTGATATCAAACCAAGCACATAGATATGTGTTGGAGAGAAGTGTGTTGGATAGACCCACCTTGAGAGTGAAACATAAAAAACAAATGGTGGTCATAATCATCTCTGAGAGTGAAGGTGGTGATTATGGTTCTTAGACCTAAAGTCACTACACTCACCACATGTCATTTGGTACATTTTGACATCATCCAATGTGATCCTGAATAAGGGTTTCCATAAAGATGATGATCAGATGTGCTATGACACATGGGGATGTCTGTGAGTGATGTATATGGGATTTTCCCCTCCTATTGGAGTTTTATATCCAGGATACTTGATAAGCGAGACTGAGAAAAGCATGTGCATGCATGTGAATCAATATATGATATTGAGGTCACATATATCTTAGACAATATGCTCTGGATCTAGGAACATGGATTGAACACTGAGAGGATGATGATTCCATGCCTCGAGTTCATTCAAGATATTAGAGACAAAGGGATTACACAATCACTGTAACACCTAACACAGATTATAGGTTGAAGCTATTCTCCAACTTTCTTGATTATTTAGATAGCAATGATGTGTGACTAGGCATCAATCTTTGCTTGTGATGTCATAAATTAGTTACAGACATTCATTACCAACATATCATGGAACCTATGAAGTCATACACATAGGATACCCCTAGAAGTGAAATTTAATCACGAATTAAATTGATTTCTAAAGTGCTTAGGTATTCAATTTAAGCAAAGAATCAACTGACTGAACTCCCAAATGACTAGTACAAGTGTTGAACTGACTAGTTGGAGTGTTAGTTTGATTTAGCATTGGCTAAATTCTGCATGAAATGGGGCACGAACCAACCGGTTCACTTAGTGAACCGACCAAATTGAGGTTTCCAGTCGACAGTTTCATTAAACGAAACTCCCCATTCATGGAGAAATTTGTTTGCATCAAGGATTAGTGTTGATGTGATGGTGCACATTAATTGGATTATAATTACCAATATGATGGCGATTGGAAAACATGATGAAATGACAGGTTCACTGGGTGAACCAATCGGATCGCATGCCAACCGATCCATTCACCTAGTGAAGTAACCATTTCACTTGTCATAGGTTGCAAAAATTCATGAGATTCTAGTCCCCTCCACTCTCACACAGTTTGGGAACCCTACCCTCCTATAAATAGAGGGGTACTGGGGGGCTTCCCAGAGACACAACTCAATTGTCTTAGAAAATTTTTGTCCTCTCTGGTTGTGGTAACCAATAAGAGCCTGAGCAAGTCCTACCTAATAAAGGGAGGGATAGCAAGGGAGAACAATTATGGGAGAGCAAGTTGGTGACTAGTACACCAACGGGATGGACAACTCCTTCCCCTCTGTTCTTGTAGAATGAAAGGAGTTCCTTGCAGTTTGTGTATACTACCATAGAGGCATGGACACCTTTCCCGCTAGGAGGACAATGTTAACCTATTGTCCCTGGTGGAGACCAGGAGCTGCTGCAGACGTCATCCTAGTGCAACTAGAAGAGAGATGCACTACTACAACAAAGAATAGTCACTGGACTTTCTCTAGGACCAGGTATGAACTCGTGAAATCATCCTTCCCATTACATAGTTGTTGACACATCTTCTATTTATGGAGAATATTAAAGATAAAATTTTTGTTTTCGCTGCCTCTCTGATGCCATATTTCCCTATAGTGGTATCAGAGCCACATCAGTTTACTATGTTTTGGGATAATCTATATGATCGACTTTTTGGTTTTTTCATTTATTAATTAAATACTATGTGAATACTTAAATTTCTCAATATGTGTATCTGATTAAAGACCACATATGATCCCAAACTAATATATATATATATATATATATATATATATATATATATATATATATATATATATATATATATGCAATTTACGCATCTCACCCTAACATCGAGTTTTGATGGTGGATATGTAGCATGGTTATGGCCAATAACCTAAATATATGTGTGTGGTTAAATGGTTTGTTTTGTTCCTATTATATCTCAGTTTGCATACCGACCCCCTACCTTCTTCCTCTCAATATAAAATAATTATTCTTTCCTACCTTTTCTCCCCTCAAATATAACTCAAGGTTTCTCATTACCATGTAATAAGCAATAGAATAGTTTGTTTTCTTATAATGATGAAGATGACGATCAACGTTAGGATATCTGACCATTTCACGTGATGAGTCAATCGGTTGGAGGATAGTGGTTGACAAACCACTAGAGGAGAGAATTAACCAACTGGTGGACCCAACCAACCATTCATAGGTGTCTAGATACCAGTTAGATAGGAGGCCAGACGATCATTTCAAGACGTCCAACCCACCAACTAAGAGGTGAGTCAACCAGTTCAAGGGTTGAACCGATCAACCCATACTGGTAAGCACAGATCGACACCAACAACATGTTCATGCATATGATGTAGACCTAGGTGGTAGTAATTCCTTGTGGCTCTAAGGAATTACAATAGTATGGTCATAACCATAGCTAATGTTTTATATTGCATGTTTACATTGTCGGATATAGCATGCATATGATACATACTATATATATATGGTGTTTGGATAAAGTATATATATTTATAAATACAAACTTCCTCAAATAATATATTAAGTCTTAGATGCTTTTCATAAGAAATACAAATGAAAAGCTTGATCAACTAAGTGTGAGCATCCCAAGGGTGGTGCACTGTCTATCTCGTGTAAGTGTGATGGTAATAATGTGGGCCTACCAAGTGGGGTACATTATTATCATATTGGCTATTGGATCAGGCTTAACTATGTGTCCTTAAAGAGATTAAACACCAAAGGCATGCAAATAAATGTGACAAAGTATTGTGCACATCATCTATTCAAGAATTGTGTATGATGCGATTGGAAAAAGTCTCCTACTTTAATATTTGACTATGGACGCCGTCGTTTGCTGGGTAATGGTTGAATTATTTTGGATCTTAGCTCACTGGAAGGTTGTACACTACAATCTTCTGAATTGATATGTGAGGTCTAACAATTTGAATAAAACAGTGGAAGCGATAGTTAGTTAAAGACCTAATGAACATCATAAATTTTATACAAATCAAATCAATATGAGTTTTGACATATTTGGAAATTATTTTGTAGAATCAAATGGTGACACACAACAAAAAATTATTTGCAATCAGTCCTTAAGAAGGACAAGTCAAATGGGAATAACTTCCATGATTGGTTCAGGATGTTGAGAATTGTTCTCACCCAGGAGTGCAAGCTCTATGTCTTGGAGACGTAGAGCCAGATGAACCTCTTCCCACAACATCTAAGATGGCAGGGGTTCTTATATGAAGCACAATGAAGATGTCATTGATGTTAAATGTATGATGTTGTGCTCCATGAACTATGAGTTGCAACGACAACATGAGAACATGAATGTAATTCAGATGGTCACACAACTTAAGAACATGTTCTAAGATTAGGCAAGACAAGAGAGATATTATGTCTCCAAGGCACTGTTCAAATGTAACATGGCAGAAGGAGATCCAGTAGGTCCTCATGTGCTCAAGCAAATTGGGTATGTGGAGAATATGTCTAGACCGGGATTCCCCTTGGGTCAAGAATTGCCAGAATCCTACAGTCCGTTTGTCATGAACTACAACATGAATGACTTTGACAAGTTGTTGACAAAATTACTAGGCATGTTGAGAATAGTTGAGGCACAAATGAAGAAAGACAAGACCAATTAAGTGATGATAATAAATAAGACAAAGGGAAAGTCTAAGGGCAAATGAAAAGCTAAGAAGAGTTCTAAAACTGACCAAAATTGCAAGTTTTAGATCTCAAGGTAAAAGCCAGAGTAAAGAAGGGATTCAAGTGTCACCACTGTCACTAGGCTGGACACAGGAAGAGGAATTTCCCCCTCTACCTGGAGGAACTAAAGAAGAAGAAGAAGAACAAGAAGTAGATAGACATCTCCATGTTAGGTATATATGTTATAAGATAATTCTAAATTTCATCTTTATCACAGGTATGTGATACCAGATTAAGATCTGACATATGTTTGATATGTAGGATCTGACAAGAAGTATACATTTACAAAAGGACAATGATGGAATATAGAAGCAAGAGTTGTGGAAGCTGCAATATGGTGATAAATTGCTATTTCATTATGCAAATAATAGAAACATTTTATTTTTTGCATAATGACAAGCATGTTTATGAAGAAAATAGTTAATGTTCTATTTCAAAGATGTGATCATGTATGGAAATACCCAAATATCTTATGCTCTTTAGGATCAAAATATAAATGTTAATGACATAAATACCTACAAGATTATAACTCAAATAATCAACATATATAGCATTGTCATCTAGAGCACACATATAAGAAATGCATTTCTAGAATCCATGATGATGTTTATCTAGACTCTTTAGGTTATTGAATCAATAAGAGATATGCAAGTCTTATATATGAGAAACATAACAACCACTTCTCACTGGATGTTGTGGGAGAATACATTTTTTATTAGGACATGTACATAATGATGTACAAAGACCTTGAAAGAAATGTTGCAGATAGTTGTTTGTACTTCATTATATTTACTGATAATATGGTGATATGTACTCAGTAAAATACCAATCTCTTGAATTGTTCAAGAAGATTACATGTATGAAGTACAAAACATCCTTAAAGGTATTAAGATGCTTTAATGTGATAAAATGTTGATATACTTTATAGGAATAGTTTGAGACCCTTATGGAGAGAATGTGATAGTATATCACATTTATGTCCACCTGAACATTATGAAGTATTAGAAAGAAGGAATTACATCATGATGAGTCATAACATGATTATCATTTAATCCAATCTTCTAATTTCCTTAATCAAAATATGCTTAGCACTAAAACAACATACCTTCCAAAATTGTTTTAAAGAAATCATATGGGAATGTCATGATATGTTTTAAACTTACATGAAGAAAGTAGTTTCTTGGAAAAGGTTTATCCACAAATCATAATTTGTTGAACACAACTTATCTCAAACTAGTAAAAAAAGTGTTTGTTGCTAGATAACTGAGTTCCATTGGAATTAGGGGGAGTATGGTACAACTCAAAAAGTTCAAATTCAAAAAAAAAACTGAACCAAAGGAGGCATAGTGAGAACAAAGAGAATCACAAGTGGTTGCGGAATCTCAAGTTTTTTATGTAACACACAAAACTCATAGTTCTGGTAGAAAACATCTTACATTAAAAGATTGTGAATCCTACAACTGAGATAATTTTTGAGTTGGTCATAAGATAATGAGCCAACAATCAACTAAGAACTATTGAGGGACAAGAGTATGGGAAATGGTTTGAGGCCATTATATCCAAAATGGAATCCATGATCACCTACAAGGTATGACCTTAGTGGTATCACCTAGAGGGGTAAAACCCATAAGGTGTAGTGGTGTTTTCACAAGGAAGACCAACATGGATAACATAAGAGGACAAATTGGTTGCAAAGGCTTTACAAATGAGTTCAAAGTGTTGATCCTAATGAAATCCCTTCACCAATTGACATGCTTATTTTTTTAACTTATTAGGACTATGTGATTTGGCATATGGATATTAAAACCACATTCCTTAATAGGAATAAAACGCGTATGTGTATGAGACATAGCCTGAAGTTGTTTTTGTAATCTAATAATGCAAATAAAGTCTATAAGCTACAATGTTCAATCTAGAGATTGAAACAAGCATATTAGAACTGGAATCTTTGATTTGATAAGACAGTCAAAGGTTTGACTTGAGTCAACATAAAAGATTAAATCTGTGATTACAAATGATTTAGTGGGAGCATATATATAAATATTCCACATATTGATGAGGAATAACATTTCAATACTAAGTATTGAAACCTAGCATGGGAATCACCTTCAACATGAAGGATTAGGTGAAATGTCCTATGTAATAGGAATTGAGATCTATAGAGATAGTTCTAGAAAGCTTGTTAACCTAATAATGAGCACATATATTGGCAAAATTCTGAAAGGGTTCAACATGAATGATTCAATGAGAGAGAATCTATCCATGTAGATGGGATCAATTTCTCAAGAATCCAATGTTCAAATTCTTCTGAAGAATGGAAAACAAACCATATGCATTCACATTTGGATCTATATGCAATATAGTGTATTCATCCCATTATTTTGTATGTGTTAAACATGACAAGAAGATATCATAACCCAATAAAGTTCATTGGAATGATATAAACAACATCCATTAGTACTTGAGAAGCACTAAAGGAACAGTCGTTGCACTATGGTGAAAAGGTAGAATTGTATGTAAAGGGTTGGATAGATTCAAGCTTCCAAGATAATATAGAATGATCACAATATAAGAGTGTGTGTTTAAGCTTTGGGAAGAGTTATTAGTTGGAAATTGTTTTGAACTAATAGAGCATTATTCTAAAATTCTACATTAGAAGTCGAGTATCCTTGTGTTGTGAACATAGGAGTTGATACTATATGGATTTAGAAGTTCATATGGGTGAACTTATGGATGTTCCAACCATTAATGACATAGTAGAAATACCATATCAACAATGGAGCTAGTAGCTAGGAAGGTAATATCAGATAGAATATTACGGCAATTCCAACTCATACGAGACGTCATACAACAAAGAGATGTGAAACATGCAATATATCGACTATAGAAAAATGTTGCTAAACTGTTGGATTAACACCTACACAGTAGAAACATGATTGACATGTTAATATCACTAAGAATAAGATTCATGGGTGATTGGATCTAAGTGCAAGTGGGAGTCTGTTGGTATGTATGCCTAGAGAGCCAATCATATGATTATTGTGATGGCATATAATTATAAAGGATTTGATTAATTATAATAAAGGCAAGCTTTCAATTTATTCTATGTCACTTAGTTATGAGATGTTGAGGAAACATAATGAATGTCTAAATAATGACATTACTCAATGACTTATGAAAGGATTCAGACCTGAGAGGGGATCCATTCCCTACTAAAATAAAAATGCAACATCCCATATAACCAAACACCAATATAATTTTTTTTGCAAAAGGATGATAATCAATTCATTCCACATGTATGTATCATAGCAACATAAGTAGTAGGGTAATATATAGTATCAAAACATTACAAAGCTTGTTATCATCACTATCCTTCACCACGTAGGGTGAGATAAAAGAAAAACTAACTAAACGTAAGACTAGCTGAGGATCACCTAACTATTTCAAGAAAGTCTCCCATAAGGTTTCAGTTACACTTAATGAGGTCCTGGTCCAACCTTGTTATCTCCTCCTTGACCTATACTTGGGGTTGGAAGTGTACCCCACCAAAAGGAGAAAAGCAGATGCATTAAACTTATTTCTCTTTTTCTCTCTCCTCAGTTGAGGGTACAAAAAAACTCCAAATAAAATGAAACTTGGCACCTAGACTAAATAGGATGTGTAGAATCCAATTTTTGCATTAGTTTTTCTTTTGAGGGTTTTTAATATATTTTTTAGTTCTTTTAAAGTAAATCATATTATCTCTTTTCTAATGCATTAGAGACTTCTAGAATTATCCAATTTTGGTGAAACTTCACCTTCAAGCAAAATTAAGCATCTTGGACACTAGTTTGCCATTAATTTTCTCTTTTAAGATTATTAAACATATTATTTAATATTTTGGGATTTATCTACACTTTATCTCTCTTAAACACATTAGAGTATTAAAGATTATCCAAATTAGATGAAAATTCACACATAGGCTTATTTTAGTATGTAGATTTTGAATCTGAGGTTTAATTCCACTTTTGGAGACTTTTTGTATTTTTTTTAATACTTTTGGCTTTTATCCTACTTCTTTTCCAAAAATAATTAAGATAATTATAATGCAAATAAGGTGAAATTTGGCTCCCATGACAATTGGGGCCGAAGGAACACGATTTTCACATTAGATTTCATTTTTAAGATTTCCTTTCTTGATGGTTGCAAAATTAATATATGTGGCCCATTATTATTTTAGTTATCATATTATTTCATAATTATTACTATTATTCATCCAATTGCGTCCCATATCCTCATATTACAACTAAAAGAGTTATATATCATTATTGTGCATGAAATACTATATATCTATCATTCATCTCATTAAGTTTACTAATTTCATATTTATTTGAATAATGTAACATTATTAATATTTATGAACATGAATTCACCATTTGTTACCCAAATCATATTATTTATTTTGTTATGCTAGTTAAGAAAATATTTGTAATATTCTTCATGATTTACTTACATGTTTCCACATAATTAAATTATTATGTAAGGTGTATCCTTATTTGGTCACACCTAAAGAACAACCTAACTAGCTTTCTGACTATGGGATATTGTAGGATCTAAGTTTTGTTTCGTTACAACACTCCACCCGTTTAAACAATTTCATCCTTAAAATCTAATCATCCAACAAATACCTATACACCACCCCTTTAAAAGATTTCTCCTACTAAATCACACAACACTATAGGTTTAAACAAAGTCTTTCCAAAACTCATTTACTGCATCACTTTCCTCTTCAAGGTACTCATGCAAAATAGAAAACATATATTTAAAGTCTAACTCGGAGATTATGGGCTACCTTCAACATGGTCTTCTTCATTAACTTCTTGTCCACCCAGAGCAAAGAGTCTTCCAGCACGTCTGTCAACATGTATTCCTCAATTATTGTTTCCATTATTCTAAGGAGGTACCTAAGGTTGTTGTTGTGGTTGAGTTGGTGCATGTCCATTGTGATCTTGGGGGCACTTAGGGCGAATATGTCCAGATTCATTGAAATGATGGAATAAAACTCAGAAGTCAGGTTGATATCTTTCTTGATTCCTATCTTAAGAGCACTTCCCTAGAGGATAATATCTACCACATCTAGAACACTTATCCTTCTTTTGATCTTCACCTGAGAACTTCCTCTTCTATACAAGCTCCCTTGGTCGAAACCATGGGTAAGACTCTACAACCAAAGCTTTATCAACCATCTACTGAATGGTTAGGGGAAGTTATGGAATAAGAGAATGACCAACATTGTAGTAAGTACTTTTAGGTATATGTCATCTCTACGATCTTCACTTAGTCTAGATGCATATCATTCAAGAAACAAAAAATTTTGTACATAAGAAGAAATAGATAGGGAACTTTGCTTCAAACTATAGAATTCTGCTTTCTTCTTCTTTAGGCAGCAGTGTAGATATACTTCCCATGAAAAAGGTCTGAAAACTCCTCTCAAGTCATGCTGGAGATATCATGAGTCCTTGCTACCCCGTTCCACCAAACTCGACCCGGTCCATTCAAAACATATGAACCAAACCTAACCTTCCAGTGGGAAGGACATGACATACCATCAAAACTTCCCTCTATGGGTAACACCTAATCCTCAGCTTTATCGACGATCTCTGGTTCACCTTCACCCTTAAAGTGGGGTGGTTGCATTTTTATGAATTCTATGATCGAGTACTCCTTAGGTTTATTAGGAACAAGTGGGTTGTTCAACTTCCCTTCCATAGATGTGGTAAGAAGTTGTTGCAACATGGACAACTCTTGTTCAAAAGAGATGACAATTCCTGCATTAGCAACTATAGAAGCCAGGGCATCCTACCTATCAATGACTTATTTCCAATTTGAGGGGTAACTTGAGTCACTAAAGGGGTAAAGGGAGGATCCATCCTTGGCATCCCATACCTAGGGTTCTGGGGTGTCTCATAACCAGATAGGTTGTCAACAGAGGAGTTATTTCCCCCATAAGGATTTTGCCTGCATAAGGCAAGGGTACTGGGTATAAGAAACCTATGAAAAGGTAAACATCCTAAGGGAGACATGATTGAAATAGTTAGATAAATGACAACCATTGGATCTGATACCATGCTGTAAGGAGTGGGACCCAAGAGGGGATCCACTCCCTACTAAAATAAAAGGCAACATCCCATATAACCAAACATCAATATAAAAATTTCACAAATGGATGATAACTAATTCATTCAACATGTATGTATCATAACACCGTAAGTAGTAGAGGGATATATACTATCTAACCATTACACATCTTGTTATCATCACTATCCTTCACCATGCAGGGTGAGATAAAAGAAAAACTAACTAAACATAAGACTAGTTGACGATCACCTAGCCACTTCAAGAACGTCTCCCACAAGGTTTTAGTTAAACTTGATGAGGTCGTGGTCCAACTTGGTTGTCTCCTCCTTGACCTATACCTAGGGTTGGAAGTATACTCCAACAAGGAGAAAAGTAGATGCATTAAACTTATTTCTCTTTCTATCTCCTCAATTGAGGGTACAAACAAACTCCAAATTAAATGAAATTTGGCACCTAGCCTAACAAGGACATGTATAATCTAGTTTTGAAATTATTTTTCACTTTTAACGACTTTTAATATTTTGTTTAATTTTTTTTCAAGAAAATCATATTTTCTCTTTTCTAATGCATTAGAGACTTCTAGAATTACCCAATTTTGGTGAAACTTCACCCTTAAGCAAACTTAAGCATGTTGGATATGAATTTTCATCAAATTATCTCTTTTAGATTATTTAACACATTACTTAATATTTTGGGCTTTATCCACAATTTCTCTTTCTTAAACACATTAGAAAATGAAAGATTATTCAAATTAGTTGAAGATTCACACGTACGCTTATTTTAGTATGTAGATTTTGAATCTGGGGTTTAATTACACTTTTGGAGACTTTTAGTAATTTATTTAATGATTTTGGATTTTATCCTATTTTTTCTTTTCCAAAAAGAATTAAGATAATTATTATTATGAAAATAAGGTGAAACTTGGCTCCCAAGACAATTGGGCCCAAGGAACAAAATTTTCACATTAGATTTCATTTTTAAGTTTTCCTTTCATGAGTTATGCAAAATTAATATTTGTGGCCAATTATTATTTTAGCTATCATATTATTTCACCATCATTACTATTATTCATCTAATTATTTCCCATATCCTCATATTACAACTAAAATATTTATATCATTATTGTTCATGAAATCCTATATATTAATCATTTATCTCATTAAGTTTATTAATTTCACATATATTTGGATAATGTAATATTACTAATATTTATGAACATGAATTCACCATTTGTAACCCAAAGCATATTATTTATTTCATTATGTTAGTAAAGAAAATATATGAAATATACTTCATGATTTACTTACATGTTTCCACATAATTAAATTATTATGTAAGGTGTATCCTTGTTTGGTCACACCTAAAGGACAACCTAACTATCTTTCTAATTATGGGATAGGGTAGGGTCTAAGTTCTGGATCGTTACAATGTACATCTTCAAGTACATGACTTAAACAATAAGATCATAAGAATTTTTAGAGTATGGATGTTCTTATTATGTCCCTAGTAGGATATTACTGTCGAAGGAAGATAGACAATAGTAATACTTAAAGACTAGAGTGTGTGTTGGTTGATGACAAAATCTAATCAGTCATGATATATGTGATATCAAACCAAACACATAGATACTTATTGAAGAACAATGTATTGGATAGACCCACCTTGAGAGTAAATCATGGAAATCAAATGGTGGTCATAATCATATCTCATTGTCAAGGTTGTGTTTGTGGTTCTTAGACATGAAGTCACTACACTCGACACATGTCGCTCGGTACATTTTTCCATCATCCAACATGATCCTAAATAAGGGTTCCCATAAAGATGATGATCAGATGTGCTATGACACATGGGGATGGCTGTAGTGATGTAGATTGGATTTGTCCCTCCTAATGGAGTTTGATATCCAAGCCACTTGATAAGAGAGATTGAGAAAAGCATGTGAATGCATATGTGAATCAATATATCATATTGAGGTCACATATATCTCAGATAGTCAGCTTTGGATCAAGGAACATGTATTGGACATTAAGAGGATGATGATTCCATGCCTTGAGTTTATTATGGATATCAGATACAAAGGGATTAGAAAATCACTATAATACCTAACACAAATCATAGGTTGAAGTTGTTCTCCAACTTTCCTGATTATTTAGGTAGTAATGATGTGTGACTAGGCACCACTCTTTGCTTGTGATGTCATAAATTTGTTATGGACATTCACTGCCAACATAATATGAACCAATGGGGTCACACACATAGGATACTCCTAGAAGAGTAGTTTAATTAGATTGATTCCTAAAGTGTTTAGGTGTTCAATTTAAGCAACAAATCAATTGACTAAACTCCCAACCGACCAATTCAAGTGTTGAAGTGACCGATTGGAGTGTCAGGTTGACTGGAAATTGCATTGGTTGAGTTGTACATGAATTGGGACACAAACTGATTGGTTCACCTAGTGAACTGATCAGTTTGAGGTCACCAGCCAACCGTTTCACTAAACGAAATGCCCAGTTTGTGGAGCAATTCAATTGCATCAAGGATCAGTGAAGACGTCATGTTGTGCATTAATTGGATTAGAATTAACAATATGATTTTGATTGGGAAACATGAAAAAACAACTTGTTCACTGGGTAAACTGATCGGCTCGCATGACTAACCATTTCACTTCTTGTAGGCTACGAAAATTTGTGAGATTTCGGTCCCTTTCACTCTCTCACAGATTTGGAACCCTGACCCTAACCTTCCTATAAATAGAGGGGTACTAGGGGCTTCCCAAAGACACAACCCAATTTCCTTTTACAATTATTGTCCTCTCTGGTTGTGGTAACCAATAGAGATCCTGAGCAAGTCCTACTGGATAAAGGGAGGGATAACAAGGGAGAACAATTGTGGAAAAGAAAGTTGGTGACTAGTACACTAACAGGAGGGACAACTCCTACCTGTCTGTTCTAGTAGAATGAAAGAAGTTCTTGGAGGACTGTGTGAACTACCATAGATGTGTGGATACCTTTCCCTCTTAGAGGATAATGTCATCCTACTATCCATGGTGGAGACTAGGAGCTGTTGTTGTTACATCCTCAAAATCATAAACCTATCATTGGTCCTTAATGGGAAACCCTAATTTGCAAGTTTAAGATTTTATCTATCAAATAGAGCGTAATGTGACCTCTTAAGTCACAAATATAATGAAATATGCTCATAACCTAAATTTTGGCTCAAATAACTCATTAAGATAATTTCATCCCAGTCACCTTTTAATAAAATATACATTAAAATAGCCACCAACATGAGGTTGATGAACAAAAGTTAATGAAAACCTAAGTCTAAGTGGATAGGTAGATTCTAGAGGTCCTAATTAGCTTGTGGTTCAAATTTGAAGTCAATAGGGATTCATTTGACCCTTCAAATACATTAGGGAAGTTAACATATAGTTTGGGTTATTTATTCTTTGATAATGTGATTTATCCACTTAAGATTTCATTTATTTGAATTTCACACTGTTATTTCTCAGATTTTTCCACCTAAGGTTAGTGTCACGCGTGCTAGTATTAAAGGGAGTCACTCCCACCCATTTGTTCTTGATCATAGGGACGCATGGTCATCACCTACCTTCAGTAGGAGACCGGAATCAGGCAACCAGAGCTTGACTCCTTATCCGACCCCCTTTTGGCCCCCACAATGTCCCATTTCTTTTGGTTTCTTCACCGATGATATCAGGAGTGCAACACAAGCTCAATGATCCCATATTTACCTGGACTTCGTGCCCTATCCATGAAATTCCCAAAGGGGTTCAGACTCTCCTCACCGCCCTAGTTTTACAGAAGGTCATCTCAACATCCAAACCTATATATAAGGGGCCAAAAATGATCGATAGACCTAAAACAACCCTCCTCTATGCTCAATTTCATCTCTTGTGCCCCAAACCGCCACTTCCTACTCGATATGTATCTCCGACGAACTCTGTCGTGACTTAGCCTCCTCCGCCATCTCCGACCAAATTGGCAAGCAGGTAAGCATCTATGCATGCCCAACTTCCTTATCTCTTTATCGGTTTGTCCTGTGGTGACTCCAGCCATCATATCATATAGACGAGTTGAACTCATCGCCGACGCTTGTCGTTCTGGACCTTCGGTTTCCCTCCGCTCATGAAAACACCCGCTTTGACATCGCCTTGCCTCCATGAGTGTTTTGGAGACCCTTGTTGAGGCTTCTTTTTATGGTTTCAGCGCCCGAACCCTTGCCCCTGTTCTGCTTCTGTTAAGCCTTGGCGGGAGCATCACCTAGTGCTCCAGATCATGGAATGACCCAAATCAGGGCTTGTTAGCTTCATGTAGATACAAATAACTCACTTCTGATCCTATTTTCTCATTAGCCTAGGATAGAAACGAGGTTTGGGATCTATGGATTCTACTGTTTCATCCTCATCGTTTTCCTAGATCAGAGAAGAAGAAACCAAATACTGGTTTTATCATTTTGCCCTCCTCAACAACCTATGGGTGGAAATGCAAGCATGGGCCTTTTTGGGTTTTAATGCTCCAATTTGTCCATGATTTGATTAGAAACGAGTTGGGGGATGGGTCCATAGGGCTAGCATGGATTGGACCACCTACGCGTGGGGCCAAGCACGATTTTGGTTACCCATGTGGATTTTCTATGATTTCCAATTGGCTGAATATTAAAAAATTCACAATATTCCATAGGATGATCAGAAAAATACCCAAAAATACTCGTTGGAAATATTTTTCGATAAGGAAGTCGATTTTTAGGTTTTCAAACCCTAATTTGAGAGTTTAAGACCTTGTTTTAATAATAACATAAGATTGGGGTTTAGGATATTCTTAAGGTGATAATTAATATAAACCATGTTAATTTCAGGAACATAGGATTCAATCAAGATCTGGGATACTAAGTTAGGATTCATCTTGCTCTAGGTAAGCGGGTCATGTCATTATGCATATGTATTTTGGATGAGTTGCTTGCTATGTATGATTTATGATTATACTTTACAATTCAATGTTAATCAAGATGATGATGCCTTTGATTATATTATCTGATGCTTGTTGTCATGTTCAAAAGTCATATGCTTGTCACTGATGTTAATTAGCTTAATTCTATGATCATGCAACGATTAAGAAATTGAATAAAGAATCATGGAAATCATGTAATGTTAATGTCAAAGTTAAGAGGGAGAAATCCGATGATGATTAAGATAATGCACTTAAGTTGTAAATTGTTCCCCTTTATGTTATTTTGTCTTTATGACATTGATGAGTACTTTGGTGCAACTAAGGTGAGCCTTAACCGGCCTAATGAGCACTTTGGTGCAATTATTGGATGAGGACAATTTACATTGATGGCAAGATAATAACAATGATGTTAATGTTAAGTTAAGAGAATTAAGTAACTTATTAAATGTTTCTCAAAATGATGGACCTTTATGGTCGTTATGGGCTTCCTAGCAATGATTGGCTTTCCGAGCATGATGTGCCCCATGTGGGAAGTGAGGAGAGAATGAATATAATAATGTTCTTAATTCATTGATGTAATGAAGATTAATGCGTAAGGAGAATTCATAATGTCAAGTTATGTCAAGTTATTCCAGTTCAAGTATATGTTTATTTTCAATTCTTATAACATGCATAATGCCACTTACTTATGTTGTTGCTTTCTTTCGCATGGCTGTGGGATGAGATGTCCCTAGATTAAGGAGAAAGAGGGAATTGAAGTGAGCCTTCAAGTGTAGCTGATCTAGGAGTCTTTAGCTTGGTGGGGTGCCATCTACCACTTAGTAGATCCGATAGTTTAGTTTTTCTTTCTAGATTTTCTTAGTTTACATGTATTAGGCTTGAGATCAACATGAGACAACTTATATTTCCCTTTTTATGAACAATGTATGAATATATTTTGTGTTAATGCATGGTGTTTCATTTATCTTATTGCTTTTGAGTATCATGTTTTGTGACGTTCCTCCGAGCTGAGCTACCCATGTTATGGACAACATGAGGTCTCCTTCTCCTATCATGTATGTGCTTGGAGGGGCGTTACAATATGGTATCAGAGCAATGAGTAGATGGCCACTAAGCTAAAGATTCACATGTTCTAACCCTAGGTATACCTTGTTTTTCTAGATGGCTCCTAAGAAGTCTGACAAGGGAAAAGATAGGGAAGATGGTGCTAGCTCTTCTAGTGAGGGAAGTGGATCAAGAAGGAACCCTAAGGTAACCCTGGAGGAATTAGTCCAACTACTTACTAATGCCCTAGGACAAGGACAATGTAAACCCCGACACCAGGAGATGACCTTGGTGGATTTCTTGAAGATCAGGCCCAACTCCTTTGCTGGAGAAGGAGAGGATGATGTCGTCACCAAGGGGGAAGAGTGGATTATGAGCATGGAGCACTACTTTTGTGACTTGAACTGCCCTCTGCAGTCTAAGGTTCACTTTTCCACCCACATGCAGAAGGGAGCAACCCGTGAATGGTGGGAGAAATTCCTCAACTCCAGAGCTGCTGATGCACCTGCACTCACATGGGAAGGTTTTGTGGAAGCCTTCCAGGAGCACTACGTGTCTGAAGCCATGATAGAGAAGAAGGAGATGGAGTTTTCCAATCTAGCTCAGGTTGGTGACATGACGGTGACCCAGTACGCCATGAAGTTTTGGGTTCTATAGAAGTATGGATTTGACTATGATGAGTGACGCATGACAAAGAAGTTCATCTGAGGACTTAAGCTAGACTTAAGTTTTGCCCTATCAGGAAGAGGCCACAAGACCCTTCAAGCTGCGTTAGATGCTGCCCTACAGCTAGAAGACCACCCCAGTAGGTCCTACAAGAAGGAGGCTACTCAGAAGAACAACCAACATCAACATCAACCTCCCAACAACAAGTGGAAGTCTCCTGAGGTTGAAGCTCCTGCTGCCTAAGAGAAAACACAGTGCCTAACTTGTAAGAGGGTCCACGGAGGGCCGTACATGTTTGGTACTGGTTTACACTATTATTGTGGAGATCCTAGACACATAAAGTCAAATTGCCCTAAGATACAAAGGAAGGAAGCCAAAAATCAGAACCCAGCTCCTAAGAGACAAACAAGAGTCTTTGCTATGGACATGGATGAGGAAAGTGATCAAGGTATGGTTTAAATTATCACTTTTAGATTTTGACTTTATCCTTAGACCATATATGTGTTTAGTCTTGAGCTTTTAAATAATAAGTTATGATGTTATATGAATATGGAAAACCCTATGGTGGGTAGTGGTCTAAGAAAATTTCGAGGACGCAATTTATTTAAAGTGGGTAGAATTGTAACATCCTCAAAATCATAAACCTATCATTGGTCCTTAATGGGAAACCCTAATTTGCAAGTTTAAGATTTTATCTATCAAATATAACGTAATGTGACCTCTAAGTCACAAATATAATGAAATATCCTCATAACCTAAATTTTGGCTCAAATAACTCATTAAATAAAGATAATTTCATCCCTGTCACCTTTTAATAAAATTTGCATTAAAATAGCCACCGACATGAGGTTGATGAACAAAAGTTAATGAAAACCTAAGTCTAAGTGGATAGGTAGATTCTATAGGTCCTAATTAGCTTGTGGTTTAAATTTGGAGTCAATAGGGCTTCATTTGACCCTTCAAATACATTAGGGAAGTTAACATATAGTTTGGGTTAATTATTCTTTGATAATGTGATTTATCCGCCTAAGATTTCATTTATTTGAATGTCACGCTATTATTTCTCAGATTTTTCCACCTAAGGTCAGTGTCACGCACACTAGTATTAAAGGGAGTCACTCCCAGCCATTCGTTCTTGATCGTAGGGACACAGGGTCATCACCTACCTTCAGTAGGACACCAGAATCATGAAACCAGAGCCTGACTCCTTATCTAACCCCCCTTTTGGCCCCCACAATGTCCCATTTCTTTTGGTCTCTTCATCGATGAGATTGGGAGTGCCACACGAGCTCAATGATCCCATATTTACCTAGACTTCGTGCCCTATCCATGAAATGCCCAAAGGGACTCAAACTCTCCTCACCGTCCTAGTTTTACAAGAGGTCATCTCAATGTCCAAACCTATATATAAGGGCAAAAAATGATCGATATACCTAAAAAACCCTCCTCTACGCTCAATTTCATCTCCTGTGCCCCAAACTGCTGCCACCTACTCGATCTGTATCTCCGGGGAACTCTGTCATGACTCAGCCTCCTCTGCCATCTCTGACCAAATTGGAAAGTAGGTAAGCATCTATGCACGCCCAGCTTCCTTCTTGCTTTATCGGTTTTCCCTGTAGTGACTCCAACCATCATATTGTATAGATGAGTTGAACTCATCGCCGACGCTTGTCGTTATGGACTTTCGGTTACCCTCTGCTCATGAAAACACCTGTGTTGACATCACCTCGCCTCCATGAGTGTTTTGGAGACCCATGTAGAGGATTCTTTCTATGGTTTCAGTGCCCGAGCCCTTTCCCCCTGTTCTGCTTCTATTAAGCCATGGTGGGAGAATCACCTAGTGCTCCAGATCATGGAACAACCCAAATCAAGGCTTGTTAGCTTCGTGTAGATATAGAGAACTCACTTATGATCCAATTTTCTCATTAGCCCATGATAGAAATGAGGTTTGGGATCTATGGATTCTGCTGTTTCATCCTCATCATTTTCCTGGATCATAGAAGAAGAAACCCAGTACTGGTTTTATCATTTTTCCCTCCTCAATAACCTATGGGTGGAAACGCAAGCATGGGCCTTTTTGGGTTTTAACGCTCCAGTTTGTCCATGATTTGATTAGAAATGAGTTGGGAGCTGGGTCCAGAGGGCTAGCACAGATTGGACGGTCTAGCACAGATTGGAACACCTAAGTGTGGGGACAAGTGCGATTTTGGATACCCACGTGGATTTTCTATGATTTCCAATTGGCTGAATATTAACAAATTCACAATATTCCATAGGATGATCAGAAAAATACCCAAAAATACTCGTTGGAAAGATTTTTCAATAAGGAAGTCAATTTTTAGGTTTTCAAATCCTAATTTGAGAGTTTAAGACCTTGTTTTTACTAATAACATAAGATTAGGGTTTAGGATATACTTAAGGTGATAATTAATATAAACCATGTTAATTTTAGGAACATAGGATTCGATCAAGATCAAGGATACTAAGTTAGGATCCACCTTGCTCTAGGTAAGCGGGTCATGTCATTATGCATATGTATTTTGGATGTGTTTCTTGCTATGTATGATTTAAGATTATGCTTTATAATTCAATGTTAATCAAGATGATGATGATGTCTTTGATTATATTATCTGATGCTTGTTGTTATGTTCATAAATTCATATGCTTGTCACTGATGTTAATTACCTTAATTCTATGATCATGCAATGATTAAGAAATTGAATGAAGAATCATGGAAATTATGTAATGTTAATGTCAAAATTAAGAGGGAGAAATCCCATGACAATTAAGATAATGCACTTAAGTTGTAAATTGTTCCTCTTTATGTTATTTTGTCTTTATGACATTGATGAGCACTTTGGTGCAACCAAGGTGAGCCTTAACCAGCCTGATGAGCACTTTGGTGCAATTATTGGATGAGGACAATTTACATTGATGGCAAGATATGAACAATGATGTTAATGTTAAGTTAAGAGAATTAAGTAACTTATTATATGTTTCTCAAAATGATGGACCTTTATGGTTGTTATGGGCTTCCTAGCAATGATGGGCTTTCTGAGCTTGATGTACCCCATGTGGGAAGTGAGGAGAGAATGCATATAATAATGTTCTTAATTCAGTGAAGAGAAAATGCATTTAATAATGTTCGTAATTCATTGATGTAATGAAGATTAATGCGGAAGGAGAATTCATAATGTCAAGTTATGTCAAGTTTATTCCAGTTCAAGTATATGTTTATTTTCAATTCTTATAACATGCATAATGCCGCTTACTTATGTTGTTTCTTTCTTTCACATAGTCATGGGACAAGATGTCCCTAGATCAAGGAGCGAGAGGGAATTGAAGCGAGCCTTCAAGTGTAGCTGATCCAGGAGACTTTAGCTTGGTGGGGGTGCCATCTACCACTTAGTAGATCTGATAGTTTAGTTTATCTTTCTAGATTTGCTTAGTTTACATGTATTAGGCTTGAGATCAAGATGAGACAACTTATATTTCCCTTTTTTATGAACAATGTATGAATCTATTTTGAGTTAATGCATGGTGTTTCATTTATCTTATTGCTTTTGAGCATCATGTTTTGTGATGTTCCTCCGAGCTGATCTACCCATGTTATGGACAACATGAGGTCTCGTTCCACTGTCATGTATGTGCTTGGAGGGGCGTTACAGTTGTAGACGTCGTCTGAGTGAAAATAGAAGAGAGTTGTGCTACTGCAATGAGGAATAGTCACTAGACTTGTTCTAGGACTAGGAATGAACTAGTGAGACCATCCTTCCCATGACATAGTTATTGACACGATCTTTTATTTATGTGGAATATGTCAGACAAAAATTTTGTTTATGTTTCCTGTCTAATGCCATATTTCCCTATAAATTCTCAAGCATATCATATAGAAGCATTTGACAAGCCATCATAATCTTCACTGTCATGCTGCCTCCTATAGTTGTTATATCTCTTAAGTGAGGTCGCAACACTGAGACATTATCCTTTGTTTTCTTATGGACTTAGTTCTTCCATGATGAGATTTAGATCTTCCAAAGAAAGTTTGTAGCATTCATCCTTGTTGATGTTTTCAAAGGTTGGAGTAATCAGATCGGTAGGCTCAAGTTCATCCATTACAACATCATCATGGGGAGCCTCTTCATTGGTAATCACTCCCTTCTCTGTCTTTGGTTCCACAACTTCATTTGTATCAAGTTTAGTGCGAGATAGTGTGGATTGTTCTTGCTCAAACTCTAGAGAAGTTTCAGTAAAGGTGTAGTAGGGTCCTCATGGTGGGTACCCTTATTTTGTTCAACTTTTGATTCGTCAACCATTGGGTTTCTCTGCTGCAACTTGTGAGGGTTGGGAGGGTGGATTGTTCTCTCCTAGATGGTTAGTGGGAGATGTTGGGAGATTTTGTTTATAGTGGATTACATGTCTTTCTAGAGATTGTTTAATTATCTCTCCATGGTGTCTTCTCTGGATGGGGGACTAGAGAATACATTTTCCATCGAATGTCTTCCATGTGAGGGTCATAGAACAATATTCTTTCATGTTTGATTTCTTTGACATATTTTCCATACAGGGCATGGAAATCTTTATATTTAGTCCAATGATGTCCTCCTGTTCAATGCCTCTATCATTCATAGAGCAATGAAGGTGTTGTCCCCAAAATATGGCTTTTCTTGGGGATCACTTCTATCGATACATGTTTCTTTCCAATTAGGTCGGTACCACTAGTTTGCCCCTTATTTTTTACATTCTAATCTGATAGGGATCATCTATATCATACTAGTCTCCCCTTTTTCAAAGATCATCCTTCCACAGAGCAAGTCTTTAATGTTTTAGTTATAAGTTTTTACCTGTTAAGTGGAAAAATCTACCATGGTCAGGAGCCAGTTGTTAAAGGCCTTATAAGGTAGTGTTACAAACTACAGGTTCTTGGTTCTTTGTAGAGTGTTTTGTATTTATTCAACCGAGGACTTGATAGTTTCAACATATAAGTAGGTAACAAAATTAAACATGGCATTAAAAATTGGCCCCTCTTTGTCTCTGTACATGTATTCTTCTATAATTGTTTCACATAGAACCTTAAAGCATACTCTATTGATCGATGTATTATATCTAAAGGATGATCTAAATCCATCTCTGGTTAGTGTGTATTTTTTGTTGTTCTAAATGGTGTTGTCCCCTGGCTTGTGATCATCAAGTATATCTTCTAAGATGTGGATGTCCCAGAGTAGCATCTCAGATACTGAGGTCAAGTCAATATCTTTTGTTTTACATTGCAACGGTGGGGGCATTGTTGAGATCATGGTATCATATACTGGGGTCCATGAAAGATTGAGTTTTCAGGTTTTCATGGAGCCTTGTAGAACATCCAATCTATATTCCCTTGTACCTCCTAAAAGATTTGTTCTTCTATCTCCTTGTCAAAAATGTTGAGTTGGTGTACCTCTCCCTCTTTAGGTTCACCCAATACTAATTCATTGAATATAACTTCATAGTATGAGGGAGGGGGTGAGACCTTGTATTCAAAGAGGGGATCCAACCCATGTCATCAATTGTCTCCCCTAATTCCTCCCCTTGACCTAATGGTTCTTATATGATGTCGTATTCTCCTGTGGTCTAGATGCCTCTATGGGTAGTAGGTTGTTTAGGTATTGGTGAGAAACCCTTTTCTTCATTGTTCTTAGGTTTCTCCATTACTCCCGGCTTGCTAGTGGAGTACTCTGGCAAGGCAAGGGAGTTAGTATTATAATCTTCCCAAGCATGCACCCCTAATTTATTGGTAGAGTCTTCTACTTCTTGCTGAGTAGATATCTATGTTGTGATGTAGCATACTAGAGATGGTGTGACATTCGTGATGCCTGGTCATTCTAGCACCATGTATGCCTTTAGTTGCACATCTATCTCTACTTCATATGGATAGGGGGCACCTTCGTGGGCAACCTTCTATTTTTTGGTGGATGATTCCTCATTGGATGGCGAGGTTGACAACACCCTTTTCACTTCTTTTCTTCATTGAAGGCTTGAAGAATCTTGTTTTACCACCTTAGCTCATCTCTCTCTTATCATATTATAGGTGATTTCTCTGTTAATTTTGGTTAGGGACTCCATGATTTGAATCTAGTCAGCTATGAGAAGTTGCACTGTTATGGTAGGTTCACTAATGATTGTATTCTCATTGTAATCTTCTCAACCTATGATGTTTAGATAGGATATTGAAAATTAAATTGGAAATATGAAGAGAAAATTCAGAGACTATCTCATAGAGGTCATCATATTCTTGTTTGACTTCCATTATTTTCCTCACGGTTGGATCCTTATGTTGGCTGTTTTAAGCTCACTTCTTTCATGGGTTCTTCCCTTGGAATATAGTTGATGTGACCTTCTCTTCTATGCAAGTTCTCATCCACCTCATTTAATGATGGGGTGGATTCTTTCCTAGAGGGATCTTTATCTTCTCCCCCCTTTTTAGCAGTTGATGTGCCTTTATGAGTGACATTTTTATTGTATAACTTCTCCTTCAGACTGTTTCCCTTGTCCGCTTTTGTGGTAGTGTGGCATGATACCACACTTGCATCAACTGAGTGGGCTCTCTTCTTGGTTTGTTTTATCTTGAAATCTTGAGGTGTGGCTGTCAATTTTTTGAAGTTGGTGACTGCTGGTGTAGTTAATTGATCTACTTCACCTATCATAGTTACTATTTGAAGTGTGGGGGACTTCTTCTTTTTCTTTGTGGCAATATTTTTGGGCGACTTAATCACGAGCATATTTTTTGTTGGCTTGACAACTTTGTGTTCTATAAGTTTGGTCTACATTGTTGAAGATATTGGTTCCCTTATCTCCAGGAGGGGCTTGGATCCTGATATCATTTACAAGATATCTTCCTCATAGAAAACAAGCTTGTTGTAGTCATAGCTGGTAATTTGAGATAGGGGAATGATGTCATTTGATCTTTTGAATCTATAAAAGTGCTTCTCTTTATTCCTTTCTAAGAAGGTTTTAAATGTCAATAATTTAGTATCCACCAGTCTTTCCCCTCTACATATAGTGAAAATGTTCAATTCCTTGGGGGTAGCCTAGCCAGTGAGTAGTGTATGTTATGAGCCCCCCCATGCGGAAATCTTGGGAGCCTTTTGGTCCAATTGTTTCCTCTAGCTTGCCAATTAAAATTTACCGCACGTTGAGTAGCTTTTTCTCCAAGATAATCCATAGGTTGTAGAGATCAATTCGTGTTACATTTCTAGTATCAGATCTGAGGAGTTGGTGAATTTTTTATGCATAACACACATATTACTAGAATGCATTTGGGAGGTTTTGGATTTCCCAGAGATGAACTGGTGTTCCTTTGATATCCTTTCCCATGTTTTGTTAGTAAGAAATCCTCAGACTTCTCTATCTCCCCTAGCTTTATTACTTGATTCATCTTGTCTTCTGAATTAGTAAAATTTGAACTCATCATTTCTCGATCAATAAATAATCTTCTTTTATTATTCTCAATGTGAGTTTGAAGGTTCCCCTACACTTCTTTGATTCTTCATCTTGTACTGGTAACTTCTGTAGAGATGACATAAAATCCTTTGTTAGGTCGTCATAGGAGGTATGGTTGTTAAAGCATATCTTGTAAAGCCAAATGTTGTCAAGATGTTCCTTCACCCTTTGGCTTATTCCCAATTTAATTAGAGTGTCCATATTGCCAAACGTCATTTCCTTATAGGATTCTCTATTAAACACTTTCCTAAATCATCTCATGCTCTTCATCCCTTGGGATGAAGTAAATGTCTGGTTGTGGTCTTGGGATGACATTTGTCAATGGAGGAGTGTTCACGATAGGTGCACTGGTTGGAGTCATTGCCAATGGATGAGTTTTTTTCTTGTACCCAGTGCATTCCTTCTCAGTAACTTCAATTATCTTGCTTGTTTCACTTTCTGATAAGGGTGAAACACCTTCCTCTTCTTTAGGTTCCCAACTTCTACTCAAGGGGTGTATTTAGAAGTTTCCATTCCTTTTGATTCTGGAGACTTGACTACTCCTCTAGAATCAATTGATCAAGATACTTTAGTCTGTTTACTTCCAACCTTGTCTTATACTCTCTAGGGTGGGGTCCACATGATTCTTAACATAT
This sequence comes from Alisma plantago-aquatica, assembly GCA_963693085.1. NCBI lineage: Eukaryota > Viridiplantae > Streptophyta > Magnoliopsida > Alismatales > Alismataceae > Alisma > Alisma plantago-aquatica. Next base: position 796,261,766 of record OY856412.1, read on the forward strand.
TTGACTACCTCATCCTTTAGTCTTTCCAGTTTGTCTATCTCTTCTTGGTTGTGTTTTTCCCTAGTTGTACTTGTGTTTCCTGTCATTTTAACTAGATTACAACATTTATATTGAAATATCTCTTACAAACTAGTTATGCCTATAGAAAATATTATAGAATAGGAGTAAGTTCTGAGGTAATATTAAATTTTATGAATCTAAGAAAGGTAACTGATGAAATCATGGAACTCAACAAACATACCTGTGAAAACTGATGGTGGGTTCACCTTTAGATAGTTACAAACCAATGGAATAATTCTGATGGTTTCTTAAAGTCAGTAGACTGACAGGGAAAATTGATGGTTTTGATAACTGATGGGAAGAAACCCCTTCTGATGTTTCTTTACTACAAGGAAAGGCAGATCCAAACTCAATGGTAACATAGGTTTAAGAAAATCTACCTTCTGATATCTAGGTATCTTCTGATGGGTCCAGAAGGACAACAAAGCAACCGGAAGTTAGGAAACTAATGGTTTTCAAAAATTGAGGGGCAAAATTTCCCTTCTAATGGAAGAAGTTAAGCATAAATCATGCGGTTCTGATGGTGGATCATCTTGAGAAGCCAAGAAGTTTCAAGATCAAAGGTTATACAAACTGAAGGAGGAGAGACAAAGAGAAAGGGAGGGAGAAAATTGTCAAAGACGAAGGTGAAGGGAAAACTTTGTCATCGCCTACCGATGGTGGTCACTGTTATTGGAAGCCCCTTGAACTTGACATCAACAAGTTGAAATAAAGAAGTAAGGTTACATGTTGTCATTGTCTTCCTTTGCACTTCTCACCGCTTTGCTACCATCTAGTAGGTTCTTTTGGCTTGCCACACTAGTGCATCGGTGATGTTCTATTAGTCAATGCGACATCGATGTATTTGTTGTTCCTTGGAGAGGTTCACAATGGGGCCTTTGGTCTTCTCATGGTGGGGGTAAGAGACAACATTTGTGAACTAAAAATGGCCAAGCAATGACTCTATAACTTCCCCTTATGATGGAGTTAGTACTGGTAGGAGGGATTAGGGTTAATTTCTATGTACTTCATTAGCTCTAGGTGTAAGACTAGTGTATAAGTGTCACCCCCTCTGCATTTATATTAGCTACTTTACGTAGTGGTGGGGAATGCACAAACTTTGATAGGTACCCTTAGATTCCTATGGTGAGGCTAAGTACTTGCCTTCTAAAGGAAGGTTAGTTACATGACTCAGTGGCCAATGAGGCTTTTGCCTTTCGATGGTAGAGAAAATTCATGGATCTGATGATTGATTAGTGCACCCAGACTTCTGATGGTGAGGCAGTAATTTAGAATCTGATGATCACTTAGTGCACCCAACTTCTGATGGTTTCACTAATTACTCCATTGGATACCAATGGTCTTCCTAATACATGTGATTTGATTGTTGTTCAATACTTGGAATTCTAATGATGGAAGTGAATGGTGGCACTGAGTGACCTTCCAATGGCTTCTTGATTGATCAACTAATTGTGGAGAAGATAACTCAACCCATTAAAGTACTTTCAAATAGATATATGAATGTTAGGTCCTCTACTAATTTTATTCTATGTACATTAAAATGATAAAACAAAAGAAAAATTAAATCTAGAATGGTGCTCAAAATAGTAACTAATGTTTAATTGTAACAAAATCTAGGAATGAAAAAATTATGAATACTAGAAATTCGAAATGAATGTTTGAAAAGACTTGGGATGACTTCCAAGAAGTACAAATTATAGTCCTTAGCTTGACTTTCTATGGGATTATCACTTTTCCTATTTTGGTAGTGGTGTTTGAGGTGGTTCATCAAGCTAAACTTTAGCTCTCATTGTAAATTCCTCATATTCATAGTATCTCTCACTCAGTGTCCATTCATTGGGAAAGTTCTTATATTTTCACTGAACAACTCCATCATTCCTGATGGATATATCTATGAGACAATGAATGGGTCTGACCATATGTATTAGGGAAGATCCTTATGCTATGGTTGAACAACAAGACTTTGTTTCCTTCAGAGATATCTTTTTTTTTTAAGTTGGGAATCAGGCCACACCCTTGTCATCTTCTTATAAATTCTAGCATTCTCATAGGCATGCAACCAAATCTCTTCTAATTCTTGTAACTACATGAATCTTTTCTTGTTGCTAACTCTGGGTCTATATTGAGGAACTTGATGATCCATAAAGTTTTGTGTTCTAGATCAATTGAAGGTGGCATGCCTTGCCATATATCATCATATAAAGGGTAGTCCCTATATGGGTTTTATAGGCTATGTGATATACCCATAGGTCATCACCAAGCTTCATAGAACAATCTTTTCTAGTATGCCCAACAATATTATATAAAAAATTGATTTGCCTGTTTGAAATTTCAACTTAACTAGATTTTTGTGGATGATAAGGGGTGTAGATCTTGTGTTTCGATCCATAATTTTGTATAAGATCTTCAAATTTTCTTCCCAAAAAATGAGATCCCTCATCATCAATGACGGTGTGCTGGACCCCATATCTCGAAAAGGTCACCTTCTCAAATAAACTTGTCATGGTTTTTGAGCCACAAGTGGGAATCTCTACTACCTCTACCCACTTGGATATAGTCAACTGCAACCTAGATATACTAAGTGCTTCATGATGAAGGGAAAGGTCCCATATAGTTGTTTCCGTAGACATCAAAAATATCCATGTGAATCCAATTAGAGATGTACGTCTCATTTCTTATTGATATGTTCCCAGTGTGCTGGCACTCTTTACAAGACTTTGCATAGGCATGAGTGTCTTTGAACAAGGTGGGTAAACAAAAAAAATTGTACAAGTTTAGTGGTGGTCATGTCACCACCCAGATACCCATCATATAGTGAAGAATGAAACTCATACATGATTTTTGGTACTTGTTCCTCAAGAATACATCTTGGATACATGTTATCTTCACATATCTTAAAGAGGAGAGGGTCATCCCAATAGTAGTTTTGCAAGTTAGAAAACAACTTCTTTTTTTTATAGGTTATGTATGGAGGAAATAGCTAGCATGCCAAGTAGTTGCATATGTGAGTAAACCATGGTATGGAAAGTTCTATAGTCTTGGTATTCATTAAGGATTCATCAGGGTAGTTATCATTTATCAAAAAAGAGTTGTTGTCATCTATTACAATTTTGGATAAGTGGTTTGCAACTACATTCTATGTCCCATTCTTATCTAAGATCTTGTGGTCAAACTCCTACAGTAGGAGTTTCCACCGCAGTCTCAGTTTGGTGTCCTTTTTTTGCATCAGGTACTTTATAGCTTCATGGTCAGTATAGACTATCCACCTTTTATCCTATAATGTAGGACCTAAATTTGTCGAAAGCATAAACTATGTCTGGCATTTTCTTCTCAGTTGTGGTGTAATTGATTTGATTTTCATCAAGGGTCTTTCTTGAATAGTAAATAACATGGTGCTTCTTGTCTTTCTTTTGTACTAGCACCACCCCAATTATGTAATCGCTTGCATCATACATAAAATTAAAGGGAAACTCCCAGGCTAGAGCTTGGAGTATTAGTGTATTAATCGGAGTATTCTTCAAGTTTTTGAAAGATTCCAGGCATTCATTAGTGAAATCAAAGAAAACTTATTTAACAAGGAGGGTGGACATCCATTTAGAGATTATTGTGAAGTCTTCAATAGATCTCCTATAGCACTTAGCGTGTCCAAGAAAACTCCTCACAATGATCACGAATTTAGGAGGTGGAAGTTTAGAGTTGGCTTCCACTTTGCCCAAATCCACTTCAATTCCTCTTTGAGAGATTGTGTGACCTAGAACAATTCCTTCTTGTTCCTAGAGTGACACTTTTCCTAGTTCAACACAAGTTTCTTTTCCTCATAATATTTTAAAACTTGAATAGTTTTCTCAAACAAGTGTCAAAGTTGATTCCATATACAAAGAAATAATCCATGAACACTTTCATGACATCCTCTAGGAAATTCACAAACATGGAGATCATGAACCTTTAGAATGTTGTTGGTACATTGAAGTTGTGTTGCAGAGTCCAAATCGAATCTTCCTAAAGGCATAAATCCCATAAATATAGGTGAATATAGTCTTTTCTTGGTCGTCTGGGTGTATTGGAACATGATAGAATCCTCAATATCCATCAAGAAAGTAGAAGTACGAATGATGGGCCGGTTGTTCTAGCATATGATCAATAAATAATAATGGAAAATGATCCTTATTTGTTGTAGAGTTTTATTTTCTATATTCGATGCACATTCTCCATCCCATGACTATCCTAGTTGCTATCCCATCATTGTTTTCTCCTTTAATTACTATCATTCCCAACTATCACAAAAGCTCTAGTTACCCAAATCCGAATTCCAAATGACTCTAAAGTCAATGGTGATAAGGCCTAGACATTTGTCCATGGCATGGTATTATCAAAGTGCGAATGTGGAAGTGTAAATGCTTAGCATACATGAATTGGATAACAAGACAAAAGCACCAACATAATCTAACAAAGCCACAAGTATTTAAGAAACATTGTCTTATTACAAGATTTCAATTACATATTAAAGAGTACAATTTTACAAGTTTGCCCATGTACACTAGGGATTATATTATAAATACACCTGACATAGCTCACCAAACCATAAACTCTTTATTCATCTTTGAACCTCTAAAATACAGGAAACAATGTGGGTCAACACATGAGGTGGTGAGTATAAGGAAGAAAGATACATATATATAATCTTTGAATAATTTTAAAAGATTTGCATAAGTAACTGACGTGGAATATTATTGCACTAACAAATTCACTTAGGGTTGAAATCCCTGATCTTTTACCAAAACCTTGTGCAATAAAACCAGCCCCAAGTAGACGGGTCTTATCGCAGTATAGTTGAGGATCGAATCCCAAGAGACAATGTTTTTAAGAATCGTTGTTAGTTGAATCTAGCTCAAGTAAGACTAATATTTAGAACGATTGATTGATTTGGGGTTAATTAAACTAAGTGTAGGAAAGTAAAAAGAAGAATTAAAGTTGATCTAAATTAATGATATGGGATCACTGGGGTGGTCTCGGGTTTCACCACCGCTACTCATGCAAACACATCCAATCACAAAACATCCAGGAAAGATCTAACTATCCAAATAGAACTGCTGTGAACCCTCCCTAAGGGATGTTTAGGTCCGTGTAAGCATCACCTTAGGCATCAAATGTCTCGTCACCATCCATATCATACACATTCAGTTCTGAAGATATAGAAATCCAACTAAAGATGTGGCCCTCCCTAAGGGATGTTTAGGAACACAGAAGTGTCACCGTGGGCTAGATGTCTTGTCCCCTCATGGATCATACACTTATGACCTCAAGGAATCCCATTCTATTTCTATTTTGGGAGTCAACCGCGTTAATCGACATTCTATCATACATATTGAAGTTCTCGTAACATAGGAAAGAACAAGATAAAAGCAAGCAGGTGATCGATCTACAAGAAAACATTGATGATTAACAACGAAATGAAAAGTTATATACATTGCCTTGGAATTTTAAAATGAAAAGACATGAAATCATGGGTAGTGGGGCTAGTCCCCACACCCCAGAGAAAAGTAACTACTTGCTCATGATGCGAGAAACAAGAAGAATAAGAGAGAGGGAAGATTCCGCCATGAGCATGATGCAACAGGTAGTCGCAGCTCGGTGAAGATGATGCAGTCTTCTATGTCGTGTCAGAGCAGATCTGGACGAGGAGGAAGAACCACCAACGTAGACTGGGCAGATCTTCTTCTACACCTTCTCTCTCATCTTGACCTCCTTGCTTGTAGCAAAGAGGAGCAGCAGGCGAAGTGAAAATGGCATGGATGTACGTGGGATCGAACTTGTGTTCGGGTAGCCTGGTGGCGTCCCAGATCCAATGCCTCAAATGAGGACCCTTGTGGTTCTATTTATAGGCACTCATCGGGGTCTTCACATTTTTAGTGTGAGTCCACTTCACACGGTTTGGAAAACCATTTGCTTCTTCTTAACGGTTTAGGACTCACATCCAAACGGTCTTGGAGACCGTTTAATATCCTCACGGTCTTGGTGTCCAATCGGTTATGGTGTTCTGAGATCTTAACGGTCTTGTCCAAACGGTCTTGGAATTTTTGCCTCCAATCGGTCTTAGATTCACCCATCCATACGGTCTTGGAGACTGCTAAGTTTTTCTCAGTTTGGAAACCGATCAGAACTTCATGATATTCATTCACGCGTCCTCATGGTCTGTGGGTAGATAGATGCCTAAACGGTCTTGGGGGTGGATGTTCCACACTATTTGGAGATGCAAACATTCTTGAAGACCGATAGGTTCCAATCGGTCTTGAGATCATGAAGAGGGGTCGAAAGGAGGGCAAAACTGTTAGGTCAGAACGATAGGAGGAGGACAATGTGGTTGAGACCATTTGGAGGCAAACCGCAAGGAGGGTGGATCATTGGATCAAGATCGTGTGGATGAATGGCTAAGACCGAGACATCAAAATTGAATGAATGAAACCATTTAGATCGAGACTGAATGGTCGAGATCGATTGAGCAGACCGAATGGGCAAATCGTTTGGATCAAGACCGATTGATCAAACCGTTTGGTCAAGACCGATTGATCAAGACCAAGGTTGAGAGGATCTTGAGTGAAGGTGAGTTCCAGTTGATGGTTGAATCTCATCATGACCTGCATAAAATCAATATAAACCTAGTTAATAATCTTGATAATTGAATGAATTAAGAAACCTTGCATTTTGTAAGATTGAGTAGATGAAAGTGAGAGAATTGAGTTGAATTGGTCCCAAGATGGCGACTTGAAAACATGATGAATATGCATTCATCAAAACACTCCAAACTTAAACATTGCTCATCCTTGAGTAACACAAAATCTGAAACATTAGCCAAATGAATACTTTCAAGTTGTGTGATTGCCTCCTCTTCACATCATGATTGTTTCCTATCTACTTAGTATGACTAAGCATCTCAACTTCCTGAGATCACTGAACACATCTTACCATATCTTCATTCCTGAGTTTTTTTTCCAACATCACTTCCTCCTCACTTTTTCCAACAACAAGCACTTATAAGAGTTTTGTAAGAATCCAGAGATACCTGCAGAACAAAAAATGTGCACTTGATCTGACACTGGTGTTTTTCAGGATAATGGAGGCATTCATTGTGCCTTTAGGTGGAAAAGGGAGTGAAGGGTGGTGTGGAAGTCAGAAATAAATATCTCTATTCGACTCGAGATTTTAATTATATCATTTGCAATTTCATTTACTGCATTTTTTTTGTGCAAATCTCTCCTCAATTCGACTCGAGATTGCATTTTTTTGTGTGTGCGCTTTGGCATCTTTTCTTGGTGGTACGCCCCTATTTATTAACGAGGGGTATGGAAGAAGCAGATATAGAAAGAGGTGATGTGCCACCCCAAACTTAGGGTTTGGCACTATTTTGGCTATTTTTGTTTCTTTTTTATGGACGGAGGGGTACGAAGATGATGGAAGAAGTGTAGAAGAGAGTTCAGATCAGAATGCAACTTGATTTATAATTCAGTGCACCGGGTCGTTCTCTTTATTGTACTCTACTCAAATAATGACTTGATGAGGATCCAGTGGGGGTTCCATGTTATTGTTCAACTAGTTAGTTAGGAAGCACGACGTGTTTGATCTCTATCAGTTCGACAAACACTTGTTATTTTTGTAGACAGATCATGATGTTAGGGTTCATAAGCTTCACAAGATGATTTCAATCAAAAGGCTAGTTTCAAAAAGTGGTCCTTTTGAGGATCTACTTTGAATAAGGAGGGTGTAATGATTCAAAATGCATAAAGAGAAAAACTAGACGATTAGGTAATGGATTTTATTGAAACAGAAAATGTCAAAATTTCATCAAGTTTCTGTTCAATTTCTTTGAAAACTTTAAAATTTTTGAAAATTTTGATAAAAAATGCAAAAGTTGAAATCTAAGTCTGAAATGGATGGGTGTAGGTGGAAAGTAAAGTACTACCACCCACCCTCCACCCAAAACTTAGAAATTTTCTCATCACGAGCAAACTCTAAATCTGATATGGAGGGGAAAATTCATGCCGGTTGGACCACCAGATGTGGTTGCGTTCCAATCAGCGCGCGTCCTGCATCTGAAAATCTCAAAAATGAAGACTAATCAAAACTAAAGATAGCATTTCGTGATGTGATTTTTATTTATTGCAAAAATTTTCTAAAAAGTAAAAACAAAATTAAGGAAAATTTCTAAATCACAAATTAAAAGTAAAAACAAATTTATTGATCGGGTTGCCTCCCGACAAGAGCCTTTATTTTATGGCAATGGCTCAACTTGAGTCCTTCAATTTTTTGATGGATGTATTGGTTTGGAAAGATTTACCGATTCTTCAGTGCTAATATCCGTTGTGATGAAGTATCTCTTCACGCGTTGTCCATTTGCCACAAAATAGCCTGACTTTTCACTCCATAAGGAGAAATCACCATGTGGGTAGATACTTTTGACAATGTACAGTTCAGAACAACGAGAATATAGTTAACCTGGGAATAACCTTAGTCTTGAGTTGAATAGAAGAACTTGGTCTCCCACTTATATGTCCTTTCTTTTCATATGACCATCATGCCAAAGTTTCATGCGTTCTTTATAGATTTGTGCATTCTCATAAGCTGTCATCCGAAGTTCTTCCAGCTCCTGGAGTTGCGGAATCCTGGCTTGTCCTACTTTCTTCATATCAAAATTCAGTTGTTTTATTTCCCACCATGCTTTGTGTTTGAGTTCAACAGGCAGGTGGCAAGACTTTCCATATATTAATCAAAATGGTGTAGTTCCAAGGGGAGTCATAAAAGCAGTTCGGTAGGCCCCCAATGCATCATTGATTTTCACCGACCAATCTTTTCAGTTGTGACCTACTGTCTTTTCCAAAATAGCCTTGAGTTGATGGTTAATAACCTCTACCTATCCACTTTTTTGTGGATGGTAGGGTGAGGCTACCTTGTGTGTTATACCATATTTCCTCAGCAATGGTTCAAAGCTTCTTTCCAGGAAATGAGAACCTCTGTCGGATATCACGGTTCATGGGACACCGAAATAGGGGAAAATAATATCATTGAACATTTTAATGATAGGTTTGGAATCACTAGTGATGGTTGGTATGGCTTCTACCCATTTTGAGATGTAGTCAACCGTAACTAGGATGTAAGAAAATCCTTGAGAGGTTGGGAATGGACCCATGTATTCTACACCCCAAACATCAAATATCTCAACTTCTTGCCACAACTTCAACGACATCTCATCTCTCTTTGTTATGCTACCCATTCTCTGGCACTTGTCACATGATAAAACAAAGTTGTAGGAATCTTTGGATACAGTTTCTAAAAGAATCCACATTGCAAAATCTTCAAAGCTATTTTCTTAGAAATCATATGGCCTCCAACTGGGCCTGAGTGACATTCCTCTAAAATAAGTTGGGCTTCTTCCTCAGCGATACAATGTCTGTAGAGACCATCAACACAAATCTTGAAGAGGTATGGCTCATCCCAGTGGTACTGCTTCACATCATGCATGTATTTCTTCAATGCATTTCTGGTACATTCAGGGTGGATGACACCAGCAACAAGGTAGTTCACATAGTCTGAGTACCAAGGGGTAGCTTCTGAAACTTTCATGAGTTGATCGTCCAGAAGAGAATCATTAATCGGGATCTTCTCGGTTTCTAGAGTGTGTATGCAACTGAGGTGGTCTTCTACAACATTCTCTGTACCTTTCTTATCTCTTATCTCCAAATCAAATTCTTGTAGGAGAATAATCCATCTGATTAATCTGGGTTTAGCATCTTTCTTCACTAGGAGGTAACAGATAGCTGCATGATCTGTGTAGATAATGACCTTAGAACCAATGAGATAGGATCTGAACTTGTCAAAGTCATACACTACTACAAGGAGTTCCTTCTCAGTAGTTGCATAGTTCCTCTGAGATTCGTTGAGGGTTTTCGATGCATAGTAGATCACATAATGTTTCTTCTGTATACATTTCCCTAAAACAACACCCACAACGTAATCATTGGCATCACACATAATTTCAAATGGGTGATCCCAATCAGGTTCTTTAATGATGGGTGTTGTTGTAAGAGTGTGTTTTAGGTTATTAAAACTTTTGACACATTCTTCGTAAAAATGGAACTCAACATCCTTTAGCAAAAAATTCATCATTGACTTGGTTATCTTGGAGAAATCCTTTATAAACCGTCTATAAATTGCATGACCTAGGAATGCACGAACCTCCCTTACATTTGTCGGGATAGCGAGTTTGGAAATCACTTCAATTTTTTCTCTGTCTACTTCGATACCCCCATTGCTTACTCTATGACCAAGGACAATGTCGTCCTTTACCATAAAGTGGTATTTCTCCCAATTTAACACTAGATGTGCTTCTTCACACCATTTGAGGACAAGGGAGAGGTGATGTAGGCATGAGTTGTATGAATCTCCATAAATGAAAAAATCATCCATAAAAACTTCCATGATAGTTTCAGTGAGACCGGCAAATATAAATGCCATGCAACGTCGGAAGGTTGTAGGCGCATTGCAGAAGCCGAACGACATCCTTCTAAAGGCGTACGTTCCAAATGGGCAAGTAAAGGTTGTTTTCTCTTGGTCATCTGGGTGTATAGGTATTTGATAAAATCCAGAGTAACAATCGAGATAGCAAAAATATTCTTGATGAGCCAACCACTCTAAGACTTGATCTAGAAAAGGCATTGGGAAATTATCCTTACATGTCGCCTTATTGTTTAAATTTTTGTAATTGATACACATCCTCCACCCGGTGACTATTCAAGTGGGGATGAGTTTGTTATCTTCATTGCGTATCATGGTAGTTCCTCCCTTCTTGGGGACAACATGCACGGGACTTACCCATGGCAGACTACTTCCTTCATATTTGGATTAAGTTTCCTTTGGTGTTCAATAGTTGGGTTGTGGTCTTCCATCATGGGGATTTTGTGCATGCATAGTGCTTGCGATCACTCATCTTGTAGCCGATGGCTTTTCTTCTTTCCTTTAATTACATCAAGAGTTTATCTTCTTGTTCTGCCGTTAGATCTGAATTTATGATGACTGGGCAGGCCTTGATGTCATCTAGAAAAATGTATTTCAATCCCTCGGGTAAGAGTTTCATTTCAAGAGCTTGTGGTTTCTCACATGATTCTTCAGTAACATCCACAACTTTGAGTTCCTCAATTTTGGCTTCAGGATCTTCTTCAGCAGTATCGAGGTGGAGAACACAACTTTTCACTTGTTCGTCAACTGAACTTTCTACATTTGGATTAGGAAGGGCCATTCCTAAAGGATCTTCTTTTTCATAATCCTCTTGCGTGTGGAGTGAAATCTGATCTATGCACTCAATCAAGTATACTTCTTCTTGCATGCTTGGTATTCGCATACTTTCAAAAACTTTGAATTTGAGAGTTTCTTTACCAAGTCTGAGAAGCAAGGTTCCTGCCACAACATCAATCAGAGCTCTTGAAGTGGCGAGGAATGGACGTCCAAAGATAATAGGGTATCTAGTGTCTTCCTTTATGTCCATGATGACAAAGTCACAAGGAACATAAGAGTCTTTGCCTACCTTGACATGGACATCCTCAATGATTCCTAAGGGTAGAGTCACAGTGTTATCTGCAAGATGTATGGTCATGCCAGTTGGGAGAAGTTCAGCAAACCCTAGCTTCTTGCAAAGGCTAAGTGGCATGATGGAAATGCTATCACCAAGATCGACCAATACTTTCTTACAGGAAGAATCACCGATATGGCAAGAAATCCCAAAAGATCCTGGATCTTTCTACTTCTTTGACATCTTACTTTGAATGATGTTTGAAGTGGTTGTTGCTAACTTGACTGTCTCATATTCTTTAGTTATATATTTCTGGGTGAGAAGTGACTTCAAGTACTTTGTCCAGGCTGGTATCTCAGCCAGTGCATCTAGAAAAGGTATATCAACATGAAGCTTTTTCATGGCTTCCTTGAACTTATTGAAATGAGTATCAAGCTTGGTTTACCTTAAATGAGTAGGGAAAGGGGGACAAGGTTTGTAAATTGGCACATTCAGCTCTGGTATTTTTTTTTGTATCAGAAGTTTTTTTAGAACTTACCTCATTTGTCTTATCAGTAGTTGCGGGCCCTTTTGGTTGAGACTCAGGTGTTTTAGAGTCTTGAACAATCATCGGTTCATCCTCGTCTCTAATAACTACAGGTTTCTTGATAGGAGGATCAGAATAGTCTTTTCCAGACCTGGTGGTGATAGCCTTTAGTTGCTCAGGGTGTTTAGGGTTATTCTTTGGTTGGCCAGCAAAGGCTCCACTAGGTGGTTTCATACTAGTTGCAAGTTGAGCTAGTTGAGATTCAATAGCCTTCTTATGGGATTGCTGGTTAGCTATCATGGTCTGTTGTGACAGTAACATCTTTTCAATGGTCGTTAGCTTGTCATCAGGGGAGATAGGACCGACTTGTTGCCCTTGTTGTGGGTTCTGGTAAGGGACATGGTTGGGATTCTGAAACTAAGAATTGTTCTGATAATTGTTGTAGTTCCTGTTCTGAAAGTTACCCCTATAATTCCCTTGATTTCTGAAATTTTGTTGTTGGTTATACTGGAATCCTGGTGGGCCTCGTTGTTGATTGTTTGAAACAAGTTGTCACGAGTTTTCTGCTCCTGAAGGATTTCCATATTGAAAACCATGATGGTTCCTATTCTGATTTGGATTGTAATATCCTTGACCTGGGATGGTGTTGACGACATTAAGATTTTCCATTTGACCATTATCTCCTTGTCCATAAGCGTTGCTTAGAACCACATCATATAGAACATTGCAGGCTAACGTAGAATGATCGATGCCTTTACATGCTTCACAGAACAATGAGGCTGACTTGATCTATTCTTGTTGTTGAGGGAGTGAATGTCTTCTTTCATAGGAAGCAAGGGATGATTCGATATGGTCTTGCGATAGAATTGTACTATGGAATAACTTCAACCATAGCTACCTTCAACACTCCTTTGCCTACAGACCTACCCCAATTAGCTTGATTTTCAACTTCAAGGGTAACAACCTTCCATGCGCTATCATAACTCTGACACATGAAGTTTCCTCTAGATGAGGAGTTTAAAAATCTCTTGATATCATCATCCACACCCCTATAGAAAATCTCAATAAGCTGATTCTTAGGAATGCCATGGTGTGGACACTTGTGTAGAAGTTCTTTGTATCTTTCCCATGCATCAGTAAGGGTTTCTCCATGGGCTTGAGTGAACATTTTTATTCGACCCCTAATTTAATAGGTGAGAGAGGGAGGGTACAATTTTTGCAGAAAAACATTTTGAAGTTGTTCCCAAGTAGTGATGGGTTTGCATTGCAAGGAGTTATACCAACTTATAGCTCTATTAGTGAGAGAATACTTAAAGAGATGGATTCGAATGGCATCGTCTGAAACTCCATTTTTCTTTGTCATAGCACATAGATCGATAAACCTCCGGGTAGTGGATTGACTGCCTTAGTATTTGCTAAGGTTGGAACCACTCTAAACACCTTGTCTCCTTCTTATTATTTCAATTGTGGTTGTTTGAGTTAAATTATATTAAAATAATCATAAAACCCTATTCACCCCCCCTCTAGTGGTTTTTCAATTAGTATCAGAGCAGGCTTCAAGGATCTCTAATCGAGTCTTGAAGAATGAAGGGTGATGGTATCTACAACCGCAAGCAAAAGAAAAGTATGGACCAATATTCAACAAGTTGTAGTTGGTGCTTAGGAACAAGCCACACAACACTTGGTTGCCCATGGAGAGAAAAGAAGGAAGAGGTGCACAAAAATTGTCTCATTGCTACAACCAATGAAGAAGAAGAAGAGGTAAGCCTTCTTGATTTATCAAAAGAAGAGCTGATTGCTAGTCTTGAAGAAACACATAATAAGTACATTGAGTGTAAGAAGAAATTAAAGAAATCTAATAAGGCAAATGATGAGTTACATGCTAAACTACTTGATCTCACATCTGAAAATGAATATCTTAAAAAGGTTATTGAAGATCATGATATTAAGCTAAAATCAGTAGAAGCAAATTGCAATCTTCTATCCCTAGAAAATATAAATTTGCAAACTCAAGTAAATGATCTTCAAAAACATGTTTTGTGTACACATCTAGATTATGATATTATTATAAAAGAAAGAGACTCTTTATCATCTAATCTAGATCAAGAAAAGTTAGATATCAAGAAGAGAATGGATGAGATTGTTAAGTTGCAACAAGAAATTAGTAGTTTGAATAACAAGGATTCCCTTGATAAAATTTAAATAACTCTTATCCTCAAATTGGAAGGAGAGGACTAGGTTATAATCCTAAAGGAAAATCTTATCAAAAACCTAGTTGGAGAAAGACACACGCGCTAGAAAATCAATCGACTTATATACCTAAAGGCAAATATACATATGTACCCAAGAACAACCTAGAACAAAATCATAGAAAAATATATGAGGTTGATTCCATATGTTGTCATTATTGTTTGCGTCTTGGACATTATTCTTTCTCATGTCCCTACAAGAAAAAGGATGTTGAATTAGTATGGGTTCCAAAACCCCCAAACTAAATGAATAAAATTAAGTTGAGATATAACCAAAGACTCTAAGTTGTATATCTCTATGGCTATCTCAACTTAACATAATAGGGCAACAAGTTGATCCAAGAAATTAAAATTTCTGAATATACATATTCAACTAACTTGTTTTAGTTTGGATTCTCAAAACCTAGAAAATTGTATATGATTAGTTGAGATTTAACCTAAATGGTACTTTGATATTTAAATGTCTCATCTCAACTAAACTGAGCTTTAAATTGCATAATTGAATTGGAAGTGATCTATGTTTTATTTGGAAACAATTACTGAAAATAATACAGAAACAGTAACAATTTTGGTCGAGAAATTGTCGACCGAGACAAAGTCAGTCGAAAACTTTCTCGACCGAGTAAAACTCTGGCAAGACTGTTTATAATAAAAGATACTTAAATCGCAATCAACTTAAGCATATAATGAACTTTATATATTCTTGTTCTTTAATATTTGAATGATCCAAATCAAAAGGAAGAATATATAAGCATCAAAACAAAATACTTTTCGTGATTAATTTAACAAGTATACAAGATAAAAGGATCCATTTTACTAAAACTGCTGCAAAAATGTTGCTTGCAAAGAAAAATGATACAGGAATCTATACTCTTACTACAAGTAGACATACATAATTGGAAAAATAAGTCACATATCTTGAAGACAAATTTCTCAAGAATATTAGTAGTTTTCATCATTACATATTTGTTAATAACATCCTTATTAAACTTGATGCAAACCAAAACTTGTGAAATTCTGATCTGTATGCAAATTGAAATTGATTATGCTTTCTTTGAAAATTCAAATGTTATCAAATTTCAATTGCTACTTTCTTGAAAAAGATGATTAAGCATAGATAGTCTATTTTAAAATTTTCATTAGAATGATAAAAAAAATTTGTTCTAAGAAAATCAAAAGAATAAATATCATTGTGACACCTAAATGTATATGCACTAATTAAGTTTGAGATACAATCAATAATCTTGAACTGAGCAACCTTACATCTATCTCAACTTCACACAATTGAATAACATATAAATCAAAGTATTTCAACACATAAACTAGATTGCTGAATAAAATCTGCAGAAACATTCTCGGTCGAGAAATACTTCAACCAAATATAATTCGGTCGACAAAATTTTCAACCGAGCAAGAGTCTGGAAAATATGTTCAGCTGTTTCTTATTTGCTATCAATTCAGCAAAAATAAAAATTTATTTAATCGAGAATCACAACTCTTGGAGACCATTGATCTTTTGCATCATGAAATGTTGAATGAAGATATTTGAAAAGTCTTGAACCATGTTTAATTAAGAAAATCATGAATCTAATTCTTATGAGATTATTTTGGTTTATCTTCAACATGGTTTAGCTTGAAACTGAAAAATTATGAACCATGTTGATTTTACTATTCTATCATTCACATGATTTATCCTAAGAATTCCCTAGTATATCTATATAGGAACCATGTGTATTGAAATTTTGTTTAAATGATCATGATCATTGTAATTCATGAAATTATATGCTTCTTTCTTGATCATTGTATTGTGGATATGCTTCTACTGTTCTATCATAACCATTGTGCCATGTTCATTATGTTTCATTGGTTTATCTAAAATAAATGTTTGATCCATATATACAAACCATGAATGGATATTGTTTTTTATCATTATGATTTAGCTCATATGAAGATGCCATTTTTCTTAAACAATAAAACTTCATGGCACAAATGCATTTTAAGTTAAAAATCTGCAAAAATTATACTCCACACATAAATGTCTGAATTGGAAATCTGCAGAAAATTGCCTCTTGGTTGAAATTAAGTTTGACCAAGGGGCGGTATGGTCGTAGTCAATGTCGACCTAAAATAAGCTTGACAAAATACTTATATGTACATCATTTTACTGTACTTAATCTTAGTATCTGTATTCAAAATGTGCGTTTGATAATAGGTCAAAATCAAATCTTAAAAACTAGTTATGACCTTAGAATTGCTCAAATATCCTAGACAATAATTACATTATTACTCCCCTAGAAGATATATATATGCTTTACAAATCCAGTCTCTCACTTGCATTAAAAACTAGCTCAAAATTTTATTTACAGCAACTTCATCGGTCAGCAAAAAATTTTGACCGTGACAAACTCAGTCGACGAATTCATCGACCGAAAACATCTCGGTTGGCCATACTTCTCGACCGATACTCACCAAGTAAAAGTTGTACAGTCAACCCAGCTATATTTCCGATCGACAAAATGTTTGACCGAGCCAAAATCGGTCGATAAAATGTTCAACCGAGGCCGACCTTATGAACCCCCATTTGCGTGAATTAAAAGGAATACTCTGATTAAAATATTAATAAATAAAAAAATTGTAACAGCTAGTTTTTGATCGACCGTTGGATGACCGAGAGGAGCGTATGAAGAAATGACCGTTGCGGTCATCGGTTGACAAATTGTCGACAGAAATAGGTTCTGTTTTGCTATAAATAGCGCCCAAAATGACCCATTTCTTCACAACTTTACTTTCTCACTTCTCTATCTCCTCTCTAGTTCATTCTTGTGCAACTTTTAGCCTCTCTACATCCAAGTCTTGCCTTGCTACTTCTCCACTTCAAAGAAACAAGATGGCTTCCTCATCAACGCATGGAAAGAAGCAAGTTGCAGCCAGGAAAGGAAGTACGGTCTCTCCAGTGCTGTCGTTCATCATTGACATTCCATTCAACGATGCAGCTGCAGGTGATCGCTACCTCAGGATCTCCTCAAGGTCCCCTCTTCCACAAAGGCCAGTTGATGTCTTGGACTTACACAACATTGTTGATCTGGAGGAACTCTTTGAGGTGCAACATTTGACTGATTTTTTGAATCCCTCCTTTCATTCCTACTCCTCAAAAGTAGTTAATGAATTCTATGCCAATTTAACCCCACATCCTGACCATGATTCCTTCTCTTCTATGGTTAATGGGTATGGGTTCCATTTTACTGAGGAGGGTATTCTTAATATGCTTAACATATACATAGAAGACTATAAAGATTTTATTGATCTCACCACAACAAATCCATTAAATAAACTCTCCCAAGATGACACTACCACTAGCCTTAGTGACATCAAAAGAGCCATCTTTCTATCCAATACCACTTGTCATGAAGATAGGGGTACCTATTATGCCATAAACTTAAAACCTAAAGCTAGGATCATAAATCTCATTGTTTCCACCAATATCCATCCTAGAGCAAACAAATCTGAAGTACCCACTTTTCATATGTACCTTATCTATGCCATTCTAAAAAGTATTCCCATAAATTTCATTCATATCATCCTTAAGAATATGCTTGAGTTTTATGGCAATCCACCTTATGCCGACTTTGTGTGCCAAATCACTCAACATTTTCTTAAGAAGAATATTGAGGACCTAGGTTACACATGGGATAGAAAACCCCAAAAGATAAGTAAAAATACAGTGGAGAAGATGGGAATCGAATTTAGCCACAAAAGGGCTAGGACTGAAGGGGAGACATCCACCCAAGATATACCTCCACCACTCCCTCCTACCAACCTACCCCATCATCCTATTACAAACACCTTGACATACATAGCTAGATCCCAATATCACCTAAGTAGGCAATTAGATTACAATCACCATGCCATGACTTATTTAAACCAAAGGATGCAAGCCCTCTCTCCTAACCAACCTGATGAATATCCTTATTCCCTTAATCCTGGCATGATAAATCCATACAATCCTTCCTACAACTACTATCAAATTCCACCTCCACCATCTCCTGATCTCACACATACTCAATTTTCCCCAATTCAACTTCAAGACATTGCTGCCCACTTTCGCTTTGATCGTGTTCCCACCTTCTTGGAGGCTTATGCCTTAACCAAGACAGGTGCCTTGGAGTGGCAGACTCTAGTCCAATATTATGGAGCTAAGCCCTTTCTTGGAAAAGACCCAGACATTGATGTAATCCTTCAGTCTTTTCAGTGAGATTATGAGATGATTGTAATGGAATGGCTATCTTTGTAATGATTGTAATGGATATCTTTTTATAAGCAAGTATGTCATGCTTTATGGGTCATCTTATAAATTGTATGAGCACTAAGTTATTATTAATAAAAGTGTTTTTCTATGGCTTCATTTGGACATATACATGTTATATAAGAATATTATAGTAGAGCATAAAAATAAGGGGGAGTAATATATGCAATGAATCAAAAAGGGTCCAATTTTTTTTTGCAAATGATTGAGAAATAAATTGTGGCTAAATTTACCATTCATTGGTGTGCTTTAATCCCTTGATTTTAAATTGAATATCTCTTTAAGGGGGAGCATAGCATACAATTAAGGGGGGAAAATTAACAGTCATACTAAATGATTATCTTGGATATCTTTTTGAAATGACAAAGGGGGAGAAATAATATAAAACATAAACATAAAATAAAATGAGTCTCATAATATCTCGTCCAGCACCTACTTGCAAAACAAGAATCGCTACAAAAGGTAAACTTCAGGTATGAAACTCATATAATTTACATTTCCCTATTTTATATTTAGGAAATGTTTGTCATCTTCAAAAAGGGGGAGATTGTTGGCTAAATTGGACATTATTATAATCCCTTTGTTTTTGATGATGACAAACATTTCATTCTTGTGGATCTAATGTGCTATTTGAGTGTTGTAGGAATAAGGTGGATGACAAATACTTGGAAGATCTATATGCTAAAAATTGCTTTACGTCATGAATGTAATCAAATGTAAAAACTTGTACAAGTATATAATGTATAAGTACTTAGACATCATGTAAATCAAGCGTTAGATCTTCCCTAGCCAATCACAACACTTAGATAGGTCATCCCCTAAAATAGTGTCACATCTGCACACTCATACACACACTTAGTATTTAGTTTAAAATGTTGAAACAGGGTTATTCTCGGTCGAAAAACTCCTCGACCGAGACACTTTCGGTCGACAAATTCTTCGACCGAGAATGACCTAGGTAGCCGTTAGACATAGCAGACAAGGTAGTTGGTAGTTGGAGTAGAACATTGTACATACTTGCTCCAGACAGTCCTTCAGTCGACAAGACCTCGACCGAGAAGGACTCTCGGTCGACCATTCTATGACCGAGAAATGTTATGTCTGCAATTTTCAGAGTTAATTAACTAGCCGTTGCTAAAGCAACTAATGTATACCTAACGGCTAGTTAAGCACTTAGAACCCCCTAGAAAGTGTCTAGAACGTCCTTAAGAACTTGTAGGTCATTCCTATAAATAGGACAAGCCTTAGGACACCCTAACATACACTTGTGCTATACTTGAGCTTATTTACTTGCAATTAGCAATCTGTTTTGAGCAATTGAGCAACACTAGCATTGGCTACTCATTTCCCTTGCTCCAAATTCGTATCCTATAGGCTAGTATCTCCTATCCACTAAACCTACACTTCAATACTCATTGGTTAGGAGATCAAAACGCTTGATATAGGAAATCAAGCCTTGTGCTTCAAAGTGGTAATTGTAATTTCCATTTCCTTTCTTGTTCTTTCTTATTCTTTGTACTGTCCTTGCTACTCCTAGGGTTGGAGGTTGCGGATTGGAGAGGGTTTGATCTTCTTGGTGAAGAAGGAGATCTTTGGACTACTTCTAGAAGGCTGTTGCAATGGGAAGCTACTTCAAGAGGAAGGCTACTTCAAGGGGGAGCTTGAAGTTACTTGAAGAAGGCTGCTTCAAGGTTGGCACAACTACTTCAATGTGAAGGCTGTCCAAAGGGTGTGGAAAGTATTGTAATTTTATGTAATATCCTTGCGAGGTAATAAAATTTAATAGTTTCAAAATCCTGGTTGGGTAAGTAACCGGGTAGTGGATTGACTGCCTTAGTATTTGCTAAGGTTGGAACCACTCTAAACACCTTGTCTCCTTCTTATTATTTCAATTGTGGTTGTTTGAGTTAAATTACATTAAAATAATCATAAAACCCTATTCACCCCCCTCTAGTGGTTTTTCATTATTTTTCACAGATTTATTACCCAAATGATAAATATTTTCTCTATAGAACACTAAACCAAGATTATTACTTACATATAAATATCATCAAATTTGGACGTGAAAACTGAGATCTAATGGCTTTGTGAGATTCTATGCATTTTATCAGTCTAAAGGTATTTTTGGGAAGTTATTTGGCTAAGGGAGCAATTTACCATGCATTTTTTAAGGTAAGATTGAATTTATAGGATAAGAGATAATTATGAATCTAGAAGCCTGGTTTGGCTAGTTTGGATCCAATTCAAGATGGACTGAGAGTCCAAAGGGCCAGTCCCCCTTTTCCCTCTCCCTCATGCACTGGAACTTGGGGCAAGACTTCTTTCTTCTGCTTGAGCGCCTCTATGCAGTGATCCTACAGCCCGCGAGTTCTAGTTCTGATTGCCTCTAGCCAGGCTTTTCCAACAATCTGAATCTAAGTCTAGTTTATAGGTGTTTTTGACCATATATTAGGAAAGATGTCCTACCTAAGATCTGGCCTCCACCTTCCTTGACAAGATGTCATTATCATGGGAGAAGGAAGCCCAGTGACAACATCTAACAACTCCATGGCACCTCTTCATGTTGGTCATTGGGATCACATCACCACCTTCCAACATTTACAATGAGTATTTGTAGTATCCATACGGCCTATGTGGTCCTTTGAGCTCCAAGTCTAGTTGGTGTTCATGGTGCCACCCTGGTGAGGAAGAAAGAGGGGAAAAGTTTCTAGTAACCCAATATGTTGGTAAAATGTGTTTGGGTGATGGTCGTTACCTTCACAAACTCCTCTAGGATATAGAATCATTACCAAGCCTTCACCTATCCTCCTGAGCGACCGATACATATATAGGATAGGGATTCATATGATTTCGATCATGCATTGATATTCAAGTAGGTATCTTCAACTTCAATTGATACTGAAGTGGTGAAAAGGGGTGATCCTAAACTCTCCCACTCGTCGTTACTACGATCTATGAGAGAAGATAAAGATGAAGAGCTACAGTATATCAATACCATGAGTCTTTAGAATAAAGTGAAGGGTCAAGGGGTTTAGAATATTTTATAGATTTCCAATTTGCAAGCAAAATATCCAGTGATTATTTCACTTCCATTGTATTAAGGCTAACCTCAACCCTATTTTGTTCCTGCATTTCTAGAGGTGAGGGTCGACCTACAATCTATTTAGCCTTTCTGTATCAATGGCTGGCAAGGTTCCATACATCCCAATAACCCAAATGGCAGTGTGAAATTACATTGTCCACTAAACATTATTCTAAGAACATTTAAACCTTGCTCCATTAATTAAAACATCCAATACTTTCAAACATTCATAATTTCAACTAGGAACCTAATTCATTCATGGATTTTTAGACATATATTTATAATATCCTAAAGTAGCTTCTTGACAAGTTTGATACACAAGCTCAACTGTTTGACAAATTAGTTAATTCCTCCAAATATCCTCATCAATAAATTTGTAAACCTTAAATACAAGTCAATTAACCATTTCCTCTTGATCAAACAAATTCAACTTATAGTATTTGACATATTCAAACCTCAAGGTCCATCATTTAATCCTTTTACTCTAGGCATCTCAACAAATAATATTTTAGATATCAAACTCCAAAATTTGGGATCATCATAGGAACTACATGAATGGGACTTACCCAATTGTTGTCACTGATGGGATAGATAATTCCAACATCTCAGAGTTTTAAGACTTCCTTTTTTAACAACTACTCTCAATATCTGATTAAGTTTCCTTTTAGGTTGGGCAAGAGGCATTGCATCTTCTTCTAGGAGGATCATGCACATCCAATCAGTAGTTCTCAAACCTCCTATATCTTCCAGAGAATAGACAATTGCTCTCCTTCTCAACTTGAGTTTAGTTAGTAGTTTTTCTTGTTGGTCTTCTCTCAGAGTAATGTTTATGATGACTAGGTTTCTCTCTTCATTGATGAGGAATCTGTACTTCAAGCCTTTTGAGAGCTTCTTATCTATGATTTGGGCTTTGACCCTTCTTTTTCTTCAGGAGTGTGTTCCAACAATGCACATTTTACATTTTCTACAACTGTATCCTCTTCATCACCCTAATTATCCTCTGGTTGGCTCATATATTCAAGTAGTTCAATGACCTCTGGGTCTTCTTCATCAGAACTAGGGTTGTTTAGAGCTCTCATTAGGGGGTCAACCATTGCATTCTGTTCCTAAACTTCCTCATAGAAATGGTTATAACTATCCTTGAAGTAGACCGATTTGAAAAGGGAAGGTCCACTCATAGAGTCTTATACATGAAAATCAATATGATTCTTTCATACTCTTATAGTGATAATTCCTACATCCACATCAATCAAAGCTCACCTGATAGAATGGAATAGGTGACTAAAAATCATAAGGCATGTCTGATCTTCCACAATAAATATAAATACTATATCACAGGGTATAAAGAATCTTCTGGCACAAATAGGAACATCCTCTACTATCCCAATGGGCCTTGTGAACGAATGATTCAATAGTTGAATGTGTATTCCAGTTTTTACCATATCAGTTAAAACTAGTCTCCATTCTAATATGAGCGGAACAAGACTAATTCTTGCTTGAAGAATAGCTAACTCTTGTCTTACATTATTATCTCCCACATTGAATTGATAGAGAAGGCTCTAGGGTCCATATATTTAATTGTCATTGTTCCTTTTATAAAGGCACTAGATATATTTTCTATCCTGATAGCTTCAACTTCATATCCACATTTTCTTTTTGTAATGAGATCCTTGAAGAGCTTTTCATAGGTCAGAATTTATTCAATGGCATCGAAATATAGGATGTCTAGGTGTATCTTCTTCATAGATTCTATGAACTTTTTATACCTCTTTTTTAGATGAGCTTTTGTTAGTTTGCACTGGAAAGGTATTCTGGGTGCATAGGGGTATCTATTGGTTATGACCTCTTCAATTGTATCAAGATTTATCTCCTTCATTGGATTCTTTCCTTTACCCTTTTCTATTAACTTAACCTTCTTAGATATGACTTCAACTTTGGGTTCTTCCTTTCGTAAGTCATCTTTATGTAAGAACTCTATGAGAGGAATAATTCCTTTAGTATCCTTGTTAGTTGAACCTTCCAAAACCTTGTCTAATCTGAGAGTAGCCATTTTTGCAAACTCAGTTGTTGAGGGCATCCTCCCTTGTGGGTTCTTCATTCACTTGGATCGTTGTGCTAACTATTGATCAATTTGTTTGTTGTGAACTTGCATATCTTCCATCTATGCAGTGACACCTCCTATCTGGGATTGCATCGTATATAGAAAACATGTATTTTAGCTATCACTCTGGTAGTTTGTCTTTTTGCAAAAGTTAATATTTTGAACATAAAAGTTTATGGGTAAGAGGTCCATTGTAGTACTTGAGTTGTTCCCCTAGACTTTCTATTTTGGTTTTTACTTTATCTTTGAGAATTGTTTCTATTTTGTTGATAGTTTGTCTTCCTAGTAAATCCAGAGGGTCATCCTCCTCTACCAAACCCCGGTGGTCTGTTAGGTGGATGGTTTGGGTTATTTAAAATTTGAGCTTTCTCAATCACATCCTTGTCCCATAAGAGAATCTAGGATGTTCTATGCTCTTAAAACTAACATTGGAGACAATTTCACTGTCCATCTCTCATAATATAGTCCGCTTGTAGGGAAGCCATGTTAGCAATTATCTTCTTAGTTTTCTTTGAATTTTTACACATGAAATAACAACCTGTGGATGCATTGATAGAAGTCCTTTCTCTAGAGGTAAGTCCATTATAGAAGGTGGTTACTAGGAATCCATGTCATAATTATGATGAGGGAAATTCCTTAGAATTTCTTGGAATTTCTCCCATGCCTTATACAAGTTCTTTCTTGGCTTCTTCCTGAAACATGTGATTTGTGTATGTTTCTAAGTGTCTCCTCCACATGATATAACTTGGTCACAAAAGTGTCCTCCAGAGTGTCCATCTATTGATCCTTTTATACTAAAAAGCTAGCTACCTTGATAGGGCCTTGTCTCTTAGAAAGCAATTGAACCCCTTGCAGTGGATAACTTCATGTGGTACCTTTTTCATCTTTATGGTGTCACAGTTTTTCCAAAAACACCGAGATGGTGATAGGGATTTTCATACAGAGAGTTTCCTGTAGAAGTCCTTTGCTAGATCATATTTATAACTGATAGCTTAAGCTCAAAGTTTGCAACATTGAATTGGGGGGTAACAACTAGGCATCTAGATTCATTAGCATGTGTGGTAGTTATCTCAGGAAGAGAAGGGCCTCCATTTTCATCATTGTCATCATTGTTATCTTCACAATATCTATTTCTTTGCCCACCATGAGGTTGATGGTATTCATCTTCATGGAAATATTCTTTGTCCTTGTAGTGATCTTTGTTAAGGTCCTCATGGTTCTCCTCATTGTTCTAGACGAGGACAACTAGTATCCGTCGTGGAGGCATGACTGTAGCAGTCAGTAATAGCGGTTGTCTAGTTTATTCAAATTTTCTGAAATAAAGTGTATGATAGAGTTTAGAAATTGTACACATAATATGAGACATATCAAGAAAGTAAGAGTTATCAGATATTAAATGTGCAGTTAAGTCTACTGCTAGACTTAAGGCATAGGTGTATGCTAAGTAGACTTGGGTTCTTATCATTACCGATTGTCTTGTCCCTGGAAACAGCAACAAAAGTGAATCAGACAAATCATGTATCTAAAATGGGGGCGGATCTAGAAGGATTGAATTTGAATTTATACAGATACTAAGGTCACCACAATGATAATAACAGGTTCTGGTGTAGTAAACTAGGGGTTTAACAAAGGGACAAGGGTGGTATGTGCTAGGAATTTAGAGTCTTGTCTTAGTTACACAAACGAAAAGGTAGGTAAGTGTTCCTCACAAAATGGTGGTGTTTCAATGGTCAAGTTAACAAACAAGTAAAGAAAAAAACATTAAACCAAACAAAACAAGTATGGTCAAAATGAGATCAGATAATATGGACAAAAAAACATGCATTGGGTTTCACCATCCAAGGTCTCTCACAAACATGCAAAACCCATACCCATTGTATACCCTTAGAAAGATTACAAGCAATCATCATAAGTGTCTATTCATTCCTCTCTTGAGCTTATAATAGACTAGATTTGATATGACCTTGATTTTAGGGCTTTGATAATCAAATTGGTAGTTGTAGTTCTCTTTTGGTATAACCCAAGTTTGAGTGGCTTGTTTTTTAAAACGAGACCCATAAATATGAGTAAAATTCCATTGAAGGATTGATGATAGTTATCCATTCTATTTACATACATGGGGATAATTAATAGTATCTAATAGTTGATTTTCAACCTTTATTAATTCAATATCTAATTTCAGTGTATATGCATTCATATGATTGAATTATGAACCCTGAGATGCATAATGATCAGGCTAAGGGTATTGTACTTCTTTCATCAAAACTTGATGGCTAAATGGTATTTACACAAGGTCTTTACACATTTATTTATGTGTACATTTGAGGAATTATTTTTAGTTAACAAATGATGGAGTTTTTGTGGAAAACTTGGCTGAATGATAGACCATACATTGAGAAATTGTTGGTTAAAATTATTTATCTTTAGCACTTCCGTATGTGATATATGGATGTCTAAAATTAGATAACATGATTAATGATTAATTAATCATAGACCTAAGTTGATGCCAAATAAGCCTGGCACAGACCATTCCTTGAGCGAGATGCATGCACCCTTTTATTCTTTTTAAACCATGGAAGGTGGGGCTGCTACTAGATCATCCCTCAGCTCTAAGAACTGAGGAAAGAAAAACCTTTGAGGTGCTGGCTAGATCCAATGAAATTGGGGCGATCACATGGTTTATAGATCACAGGATTGTGATGTCTAACAACTCTTGGTTTGGGCATGAGAGTGAGGGAGTAGTGAGATCCAAAACCACTGTTCCCCTCCCTCTCCCCATTAGGATCTATAGAGACCTTGAGGAGGAAAAAGACCTTGAGGAGGAAAATCAGGTGCCCATATATAATCTGAAGCCAAGATGATAGCTAAGTCTTCCTTAGATCCATGAGTGAGGTCCAAGTGAGGCCATTTTAGGCCTTCTTCCATCTACTGCAGAAAATGCTTTTTACAATGGGAAAAACAAAACAGTTATGTTGATTGTGTTGTAGTTAGCATATCTTTTTACAACAAGTCTATTTGTGTGTTGTGAATTATATATTTTATACAAAACAAGTTATATACAATGGGCCAAACTCATTGTAGTATATGTAATACTACAACAGGTGCTAAATTTTTGTAATAGACTATAATATCACAACACACTCAAACCTGTTGTAAAAGAACATAATTACACAACATGCTCTAACCCGTTGTAATAGTCACGTATGCTAACTTCTTGTAATATATCATCATTACACAACATACTCTAAACCATTGTAAAAGATCATAATTACACAACATGCTCTAACCCGTTGTAATAGTCATGTATGTTAACCCGTTGTAATAGACCATCATTACACAACATGCTCTAACCCGTTGTAAAAGATCATAATTACACAACATGCTCTACTCGTTGTAATAGTCACATATGTTAACCCATTGTAATAGACCATCATTACACAACATACTATAACCCATTGTAGTATACTATAATTACACAACAAGCTTTCACCTATTGTAATAGTTACCCGTTGTAATAGAGCACAATCACACAACAAGTTTGCACATCATTTGTTGTATATGTACCACAAAGAATATATGTGTTGCATAAAATGAAATTGGTTCAGCGGTTTGAGATGTGCCTTACTCTCTAGTGGTCTCAAGTTCGAAACCTTGTGTCTAGATGTGTTTTCCTTTTGTCTCAACATGTTATATACAACACCCCTATTACAACAGGTGTTCTCAATGAACTACAACATGTATTAACTGTTGTGTAAAATACGTATATTACAACATGCGCAACACATGTTGTCTAAAGAACCCCCCCATAAGACCACATGATCTAATACAACAGTTGACACCCGTTGTAAAATGGAAAAATGAACTGTTGTAAAAACCATTTTTTGTAGTAGTATTTCCATGCTTCTGAGAAAGTTAAGGAGGGAGATCTAGATATTGGAGCTGGTCTACCAAACTAGGTCCCTAGTTTATGGTGGTGTAGCACTCATTTCTAGACATTTGAGAGGTTGTGGAAGCCCAGGAGTGCATGAAAGGGTCTAGACCTGATGACCTGATGCCTGCGAGCTTAAAGGGACCATCATCTTCAATCTGAACCCCCTACTCCACCTATACATCGACGACCCCTTAAGGATTAGGGAGCCATCCATGCGCACACCCAAGCCATGAAGCTTGTCTAGAAGGCCATGTAGGAGGCGACGAATCTACCAGTCATCTTTTTACACCATGGGATCCAATCCTAATACATCTATGCTCGCCTGCAAGCACCCTGTGGCGGCATTGTCTACAGAGAAGAAGTCCTTTTGCACGCAAAGCTAGGGTTTACCTTTGAACCACTGCCTGATGTTGAAGCAGCCAAGCCCGATCAGGGTGTCCCTGTTCATCGAGAAGATTTTTTGGGAGTCAAGCAAGCACCGATACAGATGGTGTAGGGTGAAGGAACGAAATCGGGGGAGGGAGGAGGTCAGGCTGGTCCAGCCGCCAAATCAACAACCTAACCAGATCATGAACCGACCGGGTTGGTAGGCACTCAGTAGCTACCCTTTTTACTATGACGTGGCATTTATGCAGCGCCAGATGTTGAGATCATATGACTAGTTAATTTCCTGAAATAGGTAAATACCTAAGTAAATATGCAATTATTAGAAATATTATTACAAATAGCTACTTTGGCGTTAAATTTCCTGCAAAATACTCCTAAACTCAGAAAAATGCCTCTTTCTTATGAAATCTCTAGATCAGACTTTTAAAACATATTTTTTGGTGATATTTAATTAGTTTATAATGCTCCTTTATGGGATTTATATAATTAGAATAAATACTATCCAACTGATATAAAATCCCATAAAAATCCTATTGACTCCCAATATTTTAAAGACACTATATGTAGACTCAGATCTTAGTATTTTTTATGAATGTTAGACTTTGCCTCCTTAATGCATAATTAGATTGTTAAACATCATATTAATTCTAGAAAATGGGAAAATCATCAGAAAAATATGAAATTTAGACCAGACCCTAAAAAATGACTGCCTAATCAGTAGAAAAATATCATAAACATGTTCTAGGTCAATACAACCTAGGTTTGGTCAAAACCCTAATTTGACCTAAATATCAGTAATAATGGTGAACATTGTATTAATGATGAATATTTCTTGTTAATCAAGTGATGACTAGATATTTAGATGAACTTGAATGTGTAATAAATGTCGGAACTCAGGTACGTGGGTTTTATTAAGTATATGACTAGTTGTCATGGATGCATAATTATTTGATGTACTTTGGATGATTTTGTTTGCATATAAATTCTGGGATGCGTATTAGTATTATATGCTTCGCCAAAACTAAAGGAACATAAAAGAACTTTTGATGAGTTGTAGCTACTAGAGCACAAATGGCCCAGTATGGATGTATGATATATTGCCTAGTATGGATGTATGCTGAATTGCCCATGCTAGATGTATGATAAAGTAATTTGCCCATACTGTATGTATGATAAGTGCTAATAGAAATTGTAGTACAATTGCATTCAATAATGTCTAAAAGATGTGTTTACTTGATTATCACATTAAACAATGTTTTCTTTTACTCTTTCTTTCTAAAGTTATTTTAATTATGCAAGCATATTAGTATGTATCTTTCTACCCACTTACACAAAACCTTGTGTGTTGATTCACTGTTTCACGTATGTTTTAGGTTCAGAGATAGCATGGGAGAAAATGATGGTAGTGAGCTATTGTACAGGTGGTACCCATTGTGTTTAGATCCTATCAGCATACATGTTCATAGACTTGTAAGACTTTCTTATAAATAATGTAATAATTCATGTTATAAATGTACATGTTGAATGTTGAGATTTAATGTATGGCGTATGTTATGTTTGAATGTTCATGTATGCGCATATTGCTTCCGCAACACACTCTGATACAATTGCCTAATATTTTTAGATTTGTCCTCTCGGGCCTTCTATGTCTCGAGATGGTAGAATCTAGGGACGTTACAGTTGGTATTAGAGCCATTCATCCCACTTAAGGCCCGAGTGAGTGATTCCAAGCCATTCCAAAGAGGACCCATGGTGTGTAAGTTGGCCTTGGTCAAGTGTTAAAGCCACTTCACCTGAGCCTGGTGTGGAAGCCAGGGCCAATTGTCATGGGTCCACCGTTGGCGTCAAACCTTAAGGGGGGTGGACTGTTACAGACCCAATAGTCTCATCTTAGCTGTATGGGAAACTAGAGAGGGCTGATATACTCCAAGGGCACTCCACCCATTGGACATTTCTTTTGGGGTGGATCCTTTGGGGCTTCTATCAATGGGTATCACAACATGAACAATAGTTGCACCTGAAAATTACTAACCATGAAACATAAAACTAAATTTCACCTTTCACTTTAAATCTTAGAAACTTAGTAAGTTGTTCTATAGGAATAAGGTTTGACTTAGCTTCTAAATTAGAATCTAGATGTTTGAGAAATAGGTTTAGACAAGTGTGTGAAACCCTTTCCATAGAGCTCATATGTATTGGGTAGCTACACTAGTCTAGACCTTGTACTCACCATTTTACTAGGTGACATGGAACTGGACTATCTACTGTGTGTGGGACACTCATTTTGCTGATTTGGTTTTGTTTCCAATTGGCTCGAGCCTCGATAATTTCTCTGACGTCTTCTTTCTCAGAGAAAAATTATAAACTATTTTATTATATATATGTAAATGTGAAAATGTGTCCCTCACATAGGAGAGTACTCGATGTTCATGCATCCTAAGTGAAAGGGAGTGACATCTGTCTAGAAGAGAGTGAAGTTCTAGATTAGATGTCTAGAATCTGACTAGGATGTGTAAGATAGAATACAAAATAGAATGATAGTTAATATAAGCATGGGTAATATTATTTAAGTTTGATCTCTGATGGTATAAGTTTCCTTATAAAGGATTAATTTGTATATGAGTTGAACCCAGTTTTGGAGAATATAAGCAAAGTCCTAATGATAAAAGTACATACTCTTTTCTTACTTAAGATGAGCTAAGATAAGATAAGGTTGAATATGCATGAGCCTCAAGCTCTTTTTTAAATGAGGACCTCTAGTGTTAGGATAAGATACATGGTGAACTCCAGAGAGAGAGTGAGACCCACAAGGAGAGGGTCATAGGACCTACCCTACAATATATGCAAAATATGAGATGTATGTTAAATGTTGTGCCCTAAGTTGGGTTACTCCTGAGTAGGTGAGTTGAGTCCTTTTGCATGATTCAACCCTATATGTGAGAGTTGGGTAAAAAATGAGGGGTAGGTGACTCATAATGAGGAAGTCAATCCTATTGATTGAGTTAGGTCATAGATTGAGTGACGTATGTTTGCGAATCTCATCGTTAGTTGCAAGTGAGGTGATATATGAAACTCTAGTTCTGATAGTAAAATGTCTTGTTCATAAATACTTATAAATGTTGTTCTTTCCTTATCTATTTCTTGATATATGATGTTGGAAACCTCACTTGAGCTATATGGATGATTTATGTATGAAGAGTCACTCATATAAGCTTGATATATTCTATATTCCCTTCTTATAGCATACATGTAAAATCCAAGTTTGAAAACATGAAAAGGCTGACTTAGTATATTCTCTTTCCCCTCATATCATATATGAAAGGTATCGGTTGAAATCATTTGTCTGAAATAAAATATATATTTGGATCACATGTTACCACATATCTATATATAGTTCTCCATCTCCAACCTTCTAAATCTAAGCTTCTAGTTTGATGACAATTTACACAATGGGATGAAACCCTAACATCAAGTAAGTAAAGGATATCTTTCTCTAATGTTGAAATCCTAGTATAATGTTGATCACAAACCAAGTTAAAGATGTTAAGACTGATAATCGACATGAAACCTTGACATCACTGTATGGTTAGTAGGGTGAAATATGAAACCTTGAGTGGTACCTTCTTAACCTCATATGTATGAATAAACCCTTATCTTTAAGGGACTATGAGGATGTAAAACCTAAAATATAAGAATGTATTATGATGAATGAGACACTAAATTAAGCTACAATTCCTCAAAAAATGATGTTTCCTCCTACATAAGGTGGGGGTGAGTACACCCTTGACGATCTTCTACTATTATAACCTAGGGTTCACCAAAGATTATGATAGTTCTGGTACCTAGAAGTTTTAGCATGATGGTAGTGAAACTCGTTGATATCACCTTGAATGTGACAATAGTTGAATTTAGAGGACAAAATTCCTTATAAGGTGTGGTGAATGTGATGACCCCAATTTTAGGGTTTTGATAATTGAATTGGTAGTTGTAGTTCTCTTTTGGTATAACTCAAGTTGGAGTGACTTGTTTTTTAAAACGAGACCCATAAATATGAGTAAAATGCCATTGAAGGATTGATGATAGTTATCCATGGCTATTTACATACATGGGGATGATTAATTGTAGCTAATAGTTGATTTTCAACCCATATTAAATTCAATATCTAATTTTAATGTATATGTATTCATACAACTAAATTATGAACCCTGAGATGCATAATGATCAAGCTAAGGGTATTATACTTCTTTCATCAAAACTTGATGGCTAAATGGTAGGTATATAAGGTCTTTACACATTTATTTATGTGGACATTTGAGGAATTATGTTTAATTAACAAATGATGGAGTTTTTGTGGCAAACTTGGCTGAATGATAGACCACATGTTGAAAAATTGTTGGTTAAAATTATTTATCTTTTGCACTTCCATATGTGATATATGGATGTTTAAAATTAGATAACATGATTAATGATTAATTAATCATAGACCTAAGTTGATGCCAAATAAGCCTATCACAGACCATTCCTTGAGTGAGATGTGTGCACCCTGGTATTCTTTTTAAACCATGGAAGGCGGGGCTTCTACTAGATCATCCCTCAGCTCTGAGAACTAAGGAACAAAAAACCATTGAGGTGTTGGCTAGATCCAATGAAATTGGGGCGATCACATGGTACATAGATCACATGATTGTGATGTATAACAACCCTTAGTTTGGGCATGAGAGTGAGGGAGCAGTAAGATCCAAAACCACCATTCCCCTCCCTCTCCCCATTAGGATCTATAGAGACCTTGAGGAGGAAAATCAGGTGCCCATATATGATCTGAGGCTAAGATGATAGGTAAGTCATCCTTAGTTTTGTAAAAACAATGTCAGTTTTATATATTGTTATGTGAAAATAGTAAAATAACATTTCTTCTAAAAGAAATTTCTCCATATGGAACTGTAATCAGGAACAAAAGTTCATAGAAAAAAAATGATTTGGGGAATTTCACCCATTTTAAGGTAATGATGAAGGAGAACACCCAATAGCATACACCAAACACTTTTAGTCCCTACCTATAGTGCCCCAATGGGATCTGGTGTGATTCAATCCTACAACCTTTGCTTCACAAGCTATAGGCTTAACCAACTAAGCTAGTTGTAAAGGATAAAGAAAGTTTGTAACCAAAACATCAAAACTATAACCAAAATGCTCAATTTACAATTAGAATTGTTGGGTAAATAATTTATTTTACCTAGTTGGGAAATGAATACATCCCTATGGATATGTTATATACCTATATATATCTAATATAGATATACCTATATATATATATATATATATATATATATATATATATATATATATATATATATATATATATATATATATATATATACAGCAAGAGAGAGAGAGATAGAGAAAGAGAGAGAGAGAGAGAGAAAGAGAGAGAGAGAGTTAGGCTAGAATGCACTCAAGTGTATTCAGAGCAGAATACACTCAAGTAGTTTTTCATGATGCATTTTTTTTTCAAAAATCTAATCCATTGATCTTCTTAAACATTTTGTGAATAGCTCATATGAAAAATTTGAGCACATTTAGACATTTATAGGTCATGTTATAAAGATCGCAAAAATTATGCATTTCAAATTAGTTTCAGGCATCGATTTTGTTGCCCTTGGATGAGTGACTTACACTCATCCAAATGGGTTCACAATTTGTATGTAGCCTAGTTATAGTATGACGGTGAAGATCAATAGTTTACATTTTGCAAAAAATAGTTTTGATATGCAAACCCACTTGAGTGTATTCGTGCGATCAGTACACTCGAGTGTATTCTAGCCTGACTCTCTCTCTCTCTCTCTCTCTCTCTCTCTATATATATATATATATATATATATATATATATATATATATATATATATATATATATATATATATATATATATGGGCATTCATTCATTTCCCGCGCGGGTAACCTAGAATTTCTCTACCCGGCAGCCAAAAAAGTAACTCTTCTGGCCACAAAAGTAACTCTACTGTCAAAAAAGTAACTATGGTGATAAGAAAGTAACTACACGACTAAAAGAGTAACTCTGTACAAAATATACAACAGATATATATAAGGATGGGTTGTTTGATTTTAGTGGGGCAAATGATATTATTTTTGGATGAAATATTTTGGGGAGCTAGATAAAATGCTCCTCTGCAATTGCAAAATTTTTTTTTCAAAAAAGTTGTCAGAAGGGTGGGCGGGTAGCTACCCGCGTGGGCAATAAAGATAGGCCCTATATATATATATATATATATATATATATATATATATCTGTGTGTGTGTGTGTGTGTGTGTGTGTCTGTGTGTTTGTGTGTGTTTGAGTGTGTGTGTGTTAGGTGCAATGTATGTATAAGACAAACTTGATAATTGAATAATTGAAAGTATGAAAAGCGAGGTCATTTAATGGATTATGTAAACACTACAACTGCTATATATAAATACATTATTAAAAGTAGATGATTTTATTTTTCTTTGTAGTTATTTATACTACTAATATGATTGTTAGTGTAGGTATACATATCTATGTACATTCATATTACTACTAAGCAGTCACCTACAAATTCAATACTTATATATAGATTAGCTAATATAGATTTATGAGTTTGAAGTATCATATAGTACTACCAGGAATTAGGTAACATTTTATTAATTCTAAAATTTAGGTGGTATTATGATCTCCTAACCTCATCGTATAAATTTAAATACATATGCATGTATAAGTGTATGTATATCGCCAAGTTAGAACCCATGTACCATTTGTAGGCATACACTATGGATAATAATATATCAACAATAAGTGAAATGATAAGAGTATGTTTGTATGCATAAGATGTCGCAATACTGATAATCTTGATTACATGATCTATTATCATGTATGCATAAGATGTTTGACATATTTTTACCATTCACTATATACGCATAAGATGTTTGACATATTTTTACCATTCACTATATATGCATGTTTTATAAAATCGTCAAGTAGCAGTTTAGTAATTACTAGTAAAAGATTTCAAGATAAAGATCTTATTCTTATTATATAGCAAACTCTAGATTCCTTAAGTAAGAATAATTGTATAAATGATACATTATGCATTGAATGTATTTGATTTATTTGATCATTAGAATTGCATGATATTAGAGAAAAAGAATAGAAAACTTAATTTAAGATTACATATTGATTCTTATGCATATGTTTCACTTGGATATATTGATGTACTTCAACAAAGATTGATAGTGGAATGAGAATGTTGTTTTCAAAAGAAGCAATTGTGAATTATGACCAAGAAGTAACATGAAGTGTAAAATGTAACATTATGTGAGAATTAAATATAATCTACTTAAATTTTAGACCTTAACTAAATGGTGATATTTACCTGACATTGGCTAAATATACACAAAAATTATTACCCGATAGTATAATGAATATATACAAGCAATAACTACTTCAGGGACAAAAAATGACACTTAATTAATAATGTATTCACTTAATAATATTAGAAACCCTAGAGTAAAAAATGATGAAATCTTAGATACATAATATGGTAGTGTTTATATGTAGGAATTATTTTTATGATGATATAATAGCATAAATGAGCATGTGATATGGAAATGGTAGAAATAATGATTATTTGATATAAAACAAATTGTAATAACTCTAACTGGGAAAGCATTTATAGATAACTAAGATGGAAGAATACTTGATTACATTTTACTACTTTTTATGCTCATACTCTTTGTAGCTTCTTGTGATTGTGCAATCTATGAAGTCTTGAATAATTTTGGTAATACATTCTCTTCTCCACTATTATATTACAGTTTCCTTCTTTATTTGCAAAAATGAGTTTCTAGAATGTATTTGAACCTAAAACTTGTTAAAATATTTCCTTGCCTCTTGAATGTCGCCACTACTCTTTGATGAATGTTGAATAGTGTTTAATAGTAAAGGTAATTGAAATTGATCTAATTTGATTTTCTTAATCCATTTGGGATTTGTCTCCTTTAGAAATTTGACTCACTTGATTTTGGGTGATATCTTACCACCCATCACATTGGGTAATGTACTAGTTTTCCCTCAACATATTAGTCAAAATAGGAATTAGGAAAAATTTTGTTATCTCATATATTGTGAAAACACAAGGCAATTACACCTTGAAAATATATAATGAAGGTGCCAATTGTAAGATTTGTAATTTTATCTTAGTATTGTGAACAATATCAAATATTTGAAGCAATCATGTATACTTTATATCTTATGGATAATTATGAACATTTAATAATATTTTATATTGCTAATTTATCAATCTTGTGATCTCAACATCTTGGAACATTAATGTTGGAAATATTTAATCCTTGTAAACCTTAACTTGATGACCTACATTCAACAATAATACATTTCCTATATCTTAATTGTGTTTAATCTTATACTTTGCCATATTCTTACCATGTCTCAATAATATGAGTTTCTTACCAACATTGTATGGCCCTCTTCTGCTTTAGTCCATGCTTGGATGGATTCATTCCTTTGGGATGTACATGGATAGTGATTTAAGGATGACAAAGATGAGAAATACAAGAGATATCCTCTTTTGTTTGAGGACTATATTAGAGGTAATGTTTTAAATATTAGTGTTTGTGTATAAGAAACAAGTGGGATACTATGAATTTGGGAATGTAGTTCACAAAAAACCCTAGTATCAAAATTCAAATTGTTATCATCTACCTAGGCTACAAGTGGGAACGTTTATAAGCATAGATGATAAGTATTCACTTCACCTATAAGTGAATGCAACTTCTATGCCTCATCTACCATATTTTGGACTCTTTCTCTAGGCAAGAATTTACTTGGAGATATGGTTAAGAGAGAAGTCCTTTAGATAGATGTGTGTACATTTACAAGGAGGACTAGTTTAAGGTCTGAACTTGCTGGAGCTTCATCATATGGCCCACAAGGAAACCTGCAAATGGAGAGATACCTTCTTGTTCTCACAGGGATAGCCACGGTCTATCAAGATGAGACAGAGGTATGGGAGGTCGTTGGACAACTACTTGTGGTGTTGAGCTCTAGCACCTGGAGGTCTGTGGCAAAGAGATGGAATTGTGTGAGGGGTGATTATCTTCTAGTGGGTGCGACCTAGAATAGAACATGTCAGAAGCCTTGGGAGATCTTTCTTATTTTACTCCAGGTTCCTTGGGATCAACTACTATGGTAAAGGTATGTTGTTCCTAAGTGGAGTTCCACCCTCTACAGAGGGATTATGGGCAAGCTGCCTACTTTGGACCATATGAAATGTTGGGGTCTGATTAGTAATGATAGATGCCTAATGTGACACATGCATGAGGAGTCTCACATGCATATGATGTGGTGTTTCCCCTTTGTGAAATACATGTGGTGCATATCATCACCGAAGTTGGGTTGAGGTGGTAATTCCTCGATCAACTTCGGTAGCAGCATTGAATGGGTCCTGAGAAAGACAAAGGCCAATCACTCATTGAGGTGCCATGGGTTGTATCTGTAGATTCTCTATTGTATTTCACACTTGGAAGTAATGCAACTCTAGGATCCATGGTGGGAAATATAGGGACTCATGTGACATTTTTGATGACATTGTACATAGCCTTCTTGGCATCTATAAGGTCAGACCGAGCTTAGCTAGGAGTCTAGACCAGATGATTAGATAACATTGGTACCTTTTTGTCTAACTCACCCTTTTATAGTGTACATGACTTGTCCCTATGTTTTTTTACTTGATAGTAGTATTTTACCTTATCCAAAAAAACATTTACTTCCTAGATATATAACATGAGCATACAACACAAATCTCCCCTAGTTTGGGACATCAATAATTAGCGAAAATATATAAAGATAGAATGACTAAATAGAATAAAACCTAAACCATTAGATTCATGTATATACTGAAATATTTAGTAACTATGAATTTGAATTGGAAAATAAACTTGAACATATGTGAAAATAATATTATTATATAAAATCGTCTCAATCTATTCTAAATTTATCCATTCATTGATGAAAAACCATCACCATGTAAATGAAGCTAAAGTGTCAAAGGAAGGAAGACCTAGTGAATGTTGTAGTATAATCACTCTCAATCCACTTAGTTTGGGTAAGGTCCTCACTTTACAAATCAATCTAACTGAATCAATTCCTACTACTTGGGAGAAACCTTACTCTTTAATAAAGTCATCAAATTAGTTTAAATTGAAAAAAAATATATACATACATGATCAATTTTCATAGAGATAAATGTAATGATAAGTATGATAAGACATATATGTACATCCTAATCAAAATAGTTAGTTGTCCAAACAAATTTCTAGAAAAAATGAAGAAAATAACTATAATATTATAAATCACTTGAGATGAGGAGTATTTCCTCTCTATTGCACTTAAAGTGTACCCTCTATACATATTGACTGATAAAATGATAAATTTATAGAAAATAATGCATTTTCCATATGGATGAGTAAACTTTGCATATCTTATACTAAACTTAAAATAGCACACGACAAATACAAATTAGAAATTGAAGATTGAACAAAAAATGATGTTCAAATTTCAATCTAATCTTAGTTATGATATTATTTATTAATAATTTGAATTAAAAAAGGAAAATATGTATATTAGGACCTCTAGGTTCCTTAACTCTCAACTTTTTGAGACATGTTAAACTTTAAATAAATGATATTTATCTAGCTATCACATTGGTTTAAAACACTATCCAATTTTCCAATGGAAACAATTTCAAAGCATATATAAATACGTACCGTATAAAGTACTAGAGATATAGAGAAAAAATAGGATAAAATATAAAAATTTAAGTTTGACCTTGATAAATGAAAATTGTTTGATAATTGTGTTACTAACTTAAAATTTTGTTTAAAAAGGTTCAAGACTCTATATGCCTGAATTCTCAACCTTTAGCATCAATAGATTTTGTAAGATGACCTTGTCATAAGATTGACAATATGAATTCTCAACTCAATAGTAGATATCTTTTCAAGTAGAATTGGAATCCATATCAACTAAGTAACTCCACATGTATAGAAAGTGAATTATTTGGTCTCCATGAGTAGCCCTATTCTAGTATAAAGATAAATAGAATTGTAAGTTCCAATTTAAGATGAAACTTGAATGAACATGAATGATATGATGTAAAATTATAACTTGGTTCTCATAAATAATGTTGGCACCATTATGAGTTTTGAAAATTCATTGAAAATTATTTTATTGCAATATAATATGTACAAAAAGTTCTAGAATTTTTTTAATGATTTCCTAATCTAAGTCACCATCAACGAGGTATGAAAAAAGAAAACCCTATAGGAGAGACACATGAATCTTTATTAAATTCATTAAACTTATATTTCTTTTAGGGATTTGATTAAGAGAAAGTAAAGAAAAGGATCAGTGTGCATGCTCTTTACACCTATTGATGTTAATCAAATAAGATTCTTTTAAGGGAGGATTATAGAACATGTTAGACCATTCATGTGCTGATTTAAATAAAAAAAATCTTTCTTATGGGTGGAATGTTGTAACGTACTAATGTTTGGGTACTCAAAACACATTTTGGTAATTTATTACTCTCCCCATGTTAACAATTCGATAAGATTTCCCTAATTCATAGTTGAACTCCATTTGTATTTTCTTAATCACAATATTCAAAAATTGAGATCTTACAAAATTTTTCTAATTCAATCATGTAAGGATCCACACTTGGTTTGTTGGATTTAAATGTCAGCGTTGGCATTGGAATCACACTAAAAGTGATTTTGGATCATTAAATAAATTG
This sequence comes from Alisma plantago-aquatica, assembly GCA_963693085.1. Lineage (NCBI taxonomy): Eukaryota > Viridiplantae > Streptophyta > Magnoliopsida > Alismatales > Alismataceae > Alisma > Alisma plantago-aquatica. The sequence goes on from OY856412.1 coordinate 796,301,806, forward strand.
GGATTATTAATAGAGTGAACCACCTCTTTAACCATTTAGAACACAAGAGTGAACAAATTGCCTCCTATCCATTTAATAGCAACAAGAAAATATAACACACCATATTAGCATTTTATTTAGGTAATACTTTGACTAACCAACCCCAAATTTCACCCTTTTTAGACATTTCCTGACCCTACAATCAACTGATATCAAATATATCATATTTATGTATTGTAGTTTCATCTAAGAATTCCTCATTTTCCTAAAATCTATTATTTAATTAGATATTGTGTTACCTAGTGTTGACATAACTATGTGTGTGTGTGTGTCTCTCTCTAGCATTGATTGATAATCACTTGTAACAACACTATCAACCCTTCTTGTTCTTATCTTCTCTTACACTCCTCATATTTCTTTCCTTCATTTTCATTCATTGACTCCCTAAACCTTAACATCTCCACTCCCTCCATCACCATATTTCCAACCACCCTAGCCATAGGGGAACTCCCAACACACAACTTCAACAACCACCAAATAATTGTGAAACCACCTTATCCATTCACCTTGAGACTGATTGCCACTACTCTTCATAGTTTGATCCTCCTTTCTGATCTAACATGATACGCCCATGATCAGTAACATACATACAAAAAGACATTGTCACCTCTAACCAACAACCATGTTTCACCACCAACTATATCATCACCTTCTACAAAAAACCCTAATGTAAACAAGCCTTCTCAACACACTAGAGAGATTTTAGGAATCCCCAAAAACCATATCCACATTTTGTAGAAGTCATGAGCTCATTTAAACATTAGCCAACCTCTTTGTGACTCACCCTTCGCCTTGAGATTGAATGGCATGCCCTATAACTCAAATTTAGAAGGGACACCTTCATCTGTGAGGAAAGACACCACCCCACTAAGGACACTTACATTTTCTCCAAAGAGAGCCTAAAGGAGAAGGTTTAATAGACATGTACTTATATAATAAATAGTAATTGGTCATCATAAAGTATGCATTGTTTAATTAACTTTAAGTCAATTGGGTATAGAAGGCTTACATTATAAAATTGCTAAAAGTTTATGGGTTCTCTTCCTCTCTAGTGATCACGAAGGCGACCTAGGGTTTCTGAGTGCTTGACCCTTTGGCTCGGGGGAGGAGATCAGCTGTCAGTGCGTAGCCACCCTCTCCCCCTGGGCTTTTGTTGGTTCCTGTCCTCTCCATAGATCACACATCTCGACTGACTGGCTCTGCTCTCCTCTCCATCACCTTCTTCTTCCCCCTTTCTGGCCGTCAGGGTCGGGTCTCTTGGTCCTTTGGATCTGGAGTTTTAGGGTGGAGGGGTGGTGGCTTCCATGTGGCGGCTTTGCCTCTGGCATAGATATAGATTGGTGGAGGTGTGGAGGCGGCCACATCGATGGATTTTGACGTGGATCTGTCGAGGCCTGGCATTTTCTTCCACATAGCTGCCATGTTTAGTGTTCTTTCTTTCCGGTCTATTTCGTTCCCTTTTGTGCATGTGCTTTTAGTTTCTAGGAAGTTTATCTACCTTCTAGTTGTCATTCTTCGGTGTTTGTGTGTCCCTTAGGGGGTTGTTTCTATCTCTTGTCCTGAGAGTAAAGTGATCTCTAGCAGGTCTCATTTTTGCCTCAGGATCTTTGCTGCTCAAGCTACTGATGTGGATGGTAGAGTCAACAATCAGATGGAATACTAGTTTCGTTCATCCCTTACGCCACTGCCTAATGCTCTAGTTGAAGGCATTTCTCATAAAAGCTGCTTAACTCAGCCTCAAAGAAGAGAGCTATGCAGAAGTGCTTTATTATCGTTCCAATATGAGTGGTATGGTTTTAAGTCTGTGTTCCTGACTATTTGCTTGTTCTTGTGGTTGTTCTTCTCTACTTGTAGATGTCGTTTGGCTTGAGTAATGAATGGATCTGTTAAAAAAAAACTTCAAGTCAATTGGTCATTCTACATGTTATAAACCCTTATGTAACACATTAATAGGTTTACAATTGACATCTTTTTTGTTAAATGTTGAGAAAACATGTAAACTAGAGACGAATGAAGTAATTAGAGTTTCACACACACACTATCTCTCTCTATATATATATACATATATATATACATATATATGTGTGTGTGTTATATATATATATATATATATATATATATATATATATATATACACACATATATATATACATATATATATAGACACACACACACACACACACACACACACACACACATATATATATATATATATACACACACACATATATATATACACATATATATATATATACATATATACATACATGCATATATGTCTACACAAAAACTCACACACACATATATACATATATATATATGTAATTATATATAGAAGTATATATATAATAGTATATTATATATATTTATGTGTATATATAAATGGTTATATATTCACTTCCCACATGGTAACTAAATTTTGTTACCTGTGGATCTATTTTATAATATAAAGACACCTAATTGTAATGATACAACCAAAACTTTAATATAAAGACTCATTTTGTAAATACAATGTGAAATTGTTATTATCCCTCTAAAAATAGTAAAAATGATATTTATGATAGCAGTTTACCTAATATTACAAAACAAGTCATTCTATTACAATTTTTGTCATCTCATTACAGTGTTAGTTGTATAATTACAGATATGTGCCTTCCTATTACAAAATAGATGCAAGGGTAATTAAGTTACTTACTTGTACGGGTAGTGAAAGAATGGCCTATATAAATATAGTACATGTATACTTATGTATACATATGTATGATTACATATTTATATATACATACATTTAGACATATATATACATATATTGTTATGTATAAATATACATACTTATATATAAATGCATGTATACTTAAATATATACATATTTATGTATACATTAATGGATACCTAATTATACATATTGACACATACAAAATTACATACATATATAGTTATATATACATATATACTTGTGTATGTAACACACACACATAAATATATATATATATCATTCATTCACTACTCATGCAGGTAACTAAGGTTAGTTACCCATGCATCTATTTTGTAATAAGAAGGCCAATATTTGTAATGATATGGTCAAAATTGTAATCAGATGATAAAAAATGTAATGAAAAAAATCATTGTGTAATACATCATAAATTGTGTACTGTTTTTCCATAAATATCATTTTTACTATTTTTAGAGGGACAATAAAAATTTCACATTGTATTTACAAAACTGAGTCTTTCTATTACAATTTTGTTCGTCTCATTACAATTATGTGCCTTCCTAATACAAAAAAGATCAACGAGTAACAAAAGTTAGTTACCAGCGTGGGTAATGAATATATATATATATATATATATATATATATATATATATATATATATATATATATATATATATATATAGACCATTAATTCACTACCTATGTTGGTAACTAAGGTTAGTTACTTTTGCATCTGCTTTGTAATAGGAAAGCACATATTTTTATGAGACATACAACGTTGTAATGAAATGACCAAAAATGTGATAGAAAGACTCGTTTTGTAATTCTATGTAAATTGTTGTTGTAAATATCATTTTTACTATATTCAGAGGGAAAATAAAGTTTTCATGTTGTATTTACAAAACTAGTCTTCTTATTACAATTTTGGTTGTCTCATTACAATTAGGTGGCTTCCTCTTACAAAACAGATCCACGAGCAACAAAAGTTAATTACCCGCGGGGGCAGTGAATATGTACCCATACATGTCATTCATTCACACACACACACACACACATAAATATATATATATATATATATATATATATATATATATATATATATATATATATATATATATGTACTTACTGTTACTAATAGAGAGTATTATAAGGTTATAGGTAATACATCACTAATACTAAAGTTTTTTGGGGCTATGAACACCTAAATAATGTTATAAACATATTTAATTATACATTTAATTGTACATACTAATTAATATGACATGTAGCATATGTATATGTACACTATGAATCCTTATTTATCCAAATCTAGTTAAATGATAATTAGAGTATGTTGGTATGCATAAAATGTGCTTATAATTGTAACCTAGGTTCCATAGCCACTTATCTTGGTGTTTAGCATATTATTACTAGTAACTACACATAATTGTGTTCATAAACAATATAAATGTAATATGTTCAATTCAATAATGATTAGTGAAAAAGTTCTATACAGAATGTTATTCTTGTTATACGGAAAAACCTCAGATTCCTATAATAAGAGTAGTTTAGTAAATAATAGTTATGTAATCTATATTGTTGATTTATTTGGTCATTTGTATTGCATGATATTATACAAGAGTTTGAAGACCTGAGTTGAAGATTGAATGTTAATTCCTATAAATAAGTGTAACTTCCTCATTAAAAATACCCACCAACCTTCTTCCTCTACATACCTCCAAAATGGTCCTCCTCACTACCACATGTCTGACGGTGTTGTTGACAATCAAGTAAAAGACGTGGTGACCCACAAGGTGAGACTCATGTCCCAATGAGAGATATAACTTTAAAAAACATGTATTGCTCACAAAAAGATTATGTACTCTAAATAATTAAAGCACAGATTTGCAGAGTTGAAGGATTATATAATTTACACAAAAGATCAGGCATATATATAATCATAAGTGCAATAAATTTCTCTTACTACAATATAACACTTATAAAACAAAAAAACATAGGAAGGATCATCCTCCAATGTGAATTTCCAAATAACACTAATTGTCATACTACATGGCTGAATTACATATTTTATTAAGCCATGGGTAGTTTGAAGTGTACCACTCAAACAACTAGCAGACCACTACAACATTGCAATTAGCCTCGTACAAGATCTAGGATGAATGAAATCCTAAGATTTCTTCCCCTCAGTCAGTGGGAGTAACAATCATAGTGGTACATCGGCCCAAATACTAAAACATCATAGTCTTTCTCAATACATATCAACTCTGAGACAAGGCCTCAACCACTCTCTAAAACATTGGGATCTAGATGGTAGAGATATACCTTCCCTACACCGACATATACTGAACAATATAGAACTTCAAGCTCCTATTAGGATTACTCCTTTCACTATCTAGCAAGTTCTGACACTAAGATAGCTCTATGGTCTCAAGGTGCCACATGATTATGGTCACACCTGATTGATTATGTTCTTTAAGTATTTTTTACTACATCAACAAAGTTACATACAAGCTCCTAAAGTATGATTACAAAATAATTTATAGAATACAATTTCTAAAGATGTAAAAAGTATGAAATTGATTCCGTGTTACTCCATCATGATATATTCATCCATTCCAAACAATAAAAAGGGCTAGATCCCAAACTAGGGTACATAACGGCCTGAGATATCATTTATGAAGAATAGTAATAACCTCCTATAGGAACATTATTATCCTCTCAATTTTCATCGAGAGATTAACCAGTCATATACAAGATATCACCTAAAATTCCAGCACAAAGGTTCCTTACACATAAAAGTTGTGGTATTTTCAAGATTAGGCATTTATATGTTCAAATCCTAGCATGAATGAGCTACTTTTAGTATTATGTTTTCTGCCAATTATCATTTCAGCTCCAAAATAGTGACTGAAAGCATTATAACCAACACCAATTAACAACTATATAGTAGGTTTAATGTTTGGGCCAGACTTATGTACATTGGGTACCAGAGCAACACATATATGATATTTATAGAAGTCATAACACCAATATTTTTGGATTTTAGACCTTGCATGTTGAAGGAAAAGCTCATTCACATAAGAAGAAACATTCATAAGGTTTAACAACATGTATAATCATCATTGTCACATCAAAAATTGCACAAAATGCCATATTTTCTTGTATTATAGGTTTTCTAGAACAAGATTTACATAAAACAGGTTATGAGTTGGCAAGAAACGTATTAGAGGCTATATCTCACTTTAAGGTGAAGAAGAACGTCCAAATAGAAAGGTATCACAAAGAAGAGAAGGTAAAACCTGAGCTTTGGACTCCAAAATCTCCAAGATAGATCCTATCTTCAAGAACAAGGTAAATCTAGAGCAAAAGAAAGAAGAAAGAAGAAAGATAGTCCTTCATCCATGTGTACAAGTTTCTAGCATGGAATACCATGTATTCTGTCCATAGTGAAGGGAAGAATAAGATTAACAAAAAGAAAATGCGGTTAAGATGGAAGATTTTTAATGTAAAAAGAAAGGAACTAAGAAAGAAGGATTCAATCTGTTATAGCAGAACTAGAACCAAGTCCTACAACAACAAGCAACGATGATCTAGCAAGGATTCGACCTCGAGAACCTCATCATTCTTTAACATATGGCTTTTAGTGTATTCCAGCAGCAAGAACATTTTGGTGTGGAAAAATTTTTTGAGGGAAAAGGGGAGGGATATTTATATCTATGAGAAGAGAGAAAGGAGGTCAAGGTCAAAATTTGCTTTACCATCAGTCAACAGTCAAGTTTTCATCTATTTGTACAACCATGACATCCATCTATTTGCAGCCCTCAAGGAAACCATTAGTTTGCAAACCCATACAACCATCTAGTTCTGTCCCTCAAGGAAAATCATTGGTTTGCATAGCAGTGTAGCCATCAAGTTGCATCCATCAAGGAAAACTGCAACACCCCAAAATTTTGAACCTTATAAAATGACCCTAATTTGAAACCCTAATTTGTTTTGTTTCAAAATTGATGATTTAAACATATAATAATGGGATGAAGGCTCTCAAATATGATACACAAACTAAATTTAATAACTTTTTCACTATATCAAAACTTAATATCATCAATGTAGCCCTAATTATGCAATAATTTACATTTAGGATTTAATATGAAATTTACCCAATCAATGTTCTTTTTATGGCCTCATAATTTTACGATAAGTTGGTTTTAATGATTTACCCAATTTGTATCCTCAAATTCAATTTAAGCAATCCTATATGATTAATTAAGTATTTATGCTAAAAGGAAAAATATAGTAAGCCAAGTTGGCCAAAATATAGAAACTAACTAATTTTTTGGTTTCCATGTGCTAAAAGTGGGTAGCATGCAAATTTTCATTTTATTTGAAGTACCCTAACTGCCCCAATTGATTTCATAAAAGAACAAATATAGTTTTTATTCAAATATCATCGATTTAAATGATTTAAGCTAAAGTTTCATGAATTCATTTTTCTTGTCACATGTTTTGTTTTCCTAGATGGACTGGATAGCCAGTTTTGAGTCCATCAATTCTCTAGCTCATCTGATGCTCAGGGCTGGCTGGTCTCTCGTGCCCGAGTTCCAGTCATAGTGGGACACTTTGTGGCATGAGTTTTTCTTTCTCCTGATCTCATTCACTTCACTTTCTTAGAGCAAGTAAAACTATTTTTCACAATCCTGGATCTCTTCTGATTTGTTTGAACCCTAATTTCAATTAGTGGCATCCACTGGTATATCCAAACAACAAGGCCAATATGTGTTCCACCAGAACTCGACCTCCATAAGATACCTGACTCTCTATGGACCATCACCTATAAAATGTAAGACCCGATGAGCATCTATGGGTCACATGGAACCATACAAATTGTCCCTGAGGTGCCACACACCCTCCAAGGGACCAGGACCCTTCGAGAAGGTTTTGGCTCCATCAATTTGACAAGAAAATTGGTAATCAATGTTTTCCCAGTTTTCCCATTTTTTGCTAATGTTGTTGTGTTTTGGCAATTTGCACTGATGGTTCATTTTTAGCCCAGTCTTTCTTCATCATGGTATTCACCTGGGATGCACGAACTCATCCTGATCCTCAGTTTCACTCTAAGTCATCTTCTTGGAGCTTTCTAGTTCTGACTTCTTAAATAGATTCCAACAGAGGTGGTTCTGGGTCTCCGGGCCATCCCTCAGCCTCCAGTTGGGCTCGTCAGGTTTTTTAGGCTGTAGCGGAGGTGACCAACATCTCAAATCTCAATGACATTTATCAGATCTAGGTTTCCATTTCTTTGAAAATGTGTTTTTCCTTCTGTTTTTCGATGAATCAACAGAAGAACAAGCCCAGTTGTGTTCTTCCAATTTTGCCCATCGAGGGTTAATTCTATATATCAACTACTCATGAGTGTTTTGGGGTTTTCAATGCTCCATACCTCTATGACACACACACTGATTGGGTTGGCCTTTGTGCCAGGAAGGATACACCCATTGGTTAAGATCAGAGAGGTTTTCAACTCCTTTGTGGATAACTCTGCCTACTTGGATTTTTCCCGAATTTCTACTGGTTTGTCCTTCCAAATTCGCATCTATTTAATTATTTGTCAGGAAATTTCCCAAATATATGTATTGAAAGGGTTTTTCAAAATCTAAATGATGGACTACGTTCCAAATCCTATTTTGACATTAATTTCCCCTATTTTAACCAAGAACCCCAAAACCCTAGAAATTAGGTTGAATATCAATTATTAATGAATTATAATTGACACAATAGGGTAATTAGGGTTCTATCAACCCCAAGAACGTGACTAGGGTTTCTTCAATATAAAAGAGCAATGAAGGGTCTTCTCTAAGAAAGAGGTAAGTGGTCCATGCACTTTGAACATCATCATTGGTTGATTTTAAGTATATGTGTAAAATGAATGTTATGAATGATTATTTTCTATTTCAATTGTTAAAAGTCAATGAATTTATAATGAACTAAAAGTCATTCTTTGTTGTCAATATTTATTATATCATCTTTCATGAACATTAAGAGTAATGTCAAGATTAAGATTCTAAGAGAAAGTTAAGAGTTTTGAGAGAAATATAATTTTAAAAGATAACTTATATAAGATCCCACCAAGATGCTCCTCAGAGCAAAACTAAGAGGCACTTTAGTGTATAAGAGAATAGGCACTCTGGTGCGACCCAAGTGGCATTGTGGTACATAAGAGAAGAGGCACTTCGGTGCAAAACTCAAGGATTCTTATACAGGTCAAGATAAAAAATGTAGACTAAAAGAAATTGTCTCTTTTTCAATGTTTAATGTCTAATGTTTATTTTTAGTTCACATCTTTTCTTAAAGTTATAATATGTTCAATTCCATTTACCAATTTGTTTGATGCATGGATGGGGGTGTGATGCTCATAGGAAAGGATAAATGTTAAGGTTAAAGTTATCTAAGGACCAACTGAAGGAGCGTAAGGACATCTAAGACCAAACTTGGTGGGGTAACAACTATCAATAGATTAGATTTCCTTTATGTTTATGAAATATGTGTTTTAGTTTATTGTGTGAGTTTTTATGTTATGAGAAAGTGTATGAGTTATGTTGAGGAATTGAGTATGAGAATTGTTGAACTCGATTTTTATGCAATGATAATCATTTTTGTGACATCCCAATGAGATCTATGCTTCCTCTTAGTATTGTGCATATTTTAGATATTGGGGTGTTATGAAAACCATTGGTTTGCAAATCAGTGCAACCATCAAGTTACAATCCTTAAGGAAAATGATTGGTTTGAAAACGAGTGCAACCATTGAGTTGTAGCCCTCAAGGAACACCATCAGTTTGCAAATCAGTGCAACCATTGAATTATAGACCTCAAGGAAAACCATCAGTTTGCAAAGCAGTGTAAGGATAAAGTTGTAGCCCTCAAGGAAAACCATCAGTTGTTGAGAGTACAGAATAACCATCGTGTACCCAAACAAGTATAAATTGTGTAAATACCTTCACTTCCACACAAAACAAACATCAAGGGTTGATACCTTTATGCAACAAGATTCCAAAGTATTCAAATAATACAAACTTTATCAAATCATTAAGAATACCATAAAGCAAAATATAAATGAGTTAAATTTCCAGTTATATTCATAGAAAAGGGTAAATTGTATAAAGGTCCACACATGTATATCAATTTGCAAAACTTGATGTAACTAAGTCCAATTTGGGCCAAATTTAAATCAAAGCTTAATTAATTGATACAAAAAAATTATCTATGGTTCAATTAAGAAACTAAGTATCTAATTAAATCAAACAAGTATGTTTAAGCATAAAACTAGGTCAGAGGTGTTAACCTAACAGTTGTACATTGTCCATATTTTGATAATAACTTAACCATTCCATTCATATGTATCTAATGTGTCTATTTGAGATTGATTTTAGGTATTAGGTACAAGAAAAGGATCATTTCAATCAAGTTCAAACTTGACTCAATACAAGTCGAAGGAAATGCAAATGCACTTTTGTGGAAATAGCACTATACCACTTTGGACAATTCTAGTAATCATTTGTATTGATGTTATGACTTGTAATTAAGATGAGGAAAAATTTGGAGCACTTAATCTGAATATTCGATGACTTTATTGACATTTTCCAAAATGCATCTCAGGCTATTTTATCGGTTGAGTTTCCCTCCCAGAAACTCGATCGATGCTTAGGATGAGTCTTGGAAATATCCAGGATTGGCCGAGTTTACCTCATGATAAACTTGACTGACACCTTGCATTGACAAACTGATTTTAAGACATTGGTCGAGTTTCATCCTGGATGAATTCATTTGACAACTCAAAATTAGCTTTTTGCATAGTGCTATTGACTGACTTATGAAAACTCGACAGACTCACTATACGCAGAGTGCAAAAAAAGTGATTCTAGCCATTGGAGTGTTGAAAACATTAAAAATAGATCTGTTGCAAAACCCCAAATGACTAGATTTCATTCCTAAGTGCTTCTAATGGTTAGTGGACATCCCCAACTATAAATAGGACCCCTTTGGATTCATCTCAAGTATTTATCCTTCATGCTATTCAAGCATCCTAGCTATAGTTGAGTGGGTTTTACCTACTAGAGCCTCCATCTCACTCTTGCTTCTAAATCCAAATGTCCATATGAGTGAGATAAGATATTTGTGAGAGATATAATCCATTGTAATATTATTAAGATCTCAAATTTCTCTTTCACCAACCCCTTTCCTGAAGTTATGTTGGTGAAAGATTCTCCAAGTTGAAGGAGAAGGTGAAGGCTGAAGATCCCTACGAAGAGTGGGTAATTCCTTCAAGGAGGAGGACTTGTTGCAAGAAGGGGATCTCATTGACAAAGGTGTCTAGCTCCTTGCAAAAGTGGGTAAGCCCTTGTAGAGGTTGAAAACTCTTACTCGATGGATAGGTATGACCTTGTAAGGTTTATTGTCTCCTTTTGGTCCTTAAAAAGGAAGGCTAGGTATCATTTCCCTATAAAAGGAAGGTATTATTGTATGTCTTATAATAGAATATAAGTATGCAATAGTTGTAAAATCCTAGGGCTTGACCTCTCTAGGTAGTGGACTAACTTTATCCTAGTTTGAATATTGAAACAAACCAGCATAGCTTGTTCTTGATCTCATTTAATATCTCTCATCCTTGTTATGTATGCTTAGTTACACATCAAATTACAGATTTATAATCCTACTTCTTGAAGTAATTTTAAGGTCTAATCAAATTGGTTTATGTGCTTTTTAGGTCTAATCACCCCCCCCTCTAGAGCCCTTTGATCCAACAAGTGGTATCAAAGTCATGGTCTTCTCAAACAATATCTACCATGAGATGAGAAGATGGGAGACAACCTCTTAGGTTCTCTTAACTTGGACGGAGGATTCTCCATGAGGTCTCCTATCTTCGATGACACAAACTTCCTTTATTGAAAGTGATAGATGCAGTTCTACTTCCAAGGAATGAGCTACGGCGTGTGGAAAGCATTCATCCTTCCATACAAGGAGTCGGCTAGAGATAGCCACTTGGGATGAAGCCTAATTGAAGAAGGCACATCTGAATGCAAAGCCCATAAGTATCATTTATGCAGCGCTCACTCCTTCTGAATTAAATCAGATATCTTCTTGGGATATAGCCCATGAGATATGGAATAAAAGTTGCATCATCTATGAAGGGACCAAGCATGTCAAGGAGTCCAAGATCCACATGCTCAAAGGTCTCCTTGAGAACTTCAAGTTGGTAAAGAAGGAGATAGTGAACGAGATGTACTAAAGACTCAACACCATCATCAATGTACTTACTTCTTTGATCCATCCAGTGGATCAGGGCACCATCAACTCTAAGATCCTTAGGTCTCTTTCCAAAAGATGGGAATCAAATGTGGCTTCTATTGAAGAAATAAGAAGTCTTGGTGACATTGCCATCGAAGAGCTCATTGGCAACCTTCAAGTCTATGAGCCTAGACTTCACAAGCAAGAGGAAGATGCAAACCAAGAAGAGAAAGAGTCAAATAAGATCAAGGATAATGCATTCAAAGCTCAAGTGGAAGGCATTATTCTCCAACAACAAGTTTCTTGCCAACCTACCCCTCCTTCCTCAAGTGAAGATGAAGCCCCTAGTTATCATGAAGTTAACTACTCCAAGGGGAAGCACATCAAGGGAAATCCTTCGTCCTCTTCTACATCAAGGTGTTGTGAATGTGGCCAAAAAGGACACTATAAGAGTTATTTCCCCAAGGCAAAGAATTCCTACCACAAGTGAAGCTCCAAGAAGAATCATGACTACAAGAAGGATGGAAAGTATAAGAGGAAGGACAAGAAAGAAAGAAGAAGAAAATATGAAGCCCAAGACACATGGGAGGAGTCTTCTTCTAGTGATTCCAACTCCAATGAGGGAGAATGACACCTTGCTCTCATGGCCTCAACTAGTGATGATATATGTGACATAAGTGATGTAAGTTTAAATGAACTATCTAAATAAGCCCTCATTGATATGATTAATGCTTCCCACTTTTCGTACTCTAAATGCAAGTCTAAGAAGAAGAGGTTAGGGAAGTATTCATGACTTGTATGCTAAGATTGATTTTCTTAAGAAAAAGGAGAAAGTTAATCTTGATAGTATTGATTCTTTGTAAGGGCAGTTTCTAGGTCTTAAACTTCAATACAGTGGACTCAAAGTAGAGAATGGTATTTACCTTAAGAACATCAATAGTCTTAAGGATGAACACCAAATTTGCCTTGATTCGCATGTCTTAATTATAAGTAAAAATGATATACTTGTTACCAAGTTCAATGATCTTAGTCATGCCTGTGATGCTAATAAAGATGAAAATAGGATCTATCTTGATGAGCTTATCATTCTTAGAAATGAAAATTCTAGATTGCTTGCTTAAATAAATGATCTTTCTTATAGACCTTTATTTCCTAGTAATGAAGTATCTATAATTACTCTGGAGAGAGATTCTTATCATACTAAAGCCCTCTGTTTACAGGCCGATCTGCTTCATGCTCAAGATGATTTAGCTAGTCTTTCTTCTATTGTCATTACTCTTAGTGAATATAATCACAACCTTAGAAAGGAGTCCAAGATCTACATGCTCAAATTTATACTTAAGAACTTCAATATGGCAAGGAGAGATAGGTCGAGATGTACTCAAGACTCAACACCATCATAAATGGATTTGCTTCTTTGGGCCATCCTATGGATCAAGGCACCATCAAATCTAAAATCCTTAGGTATCTTCCCAAAAGGAGGGAATCCAAGGTGACTTCTATTGAAGAAATAAGAATTCTTGGTGACATTGACACTAAGGAGCTCATTGGCAACTTTGAAGCCTATGAGCCTAGACTTCATAAGCAGGAGGAAGATGAGAAGCAAGAAGAGGAGTCAAAGTAGATCAAGGACAATGCATTCAAAGCTCAAATGGAAGCCATTTTTCTCCAACAAAAACTTGCTTTTTGGCCAACCCCTCCTTCCTCAAATGAAGATGAAGCTAACTAATCCATGGGGAAGCACGTTAAGGGAAAACCTGTAAGGAGTGGGACTCGAGAGGGGTTCCACTCCCTACTAAAAATTTGAAGAATATAACCTCCAGTCAAACATACCTAAAACATATGTTGGAGTGGGTGTAAAATTTTCAAATCTTATAAATGGTATTCAAAACAACCAAAGTTTAGCAGTGAAATAAAAACATTGATTATATTCAATTTCTCATAAGGTTACAAAGAACATCTTGAACTTACATGTAAGGTGCATCATAAGGATCAAGGTAGAGGGAAATCTAAACCATAACAAGATTGTCTCCAAGCTTTAACTTCTTAAGCTAAGTCCATTTATTTATGCCATGTCCTCCATATCCTTCACCTAGGGTTGGAAGCATATCCCAGAAAGAAGAGAAAAATAGATGACATTAACAAAGGTTGGTATGTGCATACTAAAAGGTAAATTGAGCAATATATGAAATAAAGGGCATAAAAATAAATAGAAGCTTCCCATAGAAGAGGAAAGTACCACCCAAGTGGGTATTAAGAAAAAAGAATCAAAATAAAAGAGATACTTGCCATTAATCAACATATAAAAGGGTCTCGTAAAAGCACATATAGAGAAAGTAGGGCACACACCCCACAATCATCTTCAACAACCTGTATGCATGTGAGATAACCATAGCCCTAGAACAATATAAAGACAAATTCATCCAAGTCTCATAAACTTGAAACGTGATACAGAATGACGTACTACCAAACTACCAATATATATAAAGTGGGACAAACCTCACAAATTTGAAACCCGGGTATGGGGCCACCTCCATACCAAAAATAACAGGAGCATACTACCCCGAGCAAGAAATACACATCTGCCCAAAAATAAAACCAATGCAATCACACTACTCTAGTTCTACTGAATCACATGGCATGTTTAATAGAGATCCAAGTAAAAAGGAATAGCCATATTAAACAAAAGTTGCCATCATACTAATGGACAACATAAACATCCACCACACAAGTGGGAAAAAGACATCACATGTCATCATATAGAGTTCCATCATGAATAAAGCATGAGTAAGAGACCAAAATAATATCAAATCATGATCATAAGATCAATAACAAGTAGGGTACTTCACATGAAGAATAATTTCAAAATAAAAAAAAATTGTGTATAGGTTAATGTCCATAAGACCAAGAGAATGATAAAGTAGGTGAATTGCTTGAAAAGAATAATCGGGGATGCAAACAAACAATAAGAGGGATGAATTAGAAATTTCTCAACATAGAAATAATGTGGGATGCAATCATACCCTAACTTTAGATTCCAAAGTCCGAAGTCACTTCTAGATCCAAGTCTAGGTCTCCAAAGATCCTATTAAACATATATGTAGATTTTGTGCCAATTTCATATTCATTAATCAAACCCTAGAAAACACCTTTTTCATAATTTGTGAATTAGGTTATGGAAACCATGCCACATTTTAATATATATTATTCTGAATCCAAAACATATTTTATTATATTTGTTTACTTATAAATATTCAGTTATGAATTTTCCAAGTTAATATATAATCAGAAAAGTCCATGAAAAAGCACATATTTTTATCATTGGATTTAGGCCAAAAATTTAGCATCATCAAATAGGTTATATTTTTTGATCTCAAAACATATATCACGTTATTTTTTTTAGCCATTGATTATTTAGTATGGATTTTATAAAAAGCGACCAATCACAAATACCCATGTAATCATTATTTATTTCATTGAAAAATGGGATGGCCTGGCCCAATAAAAAATGGCCATATGGCCTAGGCCCACATCCACCTAAGCTAATGTTTAGAAAAATTCGCTCACAACCCAAACACAAATCCATAGGAGTCAAAGACCAAAACAACCACCGGGAAAATGAAGAAGTATGGAGAAAGACGAAGGGCAGGCTGGTCAAAAGATAGTTGCTTCCCCTTTCAGGTCCTCACGGGGGAACAATGCCTGAACGAGACGAACACCAAAACTAAACCATGAATTAGAAGTCTGTAACTCATAGGAATAGGTCCATCCCACTCAGAAGATCAAATTGTAGGAAACAAGTCAAAAATCAAAGTATTTTAACATTCTAATCACCAAAAAAAGGCTCACCGTCAAAGCTGCTCCAAAATGTAGAAAGACTATATCAAAGAATAATAAAAGAGGGAAAATGGAGAGGCACCTCGGGCAGAGAAATTGATGATGGTTGAAGCATCGCACAAACATGAGGAAAGAGTCCATGCCTTCCTTAAACTCCTTGGTGGCCAGAATCACCAAAGTCAAATCACGACAAGCAAGGATGATGATCAGAGTTGGGGGAATAAGTTCTGGTGTGAAGGAAGCCGATATAGATCAATAGGAGGATGTACTGGGGCTTGGAGATGACCAAAACGTAGTTTTATAGGGCTCTAGTTTTGTTGGGTTGAGAGGAGAAAGGGACAATAGGAAATAGAGCAGAGAGGAGAGAGAAACTTGTCAATAGAGAGATTGGTTGAGGGAAACATATCAAAACTAGGGTCCCCAAAACTCGTAAAGGCCTAGAGATGATGAAAAGCAAGTCAGGTTGAGACGAAAAGGGGAGTCGAGGGATAAAATTGTGAGAAGAAAACACGAGTAATGTTCACAACGAGTCGATCTCCTACCCAAGGTATGAGATGACTCATTTGTCATCAAATGAGAATCCAAGGGTAGGGGGATGAGTGCACATAGTGTAAATCTAGAAATCAAAGGACTTTTAGCTTGACAAATAAGGAAAAATCAAATCTGATTCGAATAAAGTGTATGTACATTATTTCCTAATTTCTCTCTGTTTAAATAAAGGCTCCAACATTATCCGAATTAGGTGAAATTTTGCACATAGGCCAATTAAGGCATGTATATTCCGATTATGCAATTAAATTTCCTTTTTGAAGACTTCAGATGCATTAATTAACCAAACCTTATTTTCTCTTTCCTCATGCATTAATAACATTAGTATTATCCAATTTTGGTGAAACTTCACCCACAAGTTATCTTTGATGTGTTGAATATGAATTTGAATTATCTTCATCTTTTGAAGCCTTTTAACATGTTAATTATCACTTATGCCTTTTACACAATTTCTCTCTCCTAAACTTACCTAAATCTTTCAAAGTTGTCTAAATTAGATGAAAATTGACATGTAGGATTATTTTTATATGTAGATCATGAATTTGAAGTTTATTTTCACTTTTGAGACTTTCTTATACGAGTTATTTCACATGGCTCATTAGTGGCCCATTAACCACTTTATTCTTCCAATTAAGTTCTTTATCTTCTTATTACCATCCAAATGAGTATGTGACATGTTAGATTACATTAGAGTGATATCATCATGCTTTATCTTATTAGGATTACTCTAACCTCAACCTTGTTTGGCTAAGTCCAAAGAGGTCAAAGTTCTAGGGTAGGGTCTAAGATCTAGTATGTTACAACACTCCACCCCTTAAAACGATTTTGTCCATGAAATCTATTGATCCAAACTTCAACAACCAACTAATCTCCACCCCTTAAAAGGTTCAACCTAATAAGTCAAACTAATCAACATCAAGGTATTAGGGCTACCAAAATAACTATTAGTTGTGAATGTTTTAGAGATTTATGTTTATTCATGTATTCAACTAAAAGTCAGAACCATCTGAGGTTCAGTTTTAGGTCCTTGTGTCTCTAACCTATGGACCCTACATAACATCCAAAAAGTCATAGGGTAGGTCAACTAAACCTTTTTTTCCAACCTAGTCACTTCATTAAAACTAGGGTCATGATTCTATTCCAACTAATTCTAGGGTTTCTCTTCATTGTGACTTAGTTCAAGAAAACATTGACAAATCAGAGAAATTTTTTGCACATATAGTAGTATAATGAAAATATTTTTTTTTATAAGAAACATTGGAGATAAAACAAAGATGGTACCAAAATCAATGTGATAAACCAAGTCACAATTTATCCATAACAAGACCTCTTTATCCTACTACTTTCTCATACCCTAATCTTATCCTCAAATCAACCACATTGCATCCAAAGATCAATTCTAGGGTGAACATCTCACCTATAGGTAACATAGCAAAGTCAAGGGTCCTAATAAGGGAGACAAAATTAGAATAGTCAGATTCTGAGTACCATGGGCTATGATACCATGTTGTAAGGAGTGGGACCCGAGAGGGGTTCTACTCCCTACTAAAAATTCGAAGAATAGAATCTCCAGTCAAACATACCTAAAAGATATGTTGGAGTGGGTGTAAAATTTTCAAATATTATAAATGGTATTCAAAACAACCAAAGTATAATAGCGGAATAAAAACATTAACTATATTCTATTTCTCATAAGGTTTCAAAGAACATCTTAAACTTACATGTAAAGTACATCATAAGGATCCATGTAGAGGGAAATCTAAACCATAACTAGATTGTCTCCAAGCTTTAACTTCTTAAGCTAAGTCCATTTCTTTATGCCATGTCCTCCATATCCTTCATCTAGGGTTTAAGGCATACCCTGACAAGAAGTGAAAAATAGATGACATCAGCAAGGGCTGGTATGTGCATAATAAAAGGTAATTGAGCAATATATGAAATAAAGGGCATCAAAATAAATAGAAGCTTCCCATAGAAGAGGAAAGTACCAACCAAGTGGGTATCAAGAGAAATGAATCACAATAAAAGAGATACTTGCCATTAATCAACAAATAAAAGGGTGCTGAAAAAGCACATATAGAGAAAGTAGGGCACACACCCCACAATCATCATGAACAACATGCATGCATGTGAGATAAGCATAGCCCTAGAACAATATAAGGACAAAGTCGACCAAGTCTCACAAACTCGAAACCTGATAGAGAATGACGTACTGCGAAACTCCCAATATATATAAAGTGGGACATACCTCACAAATTTGAAACTCAGGTATGGGGCCACCTCCATCCCAAAAATAACAATAGCATACTGCCCCGAGCAGGAAATACACATATGCCCAATAACAAAACAAATACAATTACACTACTCTAGTTCTATTGAATCACATAGAATGTTTAATAGAGAGGCAAGTAAAAAGGTATAGTCAGATTAATCAAAAGTTGCCATCATACTAATGGACAACATAAACATCCACCTCACAAGTGGGAAAAAGACATCACATGTCATCATATAGAGTTCCACCATGAACAAAGCATGAGTAAGAGACCAAAAGAATATTAAATCATGATCATAAGATCAGTAACAAGTAGGGTACTTCACATGAAGCATATTTTCAAAAGAAAAAGATATTGGGTATAGGCTAAAGTCCATAGGAACAAGACAATGATAAATTAGGTGAATTTCTCAAAAAGAATAATTGAGGATGCAAACATACAATAAGAGGGATGAATTAGAAATTTCTCAACATAGAAATAATGTGGGATGCCATCATACATCAAATTCAGAGTCCCAAGTCCAAAGTCACTTCTAGATCCTAGTCTAGGGCTCCAAAGATCCTATTAAACATATATGTAGATTATGTTTCAATTTCATATTCATTAATTAAACCCTAGAAAACACCTTTTTTATAATTTGTGATTTAGGTTATGGAAACCAAGCCACATTTTAATAGATATTATTCTGATTCCAAAACTTACATTTTATATTTTTTTGACTTATAAATAATTAGTTATGAATATTCCAAGTTAATATATAATTAGAAAAGTCCATTAAAAAGCACATATTTTTATCATTGAATTTAGGTTAGAAACTTAACATCATCAGATAGGTTATATTTTTTTTTGATCTTGTAACATATTTCACATTATTTTTCTGAGCCATAGATTATTTATCATGGATTTTATAAAAAGTGACCAATCACAAATACCCACATAATCATTATTTTTTTATTTGAAAAAGGGGATGACCTGGCCCAATAAAAAATGTCCATATGGCCTAGACCCATAGGCAGCTAAGATAACATTGAGAAAAAGTCACTCACGAGCCGAAGACAAATCCAGAGGAGTCAAAGACCAAAACAACCTCAGGGAAAATGAAGAAGTATGGAGAAAGAAGAAGGGCAGGCTGGTCAAAGATAGTTGCTTCCCCTTTCATGCCCTTTGAGGGGAACAATGCCTGAATCAGATGAACACCAAAACTAAACCATGAATCAAAAGTCCATAACTCACAAAAACATTTCCATCCAACTCAGAAGATCAAACTATAGGAAACAAGTCAAAATCAAAGTCTTTTGACTCTTGAATCACCCAAAAAAAGGCTCACCATCAAAGCTGCTTCAAAATGCAGAAAGACTGTATCGAAGAAGAATAAAAGAGGGAAAAGGGAGAGGCACCTCAAGTAGAGAAATTGAGGATGGTTGAAGCATCACACGAACATGAGGAAAGAGTCCATACCTTCTCCAAACTCCTTGATGGCCAGAATCACCAAAGTCGAATCACGAAAAGCAAGATGACAGTCAGGGTTGGGGGAATAGGTTTGGGTGTGAAGAAAGTCAATATAGATTCATAGGAAGAAGTACTGGGGTTAGGAGATGACCAGAACATAGTTTTATAGGGGTCCAGTTTCACTTGATTGAGAGGAGAAAGGGAGAAAAGGAAACTGAGCAGAGAGGAGAGAGAAACTTGTCGACAGAGAGATTGGGTGAGGGCAACATATCAAAACTAGGATCCCCAAAACTCAGAAAGGCTTGGAGATGGTGAAAAGTATGTCAGATCGAGATGAAAAGGAAAGTCGAGGGACAAAATTGCGAGAGGAAAACACAAGTAATGTTTACAAAAAGTCGATCTCCTACGCAAGGCAGGAGACGACTTACTGGTCATCAGATGAGAATCTAAGGGTAGGGGGAAGAGAATGCATTAAGTAAATCCAGAAATCAAAGGATTTTTTTCATGACAAATAAGGAAAAATCAAATCCAATTCGAAAAAAGTGTATATACATTATTTCCTAATTTCTCTCTTCAAATAAAGGCTCAAACATTATCTGAATCACGTGAAATTTTGCACAGAGGCCAATTAAGGCATGTAGATTCCGATTATGCAAGTAGATTTCCTTCTTGAACACTTTAGATGCATTAATTAACAAAATCTTATTTTCTCTTTCCTCATGCATTAATGACATTAGGATTATCCAATTTTGGTGAAATTTCACCCACAAGTTATCTTTGATGTGTTGAATACGAATTTGACATTATTTCCATCTTTTGAAGCCTTTTATCACATTAATTTTCACTTATGCCTTTTAAACATTTTCTCTCTCCTAAACTTACCCTAATCTTTCAAAGTGGTCCAAATTAGATGAAAATTGACATGTAGGATTATTTTTTTATGTATATCACGAATTTGAAGTTTATTTTCACTTTTGAGACTTTCTTATATGAGTTATGTCATATGGCCCAATTAGTGGTCCATTAATCACTTTGTTCTTCCAGTTAAGTTCTTTATCTCTTTATTAACATCCAAATGAGTTATGTGACATGTTAGATTACATTAGGGTGATACCTTCATGCTTTAGCTTATTAGGATCACTCTAACCTCAACCCTGTTCAGCTAAGTCCAAAAAGGTCAAAGTTATAGGGTAGGGTCCAAGATCTAGTATGTTACAAAGCCCTCCTCCTTCTACACCAAGGTTCTATGAATGTAGCCAAAAAGGACACTATAAGAATGATTTCCCCAAGGTAAAGAAATCCTACCATAAGAGAATATCCAAGAAGAAGTGAGACTACAAGAAGAATGTAATGTATAAGAGGAAAGACAAGAAATAAAGAAGAAGCAAATATGCATCCCATGTCGCATGGGAGGAGTCTTTGTAATGCCCCTCCAAACACATATATATGATAGTGGAAGAAAACCCTATATTGTCCATAACATGGGTCACTTGGCTCAGAGGAACATTACAAAACATGATAAGTATAACAATAAGATAAATTAAACACCATGCTTAAATCAGAAATACAGATTCATACATCATTCTTTGAAAGATAAAACTAATAACATCAACTATCTCATTCTTGAACTAGAGTCTAATAAATGAAAGGTAAGCAAAATATAGGACAAAAATATTCTTTGGAAACTTGATATTGGATCTTCTAAGGTGTAGATGACATGACTCGCTTTCCTGGAGCAAAGTTGATTCTAAGATGGTCTCTCTGAACTCGTCAAACTTCTCTTGTCTTGATTAGGCTCTAAACACCTATGCATAACTATTAAACATCATAAATCAATACATTGTATTGATCCTAGGTCAAATTAGGGTATGAGTGCATTAGGGTTAGGCTTATTGATCAAAATCATTAGATTAGGAAAACTTTGTAGGTTGAGTATTGTTTTAGGTCACATGAAATACATGTGCTGCATAATTAGGATTTCATGAGTCAGATTATGGTTTCTAATAAAACATTAGAAGAGAAAGTCAAATCATGTCTTGAAAACTTTAAAATCATATTCCTCTCAGAAAACCATTTCCAGTGGATATTTATTCCATTTTTTTGATAAAGAATGGATTTACTATGAATTTTATAAAAAGGGCCAATCAAAAAATAAGGCAATGCCACTCAGGCGGCCTTTTATCCACTAGAATATCAGGCCCAACTGTTGTGGACCTATCAAGGCTGACCAACTAGTGGGAAGACTCGCAACTGTAGAACTGGGTTCAACGGAGGAAGGGCCCTTAATTTTCCTTATCACATTAATTATTCAGTTAAACGTCTAGGGGCACAACGATCATATCCTGACCTGGTATGCCCCCCCACTCGAGCCATGGTGCGAGGTTCCTGCTCAGGATCTGTGACTCTGATTAGGAGGGAAAAACATTGAGGACATGAGTCCTTTTCAGAGTACTGGTACTACCAGCAGGTTTACCACATCCTGACATAGGCAAGGAGTCTACTCATAGACTCATGAGAAGTTTGGAGCCCCCAGTTCCACCTCGCCATGGCTAGGCACAACTACAAGAATTGAAAATAGAGGAAACTCCACAACCAAGGCACAAAGATGATTAGAAATCATCGTGAGATCAAACTGATCATGGCGACAAAGATTCCAGGACTACGGGTTCATAGAGAAGCCACATCAATATTCATCGGTGAGGGTCAAAGAGCGTGTCTATAGGGCACAATGTTTGGAGATGTTGCGCTATAGACCAAAGATACAAAACTGAAGGGAGGAGGTCGAGGATGCTCACTGTACTTTTAATTTGGAAGAGGTGGTCCAAACCCTGAGGACCGGGCCTTCTTCGTCAGAGAAGAAAACTGAGCAGACCTAGGGGTCTGAGGGTCTAGGAGAAAAAATAGAAGGTAGAGGAGAGATCGGTGGGATTCGATGGTCATTCTCAATCCCTTATATATATGTTCAAAAGTTGGTGCAAAACTCTATGACTTTAGTGCAGTGATGAGAATCCATGTCCAATTGGGCATTTTGTGGAAAGGGCACAAAGTCCTAAAGAAGCCAGGATGGGTGAGATCAGGGAGATGAGACAAATCATTTGGAGTGGTTTACTCGGGTAGGGACACACTAGGAGAGAGGACTGGGAGGAGGAAGAAATCACAAGTATTGTGGAGTCCAGGAAGAGTCAGACTCAAGGTTGAAGAAGAATAGGTAGCCATAGGATGATGATTCAACAGCTCAAAAAGATTCCAAGAAAAGAAAGGAGTGTGTGACAAAAAAACTATGTGAGAAAAGATGCATAATCAACATGCAATTTAAATTATGCGGATCTTAGGTTAAATTATTGTATGAATTTGATATTTGATTAATTATTACCCAAAACCATATCCTAATTTTAACAATTGATTTGAAGTGTCATATGAAGTCATAATGACTTCAAATTTGGACCATAGGTTAATCTAAGAGTCTAGATCCTTCCTATATGGTTAGATTTAGGTTTTGCATAAGTTTATCCATAGTTTCCATATACGTCGTTAAACTCAATTTTAATGCATTTAATTCATTAAATTAGTGGCAAAAACTTCCTTTGTGAGGTTTTTGAGTCCAAATACGAGATAAACAATAATTGTCTCCTAAAGATTCATATCACATTTATTTTATGCCTTTTTGGGAAACTTTCATGGAGGAGAGAGAAAAAGAGAATGTATATGTACTTCCCTCTTATAACAAACTCATAAAAGTAAAATGAAAACTTCTTGGCCAAGGCATCTACTCTATATTTATATTTTCAAATTCAAAGCCTTTTTTTCCTTTTTTATTTATTTTAAACACTTTTCAAGATTTGGAGCGAGAGAAAGTGAAAGGATAATGTTAGTTTTACTTTTATGTATATTGGACTTATTTAATCATAAAGAAATCAAAAGAAGCATATTTAATTTTCTTTCTATGCCAAACCTTATTTAAAGGATTCAATATTTGGGGTAACTTGCATTAAAGTCCAAGCTTTAAATTTTACAAATTGAAATTTTCAATTAACACCCTAAACATATTTAATTTAAAATTGGGATGTTATAGTCTTCTTCTAGTGGTTCCATCTCAAAAGAGGGAGAATGGCACCTTTCTCTCATGGCCTCAACTAGTGAGGACATATGTGACGTAAGTGACGAAATTTAAATGAACTATCTAAATAAGCCCTCATTGATATGATTAATGCTTCCCACTTTTCTTATTCTAAATGAAAATATAAGAAGAAGCGGTTAGGGAAAATTATTGATGACTTCTATGCTAAGTTGATTTTCTTGAGAAAAATGAGAAAGTTCATCTTGATAGTATTGATTCTTTGCAAGGGAAGTTTCTTGATCTTGAGCTCAATACGATGGAGTTGAAGTAGAGAATGTTATTTACCTTAAGAACTTCAATAGTCTTAAGGATGAAAACCAAATTCGCCTTGATGAGCTTGTCTTAATTAGAACTGAAAATGATAGACTTGTTACCAAAGTTCAATGATCTTATACATGTTTGTGATGATATTCAAGAAGAAAATAGGATCTATCTTGATGATCTTATCATGCTTAGAACTAAAAATTCTAGATTTCTTGCACAAATAAATGATCTTTATTCCAGACCTATATTGCTTAGTAATGAAGTAGCTAGCATTACTCTTGAGAGAGCTTCTTAACATACTAAATCCCTCTGTGTATAGACTGGACCTATTCATTCTAAAAAGTATTTAGATAGTCTTTCTTATACTATCATTACTCTTAGCGATGATAATGACAACCTTAGAGCTTCCTTGAAAAACTTCCTCAAAGGGAAAAATTCCTTCAATGAAGTTCTAGATCACTCTGCCAAACATAGTGGCAAAAGTGGTTTGGGATATGAAGGAGCTCCAAAGAGAAAAGCCAAGGGTAATAATAAGAGCATGGGACATCCTATATCCCATGGAGAGTCATTCGGCTCTATAAACCTTATGGTTTGTGCACATTGCAAGAGTGATGATCATTTTTCTACTTATTGTCCTTACAAAGAAAAGGGGACCAACCCTAAGATGAAATGGGTCCCCAAGCTAAATATGGGTCCCAAGGTTTGAGTTGGGAACTGACATCTTCCTTTATTGTAGGTAAAAGGAAAATGGATTGTTGATAGTGGTTTCTCCAAGCATATGACAGGTGAAATATGCCATTTCAACAACTTCACAAAGAAGAAAAGAGGATCGATGACTTTTAGTGACAACAACAAAGGTCAAGTGATAGGTGAGGGTGATATGGGTGATTCACTATGCATTAAGAATGTTCTTCTTGTGGATGTCCTACATCGCAATTTAATTAGTATTACCCAATTATGTGATAATGGTTACCTTGTTTTATTTACCACACTTGAATGCTTGCTTTTAGATTCCCTCTCCTATAATGTTATATTTAAGGGAACTAGAAATGGAAATTTTCACATTATTGTTCTTGATTATATTATGCCTATCCTTGGTTGATGCCTTGTTGTTGATAATTTGTGGCACAGTAGGCTTGGTCATGTAAATATGCCTAAATTGAAGAAGTTGAGCAAAAAGGAATTGGTAAAAGGACTTCCTAAATTAGACTTTGAGAAGGATGTGGAATGGCAACCTTGTCCACAAGGAAAGCAAACCAAATCCTCCTTTAAATCCAAAGCAGTCCTTAGTACCAAGAGAGCTCTTTAACTTCTCTATATTGATCTATTTGGACCTATGAGAACTCAATGTCTTCATGGTAGCAAGTATTACCTCATGATTGTCGACAATGTTTCTTTCTATAATTGGACCTTCTTCTTAGTTTCAAAAAGTGACACTCTTAATTTATTCTCTAGTTTTTGCAAATGAGTTAAAAATGAAGCTTCTTGTCTGATTGCCTCTATTCTCAGTGACCATGGAGGAGAATTTGAAAATTATATGTTTGAAAGGTTTTCCGAGGAATCCGATTACATGCACAACTGTTCTTCCCCTCATATACCTCAACAAATTGGGGTTGTAGAGAGAGAGAATAGGTCACTAAAGGAAATGTCTAGGACCATGCATCTAGAGTATGATACTCCAAAGAAGTTTTGGGACAAAGTTGTTAGCACCTCATGTTTTGTGTAAAATAGAGTTTTCACTCATCCATATTTAAAGAAATCCCCCTATAAGATATGGAATGGTAGAGAGCCATCTATTGATTTCTTTCATGTTTTCCATTGTCGATGTTTTTTTTAAACACCAATGATTCTCTCAATAAGTTTGATGCAAAATTGTGCAAGGCTTTCTTTCTCAGATATAGCACTACTAGAAAAGCTTAAAGAGTATTCAACACTGAACTGTCTAAAATAGAGGAATCTATCAATGTTAACTTTGTTGAAACTAACCGCTCTATTTCCAAGAATATTGTAAATGATGATGGTGTAGATAAGTTGATTCCTCACTTGAAAGAGCTCAACATTGTTGACAAAGTAAAATAGGTGATAGTAGATGAAGAAGAGAAAGAAGAAGAAAACAAGGATTCAATTCCCCACTTTGCAAAACATCATCCTAAAGAGCTCATCATAGGTAATCCTTTTGAAAGGGTGAAGACATGGGCTGCATTCAACAAAGAATAAACCAAAAATGCCTTCATCTCACAACTTGAGCCAAAGAACATCAAAGAAGCTCTCAAGGATGATGAATGTATCCTAGTTATGTAAGAGGATTCAAAGAAGTTTAAAAAGAACAAAGTGTGGGCCTTAGTGCCAAGATCTAATTATAGGAAGATCACTAGTACCAAGTGGGTCTATTGCAACAAGCTATATGAAAGTGGCAAAGTGGTAAGGAACAAAGTAAGGTTATTTGCTTAAGTCTACAATCAATAGGAAGGTATTGATTTTAATGAAACTTATGCTCCTGTTACTAGACTTGAATATTTTAGAATGTTACTTACCTTCGCTAGCTATAAGAATTTCTTGCTTTACCAAATTGATGTTAAACGTGCATTTTGAAAGGAACAATAGAGAAGGAAGTCTATGTAGCTCAACCTCCTAGCATTGAACACGATAAGCTTCCCAACCATATGTATCTATTACAAAAATCTTTCTATGGACTCAAATAATACCCTAGAGTTTGGTATGAGAAATTAAAGAACATTTTTCTAGAAAATGATTATATCATGCACAAAGTTGATTCTACCCTCTTTCTTAAACACACTTCAAGCAATTTTTTAATGATTCAAATATATGTTGATGATATCATTTCTGACAAAACAGATATGGATCTTTGCAAGGCATTTAGTTTGGTTATGTATAGTGAGTTTGAGATGAGTATGATGGAGGAACTTACATTCTTCCTTGGATTTCAAAACAAGCAAAAGAAGGAAGGAAACTTCACCAACCAAGGAAAGTATACAAGTGAACTCTATAAGAACAAGTGGATGGAGAACACAAGTCGATGGACATGCCCATGTCAAAAATCACCAAACTTGATAGAGATGAGGAAGGTGAGAAGGTAGATGAGAAGCTCTATAGAGGTATGCTTGGTATCTTACTTTGTTTAACTGCCTTTAGACCTGATATAATGTTTAGTATTGAATTGTGTGCTAGATTTCAATCAAGCCCTAGAAAATACCATCTTATAGAGGTTAGGAGGATTTTGAGGTACCTATCCAAAACCCAAAATTTTGGACTATGGCACCCCAAGTCAAGGGACTTTACTCTTACAACTTATAGTTATGCGGATTATGTAGGGTGCTTAATTAATAGAAAGTGCACAAGTGGTACTTACTTCCTCCTAGGACCATGCTTTGTCTCTTGTTTCTCTAAGAAATGAAGCACAATGGCTCTTTCAACTACCAAGGCCAAATACATTGCATTTGGGAGTTGTTGTGCCCAAGTGTTATGGATGTAGCAAATATTTTAAGACTTTAACATTCATTTTTACGCTTCTCCTATCTACTGTGATAATACTAGTGCAATCAGTCTTTCTTACAATCCTATATTGAATAGTAGAACCAAACATACAGAGGTCTGCCACCACTTCCTTAGTGACCACATTGCCAAAAAGGATATTTATATCACGCATGTGGACACGGAAAATCAACTTGCGGACATTTTCACAAAACGTCTAGCTAGAGAGAAATGTACCTTTATTAGATCAAACTACTTATTACTTCTCTTGATGATATTGACATGACTTCTAACTAGATGTTCTCATACCTATATGTTCTTTCTCTTTACTTGCTCATCTCTTACTTGTTTGTGCTATATTTGCCTTGTTTTTCTTCCTTGTTTTGCTTTTTTTGGCTATTTTTTTGCAAAACGCATGTTTACCAAAAAATAGTAGCCAATGATGAGTGGAATGTACATCAATAGTTCACAATACATTATAGGCTAGAAAAACAAATTTTTATAGCAGTCTTGTGCCTTAGAATTAAATTTCTTATCTTTTAGACTAACTGACCTGTTAGCCATGTTTGTTTTGGAAGAAACTTGACCAACAACAGGCTAAGGATTGAACAAAATTACAGTGTTGGCCGAGTTTCCCAAACCACAAACTCGACCGACAACACTATTGGGTGGAAAATATATAGGTAATTAGCCGATTTTTCTCCCTCTCAACTAGAGAGAGTCGATTGACAACCACTTCTTCTTGTTCATCATTAAACCCTAGGGATACCCAAACCTCTCCCATACCTTCTCTAGCCCTAGATCATATATCCTAGCTCTCCTAACCTCAACCTAGTAGCCTAGGCATCCTACAGCTCTTGCCATCTCCCTCGATTTTGCTCTATTACATCTCTTTCAATGTCCATGGCATCAAATCGATGTAAACGGACTGGATGAGTTGGAGTACATTCATCATCCACTACTCCAAGGAATGTTTATTTTGATGGAACCTCATTCATCTCCACTCAAGCTGTAAATAGGTACTAGGAGCTTCTTCCTAGAAATTCTTTTCCATTTCTTGCTTTGCTTCAATCACATAGTGTCTTGATGAAGGAATTTGTTGTTGTTATTTTCAAAACTCACCACCTTAGTGCACTTTGAAGAGAAATTGTGCTATACTAGTTCTTTTTCTAGCTCAAAACTGGACCAAAAATTATATGCTAATCTCATGTGGAACTACACTACCCTTGTGCCACCCCCTAACCAGCAAGTGATCCTAACCTCCATGATTCCGGGTACCAAGATCACCATCTTTGAGGATTCCTTGAGTTCCTACTGCAATTGTACCTACATCACATACACATGTTTGATCACTTGCTTGACCTCGAGAAGTTCTACAAAGGTTTCTGAGAAGTTCTATAAAAGTTTTGATACTAAGCTTTCTCTATCTGACATCCACAAGTTTTTGGAGAAACCTGATGTTTCCTATAGGAAGAAAATCCAACCTTACTTCTTCCCTCGACACCAAGAATCACCTCATTGCTATAGTAGTTGACTGTAATATCCACCCAAAGAAAAACCAAATAGATATTGCAAAGAACGCTCATGTGATAATGTACTATCTCCTGAACGATGTCGGAGTTCAAATGGGCCCGTTACATTATTCACTAAATGACCTATTTTGACTAAGGGAAGGACACCAGTGGCTCCCACCCACCCTATCCCAACTTGATTTGTGGTGTTCTTGCTCACCATTCTGAGAAATCCCTTTTGCATGATCTTCGATACAAAGCCAATAGGAAAGGTGTTTACATCATTGAAGCTACTATCAAGAAGTCATTTCACCTACCTCCTCTACCACACCTGGTGCTTTCACCAACACCCTGGCCCCTCCTCCTCCTAGACCTGACTGTGCCTCATTCTCAGTGTCTAATGAAACCCTGATGGGCTACATGATACACCAACAAGTATACAATCTCCAAGTTCAGGACCACATCCATCAGGATCTAGTTCAAATCATGTCTGACATGAACTTATCCTACACCCATCTCTACCCAACCTACCATCCCTTCCCTGGTGCTGACTATGCCACATATGCATACAGTTAGTTCTACCCAACCCCTCCACCTGTTTCTTCTGTTGTACCCCCTACCTCTGATGGTGGTCATGCTCATGCCA
Organism: Alisma plantago-aquatica; assembly: GCA_963693085.1. Lineage (NCBI taxonomy): Eukaryota > Viridiplantae > Streptophyta > Magnoliopsida > Alismatales > Alismataceae > Alisma > Alisma plantago-aquatica. The sequence goes on from OY856412.1 coordinate 796,331,975, forward strand.
ACCTCTTACTCTTTTAGTTGGACCTGCTGCCACCTTTCTTACTAGTTTCCATGGGTCTCTACACCCAATTTTGAACAAGCACATTCATTGTATGCATGTGGTATGTCTTGGGCAGAGAAACATCTCAAGTGGCCGTCCACTCACTCTTTAGGACCACTAGAGGATGAGGATATGGCAGATGAGGATGTTGAGGATGATGAGGTTAATAAGATGAGGGAGACGGTGAGGATGGTGATGATGGCTTTGATGATGGTGATGATGGTGAGGCTACACCTTTAGATGGAGATGAGTACTACCAACTAGATGATGATGACGGTGAGGTCGTTAGCATATGTGCCTTAGATGTTTAGTTATTAGTCTATAGGGAACTTATATAGGGTGCTCATTTTGATAATGACTTAATCATTCCATTCATATGTATCTAATATGTCTATTTGAGATTGATTTCAGGTATTAGGTACAAGAAAAGGATCATTTCAATATAGTTCAAACTTGACTCAATACAAGCCAAACTCAATGCAAAAGCACTTTTTTAGAAATAGCCCTAAACGAATTAGGATAATTTCTATAATAATTTGTATTGATGTTATGACTTGTAATTAAGATGAAAAATAATTAGGAGCACTTAATTTGAATGTTTGATCACTTCAATGAAATTTTCCCAAATGCATCATAGGTTATTTGATCGGTCGAGTTTCCCTCCCAGAAACATGACCGATGCCTAGGATGGGTCTTGAAAATGTCCAGGATCGAATGACTTCACCTCAAGATAAACTCGACCAACACCTTACATTGGCAAACTAATTTTAAACCATTGGTCTAGTTTCATCCAAGATAAACTCAACCAACAACTCAAAATTAGCTTGTCGCATAGTGCTATCGACTGAGTTACCTTTATAGAAACTTGACCAACTATATTGTATGGAGAGTGTAGAAAAAATGATTCTAATTGTTGGAGTGTTGCAAACATCAAAAATATATATGTTGCAACACTCCAAGGGACTGTATTTCATTCCTAAGTGTTTCTAGTAGTTAGTCGACATTCTAAACTATAAATAGGAACCCTTGGGCTTCATCCCAAGTTTGATCCTTCATGCTATTCAAGCATCCTAGCTATAGTTGATTGGATTTTTCTACTAGATCCTCCTTCTCTCTCTTACTTACAAATCCAAACATACATATGAGTGAGATAGGATATGTGTGAGAGAGATACTCCATTATAATCTTGTGTAGCTCTCAAATTTATCTTTCCCCGACCCCTTTCCTCAAGCTATGTTGGTGAGTGCTTCTCCAAGTTGAAGGAGAAGGTGAAGGCTGAAGATCCTTGAGAAGAGTGGGTAATTCCTTCAAAGGGGAAGAATTGTTGCAAGAAGGGGAGCTCCTTGGCAAAGGTGTCCATCTCCTTGCATAAGTGGGTAAGTCCTTGTAGAGTTTGAATACTCTTACTCAAATGATAGGTAAGACCTTGTAAGGTTTATTGGCTCCTATTGGTCCTTAAAAAGGAAGGCTAGGTATACTTTCCCTATAAAAGGAAGATCTCATTGTATGTCTTATAATGGAATATAAGTATGCGATGGATGCAAAATCCTAGGGCTTGACCTCTCTAGGTAGTGGACTAACTTTCTTCTGGTTTGGAGATTGGAACCACTTTACATATCTTGTTCATGATCTCATTCAATATCTCTCATCCTTTCTATGTATTCTTAGTTACACATCAAATTACATATTTGCAATCCTACTTCTTGAACTAATTTGAAGTTCTAAAGAATATAGTTTAAGTGCTTTTTGTCTCTATTAACCCCCCCTCTAAAGCCCTTTGATCCAACATGGGGTCTTACAACCATAAACCCCTACCAGGGAATTCACCCCTGAAATCCTATACAAATAAGGATGGGTACTTCCTACATATCTTCTATTCTAACTCCCATGGGGCTTCCTCTACACCATGATGATCCACAACATCTTCACTAAGGATATGCCCTTCTTCCTAAGCTTATGCATGTTTATCTAAGGTCAAAACTAGACCTTCAACATAAGAAACATCCTCATCTAACTCTATTTTCAATGTATGTATCTTATGCTCTATATTGAGGTGACATTTTTTCATCATGGAAACATGGAAAACATTGTGCAACCTGTGCAAATTTGGTGGTAACTCCAACTTGTACACCACTTTTCCTCATCTAACTCTTGGCATTAAAATAAAAAAAACTCATACTATATAATAAATATTATCTTCATACTCAAATAAGACATAAATCGTCTTATGCACTAATATGAACATATACTTCATATAATGAGAATAATTCTCAAACATAGTCACATATTCTAAAGTTACTGAATCAATTAGGAAATTAAAGTAGAATACCATCACATTACTAATATGAGGCTTAATTGGCCATACATATATCACTTATAGTGTCAGGATAATTATTTATTATTCTTTCATAATGGCTAGCTACTCGTCTAAAACTAAATACTAATATAATAGCACAAGAAACTTCATCAAATCTATAGAAAAGTATTCATATAATGTAGGAATGATCATGTATTAAAATATCATGTCATACAAAAATCATATCATGGGTGAAATACCCAAAATACCCTTATTAGGGTTTACATTAACAACCTCACTAAAACTTCATATATGAAAGATCAGGATATGAATTAATGTTAAACATATCAAAATACACATTCAGTAAAATTTGTATGAATTTCTAAAGGCATTTACTATTTTTAATTGGCAAAACATCAAAATCATATAGTTTTGTCTACCCAGAATATAATAAATAGAAGACATCAAAATCATACTCTGAAACTATTTTTATAGGATAGCACACTCAAAGAGATTTCCATAGGTACCTTTTTTGTCCCAAACCGAGATCTGTAGCTCAAGATATGAATTTTTGAAATTACCTCAGTTTGGATCAATCCCAGCCACTGATTTGGGATCCAAAGGGTCAAGATAGTGGTGCCCCTTCCCTTCTCCCTTCTTCACGGGATACAGGGATTGTGCTCCCCTGTTGCACCGTGAAAATAGGGTGCCGGCCGTGGAGCTTCTCTCCGACCCACCTTGCTCGTCCCTTGGCCACCACAAGTCACGGCGTGAACATGTTGGTCTCTCTGACTTGCTACTCACTCGTCTATGTCCTTTGATCTCTCACAAGAGCCCATGAGAGGCACCTACTCCCCCTTCTTGCAGCCATCGATTCCGCTATTTCTAGGCAAGAACAAGGCAATGCTTGGAAGTCTTGGTATTCCCAGCTCACTGCTCAGCCGCTGAGATGATATTAAGGATGCTCCTCGATCTCCCTGTAGTGATTCAACCCCCTTGTGGTATGCATTTAGGCACCAAGAGGTAGTGGTGGATGAGTTATCTCAAAACCACTTCCCTCTGTCTCTTCTTCGGTTTCTGACTTCTCCTTCTTAATTTGTTCTTATGTAAAACCCTAGTGAATGTGACCCTCACTTCCGATCCACTCATCCTAAGTGTTATAACATCGTATCCTTTCCTAATTTAGCACGACATTGCACAACATCCATGTATCTTGCTTGCATGTCTTGCTATGTTGGTACATGCATAATGCATGTGTAGTGGTGGTGAATATCTGCATCACCCCAGTGATCCATCATCATCTGATAATCTTAGATTTTCAACTTTAACTAGATTTCATACTTGTGTTTATTTTTGCATGTTGTAGATTAGTTTAGATTAATCCTATCAATCTCTTGGTTGTAAACGATTAACTTAGATCGAGACGAAATGAGACAAAGACATCCAGATTCTTCACGTTGTCCTTTGGGTTCGATCCTAAATTTTTACTATGATAAGGCTTCCACACTCTTGTGGGGTTGGAGCATTTATCTAGCACCAGTTGTAGGTAAACCTAGAGAGAACATCAACTCCCTAGGGTTTTTGGTGCACATTAGGACTTTCATTGGAAGAGCAATCTTTTGGTGTAAATCCTAGGTCCATCAAAAAATGGCACTGTTGTCGGGGACAACGTCGTAAGAATTGTCTTCATCAAATTCTCTAGGGTTTTTCGTTTTCTTTTCAAAAAATTTATAAAAAAAAATGGAGGTGAAAACCTTGATCTCAAAAGTTAAAGTTTCTATTGCATACTCTCTTGAATTTGAAGTGATTTGTCAAGCCTAATAAACAACTTCTTATATTTTAGGTACCAATTCTCTTCAAAATGAACCAGTCAATGCCACCAACCATTAGATGTCAATTATGTGGTGACTACTCCCATTCGTCAATCAACTGCTTCAATGCTCCTCCTCACTACATGAATGCACTATGTCAAGTAATCACAAATCGTATAGTTGGGAAACTCAAGGAAGCCTGTTCACATGACTATGGATATAACACAAGTTATAATCCATATCCTCCCGGAAGCTACTACGAAGAACCCAATTATGAAGGATTTCAAGGCGTAGATTGCAATGCAGAAGGAAATCTGGACTGCAATGAAAATCAATACTACGATGAGGAGAGCTACTATCAACATCAACCAACAGGTATAGTGAAGATCCCAACTATGAAGATCGATACATATTAATAGAAGAAGTACGTGCTCTACATAAATTGGTGGCTCAACAACTAGCTGATCAGACAGCCATGAATGAGAAGTTGATAGCTGAGCTTGATCAACTTACGCAACTTGTCCTCGCTTCGGAGCAACATGAAGAATAGTCACCGGTTTCCCTTGAGCACACTCCTCATATGCATATTGCAATTGATTACGATGACGATTACGATATCATGTGGGAGGTGCCTTCCAATGATCTTCTAGCAGCAGTACAGGGAGAGGAATAATCCTCAGAGCAAATGATTGAACCTGAGGATGATTTCTCCATAGTATCATGAGAAAAAGAATCATTTTCTGAGCCAAGGTTTGACTTAGAAAATGACTCCTGCACTGTTCCCTTAGATGAAAAATTGACTGGCCAATATGAAGTTTTTCTACAGTCGGGAGATCAATTGGGGATAAATTTCAGTATTTACCCATCTTCTTCCCCCACAAACCCAGATCCAACCACAAAGATTGAGGAGCAATCAACAATGATTAACTCCCTATACGACAAATATTCTTCAACTTTAGTTGTCTTGTTGGTGAATTCCAATGAAGAAGGGTCTACGTTACAAGAACTCTACACTCCTTCACAGTCAGACTTAGATGAATATGTGATTGATTTAGATAAGGAGATGTCTTTTATGCAAGAAACTCAAATGTCTCCATTACTGGAACAAGATCTGATTTGTCCTTATGAAGAAATTTCTAATCGTTCGACTGATCTAGGAATAGACTTTGAGGATGGGACTGATCAAGATCTTGATTCAGGTGTGGATCATACCACTCTCACTGACCCTGATGATGATGAAAAATAATCATGGGAGGATGATGGATCCCAATACAATGGCTTTATAAACGATCCTTTCCACGAAATGACGTTGCCAGAGCTGCCATCCCTACAAGAAGTCCAGACGAAGTCAGTTCTCAAACAAGAGTATGTTCTTTCCATTGAATCTCCTTCTAGTCACTTGAATGGGTTGATGGTGTACTATGAAGAGAACCACAGACCATCTCTTGATTTTGGAATGGAATATGATATTTCTATAGACCCTTGTAATGACAAGGAGGACCTCTGGGAAGACATCAAGCCACAAAACAATCTTCTTATGGCTACCCTCCCCTACGGAGAAGCTCCTCCCGAGCTACCAAATGTATAGGAGTCTGACATATCTCCATTACCTAAATAAGGTTTCATTCTTCCCGTAGAAACTTCTCCCGAATACTTAATAGAACTAGAGGCGTGCTATGAGGAAGAACTGGAACAACAACCTGACTCAGGAATGGAGTATATTGGTCTCAATATCGAAGAAATAGATTAATGGGAAGATTCTAGTCTGCAAAATGATGTGCCATGGGCTAACCCTTCCCACGAAGAGACAACACTGGAGCCTCTGCTTCAGGTTCTCATGATTCCCTTATCCAAGCAAGAGTTCGTTCTACCTGTTGAATCTCCCTTTAGTTACTCAAACGAATGAAGAGTGCATAATGAAGAAGAATTTGAACAACACCTTAACTTCAGAATGAAACATGATGCTCCTATCGACCCCAACATTGATAATGATAACCCTTCGAAGGACACATGGCATCAAAATGATGATCCTCATAACAATCCCCTTGACGAAGAAATGTCACCCTGGCTGCCACACCCTACAAAAGAAAAGTCGGGTGATGAACTGAAGCCTGAACCGGATCCACCACCTGATCATCTTGTACAAGAAGAAGTTCAAGTGGCCAACCCTCTATCAACTGCTTTGGATCATGAAGAAGGCAGCTTGACTCCGAATTTCGAGGGAGAGACACAACTGGAGCACACATATAGGCATGACTTCAATTATTCATCTAGTCCCCCAGTTTCAACTGCATATATTCCACCTCCCCCGCTGATGGGGGAAGGTCTCTGGATTCTTCTAGACAAACAAAGAGGTGAAAGAAATGTGCATCCAATTCATCTAGAAAATCCATTTGAGTTGCCACGACCACCCAGTAAACATGTTGTCCATGCCGCTTCCTCGCTCTCAGTGCCGACTATCATGAAACATCTTTGCCGAATCACTTTCAATTGCGAGGACCACCTGGTTAACACTGTGCAGCTCTTCCCCTCCATCTCGAACCTAGTGTTTGCTCGGAGATGAGCAAACTCATAAGTTCAAGATGGAGGGTGGGTGGTATGTTTCTCACTTCACCCTCTATCTTTACTGCTTTCTGATTTTCCATTCTAGTTTCTTTTTCGTATTTTTTCCTCATTTTCATAGTCTTCTTAAAATAAAGACTTTATCTAGTTGGCTTTTGCTTTTTGAATCTGTGTTCATCACCTCGTTTCATTACAAATTCACAAGAAAAGAATGCTTAAAACTAGCTGATAAATGATTTCATCTTGTATAGTCTGTGAATCCTATTGTCATATCCTTAATAGAAAAATGATGATAAGCTTCAATAAGACTGAGATAGATCAAATGCATCACGCCTCTCACTGATTAATGGATCAGCTGTATGGAATTCTCATTTGAAGTTTTATCATGTCACTTTTTTAGCAGAGTGTGATGAAGAAAAGGAACCCGTCATATGGAATCGCCTAGCAAAATGCATTATGATCTGAACTCTCTTATACACTACTTCTTTCATCTCCATACCTCTCTGCTCACCAACCATGCCAAAGCTTTAAGTTCGGTGTGGCACACCAAACTCTTTTCTAGTATAAGCTAGAACATTGATGAACTCTAAGTTCGGTGTGGTACACCATACCTCTTCTTCTATAATTTCTTCCTCCATACCCCTCAATACATAACAGGGGTGTATCACCTTCTCATTTTGTTCAAAAAGTATACGATGATGATTGTGCACATACCAAGGTTGAGGAAAAATCTACCCTGATTCCAAAAAGAGGCCTCGACAACCCAAATATACAAAAATCCAAAAATACCCTTTCTCCTAAGCAAGTGAGAATGAATAAAAGCCAGAGTGTGGATAAAAGCATGAGAGTTGTGCCCTGAATAAGGATAACCGAAAAAGGTCTTGCCCAACCGGTACATTAGCTTCCCTCACAAAGGCAGATGTGTCGAGCCCGGTAGTGAGACCCTAAGGCTCCAAAAATAACCCCTTACCTCCTCTCGAAGAGGTAAGTTAGCCAAAAGCCTTAAGCCAACCTATACACACTTCTAAGTTACCTTTAAAAAAAATTGGGTGTAAGGCTAAGTCAACCAGAGTTGTGCACAAAAGACTCAAAGTATCTTGATGAATCCACCAATAATAAGAATCTTGAATTGATTAGAGGAGAGACTCTTATCTTTTGATTGCACCCCTATTCTTTCCTCTTTCAACCTACTGGCACCACAATTGCCTCCATTTCAACCATTCTCTTGAAAACACCAGCGATGGATCATATACATGTTTGATTGATTCTACGAGTCTTTTCAAAATCATATAAAACTTTTAAACATGACTGATACAGCAGAGAGTGAGAAGGAAATACTTCAGTAAAGTGAACTCAGAAATGAGGACATCATAAGATGTATTCCATGATCTAAGGAAGCCTTGATACTGTATCGATCTGAGCCATGAACAAACTTATGATATGACATAAGGATGAGGCAATCATGAGATGAACGATTTCATTGGTGACTGTTTTAAGTTTTCCATTCCTCGAGACGAGCAACGCTTAAGTTTGGTGTGGGTGATGAATCCTCCAGATTCATCCTCAGTCACCAATTCAAAGGATTTCTGATGTTTTTGCCCTAATTTTATTTTGCTTCATTTTTTTTCTTAGTTTCGTGAAAATTCTGACATTTGTACGAAGATGAGGAAAAATGATGAGACGAACGAGCTTTTTGGCGACTGTCTTGGGCTATTCTGTTCCTCAGGACGAGCAACACTTAAGTTCAGTGTGGTGATGAATCTGCCAAATTCATCCTCACAGTTGCCATTTCTAGGAATTTTGTGCCTCATATCGACTGATCCACCCTTGTTTTGGCTAACTCTGAGTGTCTCCTCAGTTTCATGAAAATAGTGCTCTAATATCTCTAATTACCAGTTTATTTGATCTTATCCTCCTTTACTCACTTTCCTTCTTCTCTGCGGATCATTCTCATCCATATGATGACTTATCTACATCTCCTCACAGTTTGGCCATCCATCCGGTTTTACCCTTCACACGGTCTCAAGACCGCATGAGGTCACACGGTCTCAAGACTGTGTGAAGCCTCACGGTCTCAAGACCGTTTGGATGTCGAGGTACAAGACTGTTTGGAGCCAAGACCGTTTCGACCCAAGACCATTTGGACCGAAGACCATTTGAACCCAAGACCATTTGGACCCAAGACCATTTGGACCCAAGACCGTTTGGGGCCAAGACCGTTTGGACCCAAGATCGTTTGGAAATGAAGACCGTTTGGATCCCAAAACCGTTAAGACTCTAGACCGGTTGGACAACAAGACTGTTTGGATGAAGACCGGTTTCCAAGACCGTTTGGAGCCAAGCCTGTTTGGACCCAAGACCGTTTGGAGCCAAGACCATTTGGACCCAAGTCCGTTTGGGGCCAAGACCGTTTGGACCCAAGACCATTTGGAAATGAATACCGTTTAGATCCCAAAACCGTTAAGACTCCAGACCGATTGGACAGCAAGACCGTTTGGATGAAGACCGATTGCCAAGACTATTTGGACCCAAGACTATTTGGAGCCAAGACCATTTGGATCTAAGACCATTTGGAATCTAGACCATTTAGAGCCAAGACTGTTTGGGGCCAAGACCATTTAGACCCAAGACTATTTGGAGCCAAGACTGTTTCAAGTATTCTCACATCAAAAATGTGAAGACCCCATCCTAGATTATAAATAGGACCAGCAAGGTCTTCATTTGGGCATCAGATCTGGGAGGTCGCAAGGCTGCTCCACTGCTACCTCATCTCCACCAAGCTCTTCCTGGCCCTACTCATATGTCTCCAGAGGTGCACGCAAAGATCAAGGTAGCAAGAGACGGACTTCATCGACCATGTTGGAGCAGTCCCGAAGACTGGGGCGATCTACATCGAGCTGTCACAGATCTACTCTTCTGCTCCGACGATGCTTGTTCTATCTTTCATCTCTGTCTTAATTGCACCCTCTATGACGAGTGAGTAGTGTAATTCACTGGGGTGCGGGGATTAGCCCCGCTACCCATGCTTTGTAATATGTACTTGAAAATGTTATCTTTCTGATTCAATGCTAATCGTTTCATTGCATGCTTGAATGTTGGCCACTTTCTTGCATGATCTATTATCTTTTGTTGTGGATTGTCTACATCTACTCTTAAGATTCGATTATCGATTTAGCGTTGGTTCTTGATGTGTGTATCCACCACATATCTGTTTTGGTATCTAGAAACGCCTTTCAAGGAGTGGAGTAAACTCACCTCCATCGTTGTACTTTCATACTATGAAATGGAATCAGTTGATGTATGTAAGTACAATCTTGATAGGTCGAGGAATACATTCTACAAAGGGAGTGATGTAAAGTAAGTGACCATTCCTTCGGGGATGGCTGGCATTGCAATACTCCCACATTTCTCATAGCTATGTCCTCGAAAGAGGGATAGTCTATAAGGATACTAATCGAATTGATAATATTGCTCACTTGTTAGTCTTTCTATGCACGTTTCACGAGGTTGAGTTAGACCACCCTTCGGAGGGCACATATCTCCATTGACACGCAGATATGTATCGGATGGGAGCTACTCAACCTGTAAAGGATGTGTGCAATGCTCCTTGTCTGAGAGGGCATCGACATTGTACAACATCCATGTATCTTTCTTACAGGTCTTGCTATGTTGGTACAGGTATAATGCATGTGTAGTGGTGGTGAATATCTGCATCACCCTAGTGATCCATCATCATATGATAATCTTAGATTTCAAACTTTAACTAGATTTCATACCTGCCTTTATTTTTGCATGGTCTAGATTAGTTTAGATTAATCCTACTAATCTCTTGGTTGTAAATGATTAACTTAGATCGAGACGAAATGAGACAAAGTCATCCAGATTCTTCACGTTGTCCTTTGGGTTTGATCGTAAATATGTACTACGATAAGGCTTCCACACTCTTGTGGGGTTGGAGCATTTATCTAGCACCAGTTGTAGGTAAACCTAGAGAGAACATCAACTCCCTAGGGATTTTGGTGCACATTAGGACTTCCATCGAAAGAGCAATGTTTTGGTGTAATTCCTAGCTCCATCATGGGCACATTTGATCAAAAGTTATGCATTCATGACAATACAAGTAGGCACATTTACCAGATAAGTAGGTGTATTTTCCATACAAGTAGGCACATTTTCCATACAAGTAGACGCATTTGCCATACAAGTAGGCGCATTTTCCATAAGTGGGCACATTCAATCAAAAGTTGTGCATTCATGACAATACAAGTAGGTGCATTTACCAGATAAGTAGGTGCATTTTCCATATAAGTAGGCGCATTTTCCATACAAGTATGTGCATTTTCCATAAGTGGGCGCATTCAATCAAAAGTTATGCATTCATGGCAATACAAGTAGGTGCATTTACCAGATAAATAGGCTCATTTGCCATACATGTAGGTGTATTTTCCATAAGTGAGCGCATTAAATCAAAAGTTATGCATTTATGACAATACAAGTAGGCTCATTTTCCATACAAGTAGGCGCACTTGCCATACAAATAGGCGCATTTTTCATAAGTGGGGGCACATTCAATCAAAAATTATGCATTCATGACAATACAAATAGGTGCATTTACCAGATAAGTAGGCACATTTTCCATACAAGTAGGCACATTTTCCATAAGTGGGTGCATTCAATCAAAAGTTGTGCATTCATGATAATACAAGTAGGCGCATTTACCAGATAAGTAGGCGCATTCAGACCATAATTGACTCCATAATTGAGCGCATTCGCACCATAATTGGGCACTTTTCTATAGATATTGGATGTGTTATGTTAATATTTGTGCTAATCACACTATAACTGGGCGCATTTGCATCATAAATATGCACTGTTCTATAAATATTAAGCATATTATGTTAAGATTTGTAGTAATTTGCTATTTATACACAACATTTAAGAAGTACATCCATTCACACTATAATTGAGCACATTAGCACCATAATTGGACATTTTTCTACAGATAGTGCATGATTACACATTAGCATTATAATTGGGTGTTTTTCTACAAATATTAAATATATTATGCTAAGATTTGTGCTTATTTATTATTTACATACATATTTGAAAAAAACGTGAATATAATACTTATTTATTATTATTTTTTAAATATGTCAATATTAGTTTTATAACCAATCTGATGCATTTTGTTTTGTCTCAAAATTTATTTCAGGGTGAAAGTTATAAACAAAACAATGGATTCACTCTCTTTTATTTTTCCCCTAAAAAAGAATTAAAAAAAAAAGTAAAACTAAGCCCTCACACTGGGAAGGCAGTTTTGCAGCGTGTGCAACCCCCACCCAGCGTCCCATAAATTATACTCCTTTTTTAGGGTTCACACCATGAACTTGACCACCAAAGCTACAACCTACAACCTTATTTAGATCACTATGCACATTGTATAAGGATAAAAAAGGGCATTGACAAAGGATGTGTAACTATTTCCTATATTGACTTTTAAGAGAGAGCAGTCGAGAGAGAGAAAAGAATACATTGTTATGTGAGAATTAAGATTCAGAAATCCAAAAACCAATGACATGGAGTTCTACCACAATAATGCAAGAACTATCAAACAACCTTATACGTCTTTCCTTACAAATCCTCCATGTGGTTTCCTAGATACGTTTCCTATATTAGGAGTGTGCATTGAGTTTTAACATGGTGTGTATATATATATATATATATATATATATATATATATATATATATATATATTTCTACGACGGTTGAGATTAGCCTCTGATTTTATGTAGAGGTCAACAAACACTTCTCAAATATTAGTGGAATATGGACTCTTCGTCATCCCAAAAAGTGTTGTAGGTAAGCATGACATTTAAATCTCTTTTATTTATATTTTCAAATATCAAGGGCACATGGACTCTTAAACATTCCAACAAAGAAAGTAGGTATGAAATATATTTTTTCTATATTCTATACAAAAAAGATGTATGTCCATTTATGTGAGAGAAAAAAGATTTCAAACCTATCTTGATGGAAGAATAATGACCTATTATGCATGATAAGAGTATTATCAAGCACGGTCATTCACATATACCTACTAAAGTGAGTGATTAGAAATAATGTGATCTTGGTAGGAAACACGTCAAGACCCCTAATTAAAGAAGTAAGAGTCGGCCTATGCTTAGGGTTTTGTGAATGCATGGAGGTAATTTTGAGTCTGCGATGCTATTGTTTTACTAGGCCAAAGGTGTTTGATCCTATTTCCATCAAATTGACAAAATTTAGTGCAGTTGTCATCTTGAGAGTGGTAGATAATAATGTCTTTGAGAACAACATCGACCCAGATTTGGGACCAAGGTTCCCTCCAACTCTTTATAGCGGTGTAATATATGTGCATATCCACAGCATTCGGGTGAAATCAAAATTTCGGATGAGGGAGTGAATAATCTTGAGCAAGAAACATGCATAATGTATTACAAGGATCATCATTCCTTGTTCGCCTAGAGGGGCTAATAGATTAACATCCCTATTTCTTCATAAGTTCAACTGGTCAAATGAAAAAAAAGTGGAAAGTCCACTTTCAAAAAAAATCCGAAAAAATGAAAGCAAGTATTTTAAAAAATAATGTTGATTTTTTATTGATAATGAAAGCTTTGGTATGTGTGTGTGTGTGTGTGTGTGAGAGAGAGAGAGAGAGAGAGAGAGTATACATAACCCCTTTCTCAGTATTCTGCCTAACAACGATACTTCTTTAGAACGTAAAGAAAACAGAAATCATTATGTAAACGTTTTCACCTTGTACAGGAAAATCACCGCAGAGTAACAGTTCAAGGATCATTGTACAGTTTTATGCGTTCCAGCGGGCAACTTGTATCGGCAGAGTGGGCATACACCACTGCCGTCGAGCCCACGTCGGATGCAGGCGGCATGGAAGGCGTTGCTTGCATGGCATGGTCCCGGCCGGTCTCGTGCCCGGCCGCCATGTTATCCCAGCAGATAGCACACTCATCACGGCCCTGTGCTATTCAACCCAGACGATGAACTCGATCCCTCTCCGGTTCTTCCTTCCCGTACCACCTGGAACGTAACCATCTTCTCCACGACCTCCTTCGCCGCAGGCACCATCCCTGACCGGTCAGCTCCGTCGTTCGCCTGTCTCACGAGGCGCTCACCGAGTCCAAGTTCATGGCCGACGGGATTCATGTCAACGATGTAGGAAACGCCATCTTCCGATATCCTTGCCTGATGGGTGGAGCTTCTCAGGATGACAATGAATGAACCGGATCCAAGAATCGGCAACTGTGGCCTTGGCAACCCAAAGTGTGCGGCGTGGGTGAGGAACTCCGTCGCGGCTACTCTGACGGACAGTGGCGTGACGGTGGCGCAGGCGTAAATGTAAAAGACTATACCGGAGATGCGCTGAGGCATGCGAGATGCATTGTCTTAAGAGTATTTCTGTGTACTTGACAGTAGAGTAGTCTCCGATAACGGATACCCTATTAGGATCCAACGGCATTTGTCGGCATGAAGCGTGCACACGCAGTCACGGCGATGAGCGAAAGGATCACGCCAGCCGAGTGTGTCGGTTTGGTATCATGTGAGATATTCCGTTTCAATTACATTACAGGGAAATTCTAAATGTTATAGGTTAAGTTTGGATAAGCCTACTTTAAATTCTGGTACTTTTTAATAAAAGTTGAATATCATTTTGCACACACGAGACGACACTACTATTTATGGTTGTTTAGGAATAACAAAATTAAGTACGAAGTACTCAAATTTTTTCTTTAGGGTTTCATGGGTAGAATTTTTGTTAGGGATTTATAGTTGTAAGGATCATGAGACTGATTAATCTGTAATAATAATTTTTTTTATCATAATTAGATGCTTACTTTAATTAAATACTAGATAAAATTTTAAAATCAATTGATTAGGTGAATTTTCTAATTTGGTTCAATTTAAACTTGTCTTGCATTGATTTTGTGATTTCATGTCTAATTGTGGACTAATATGAAAATCCACCATACTTGAGGACTTAATTGCAGATTGAGTGCAAGTTATCTCAAAGCATTTTTCCTTCATAAAATTTCTTAATGTTTTTATTTATATACTTTTGAACTTGTTTTTCGTAGGGACTTGATCTAGGATTCTAACCATAATCCTAACTACGGTCAGACGGTGGGAGTTGGATACCCTCCCTTCCATCTTGGTTCTTTTACCTACCTTACCTCATATCTTGGTTGTCGCCCCCCCCCCCCTTATGCCTATATATAAAGGGCACCTCAATAGGGGGTTATGTACCTTGATTGGATGTTGTCAAGGAGGAGGAGGTTCATGGGTTGACGAAGAGTGTACCTCGATAGGCTTGTTTTTGGCACCTTGATAGCATGTCCTTTGGACCTTGATAAGTCAAATCATGAGCCTCAGTAGCTCGTAGATAATTGACTCTCAACATTTCCCTTCAATTGAAGGACCCTCAGTGGGGTCCCTTGATAGCCTATGGGATCAAGTGGCTCTATGGACCGGCCTCTTTTTTCCCTTCAATAGACATGTTAAGTGTGTGTTGTTTTGGTCTTATCCACCTCTTTCCTATCTATACCTCTTGCCCCTTGACGCATATCATGATTTGTTTGTTAAAACACCTACTTGTACATGGTGAAGGAAGCTCTAGAAGACTAAAAATTTGATAGGGCTCCTAGGAGGTTGAGAGCTTGAAGAAGAGCTTGCATGTACTTGCATGTTCATGCATGTCGATAATGAAGTTCCCATAGTTTCTTCTAAAGCTTGGTAGCTTTTTTATCACCCCCATCCATGTAATATCTTACTATATAATCTCTTTTATAGTTACTTCCTTCTATTCTTGCTCTTCTAGAGGTATGATATATCTAGTTTCTTCTTTTTGTATGTTAACCATAAACTTTTCTAATATGGTAATATATTGATCTCTACAAAGTAAAACCTTTATCTACTAATTAGATAACATGTGGAAGGATTAATATTTTTATGCATTCCAAAATATTCTAATGGAAATTGTTAGTTATTATAACATGCTTATTAATTGTCTAAAAGTTGAAATTCCAAAATGCATGAATTTGTGTCGTAAAAATGCTCTTTGACAGTTTCTTAATACCATAGATGGAAAAAGGAGGTACAAATTATTCCTTACTATTTATGACTTTCTCCAAGATGAATTTCCCTAACCTTTTGCATCTAAAATTTTGAAGGAATAAGATTTTCTATCTAAAGGTGGCCCATTTATGCTTAAAAATTGCATTTTTATGCATAACCTTGCGTTTAATGAAACTTCTTGTACTTGTGAGTTTCGGTCAAAAATTTTACATGGCATTTTATCTACATGTGATGATGAGAAATGCATAGTCTCGTGTGGATGTGGAATCTGTATGTTTATTATATTGGTGATGTGCCCTAAATCAATGATTTGGACCTTGGTATGACTGAAGATGGTTAGTTGCACCATTATTGGGTAACCTAATAGGTAACACGATAAATTTTATATCTTCTAGAGTTTTCACACTTGATTTATATCATAATTACATCTATATGCCTTACCTATAACTTGATCAAGGCAACTGGAATATCAGTATATGTCTTAATTAATTAAGCTCAAGCCTAACCTTATAGTAACATGTAATTGTGTGAAGGTGCTCAAAGTCATATAATGTCAATTATATGTGGTGAGCAATGCTTGATTTCTTTATATCCTATGTTGTTATTAATTGAAGCTAATTTTCTTTAGAGCCTGTGTTGCTTTGTTGGTGATCGAGCTTGTATATTTGACACCAAAAGGCTGACTGAAGCTTGTTTTCTTTGGCACCTATGTTTCTAGTCAGTGAAGCTTTTTTTATTTGGTACCTATGTTTTTGGTGATTGAAATGTGTTTTCTTTAGAATGTACATCTTTAGTGTGGGCACCTATGTTGTTGGTGACTAAATCTTGTTTTTTTAAACTAATATTTTTGGTGAATGAAGCTTGTTTCCTTTGGCACCTATGTTGTCAAATATTAAGCTTGGTTTCTTTGGAACCTATGTTGTTGATGACTAAAGATTGTTTTCTATGGCACCTATTTCGTCAAGGATTGATGCTTATTTTCTTTGGAACCTATGCTTTTGGAGAATGGAGCTTGTTTTCTTTGACACCTTTGTTGGTATCTCCGTGCTTGAATGTTTCTTTATTTGGCACCTATGATGGTTGTTGATGAATATGGTTGAGATTTTGTGAGATCGATAATCCCATGACTAAATATAGAAAAAGAACTCCATCCATATATTATACCTATCTAGGGTTTACTAGGAGAATCACGTTATATGTTTTTCTTGTTATACTACACCTACATTTAATACCTGACTATTCTCATATTGTACCTATTATTGTCTATAACCTAAATATAGGTTGTTACTTGTTAATTAATCAAAAATAGTTATCATGTGAAGTAGTAGACTTGTAAGCATAATATGTTTTATTGGTTTCTATATAGTATTGATGGGATAGGAGTCTCACCTCATGGGTATGAACATATCATAGGTGGCCAACAGTATGATCAAGGTTTTGGTGGTGAACAACCTTCATCTAGAGATCAATTACAGATTGACAATCAATGATGGTTCTTGGTGGTTCTCTTTTGGTGTAGTGTCCTTGAGTCATCCTTGTACTCTCAGGCCCATGCAACATGGATTTGATCGATTGTACCTATGACTTCAGTTTTTAGCTTGAATGCCTTATATAGATGTACACGTTGTAACTATGTTAGTTGTATATTGTTTGTATACAAGTGTGACACTGGTCCTTGAACTTTGTTTTATAAAGTTACATGTTTATGATTAATGAAAAGAAAAAGGGCCTTCGTGAAATTTATTTTTTCCATGTTGATTAGAATCTTTACTCATGTTTTATGTGCCTTTTTGGTAAGGATGTTGATTAGGATCAATTAGATTTTTTGGTTTTGAGTAATAGTCAATTGTGTGGCAGGTGATCACAATTTTTGGTATTATGGCACTTGTTCACTGAGCCTACATGGACATAAGATGATGTGTTTTTTCTTGTGTCTCTACCATGTCTAAGAATTTTTTATGTTCAAGCACATATGGTTGTATCATATGAATATCATTTGGAGAGTAGTTATGTAGAGCTAGGAGGTGGCGATATGTAGAGGGCACCTAAAGTAAGAGTACCCAATATGGAGTCAGATCAACCCATACCATCCCCCTTAAAACCTATGGCACCCATTGATCTAGACTTCTAGAAAATGTTTGGGAAATTAATGTCAATGACTATTCATATAGTGGAAAAGATACATATACCTCCATCTAAGGTACTTCCACCACATTTTGACTTGTTGTAGGGTATAGGAAAAACCTTTAAGAGGCTAAAATGAGTAGGTTCCTTGAAGTTTGTTGGTACAATAGATCTGGTGGATGTGAATATGTGGTTGACTATGTTGAAAATTGCATTCGAGTTCTGACATATCATTGAGGAAGATAACATGAAACAAACAATTTACTAGCTAATGGGAGTGTTGGCCATTTTTGAGCGATTGATGAACATAAAAATTTGCTTCATGACCTCCTTCACTATAGCCACTATCCTGGAATGCTCATCTTTACCATTTACCCATCTCAGAATGTGTTCATTATATGTATGTTCGTGTCCCAAGGGGTTCATGTAAATGATGTAGGAACTCCCTTTTTCTATTACCCTTGCCTGATTGGTGTATTCTCTTAGGATCATGGAGAGTGCATCAGGTCCTAGAAACTAAAATTGTGACCTTGGAAACCCAATGTGTTGTTGTGGATGAGGAACACTATTGTAGCTACTTTGATGGAGAGTGACATGATGGTGGTGAACACTCTCTCAACCCATATTCAAGCAATGTGGTACCACTAGAGTAGTTGCAATGAGACTCATTCTATATGCTCCTCATCATATTAGTCTGGCCTAGTCACACTCGCACATAGCACCTCATGAAGGAGGGACCCAATTCTACTGTGGTGGTGGGACAGAGCATCTGAGTCATATCAACCCCATGCAAGACCATGGGAAGCTTGGATTCTAACACTATCACTAAAGTTGTCAAAACTCTAATAGACATGACCTTCGACACCTAGATTGTAATTGATGGCTCTTGTTACTACTACTGGTTTGTTCACTTCATTGGGGTTTATGAGTTTTAGTTGGGAAAATCATTCCAAGACACTATAGATATCACCATAGATATGGGAAGAGAGTTTGGATGTCAAAGGTGATTGATTGGAGTTTAAACTATCAGATAGTTAAAAGTCTGGGGAAGTATATTTAGGATGCTTTTATATGGATCACATAACTGTGCATGTATCTTTTCTTCTTGGAAAGCCTTTTCTTGATGTGGATAATCTCATGATGCAAGTTGATTGGGGTCTCTTCAATTGGAATTGATAAATAAGATGTTCACAACTCTAATTCTAGGTTTGTGAATCACTATGCAGAATCACTATGTACTTTCCTTCATTCTACTATCACGTAAGTGATGGTTGGGCTGATTTCTAAAGGAGTGTGCCAGGTATCTAACTAAACAACCTTCAACTTTTACACACTGGTTTTAATATCTAGGGCCACCTCTACTTCCTTTTAAGCCATCTTTGGAGTTCTCTCTAGAGCTACAATTGATTGCATTATTGGTATATGTGCCCATAGAGCCATCCCGAGCGATTGCATGGAGTCAGATATTAATTAATCAATTAATATGATTATTTGGTTAATTAATTAATTCTATAATATTCTAATTAATCCATGAGAATTTTAATTAACGCAATGTTTATGTTTACCGATGGGTTTAGGAAACCCTACTTCCTCTCATTTCCTATTTAAAGGGGCTTGACGGCCGATATCTATATAAGATATTGAAAGAGACTTTTCAGTTTACACTCACGTACGTAAACCCTAGTCGTCACTGTCCTCAAGAGAGAAAGGAGAGCATTGTGATGCTAGCACGTCGCCACACAGAGATGACTCCTTTCCGCCGGCTTGGGAAGCGCGATGTGGAGTTCTAGTACTAAATTTTAGTTAATCCCCGCACAGGGGCACTGCCCCTGTGTACCCCACATAGTCTATGTGGGAGTCAAAAAAATTAGTTAATGGGGAATGTCCCGCATTAAAAGTACTGCAGTTTTAATATGTATATACGTATATGTAGATATACCTATGATATCATTCACGTCACCTTTAAAATATGTTTTATGTGGTGAATGCATGCATGGTTATGGCTTTGTATCCCCTTTTGTGAATGTTGTGAATGAATGTGGTTGTGAATCTTGTGGGCATGTTTGTTTGAGAATTCTATGGATGTATAATGATTGTAAGTGAATCTTTTGTATAAAGTATTCGGCTTGCATGCTGAGCCTCATCTCTTATTTTAAAGTGTAATTAATTCTTTCCCTTTATATTTGTACTCATATGATGTATTTGAGATAGGATTAGTTTTAGTCTTTGTAAACTTAATGTAAGGAGGCCACTTGAAGATCCAACTCCAAAGAGCATCCATGGAGAAGCACCATAAAGATCCAATTCTAAGAAGCAACCTAAAGATTCAAATCCCAGGAGCATCCATGGAGAAGTAGCATGAAGATCCAATTCCAAGAAGCAACTTGAAGTTCCAACCTCACGGAGCATCCATGAAGTTGTTCATTGTAATGTTGATCCTTACAGGTTGATTCATAGGTGTTGTTGCATGAGATGCATAAGACCATAGGTGGACCGTAATCCTTTGTTGCTCCAAAGTATTACAATAGTATGTCCATAACCAATGTATTTGTGTTTGTGATTGCATGTCTATCATTTGTGGTTGTGAATATAGTAGTATATGATACGTACTATAAGTATGTGGTGTTTGGATATGCATATGTATTAATAAAACCCCTCAATTAATAATATTAAGTTTAGTTGCCTTCCATAAAGCAACACACATGAAAAGCTTTATCGAATATGTGTGGGCATGCCATGCATGGTACACTGTCTATCTCATGGAAGTGTGATGGTGGGTGTGTAGGTCTACCTCTGCAGGGTGCACACTCATCGTGTTGGCTTATGGGTTGGACTTAACTAGGGAACCTTCATAGGATCAAGTACCTATAGGCACACATATGCATCATGGCAAGGATTTGTGCATGATCATCTATCCAAGAGTTTCATATGATGCAATTGGCAATGTTTCCTACCTTAGTATTTGGTCTTTGACACCGGCGTTGGTTGGGCATTGATCCAATTATTTTGGATCTTGGCTCACTAGAAGGTTGTACGCTGCAAATCTTCTGAGTTGATAGTGAGGTCTATCAATTTGAATAAAATAGTGGGAGCATAATTAATTGAAGGCTTAATTAATCTCATTTATCAAATCTTTATAAGTCAAAATGTTTTGGACTAAATGCAAACCTTTTCTTTTGTAGCAATCAAATGTCAAACAACACACACACTTTCTCATTGCGATCGGTCCTTGAGAAGGACAAACTTACCGGAACCAACTTTCAAAATGGGTTTAGGACACTGAGAATTATTCTCACACATGAGTGTAGGCTCTATGTCCTTGAAACACTAGAGCCAACAGAACCTGCCGTAAATGTGCCCAAGGTTGAAAAGGATGCTTAAAAGAAGCACCTTGATGATGTTTTGGATGTCAAGTGCCAGATGTTGTGCTCAATGAACTATGAGTTGCAAGAGAAGCATGGGAACATGAATGTCATGGAGATGGTAACACATCTCAAGAACATGTATTAGCATCAAGCAAGACAAGAGAGATATGATGCCTCCAAGGCCTTATTCAGGAGCAAGATGAAAGAGGGAGACTCAGTTGGCACCCATATACTCACTTTGATTGGGTACGTGGAAAGCCTATCCAAGCTGGAATTTCCCCTAGGTCAAGAGTTGGCCACTGATGTGATTTTACAATTGTTGTCTGAATCATATAGTCATTTTGTCATGAACTACACTGTGGGCTCCGATCTCCAAACCACGAATTAATCTCGATTTAAACATGTGCGGAAGCATTCGGTAATCAGCGGAAGACCAAAAATCACGGGAAATTAAAACTTTTTGAGACAAGAGCTTGAAACCTCAAACCTTTTCCATAGAAAAAGGATTTAACTGTTTACATCACTGACAATTACTTCTTGAGTCATTATATACAACATGATACAAAACTTCTCAAGAATTCATACTCAAAACACTCCAGGACCTGAGAGTACAGAGGACACATAAGACTGACTCTATACTACACCATGAAGTAGGCTAGATCTCCGCCTGAGATATTTACTGCTCCTGATGCTGCTGTTGTTGGGATTGGTCACCTGAGTTCTTGTTCCTCCGTCTTCGACGACCACCTAAAAAGTAGAAGTCTACGGGGTGAGACAATTATACATAATTGCCCCAGCGAGAGTTATAACTCTCCACTAGGCTTTATAAGCAAAGCAGGGAATAACTAAAGCAATAAGAGCCTTTAAGATATTCACTAGCAGTTCTGATAATAAGCAAGAGTTCAATCAATATTAGAATATGAGAACATCTATACTCTTCAAGGTAACATCAATCAAATAACTCGTAGATAACTCTAACAGATATACTACGCTGTTGATTATGTTTTTCAAACATTATTGTTATGCCCTGTGGAGATGAGGTATACCACTCATACTCCAACTGATCACTAGTAAGTCGCATCAGTATCATACATAGGTCATTAAAAGAGCCGGATTCTTAAGACCTCATCTTCCTCAGTCAGTTAGAGGATTGATTGTTTGACATCTGGCGGGTTGTCTTTTGTAAATAGCTCACCAGGGTACTCTGGTCCTTCGCTATTTTTAGAGTTACAGTGGTATTCTGTACTCTCTTCGCTATCGGAAGATTTCTTGTTTATCTTTCACCGATACGGTATTTGTGTCTTTAAGGGAGTGTAGAGATACATCTCACCTTTAGGACTTTATGGTGGGGTCTGATGGACTACTAGAATCTACATCATCCTCTCACCCTTTCTTTTATAGTGAAGGTATGACGGACTACAAGAATCTACATCAAACACCTACACTAGGATGTAAGGTTCTACACATCCATGTACCCCACATACTCAAAAGTATGTGATCCAGGAGTTCCCTTAGGAAAACATGTTTCACCATCATTTAGACTCTGACAATGATGGATCTATGATTAGGGCTCTACATTTCACTTGATTAGTTAGGTACATTCAGTATTCTTTAAACATTGTCCTTCAAACAATAACATTAGCACAACAGCTATAATGAGAATACAAAAATGTAGCAGGCCTAACTCTTTTCAATCATTAGTTCTCAGTCATCTCATCACAAGTCATCTGTCAAGCATGACCTTGATGGTGTTTATGGCTTTCACAGCCCATAAATCACAAAAGATGTCACTCACAGTGCATCAATATGGATTACTATTCATAAAGCTTAAGACATGCTTTCAATGAATATAACATGGCATTCCATACCTGGATATGACCATCATCTCATAACAACCTGCATGGTTCATGAATATAACATGGTATTCCATACCTGGATATAACCATCATCTCATAACAACCTGCATGGTTCATTCAACAGATAATAGTAAACAATTCAACAATTAGGGTTTACTATTCATCTTTCATGTCAATTCCCTAAAATTAGGGTTTACTATTCACTCTATGGTGAATTGTACTCATTACATCATCATGTAAGAGAAACATCATCATTAAGGCTCTTAATTGAGATTAAGGTCCATTAGATATCATAATTAGGGTTTCCATGACCTCACATAGGTGGGTCATTCCCTAATCATGCACATTCATGTGTATTTGAAGTATCTCACTAGAGTTTCCTCCTAAAAAGGGTACTTTCTCTCTCTAGGATACTTTCTCTCTCTAGAAATACTTTCTCTCTCCTCTCACTAGTAGATGGTGACAACACCACTCTAGATAAGTCTCCATTGACTAACATGAGCCAAAACATCAACATCATGTGATTAGGGTTTGATTAGAACAAGGTTTTACCCCTTTAGACCCCTCAAGGGTATTCTGGTAATTTGCCACATGATCACCATCATGGGTTAACTCTCTAATCACATAGTCCCTTAATGACCTAGGTTACCATTAGGGTTTAGATTGGATCACCGTTGAACTAATTACACCATCAAATGGTTAAGTACAAACCATCACCAATCTCCAAACGGTTTCAACCTTCAAACGGTTTCAACCACCCAAACGGTCTTGAGACCGTTTGGAGGTGAAGACCGTTTGGAAGGGTTGACTTCCAAACCGTTTGGAGCTTCAAACGGTTTGAAACCGTTTGATCAAACTTGCTTGAGATCGATTGGACCAAACGATCTTGAGGTCGTTTGAGCCCAAACGGTCTTGAGACCGTTTGGCCCCAAACGGTCTTGAGACCGTTTGGTCTCAAACGGTCTTGAGACCGTTTGGATCCAAACGGTCTTGAGACCGTTTGGTCCAAATGGGGCTCAAACCGTTTGGACCTCCAAAGGGGTTCAAAGGTCACCAATGTTCATGGATATGTGTGTCGAAGCCCTCAATTGGTCAAAGCAATGCTAACCACTTATAAATTTAGTCAATTAGGGTTAGCCTTAGCCACTTAGACATCAAATTGACCCTCAATTGCAAGCCAATTAGGGTTCAATCCTCCTCAATTAGGGTTTCAAATCGATTGGTCATCAATGTTCAACCATATGAATCAATTCAAGGTTGAACCTATCAATTGACCTCCAATTCGGCTCAAACTTGGCCCAAACGGTCTTGAGGTCGTTTGGACATCATCCAAACGGTCTTGAGACCGTTTGCCCAAGGTTTGACCAAAATCCAAGTCGTTTTGACTAAGGTTGAAGTCCAATTAGGTCAAAATCAGCAATTTTCATCAATTCATCAATTTCCTACAATTGGACCCTCAAACCATTAGATTAACTCAACCCTAGACCTTCAAATGGTCTTGGTTTGTGCCCAAACGGTCTTAGGACCGTTTGGAGGAATCCCCAAACGGTCTTGAGACCGTTTGGGTCCTTCAACCCAAAACTCAACAAGATCTATACTTAGAAAACAGCAATTTGATTGTTTCACTAACCCACTGTAATTGGGCCCTCAATTGGTCAATTACCTTAACCCTAGACCTCCAAACGGTCTTGGGTTGACACCAAACGGTCTTGAGACCGTTTGGATGAGTTACAAACGGTCTTGAGACCGTTTGCCCATCCATCCTTTGGACTCTAGTGAAAATTCATCAAGGTTTGATCTATTGAGTTGATCATCACATCAATACTTAATTGCAATATGATTTGGTGCCTTTGGACCTTCAATTGATCAACTATACTTGACCCCAGACCTCCAAACGGTCTTGGGGTGACCCCCAACCGGTCTTGAGACCGTTTGGGTGATTCCCAAACGGTCTTGAAACCGTTTGGGCTAAGCAACCCAAAATCTCAACTTAACTCATTGGAGATTCAGCACTAATTTCAATTAGGGTTTGCCCTATTAATCATCCTTCAACTCATGACTCGTTTGGAATTAATCCATAAAATTTGGTGAGTCGTTAATTAACATCATTATGAACAGTAATCCCAAACGGTCAACGTTTAGTCAACCATCTTAAACGGTCTTGAGACCGTTTTCCCAAAAAGGGCAAATTAAACAGATTGAAAATCAGAACTTAATTCAATTGGTTTTGCTAATTGATTTGCTCATAACTCACGATTCCCTTGGAGTTAACCTCTCAAATTTTGTGGGTGATTCACCTACATAATTATGAACAAGATTCCCAAACGGTCTTTGCTTGGTCAACGGGACCAAACGGTCTTGAAGACCGTTTTCCCTCAAACGACCCTGAAACCGTTTGCCCACCAAACGGTTTGAAACCGTTTTGAGCAATAGGTGGAGGTCGTTTGATAAAGTGAAACACCGTGGATAAGCATAGGAATTAACGACCTTATCTTCTACCTTGAGAACAGTAGTAGTTCTTCACGATTTTGCTTGCAAGGATGCAAGGAAAGATAGGGAAGAAGAAGAACTAGCAACTATATGCATAGAAAAGGATGTATAATCAAGCATAAAGTTTAGAGTTATAAAACCCGCCTAAAGGTTGATCTTAGAGCTCCAAGCCTTCAAGCTCCAAGCTTTAATGGCGTCCTTGAGCTTCCACAACTTGGTCAGAGGTGAATTCTCCAAGGAAACGTTGCTTTGGTCGGCTAGAACAAGAAGACTAAGTAAGCTAACCATAAAACCAACCTTAGAAAGTGAATTCCTCCATGAATTCGAGCTAGAAGGTGGGGTTCTCTTACCTAGAACAGGTTGGTCGTCCCCCCCCTGAGATCCAGAGCTATCCTCGGTCGTTTGAGGAAGAAGAGATGAGAATGAAGTAAAGGAAAGATCGTTCACTTATCTTGTAAAGAGGTGGCTTATATACTTTAGCCCCTTTTTCACCCTAAGGACCTTATAAGATTGGAAATCACATCTAGGTCCCTCCTTGCTCAAGGGCACGTCCACACCCATCTATCCTTATGCAAATCTCATGAAATCTCAAGATCTAAGGGTAAAGAAAGCCAACCTATAACTAGGGTACATCCATGAAAGGTTTCTATACCCAAATTAGGTGTTTTTCACCACAGAGATCATCTTTTCTTATCTGATCAATCTTTGATGTGCCCCTTTCATCATTTCTACTCTAAATGATGACAAGAGTCATAAAAGATGTTCTAGATATTAAGAATTACAACTTGGACCCCTATATTTGGGTAAATTGCATTTTACCCCAAATTAGGGTTTCTAAGCATGGGGATTGCTTCCACAGCTGCACCTTGGTGCTCAAGCTTGGGAAATCCCTCAAACTTCATCATAGACATCCTCATGATGTCTCAACATCAAAGGAACATCTTATCTTGTGAATTTTGCAAGTTCAACCCTTAAACTGGGTAACTTGCACATAGGTCCCTGCATACAACACAATGCTACAACTTTATTCAAAAAGGAGCAAAAGTAAATGTTCCTGAGGAACTTAATTACATGCCAGGGAGTGTTCACAAGTATATAATTACATTTTTAGGCAAAACTTCTAGGGTTAGTTCATAACCCAGGTCAGGGGTGTTACATACACCATGAACAATCTTGACAAGTCGTTGTTAAAATTGTTGGCCATGTTGAGGATAGATGAAGCATAGATGAAGAAAGGCAAGCCCAAGTCTATGATGATGATCAACAAGACAAAGGGAAAGTCAAAAGGCAAAGGCAAGGCTAAGAAAGGTTCTAAAGCCAGGCATAAGCCAAAGTCATCTGCGCTCAAAGCTAAAGGTGGGATCTCCAAAGAAAGTAGTTTTCACCATTGTCACCAGGCTGGACATTGGTAAAGAAACTGTCCTCTCTACCTGGAGGAACTGAGGAAGAAGAAGTAGGGGATAGAGATCTCCACTTCAGGTATATATGTTATTGAGATAAACTTATATACTTCTTCATCATGGGTATTGGATACCGAATGTGGATCTTACATATGTTCTAACATGCAGGATCTGATAAGAAGTAATCCTTTATGAAAGGGACAAATCGAGCTATGAGACACCAATGGAGCAAGAGTTGTTGCCACTGTAGTTGGAGTTATTATTTTATCTTTGCCTATGGGCCATGTAATAGAATTAGATAATTGCTATTATGTACCTGCCATTAATAGAAACATTAGTTCTGTATCTTGTATGGATAAGAGTAGATTTGAATTTCACATTAAGAATGGAATGATTTCTATTTCTAAATATGAGATATTTTATGGCAATGCCCCTATATCTTATGGTATCTACTTGTTAGAACTTGAGACTAGCATATACAACGTAAATACAAAAAGGCTAAAACTTGACAACTCAAACAAAACATACTTATGGCATTGTCGTCTTGGGCACATAAATGAGAAGCGCATATCTAGACTCCATAAGGATGGTTATCTAGACTCTTTTGATTTTGAATCATTAGAGACATGTGAGGCATGTTTATTATGGAAGATGACCAGGACTCCCTTCACTGGACATAGTGAGAGAGCCAGTGATATACTAGGGCTCATAAATACTGATGTATGTGGGCCTTTTAGATCAAATGCGAGAGGAGGATATCAATACTTCGTTACCTTCACTGATGACCTCAGTAGGTATGGCTATGTATATCTTATGAAACACAAGTCAGAAACTCTTGAAATGTTCAATACTTTCATGAATGAAGTAGAGAAGCAACTTTGTAAGAGTATTAAAGCACTCCGTTTAGATCGAGGTGGTGAATACTTAAGGCAAGAGTTTGAGGACCTTCTGAGAGACCGTGGTATTATATCACAATGGACTCCACCTAGTACACCACAACATAATGGTGTGTTAGAAAGGAGGAATCATACATTATTAGACATGGTATGATCAATGATGAGTTCATCCAAACTTCCAATATCGTTCTTGGGATATGCTCTTGAAACTGCAATGTTTACACTTAACCGCATACCTTCTAAATCAGTTCAAAAGATACCATATGAGATATGGAATGAGAATCGTCCCAATTTTTCAATGTGAAGCTTATGTTAGGAAACAATTTCCTGAAAAGCTTGGACCCAAATATGAAAAATGCTATTTTTTTGGATACCCCAAGGAAACTCGGGGATACTTATTCTACTCACCAACTAACAACAAAGTGTTTGTTGCTAGGACTGTTGTATTTCTTGAAAAGGAATTTATTTCCAAAGGAATCAGTGGGAGGAATGTAGAGCTCAAATAAGTTCGAGATCAACAAGAAAGTAGAGAACCTGAGGATGTACATAAGGAACATGAAGACTCACAAACTGTTGTGGAATTTCAAGTTCCAAATGTAACACAAGAACCTTGTAGGTCTAGTAGGACACCACTTGAGACTGAGAGATTTGGATTTCTCATTACTCAAGACAATGATGAATTGACCATAGAAGATGAGACAACTTCCTATCTAGAAGCTACTAAGGGACCAAAATCTGAGAAATGCCTTGAAGCCATGAGATCTGAGATGGAATCCATGTACACCAACAAGGTATGGACCTTAGTGGATCCACCCGAAGGGGTAAAACCCATAGGGTGCAAGTGGGTCTTCAAGAAGAAGACCAGCATGGATGGAAATATTCAAACCTATAAAGGTAGATTGGTTACAAAAGGGTTCCATCAAATTCAAGGTGTTGATTATGACGAGACCTTCTCATCAGTTGCGATGGTTAAATCCATCAAGATCATTCTTGCCATTGTAACTTATCATGACTATGAGATTTGGCAGATGGATGTTAAAATAGCATTCCTTAATGGGAATTTACTCGAGGATGTGTACATGACACAACCTAAGGGTTTTATCGATCCGAAGGAAGCCAATAAAGTTTGTAAGGTACAAACGTCAATCTATGGATTGAAGTAAGTATCTCGGAGCTGGAATCTACATTTTGACAAAGTAGTCAAAAAGTTTGGCTTTAGTCAAAATGAAGATGAACCTTGTGTTTACAAAAGGGTTAGTGGGGGCACAATCATATTTCTCATATTGTATGTGGATGACATACTATTGATGGGAAATGACATCCCTACTCTTCATACAGTAAAAGGTTGGTTGGGGAAGACCTTCTATGTGAAGGATTTAGGTGAAGCATCCTCTATACTAGGAATCAAGATCTACAGAGATAGATCTAGAAGGCTTCTAGGCCTAAGCCAGAGCATATACATTGACAAGGTGCTAAAGAGGTTTAGCATGGAGGGTTCTAAGAGAGGTAACTTGCCCATTTCCCATGGGGTTACGATCTCTAAAGCCCAATGTCCTAGTTCATGTGATGAATGGGCGTGCATGAGTAAGATTCCATATGCATCAACAATTGGATCTATCATGTACGTGATGTTATGTACTCGTCCTGATGTGTTGTATGATTTGAGCATGACAAGCCGGTATCATTCAGATCTAGGTGAATGTCACTGGACAGCGGTAAAGAACATCCTAAAGTACTTGAGAAGGACTAAGGATCAATTCTTAGTATACGGCGGTGAGGAAGAGCTCATGGTAAGGGTTTCACCGATGCTAGCTTCTAAACTGACAAAGATGACTATAGATCACAATCTGGATTTTTTTTCCCGAACAATG
Organism: Alisma plantago-aquatica; assembly: GCA_963693085.1. Lineage (NCBI taxonomy): Eukaryota > Viridiplantae > Streptophyta > Magnoliopsida > Alismatales > Alismataceae > Alisma > Alisma plantago-aquatica. Next base: position 796,361,814 of record OY856412.1, read on the forward strand.
GAGCTGTGAGCTGGAAGAGTTCCAAGCAAGAGACATTTGCAAATTCTACAACAGAGGCTGAATATATTTCTACATCTAATGCTGTAAAGGAAGTTGTGTGGATCAAGAAGTTCATTTCTGAACTTGGAGTGGTTCCAAGCGCTAGTGATGTAATTGAGTTGTTTTGCGACAACAACGAATCAATTGTACAGGATAAAGAACCAAGATCGCACCAATGTTCCAAACATATTCTACGATGGTTCCATCTCATACGAGAGATCGTACAACGAGGAGATGTGAAGATTTGCAGAGTACCTACAGGATGCAATGTGGCTGACCTGCTCACAAAAGCACTTTCACAACAGAAATATGACGGACATGTTCGATCACTTGGATTGAGATTCAGGAGTGATTGGGTATAAGTGCAAGTGGGAATCTATTGATATGTATGCCCATAGAGACTATCATTTGATGATCGTAATGGGATACTATGTAAATGATTTGTAATACTACATTGATCATATCAATAAAGGCAAGTTTCTAATCTATATGTTTGTGTTTTATATTGTGATATGACCATAAAACTTATAGATGTCTACAGAATAATATACTCAATGACATATGTCTTCGGGTTGATGACATGAACAGTGAGATCATATGTATGCTAAGAGTATGTATTCTTGTTTTGTCCCTAATCGATTGTTATTGTGGAAATATCCATAGACACCAATAACACATAAGATTAGAATGTATGTTGGTTGATGGAAGAATCTCATTATCCATGATATGAAGATATCAAACCAAATACATAGAATACTTGTTAGAGAACAACGTATCGGATAGACCCACCTTGAGAGTGACACATGGATACTATGATTAGTAGTTAGAGTCACATCTCATAATGATGGTGGTGATTGTGGTTCTTAGACCTAAAGTCAGTACACTTATCACATGTCGTTTGGTGTACTTTGATATCATCCACCATGGTCCTGAATAAGGATTGCCATAAAGATGGTGCTTGGGTGCACTGTGACACATGAGGATGAATGTGAGTGATGTAGAAGGAATTTGTCCTTCCTATGGGAGTTTGATATTTAGACTACTTGATAAGTAAGACTGAGAAATGCATGGCCATGCTGATGTGAGTCAATATGTGATATTGAGCTTACATATATCCCAGACAGTCTGCTCTAGTTCAAGGAACATGGATTGAATGTTGAAGAGGATAACAGTTTCATGACTCGAGTTCAATCTGAATATCAGTGATAAAGGAACTATACAATCACTGTAACACCAATCATGAATGATAGGTTAAGTTGTTCTCCAACTTCTCCAATTAATTGGATGGCAATGAAGTCTTGCTAGATACCAATCATTGCTTGTGAAATCATAATATGATTATGGATATTACTGCCAATGTAATTTGGAGCCTACCGGGTCACACACATAGGATATGTTGGAATAGGAGTATAATTTGTAGATTTGATTGGAATTTCTCCGAATCACATTGATTACTAAAATGTTTATGTAATCCATTAGAATAATATTGGAGTGACTGGCTCTAAGTTCAAGTGGGAGTCTGTTAGTATATGTGCCCATAGAGCCATCTTGAGCAATTACATGGAGTACGATATTAATTAATCAATTAATGTGCTTATTTGGTTAATTAATTAATTCCAGAATATTCTAATTAATCCATGAGCATTTTAATTAACGCAATGTTTCTATTTATCGATGGGTTTAGAAAACCATAATTCCTCTCATCTCCTATTTAAAGGGGCTTGTCAGCCAATATCTATATAAGATATTGAAAAAGGCTTTCCAGTTTACACTCACTTACGTAAACCCTAGTCGTCACCATCCTTAGGAGAGAAAGCAGAGCATCGCGATGCTACCACGTCGCCACATAGAGATGACTCCTTCCCACCGGCTTGGGAAGTACAACGTGGAGTTCCAGTCCATCCGTGTAGATGAAGTAGAGACATAGACACTGAGACGCCTACGTTCAGAGGACGTCTACGACCATCCATATGCGCTACGAGCAGTGTACATCACCGCACAAAGAAAAGGCTACTGGATCTTCCTACGACGCACTCAGCGAATAGGAGAGAAGTTATGTCCATGTAGGTCAGTAGCATTGCACACCATCGTGCAGTGGGACATCACCTGACCTGCTCCGCGATAAGGTATATCCCGCAAACACTCCTTCCGAATACGCTGTTGTTGACGAGATACTATTTTGGGTTGTGTGGAATTTTTTTGTTGCTTCTTCCATGCATATTCTCTCCACAAAACCCAACATACATTGCCTCTACATCTCAACTATGTGTTTCTTATAGACAAGGAGATGTTACTAGTGATCATCTCTATTCATATGAGCACAACATGGAAAATAAATTGATGAAGGAAAACACATGTCAATGTTTGGTTGGTCAATTGTATATATCAAGGGGGTCTCTCTTGTCTTTTATGACAAAACATCCAGATGGAAGAGTGAGAAAATTTTGTGGCACAAACACAAAGGTGACTCAAGTTAATCATGAGAAAAAAGACATCAAAAAGAGGTAATGAGCATAAATTACTTATGTAATCTGTGGTAGTGATTAAGTCAATCCATAATTGGTTGTCCATAATAAGGGGGGTATCACATTTACTAAAATGTGACCAACAACTTGATTTAAGCTTGCCTAATTAAAGGATGGATGTATTTACAAATTATCACAAATTTATTCCATCTACTCGGAAAAGACCATTTCCCACTCCCCTTCATTGATTAGATTGGATCACCTAGAGATCCCAATTTCATTTAGTGGTTGTTAATGATGGATATAAAATAATCACCATAAAATTAAAGTATTAGGGTAAGACAACATTTGATTGGCCTTACAATACTTTCACTTAATGATGGATGTTGTTGGACCTTGGTATCACACACATGACGTTTCAAATATGTATGCTCATCATTTTTCCTAATATGGTAGAGAAATGCCTCAAGGTTTTTATAAATGAATTTTAGTCTATAAGAAGTCATTTCAGAAAGTTCTAGAGAGTCTAGACCATCTTCCACAGAGTTATAGAGGCTTACATGGTGCTTAATTGGCAAACATACCACACAACAACGAGGGAAGGAATTATTTTGGGACACAAGGTTATCTGTTATAGAAATAAAAATAGATGCAAGGAAGATTGAGGTTTTCTCACAAATACCATCTCCCACCTCGGTGAAGGTAGTTTAGGGTTTTCTTGGACATGTCAAATTTTGTAGATGGTCTGTAAAAGACTTTAAAAAGTCAGTACACAACTTTTTGAGTTACTTTGGAAGGTTTCTAAGTTCCTTTTAAATGGTGTGGAAATTAGACAAAATACACACTTCTACTATGGTTGTAATGGTGATCAAAATTGTTCTTAACATTTCTCACTACAGTCATTTTCGTTAGTGGTTGAAATTTCTTAGAATCTTGAGATATATGTGATCTTGAAAATTTGGGGATTGTTAGAAAATGACTTTCTTGAGGTACCATGACCATTTTAAGGGCTTTCCTCTTCACTTTTAATTGCTTGGGGTTCTTCTCCCTCAAGTTACCTTGAGCTTTATAAATAAAGGAAAGGTGTCTCTAGATGACATTTATCCTCCTCCACGGGTTAGTGAAGACTCCAAATCATCATTCATCACCTCTCTCCAACTAAGTTCATGTTACCTAGAAAAAATGCAAAGAAAACACATAAGTGTATTCAAATAAGATTAGGAATTAATGGGAAAGATCATATAACACATCACTCATGTTGTAATTATTGAATGAAAAATTGACATATGGAGAATCAAAATAGGGCTCCTTCAATTTCTTTTTCATAAATATCCAATAGATCGAGTGATCCTTCATTGGTTGAAGTTCATTTAATCATTAACTGATATTTTTCTCTTATATATCATTTTATGGACATGAAGGAATATCACCAAATGAATCATTGGTTGTTCTGATCATGAAATATTTTAAAAGAACAAAACATGCATTGTAAAAAAAATTCCTATAAAATACCACCTAAAATTGTTTCAAATTTCCATTAGGAAATACTTTTAGTTAGTTCATAGAAATCTAAGAAAATATAGCCTTCTACTGAGGCCATAGTGGTGAGCACAATCATTATGGCCACTCCTCAGCACATTCATTTCTTTAGTGTTCGACTGTTCTTAGCATCTTGAGTTCTCTATGATCTTTCCCATTTGGGTATAGACATTTTGAGGTATGATGACCAACTAAAAGGATTTCCACAGCATTTTGATATTCACTTTTGAATTCTCGGGGTCTGTTTCCCTCAATTTCCCTTGATATATGTGGAGACATCAAGTGTGATTATAGATGACATTAACTCCTCCATGGGTTAGTGAAGAGTCCAAATCACCCTTCACCGCCACTCTCCTCAACCGAAGGGCATTGGTATATGAAAAGCATGCAAAATGCATCCATAGAGGCATTTCAATATGATTGACAATTATTGGAAAACATTGTATAATCGAGTTGTCTTTGCATCACTATTGAACAAACAACAATCAAATGGAAACTCAAAATAGATATCCATCAATTTTCTTTTCATGAATCCAATCAACACAATGATCATTTATGGGTGAACATTAGCATAATTGTCAACTGATTTTTTTGTTTGTAAATATCATCCAATGGACATGAAGGAATTTTATGAAATCAATTCATCAAATATTCCAACGAGAATTCCATACAATCATAAAATCATATGGAAGCCCAAAATTGCATTTTTTATTTTTCTCAGAAAAATCCACACAAAAGCATTTGATATTTCCATTGTGGAATATCATAAGTGTATTTTCTTCACTCAAATCCCACTTAACCATAATATATAGAACATTAAGTTTAATCACAAACCAATTTTTCCTAGGAAAACACAGCTATAGGACTACAAGACAATCACTTTTAGAGTGGCATACTAGTCATTTTGGTTGTTAAAAGGTGAAAATATGTATCAATTGCACTTTCACTTATTCTCTTATAATAGCTAGAATTCATCCCAACTATAGTTAAAATAGATTGTAGGCACCCTTAGCATAAATTTGAGGTATTTTATAGATCTGAAGGTTCAAAAGTGATTTATATGATACAGAGTTGAGATACTACCTCAAAGAGATTGATAGTTCCTTATTAAGCTTATAGATCCTTACTTCAATTGACTGATTGGGAATACTTTGCAAGAGATAAAAGCCTAATTCTTATCTTTTGAGGTTCTCATTTTTCTCTTTAGATCACTTTCTTTTTGAATGATTGAAGTTTCTTCCTTGGTGAAGAAGGGTGTAGCCAAAGTAGCCTTTGGTAAGGGTAGGTCGACCCTTGTTGTAGGTTGTTGGATCCTTACATGTAGGATAAAGCTAGTTCTCTTTCTCTTGAATATGGAGCTTGCATGGCATACTCTCTAGATGAAAGAACACAATGTGACACCCAAGTGGTTTAGAAAACCACATCATTGAGTAACATGCTAATGGAGCTATGTAATTTTAATCTTTAACAATTATAATTAGTTTTTTCATGTTGTAGTTTCAAATATGTGTCTTTGTTTCCTATTATTTCATACGGTGATAAAACTTTAAGGTCTATCAATTCGTTTTTATGTTTTAAACATATCCATTCACCCTCCCCCACTTGAGCCTAAATATTATAAGTGATATCAGAGCAAGCTCTTCTCCAAGAAGTACTCCCTTCAGTTGGAGAAGATGGCTAACATTATTCTAGGGAATATCAACCTAAACAGATACCTCTACACCTCACTTTGGTCTTCAATGTCATCAATTATTAACAAGGAAGGCAATAATTCAATTTTAAATTTAATGAATCATTTTTGACATGTTTCGGACAACAACCATCCCATATTCCATTCCTAAAAGTGACTCAATGACTTGAGATTGGGATATAATGTGCAAGTACCAACTCAAATATCTTAAGTAGTTATCATCCTCTATGATAACCTCACTCCCTTAAAATACAGCCATATCTCAACGTGTGAGATGACCTATGACTTATGAAGAATTCTCTCTATTGGAAGACTTCATGTCATGGATTCAAAGATAAATTTGTTCTAACACCAACTTAAATTCTTCAATATGGCTAAGATTGAATCCATTAGGGAGATGTACTCCTCGTTATCAATCCATATCACCATCCTTGAAGAAATCGGAAGATAAAATTAAGAAAAATAATATGTGGAAAAGATACTTCGCTTCATCGCCTATCAATTTGAAAATCAGGTGAAAACTATGGAGGAGGAGTCCAAGTTTCTAAATCTTCTTTTTAAATTCCTCATAGGAAATCTCTAAGATTATGAGGTTAGTGCCAATGCAAGAGAGGAGAAGAATAATAGGAATACATAATGATTTTTAAAGGTCCAATTGTCTTCCTCAACTGATGATAGCTCTCAAAGTAAGGATGATATCATGTACAAAAAAGATAAACTTTTAAAAGGCATGCCAAAATCATCCACCTCAAAATTGGAAAATTCAAGAGTGAATGCCCAAACACAAATAATAGCCATTCCATAAGAGAAATAAGAGGAGTAAATCCAACTATAAGAGGAAGGACTAGAGGGATGTGAAGTATACATAACATGCTCACAATGCACCTTGGAAAATTCTCTAAAGATTCAAGTATCTCATCATAGGATGAATGAGTGCAATGTGGCTCTCATGGCTATATCGAGTACAAGAGATAAATATCAAATAGAACTGACATGTTGTGTGTTTTCTAGGGATATTTTTTCATACATAATATATCAACCATCTATTCATGGTAGGTACTTTGTAATCTATTTTAGGTTGATTGTTTTTCAAAAGCTTAATCTTTTTTTTTTGAAAAAACTTTACATGACCAATATATAAGTTATAAGTACCTCAGTTAGGATAGTACCATGGAGGTATGAAGAACTAAGATGTATATTATAAACAAAAAGGTTCATTCCTACATGGCGAAGGGAAGTATTCATGTAGGTTTATTACATTTCATGGGTTTGATCATGGATAAGCAGAAAATGGCACTCCATGTATGGGCCAAAAAATGTATAGGGGCTCACCTATGGCCAAAATTTCAATAGGAAAATATTGTTAAGTAAAATCTATGTTGTAAGAAAATTATTAAATATAAGAATATGGGGAGGAAGGTGTATTATCTAAGATTCACATCATCAACTATAGAACCAAAGCTCAATCTATATCCACAATGTTGAACACAAAACAAATCATTGAGATCTACAAAAATGACACTAATAAAGGATGTGAACCATCACCTTTATTGATTTAGAAGAAGAGCATTTGAATGAGGGAAAACATTAGATAATTATATTAGAGCCAATCATTGAATACTAAAAATGGAAATACAAATATATGATCACATGGTGTTCTAGCATAGTAAGGTGAGAAACGTCAAATAACCTTATACCTATCTCCTTAAAAATCATTCATGGTTATGCATTGGATATTTATTGGGATTGTGCAATATATTGTATGTTCATGATCAATTGTATATGCCAATTGCTATGATGATTGAGGTTAACCTTTGGTATTATGTAGAAGTCATCATGAAGCGTAAGAAGGACTCTTTTTCATCCCAACATATATAGTAGTTTTGCATGACATAAAACATCTCATTATTATATTTTGTTTAAAATAAAGTATGGTCATCCACCCATAAGCCATGCTCATTTGAAGATCAATAATAACTTGTCAGAGATCAAGGTCATTTTGAATCTTCATCATCCGGAAAAAAAATTCGGATGCATATGGAAGCATATTTTTGTTAAATTTGATACAAAATAAAGCATGCACATATCTATTAGTCAACAAAGATCTCAACCCTATATGCATGGAAGAAGAAGATGGTCCATATGTACGAGAAAATTTCAAGCAAACATGGTCACTGGTTCCCAGATATAACTTTGATTTATAGATTCAAAATAATGTCATTTTGGTATTCAACACACAATCCAAATGCATGAAGACTCTGGTAAAAGTCAATTTGACCTATACTCATGCATATGTCAATGCATGGATGAAGGTATCTTGAATGTGCAATGTGATTGTTATACTTGGTCAAAGGTGTTTGATCATATTTCTATGCAAATTAAGATCATCCTAAAAATAAGTATAATTCTCATCTTGAGAATGGAAAACAAAATGTCTTTAGGAATTACATTAACCCAATTTATCTAGTACATGGGTAGATATTACAAAATTTATATGGTTCCAACCAAGTCTTGCTAATTATGTAATAAAATATGTGCAAAATGAGTCAATTTTGAGTGGAATTTGTATTTCATATGAGGGAGTGGATAATCATGAGCAAACAAATGCATAATATATACTAATGTTGAAAATTAATTATCCATGTTGAGGCCATACAAATTAGTATCTCACTTCTTTGAAAGTAGGGGTGGTAGTGGTATGGTTATGGTGCGGTCAATATCAAAACCATAACTGCACCATGATAGAAAACCTAACACCATATATGCGCCATATCCACTGCATTTTTAATAGGAGAAACAATAACCACATCACAAAAAAATCATGATTAACAACACCGCACAGTACCACACCACAATGGGAACAAATTGTTTATCACTCTTAGTATCATTATACAAAAAAATATAAAGAAGTTTTACTCAATAATTGGAAATAACAACATTGACATTATGAACAACAATATTCTATTCTTATTGCATAAAAAACCAAAATTTTTTGTTCGAGTGAACAAACAAGCTAACTTTTTTTTCTAAAACTAGTAAAGAAAAATATATATTTTTTGAGTATGTACATACATTCTCATTCAAGTTTAAACATTATCTTTCTTCTAAAATGGCTCATTAAGTCTCCCCTCATTAATATACATTCTTTCTTTTTTCAAACAACATAATCCTTTTTAAAATGGCTCCTCAAGCCTCTCTCCTCTTTTAAGCCTTATTGTAAAATGTAATCTATCTTCTTTCCTCTATATAGGTATTTTTAATGAAATAAAAGTAAGATAATATTTAGAATTATTTGTAATGATATGTTTTCTAAAAGAGAGTGGAGGAAGTGAAATTTTATTGGTATATGAGTGTAAATATTTAAACTAATTTTGTACAAAGATGACTACTAATAACATATGTGATTATCTTTTATTGAGACTCTTTCTCTCTAAGTTATGCCTCCCATATTCTTATAGCCTTTCTTTATATTTATTGATTTGACTATATCTCCATTAAGAACTACATCTCAATAAAACAAAATTCATTTGTAGTGATAACAATTGTCACCTTAATTATATACCTCCCTTTTTTATTTCTTGTATGTTTTTATTTAATATTTGCATGATACAAGTCAATAAAAATTAAACATAACATGTTAGATGATTCCTCGTATGAGCCCAACTCTCTGTGCCACACTTATACACATGACTATATAAGTTTGTAAAGATTCACATATAAATATTAAGTGTAAAATTTGTTTAATTTTATATTCACATACAAAGGGAACATGCATGTTTGCTAGATGCTCAAAGAGGACATCTTTGTATGCAATAATTGAAAAAAGTGGAAGTTTCTACTTCTCAATGCATGATATGTCATTAAAAAATAGAAATACTTCATCTATATGAAAAAAACAATAAAATATGTCAATAGGATAATATTCTACATATGTATATATATAATTATGTTTTTGCAGTGTGGTTTTTATCCGTGGCTTTTCCTCTGGAATGACAACCTCACCACATCATGCCAGTTTTAAAAGTTAAAAATATTGAGGAGGAAGGTATATTCTCTAGGAATCACACCATCATGTAGAGAACCAAAGCTCAACCTATAGACTCAACAATACTAAGCACATTGTGTAGAGCTAAACAAATGTCAATTGAAAGCATGTATAACTATTGGCTTCCTTGGTTTGAAAGAAGTGCATAAAAAAGTGAAAAAAGAATCGAGGGTTATGTGAAAATTAATATTTAGATAACCAACAATTGTAAATGCATAAAACAATCACATGTAGTTCTAGCATAGTAAGTTAAAAATTTCCAAACAACCTTATATCTCTTTCCTTGCAATCATCCAAGGGCATACATTAGATATGTTTCTTATACTATGATTGTACAATCTATTAAAAGTTTGTGGCATATTAAATATATCATTTCTATGATAGTTGAGGATAGACTCTAGACTGAAGTATATGTCAAATAGAAAATTTTGATTATCAAGAGCATATGGACATCTCATGATCCCATTATTTTTATAAGGTGTGCATGAAATTAAAACATCTTATAGTTATAATTTTTTAAAAAAAGAAGTGTGGTCATCCCAACCATGGAGAAAATAATCAAAATTATGATGTGAATGCCACTACAAGAGATGAGAAGGACAAGAGGAATCATCTAGCAAGAAAATTGTTTTCTTTTAAGGTCTAGGTGTCATACTCAATGAAGAATGTTCTCAAAGTGATAAATATGTCATGTACACAAAAGGTATACCTTTCAAAGGCCAGCCAAAATCCTCCACTTCCCATCTCTAGGAGTGTAGCTAAGAGGAGATTTGTGGGACTGAATACATAAATTAGAAGAAGCTTCATTGCCAGAAGAGCAAGAAGATGACCGAAGGCCACTACAAGGGGAAGGACAAAAGCGACATACATGATAAAGAAAATGCTCATAAAGCACCTTGTGACTACTCTCAAGCTTTAAATAGCTCAAGTTAGCATGTATATGAATGCAATGTGGCACTCATGGCTAGATAAAATAAAGGTTATTACGTAATTGAGTTTAATTTCAAAGAACATCAATGTGTTGCATGTTTTCTTAAGATATTTTCTCCTATGCAATAAATCAACCAACTATTTTTGGTTGTCACATTTTTATCTAATTTAGGATGATTGTTTATAAGAAGTTTAATCCATTAAGAAAAATCTAAAGTGACCCATATGTAAGTTAAATGTATCATTAGTCAGGATAATACCATGAAGACGTGAAGAATTTGAATGTACATTGTCAATGGAAAGCTTTGTACTTACACAGAAAATGAAGGTATTCATATAGGGTTATTAACGTTCATTGGTTAGATCTCGGATGAGCACAAAAACACACTCTGAAAATGGACCAAACGTACGTATAGGTTCTCACATATAGCCACACTTCCAATAGGACAAGAACGTTAAGAAAAAGTCTTTGTCAGAACAAAAATTTATCCAACAAAAACATATGGGGAGGAAGGTGCGTTCTCTAAAATTCACACCACTAAATAGAGAACCAAGATTCAACTAGCAACCTTAGTTTAGAAGATTAATCCCATTGTGAAGGCCTCAAAAAAATGTCATTGAAAAAGGATGTGAAACTATTGGTGTTCTTGGTTTGGAATATTCAACATCGGAAAGTGAAAAGGAATAAATCGTTATGTCAAAACCCATCTTTAAAAAATCAAACAATGGAAATCCAGACAAATATTACATGGGCTCCAGCATAGTACGGTAAGAATTGTTAAATAACCTTATACCTCATTTCTTCCAAATCGTCCATGAACTTGCATTACATATAATTCTTATGCTAATATTGAGCACTCTATTATGAGTTTACGCCAGACTAAATATATCATCTTCGGTGGCTGTTAATGTTATCCTTTGGTTTGAAGTAGATGTCAGCAAACATTTTTAAAAATATCAAGGCTATATGAACTCTTCATCATCCAAACAAACATACTAGATGTACCTGATATGAATATCTTTTAGTTATGTTGGGTTTAGAAAAAGGTATGGTCACAAATCATTCAATGGTCAACAATAACTTGTCAAATGCCAAGCCCACATGGACTCTTCATCACCCAAATAAATAAAGTAGGCGTGAAGGATATGAAAATCCATTTTCGTTACATTTGACCCAAAAGAAGTATGGCCATCCCTATAAGACAACAACGATATCAAGCCTGCCTATATGGAAGAAGGAGGAGGAGGAGGAGGAGGAGGAGGAGAAGGAGCAGCAGAAGGAGGAGGAGGAGGAGGAGGAGGAGGAGATGAAGAAGAAGAAGAAGAAAGAACAAGAAGAACAAGAACAAGAAGAACAAGAACAAGAAGAAGAAGAAGAAGAATAAAAACAAGAACAAGAAGAACAAGAAGAAGAAGAGCAAGAACAGGAACAAGAAGAAGGACAAGAACAAGAACACAAAGGTGAAGTAGTAGTAGTAGAAGAAGAAGAAGACGAGGAGGGGGACAAATGGCCTATTTGCATGAGAAAATTAAAACAAGAACAACCTCAGATTCATAGATATCTCCTTGCGTGAGAGATAAAAAATAATGTCATCTTGGAAGACAACACGTTAGCATCTGGAAAAGGCCCCTATAGAAGTGGGAGTTGGCCTATGCACATGGTTATGCAAACTCATGGAGGAAGGTATTTTGATGTGCGATGTAAATATTATACTAGGCTAAAGGTGTTTGATCTGATTGTTTATCATGATAAGTATGTTTTAAAATTAAGTACAATTGTCAACTTGAGAGTTGTAGATTATATCTCTAAAAGTAGCATGGAACGTACTTATGTAGGACCAAGGTGGGTATTACAATAATCTATAAGGTTCTCTTTGAGTCTATCTAGTGGTGTAATATATGTGCATTACCAGGATGTTCATGTGACTCATAATTTCATTTGAGGGAGTGGATATAACCTTTAGGAAGAAGCAGACATATTATTGACAGTTCTTTGTTGCTCTTGAGTGCTAATAGATTAGCATCCCAATCTCTTAAAAATTAACAAGTCAAATGAATAAAGTGGAAATATAAATTAAAATATTATTTATGAAAAAAGAAAAGAATAACAAAAAATTAATCATCATTTTTTATTAATAATAGAAGGAGATGACAAATTTATGAGAGGAAGACTTTATAGAATCATCACTCAAAGGTTATTGAATATGTTCTCCTTTCTGATCGTTTTAATGAAACAACTTAGAACCTAAGCATACCTTCCTGATGGTTATTAAAATAATAATGATCGAGTTGATAGAAAAACATGCATCACTAGGGTGTATAGAAAACTAAGAAAGAGTATCCTTTCATTATTATTACACGAACATCCCTATGATGTAGTTAGTTGCCATCAAGAACAAATTGGAGTGGGAAACTTGGATCCCGCTTTGGTTCCTCCTTTCCACACCACGTGGAACGTAACCATCTACTTCACGAACTTCTTCATTGCATGCAATGTCCCCAACCTATGACCTTTTCCACTTACTAGTCTAAAGAGAATCTTAGCATCCCAAATTCATAATATGTTTAACAACTTCAATGGAAAATGCGGAAATACTACTCTAAAAATCATTTTCAAAAAATAAAAATAAGTACTTTAAAAAAAATAATGGTGATTTTTTTAGAATTGAGAGGGTGACAAGTGTATGACCCAAAGACTATACAAAATCATTTTTTGAATACTATTAAATTTGTTCTCCTTTCTCAACATAATACCGAAAAAATTTAGAGACTTTGTGAAGGTTATTAAATAAAAACTAGCTGATAGAAATAGATACATCATTAGGGTGTAGAAAAAATAGAAAACAAGCATCATTATTTTGTAATACACAAGCATTGTAAGGAGTGGGATCCACAAGGGGATCTATTCTCTACTTAATTTGAGGAACAAATTCATCCATTACAAACACATTAAAAATGTATATTGGAACATGTGTAAATTTTTCACTTCTCAAATCATGATATTAAAAAAGAATGAAGTATAATGACTACGGCCGTGTCTCAGTGATTACATATGAGATGAAATTTTAGGACATCTATGGTTGTACCTCGTATGGTAGGGTTTACATACCCACCTCCTTTCACTAGTTCCATGACCTGTACCAAGGACGAACTAGGCTGTTAGCAGCTTGGCATGATGTGTTGTTGTAGCAAACTCGTACTGACCGAGGGCAAGCAAGATATTAGGAATCTGGTTCTCCTAGATCTTGTATGGCACTAATTTTGATTTAGTAGTGGTCAGTTGGGACTTCAGTGGTATTCCTTAAATCCGTCAGGGCATAATAAAAGAGGTAATACAAGCTATGTAGTATATTTGCTAGGCTTAAATGCATTTCACATTGCTTTATTAGCCTTGCCATGTCTTTATACTACTCATTTCTTCTATGACAAAATCTTATGAAATCTGAGTAATTATACTTGTTGATAGGCTTATGTTTTTAACTTTCTTAGTATGTTTGAACTATTCAATCTACTCAATTTCTTATCAAATACTCCAATTGTTCAATCTATAAACTGTTAAATAACATGTTGTAATCAATATCTATTGGAGAGATTTATATCTCTCGTAGAGACATGGGTCTCACCTCGTGGGTCACCACATCTTTTTAGGTGGTTGCCGATAATGTGGTCGAGATTTTTCTATAGAAGAGTAGTAGTCTGGTGATCAATAGACACATAAGGTTGGATAGGTGTAGTTGTAAGTGGTAGAGTCCTAATTTTGTCCCTATATTCTTAGGTTCAAGTATGGGATGTGTTTTGTAGATGACATACTTGTATCAACACGAGTTTTTGGAATTATTCCAGTGTTTGTAATATATGGCATGTACATATGAAATAACTCATTTGTATACAGGTTGTGGATGAGACTATGAATTACATATGTAAATAACTACTATGGTATACGATTTTATGAAAAATATGGACCTTGATGTAAATATTTCAGTACTTGATTATGATGTTGAAATTTGTTTTAATTTTTCCACTTTTCTAACTATGTGATTAGTTAGTAGTTGATCATGTTTTATGGTTTAAATAATATCATTTAGTGTGACGAGGTGTCACATTTAAGTTGGTATTAGAGATCTAGGTTCACTGAGCCTATAGGGACATAGGACCTAGGTTTGACTCTATTCTTATGTATCCAATCTGATCATAGCTTATGCTTATGCAGATATGTCTGAAGGACATGAAAAACATGATGAGAGAAGCTATGTTGCACTGGGAGGAGGCTCTATGAGGTAGGCATGCAATGATAGACTGCCAAAAGGGGGGTCAGAATATCCCATGATGCCTTAGTTTGACCCAACAACAATGGCCAACTCTGCATTTCAGTCCATGTTTGGATAAATGATGGCTACAATCAGACATCTAGTGAACAGACTGACATCATCTCAAGTTAGGGAAGCCGCCCCTAATGTGGAATCCCACTATGTCGGGAAGATGTTTGAACATCTTAGACATGTTGGCGCGATCGAATATGCTAGTAATTTGGACCCAACAAATGTCAACATGTGGCTAACAGAGTTGGGGAAAGTGTTCAAGATTCTAAACATCCATGAAGAGGACACAGTTAAGAACATGGTATACCTATTAAAAGGTAGCACTAGCTACTGGTGGATGATAGAAGTGGAGAAGATGATAGGAGTTGTGATAGGATGGGAGGAGTTTTGGTGGGAGTTTGTTAGAAGATACTTTTTAGAGACCTGTGTAAATGGGAAGATCTTTCACTCTAAGAAGATTCGTTAGGAAGCGATAACCATCAATGAGTATGAGTCAAAGTTTATGGATCTTCTTAGGTTATGCCCTCATATGGTAGTGATAGATAAGGAAAAGATCCATCAGTTTGAGAAGGATCTGAGTATAGAGTTGACCATAACAATTCCATCTTTGGAGAATAGAAAAAGGTTTTCCACCTTTGTGGAGTCAGTTAGGAGGATTGAGAGGTCTGCTATAGAAAAGTGTGAAGTTGATGCTAAGAAAAGACCAGCTTAGTTCCAAAGGCAATCTTCTACAGGCTTTAAGAAGCCAAGGTTTTCTCCACCACATTGGCAATAGAGGTTGAATTTTACCGAGCAGAGGTCATATATACCATCACAGTGGTCTCTGAGTTGGGGTAGAAGTTGCAGTGTTCTGCCTAGAGGAGCTTGCAGATCATCATCAGTCTCAGTGATAGGTCCATCTTGGCCACTGAATGATAACCAGACGTGTCATCAGTGTGGGAAAATACAGCATATTAGATGGAATTTCCCTATGAAGAATGAGAAGGTGACCCAACAACCAAGGCAGAGTCAGTAGGGTTTGAAACATCGTCAATTTAGTAGTGGTGGTAGCGGTGGAGGATGCAATTAGGCATCACAGGAAGGTTCCTCTAAGACAGGCTAGAAGAGGATGTGGATGACAACAAGTGACGACTAGATTCTATGCTATGAGCTAGCCGGAAGTTGTGGTCAACCCACAGGTTGTGACATGTCACATGGAGTTATTTCATTCTAATTTGTCTGCTTCTTCTTTTGTATCTATGCTAGTTGACCCAGGTGTGACACACTCTTTTATCACTAGATAGGTGATAGATAGTTGTAATATGTTTGTTTATAGTAGATTTGATAGTCTTCATTTAGAAACCCCTCTAGTTGGGTTTACCGAGTTGCGGGAGGTGTATTCCTCTTGCGTTCTTTTTTCAGGACACATCATTCAAGTGGACCTAATGCCACTAGACATGCATGGATTCGATGTGATCTTAGGGATGGATACCCTGGATAAGTAAAAGGTAGTTTTGAACTTTAGTTCTATGATAGAAACATTCCACGATGGAGATGTCTCATGGATCTTTCAAGGTGATAGGAAGATTATTCCTACATGTTTGATGTCAGCTATAACAATTGAGAGGTTAATGAGACAAGGGTGTGAGGCCTTCTTAGCTAATGTTGTGGATACAAAAAGGAAGAGTCCTAGTATCCATGAGGTACCAATGGTGTAGGAACTTGAGGATGTCTTTCCTGAGGAATCACCTAGTGTTACCCTTCCTAGAGAGATTGATTTTAATATCAATCTTATTCCTAGAACACAACCCATAGCATAGACACCGTATAGGATGGCACCATAAGAGATGCAAGAGTTAAAGAAATAGTTGCAAGAACTGTTAGAGAACAACTTTATCAGACCAAGCACTTCTCCTTGGGGTGCTCCCATGTTGTTTGACAATAAGAAGGACGGTTCAATGAGGGTGTGTATAGATTACTGATAGTTGAACAAAATGACAATAAATAATAAGTATATGTTGCCAAGGATTGATGACTGTTTTGATTAGTTGAGAGGTGCCATTGTTTTTTAAAAGATAGACCTCATATCAGCACCAATTAAGAATTAAGGTAGATGACATACCCAAGTCATATTTTAGGACTAGGTATGGTCACTATGAGTTAATGGTTATGCCGTTTGAGCTAACCAATTCATCAACCACTTTCATGGATCTAATGAATAGGGTGTTTAGGCCCTATCTCGATCAATTTGTGGTCGTGTTCATAGATGACATCCTAATATACTCCAAGGATAGTCAATAGTGTGAGTATCACCTTCGCTAAGTGTTGACCTTGTTGAGGCAGCACCATCTATATGCTAAGTTTAGCAAGTGTGAGTTATGGTTGTCTGAGGTGTCTTTTCTTGAGCATTTTATATATTATAAGGGTGTTTGTGTAGACCATAAGAAATTAGAGTATGTACTACAATGGGAATAGGCCAAGACACCGACAGAGACTTATAGTTTCCTAGGCTTGGCAGGCTACTATAGGATATTCATCAAGGACTTTAGTTTTGTAGTGTCACCCCTAACTAGATTAACCAGGAAGGATGTTCCTTTTCCTTGGGGCAAAGAGTGTCAGCATTCCTTTTAGAAGTTGACAGAGAAGTTGGCCAGTGCATCAATGTTAGTGGTACCAGAATAAGGGAAATGTTATATTATCATTTGTGATGCTACAAAGAATGGGTTGGGATGTGTTCTGATGCAGGATAAGAATGTGATTTCTTTTTCTTTGCGACTACTTGAGAAACACGAGGAGAATTACCCAACACATGATCTAGAGATTACAGTAGTGGTTCATGCTTTTAAGATTTGGAGACACTAACTTTATGGAGTAAAGTGCTAAATATTCACCGACCAGAAGAATCTACACTATATCTTTTTGAAGCAAGAGTTGAATATGAGACAAAGGATATGGATGGAGATAATCAAGGATTATGATTGCACAATAGACTACCATCAAGGAAAGGCAAACATGGTAGTTGATGCTTTGAGTAGGAAATCATCTTCGTCATTATCTATATACCAGGCACAATTATGCTCCTTAGTTTGCCATAAATGAGACATGTTAGTTTCTCTTCACCAGATGAATGTACAACTGGAAGTTTCTTTATTGGTGGGTTTGTTGGAAAAGTTACAAGTCAAACCTACTTTATGAAAATAGATCTGTGATGCAAAACAAAATGATACAGTGATACAAAATTTTTGATTTTAGTTGGGCAGTGAGAAGCATGATGGATTCCATGAGGCACGTGACAGTATAATTTTCTTTCACAATAGTATAGTGGTTCCTGATGTTGATGGGTTGAGGAAGATGGTACTTGAGGAGGCTCACTCCTCAATGTATGTGATGCATACTGAATGCACCATAATCTAAAGGACTTGTATTGGGGCCAGGTCTAAAGCATAATGTGGCAACGTTTGTTTCCAAATGTCCAGTCTGTCAACAAGTTAAGGCTAAGAACCAGAAACCTACAAGGAGACTATAAGCTTTGCCGATACTGCAGTGGAAGTGGGATCATATTACTATAGACTTTATGGCTGGTATTTTTACGACAACCAAAGGTCATGATTCCATATGGGTAATAGTAAGCAAATTGACTAAGCCATCCCACTTCCTTCCAGTCAAGATGACATTTACTGCAAAAAAGTAGGCACATGTATATGTTGATGAGATAGTCCATTTGCATGGCATTCTAGTAACTATAGTTTCCAATAGAGGTCCATAGTTTACGATTCAGTTTTGTGAACTTCTGCATTCAGCGATGGGAACACAACTAAGGTTCAACACAACTTATCATCCACAGACTGATGGCCAGTTTGAAAGGACTATTCAGACTTCAGAAGATCTTTTAAGAGCATGTGTGTTGTTGTTTCTTGGTAGTTGGGATGTAAACCTGAGCTTGATAGAATTTTCTTATAAAAACAACTATCAGAGAAACATAGATATGGTACCTTACGAGACTTTGTATGGGAGACATTGTCGGTCTCCACTTTCCTAGTATGAGAAAGGTGAGTATGAACTTTTGGGTCCTGAGCTTGTACATCAGACTACAGAAAAGATTAAGGTGATACAACAATAGTTGAAGGCATCCCAGGATAGATAAAAATCTTATGCAACAACCATCACAGACTATTAGAATTCTAAGTGGGAGATAGAGTGTATCTTAAGGTTTCTCCTTGGAAAGGTGTGCTAAGGTTTGGGAAGAAGGGTAAGTTGGCTCCTAGATTTATGGGACCATAACCTGTCTTGGCTTGTATTGGAAAGATGGCATACAAGTTAGAGCTACCGCCAAAATTTCATAGGCTACACAATGTCTTTCATATCTCTATGTTTGAGTAAATGTCATCCAGATACAGAGCAGACAATCCATCCAATGGAGGTTGAGTTAGATGTGAATGTTTCCTATGTTGAGGGACCCATGTTGATCCTATATAGAAGGGTGAAGAAGCTAAAGAAGAAAGATATAGTGTTAGTGAAGCTTTTGTGGAATCATCATGGTGTAGAGGAATCCATGTAGGGGTTAGAAGATAAGATGCGTAGGAAATACCCATCTCTCTTTGCGTAGGATTTCGGGGGCGAAATCCTTGTTCAGGGTTTATAGTTGTAAGGCCCCTGACCTTGCTTAAAGTGTTGAACATGCTTAATTATCTTAATTTAATGCTTTAAACCACTATATAACCATATGAAGTACTTTTATATCATGCGACAAGATTAAATTTCATGTTTTGTCCAATTTGGACACTTTTTATGCAAGTTATGCAATTTTGTGCACATTTTGGACTTATATGTGATTTTCGCCCGTTTGAGGTTTTCTTTGCAATTTTTAACATGCTTTATGTTCCTTATATTTTTTCCTATCATACTAGAGCTTTTTGGGCCATGGGGTGCCTATTTATACCTTGATTTGAAGATGTTTCTCTTCTATGGTGACTTAGGGTTTACCCCTTCATGGATGAGCCACCTTGAGAGGCCA
The DNA here is from genome assembly GCA_963693085.1 of Alisma plantago-aquatica. Classification (NCBI taxonomy): domain Eukaryota; kingdom Viridiplantae; phylum Streptophyta; class Magnoliopsida; order Alismatales; family Alismataceae; genus Alisma; species Alisma plantago-aquatica. The sequence goes on from OY856412.1 coordinate 796,381,834, forward strand.
TCAATTGATGGTTATCCTATTTGGATGATATTCGATGCATCACCAGGTGGTGATAACCATTGGTGGTCTCTAGAGGTGGTAGATCAATGGTTTTCTTGTTTGGGTTCACTTGGACCGGTGATTCACTTAAAGGAGGTGATCAGACAATGATGCATCACCTAGTAAGCTATGATTTCAAGAACTGATGGTTATCATGTGTTGGAAATCAATGTCCACCCTAGGAGGTCATTATCTGGTGGTCTAGAAGACTCCCATAACTGATGGAGCGGCTGCATTCATGTCCATGGAAGATCTAGGCTATGGATACATGAAGAGTTGCTAGGACACCTCAAGCTTCTCTTCTCCCTTATCCATAAGCTTTATATACCTCTCCTTTAGCTCACAAATAAAACCTTTGGACGCTTATCTCTTCCCTGATGTTATAGCTTCTTCTCTCTCTATTTTTTGGCAGAGTAGGTGCCTAAGGAAGAAGAAGATAACCGACCTTCTTGTTGGAGCATCTAGGGCTCGGATCTACCATCATCTAGGGTTTGTGAAGCTTCCTTTGGATGATCTTGATCTAAGCTAGTAAGTTTCTTCTTCTCTCCATCATTTCTCTTGTTGTTCATTTTCCTCCTACCTTCTTCCTGGATGGAATTGTGCTTTTCAATGGTAATGTTTTCTCTAATGCTCAAAGAACCTACCTTTCTTGTTCCTTATGCTTAGGGTTTGTTTCTCTTGTGGAGAAAGGTGCTAGTTGGCCGAGTTCAGAGCTTATACTAGGGTTCTTTACCTTCTTTTCTCAAGATTTCTTACTTATTGGAGTCTGATCTTCTTCTTAGAGGAGAGTTGTATAACCCTCTTCACTTTTATTGCTTACTACAAGCTTTCTTTCTCCAGTTCTTGCTCTAAACTGATAATATAAGCTTAGAGAAGTTATGTATGCCTAGGGTTGGATGCCTCAACATCCAATGGTTTAGAATGAAGTTTATAGTATGATTTGTTTGTTATAATGATGTGAATTCTATGGTTCAATACCTTTAACTTGTAGTCTTACCTTTGGCCTCATATGAATATATTTGATAAATCACCATAATAAGTGGATGTGTAACTTTAATGTGATAAAGCTTGTTACACCTAACCCTAATGTAACTAAGTGATGGTGATAGATTGTAATCATCCCTCTTGAATGATTAAATGTGACAATGAAATACTCTCTTCTTTTGTTGAAACGATAATATGATGCTCATTGAACATCTTAGTTCCTTTCTATATTAATCTTATATGTCTCATGTATGTTGATGATCTATTGAGCCTTATTCTAAGGCACAAAAAGATAGTGTTAGATATCATTGCAATAATGTGATAGTCTTAATGACCTTTAGGCATGGATGAGCCCTCAATGAGGTGTAACCATCTTTATGATGTGACAAGGGTTGAAACCATGGAACCATATGATAATAAATTATGTGCTGGGTTGAGATGGTGACACGTATGGTCTCATGTATGGCAATGAATAACATACCATGTAGTGATTGTGATTAAGAATTATATCTCACATGTTTTATATCTTCTGCACTTGTTACACTTATATGCTTTCTAGAAATGAATTAGGGTTTGTATGTCCACTTGAATGATGCAACATTAATTCACTCAATTGGTGTAATTAATCAAGTGAAACCCTAATCATGTAGTGCCCTATGGCATAGAACCATCTTCAGTGTGAGAACTTGTTGGATGGTGAAACGAATATTCTTAAGAGAAACTCGGAGCACATAATGTTGAGTATGTGGGGTGCTTGTCACCCTAACCCCAAGTGTATAGAGAGGATAATTGTGGCCATACCTAGTTTTGTCTTGATGATTACATATAAGATAAAATTTTGAGGAAAACTATGATTGTTCCTCAGATAGTAGGGTTTTCATACCCACCTCCTTTCACCAGTACCATTCCCTATACCAAGGATGAACTAGACTATTAGCATCTTGACCTGATGTGTCACTATGACAGACTCGTACTGTCTAACGGTGAAGAAGATATTAGGAATCTGGTTCTCCTAGATCTTGTATGGCAATGATTTTGACTTAGTATTGGTCAGTTGGGACTTGAGTGGTATTCCTCATATCTCTCAGGGCATAATAAAAGAGGTAATACAAGCTATGTGTATATTTTCTAGGTTTGAATGCATTTCACATTGGTTTATTAGCCTCGCCATGTCTTTATACTAGTCAGTTCTTATATGATGAAACCTTATGAAATCTGAGTAATTATACTTGTTGCTAGGGTTATATGTTTAACTTGCTTAGTATGTTTGAACTATTCAATTTACTCAATTTCTTATCAAATACTCCAACTATTCATTCTATTTACTATTAAATAATCTATTTTAACCAATATTTGTTGGAGAGAGTTACCTCTCTCACTGGGACATGGGTCTCATCTCGTGGGTCACCACATCTTTTTAGGTGATCACTGGCAACATGGTAACATTGTGCCACAGAAAAGGAGTACCTTGGTGATCAATATACATAGAAGGTTGGACAACTGTAGTTGTTAGTAGTAGAGTCCTAGTGTCATCCCTATACTCCTAGGTCTGAGTATGGGATGTGTTTTGTATATGATATACTTGTATCCGCCCAAGTTTTTGGTAGTATGCTAGTGTTTGTAATATATGGCAAGTACATGTGGGATAACTCTTTCGTATAGAGGTAAAGACTAAGACAACGAAATATAGATGTATATACCTATTATGGTATATGAGTTTATGAAAAAGATGTACCTTTATGTAAACATTTTGGTATTTGATTATGATGATGAAATTTTTTTTAATTCTTCCACTTTTTTGACTATGTGATTAGTTAGTATTTGTTCATTTTTTATGGTTTGAGTAATCTTGTTTAGCGTGACAAGGTGTCACAATGAGTGTAGCAACTTCATATCTAGGAACCATAAGCACAAGTATCATTTTGAGAGCTAATTATGACTACAACTCCATGGTTTCTGTATATCACTTTCAAGGTGGGTCTATCTAGTGCATTGTTCTACCTATGTGCTTGACTTGATATCCAATTTCATGACCAATGAGACTCTGCAATAAGTCAACATGCATTCTATTCTTGTGTATTATTGTCATATGTTTTTCTTCCACAACAATATCTGACTAGGGACATAATAAGAATGTGTGTACTCTTATCATACATCTGATCTCATTGTTTAGATCATCAACCTAAAAGCATATGTCATCAAGTAACATCATTCTTCAGACATCTATCATGTTATATAACCATCTAATTAAGAAAACATAATAGATAGAATTGCCTTTATTATTAATCAAATCTAGTACATGATGCCACATTATATGACTGGCTCTCTGGGCATATATACCAACACAACCTAACCTTGATTAAGTATCACCCCGATATATAAAGTACTGTTTCCTTGGTTATTCTTGGACCCAAAAATGGTATGGTTGGTTTGATCCAATTTCTCAAAGGATGTATGTCAGTTCATAAGTCTCCCTTATTTATGACACTCCTTTTATTCTCCTTGCACAAATACCTATCCCCCTTCCCTCCATTACATGTACCTACACTCTAGAGTAAGCTATCTTCCTCCACTAAACCTCCTATCATTCAAAGTTCTAAGAAGATGACTAAAACATTGGTACTGCCTCCTCTATGACTTCTTTACCTATAAATCCTACTACATCTAAGATAGATAATTATAATCTACTAATCACCTAATGTAAGGAACCTAACCTTCCACAAGATATTACATTCACGTTATGTTTCCTCATATTATTTGTCAAAAGCTAAAGAGTTCATTGCTATTGATAACATGACCATTCCTTGCAATACTTAAGAATTCCTCTCTCATCCTAGTTGAAAACATACCATGGATAATGGAATTACATATCTTCTCTCTCATTGCACTTGGAGTTTTACTGACATACCTATTGTCCATAATATTATTGGTTGTTACTAGGTGTATACCATCAAACACCTCTCGACCATATGATTGAACAGTTAAAAGCTCAAAGTGTTTACAAAGGGTATATCAAAGAGTGTGGTGTGGACTATTTTAAAACTATTTCACTGGTAATTCATATCAATTATTTTCACATCATTCCGTCTATTCTTGTTAAAAATGATGGAGTCTCCACCAACTACATTTGAAAAGTTGCTTTCTTTATGGTGAGATCCATAGAATGGTGTAGATGGAGTTCTATGGTGGGATTCATATATTAGTGTAGATGGAGCAACCTCCATGAATAAAATTCTTTGAGGGAGTGATCTAGGAAAGTGTTCAAGCTTTAGAAGGCTATTCATGGATTAGATAAATTTCATGAGACTAGATTGAGGAATTATCTAAAATTCTAGGTGACTTTGGTTTTTCACGCTACTATGATCAATTTGTCTTTATTAAGCATACTGAGGCATGCATTAGCATTCTTACTATCTACATGTATGATATAATCACATCTAGAAGTGACACATCCATAATATAATGACACCAAAATTTACATTTAAAGCATTTTGCTACCAAGGACCTTGTAGAACTCCAATATTTTCTTAGGATGGAAGTTGCATATGCTGAAAATGGTATATATCTGTCATAGAGTAAATGCACCCTAGACTTTATGAAAGAAAGAAGTACAATTGTTTGTCCTCTGGGGACTTAACAAATGGACCAAAATCCTAATCTATGGATCTCCTTCTAGGTTGATTTGGAAGATACAACTTGGTGGGAAATGTTGGTAGGAAAATTATTGTACCTAACCATTACTAGACTTGATATATCGTTCACCTTGGGCATCCTCAGCCAGTTTATGGGTTGTCCCAAAACATGCCACTAGAAAGAGGCTTTCCACGTCTTGGGATATTTGAAAAAGTTAAATGAGTTTTCCCATTGTTAGAATGCTCACCTATATCTTTTAGGTTATAATGAGGTTGACAATGACATATCATGCTCTAAGGAGATCAACTTTGGATACTACGTCTTTGTTGGAGGAAATCTTGTTATGTGACCCAACAAAAAGCAAACTATTGTAACAAGATATTGTGATAAGGTGCCGTGTAGGGCCATGGAAAACACTATCTATGAGATATTATGGGTTAACAATATGTAGCTAAATTTATGGAGGAAATCAACTAGCTCATCCCGATGTACTATGATAGTTGAATTGCCACTGTCATTTCTAGAAATTTGGTCTTGCACGAGTGTACAAAATACATTAAAGTGGACTATCACTTCCTCAAGGATGTTATCTTGTTTAGAAATATATCTCAACTACTCTTCCAAATTATCAACAAAAAACTACACATATATTCAGTAAGCCACATGCAGGAAAGTGTGTTCTTGAATTGTGTAACAAGATGGACATGATTGATATATATGATCCATCTTGTGAGGGATGTTGAGTAATACATCATATCTTTTATTTTCTACCAGTGGCACTATGTATATCTCCCTATTTTAGGCCCATCTAGATTAATTTGGAGTTGTGGTTAGTACCAACTCATATGTAAGCATGTGTATCTAACAACTTTATAATTCAGAAAAAAACTTCACTCACCATGCTACAAGTCTCAATCACTTCATTTTTCCAGATAGTGTACCTACTTTAGCGTCCAATGTAACATGTTTCCATCAACTTACAACCAGATTATCAAATCAATGGTGCTCAATCAAGAATATTTCAAAATGAAATGGTTTTGGGACTCAAGGAGCAAGGTTGGTATTAAGAATAATAAATAAATGATTAATGATCAATCATGAATCCCAAGAAAATGTGGGTGGATAAGTGGATTCCCAAGTTTTAGAGCAGAGAAAACAATCCAATGTAGACCATGATGCACATCTATACTAAGTAAACTTGAGACTGGAGTTGAGAGGTCAATAGGGCTTTTTTCATGATATAGTTTTGAATTTTTGGCTATTTCCATCATGGCAATAACTTGGACCTTGGGACTACTTTCTTTCCAAATTTGATAACGTAAGATTGAAATCACCTCCTAAGACCCATGGAAGGTTAGAATAGAGAGTGGAAAGGTTTTCAAGTTCAAGAACACAATTCTTTTCTTTGTATCTAGGCCCTCCATAAACACATGTGAAGGACCAAATGAGTTTATCTTTAATGATATGGAAAGTAGCAGTTATAGAGTGTGTCCCCCAATGAGTATTGATATTGTTCATATCATAGATTCAAACCTACTAGATATCCACCACTAAGACCATCCTATGTATATGTATCCAAGATGTAATAAAGTTGCCATCAATGTTATTTGGTAGGAATTCAATAGGAGAGTCTTTGTTTCTTGAATGGTGATGAGATTAATTGTATGGGGTCTAATAATATCTAAAAAAAATCTTCCTATTTCTATATAGAATCACCACAAAAATCAATGTTACAAGGATCATAGAAAAGGTATAAATAACCAAAAGAATCCTATGGGTCACATATTAAGTTCATTCAACTATTCGACCACTATGTTACAAGTCTTTTGTTGAACCAAACAAGGTTTTTCTCAAGTTCAGACAAGGATAAATTGGCTTGTACGTGATCCTCAAAGTCGATGCCCCTTATGAGAAAAGGAGAAAATATTGAAGAATTATACCAAATGAATAAGTTAGAAATGGGGTTGTAAGCATGGTTATTATTAATAGGATAACATATGCCATATGAAAGAGTATTATTTGGGTGAATATTGGTTAATTAGACTTGTTTTTTTTTTATCAAGGGTGAGGCTAAATGTGTCAGCTGCTGAAGCCAACTTAGCATGCATCAAGTTAATTTAAATGGAATTCTATTTTCTAGGACCACATTGTTGTTATTTCTAAAAACATCGACTTCTAACACTTTGAATTGTTCAATCATGTTATTCATATAATTCTCCTTAAGAAGTTAATAGTTAGAATCCCAGATTATCATGAATGGTCTTAGGATACTTGGTTGGTAAGATGTTGTGGAGGGATACTCGAGTTTTTGAGGACTGTGATAACCTTGACATGAGGTTTGTAGAATTATCTAGGTTTCCTATTGACATGCATATTTTTTTCTAGTTGTCCTCAGTGTTTACACTACAAAAAATGCTTAAGATAATTATGATTTATTATCCACCCTACAAAAAGTGTGGCTCAAAATCAAAACAAAACTCAACACACACCTCTCTCTCTCTCGCAATTTCCAGTACGCCCCTCACGCCTATCCTTTCCTCTCTATTCTAGTAACCCCAGCCCCCTTCCTTCTCGCGTCTTCCCATCTCCACGCTCAGAATTCCGATTTTTCCTCCCCTTCTTTCTCACGTCTTCCCCTTCTCCACACTTAGAATTCTGGTTTTTCCTTCCCCGTACCCAATGTGGCGCTCTTTCTCCCCTCTTTCTACATTCACCCGCCAAATCGCATATATTTTCCACCCACGCGGCTCCATTTTTCTCTCCCGACGGAACCAATTGGGGGTTTTTGAAGACGGTGGTCAAAGGGGAGTCACAACGAGAGACAGTAGCGGCGCTGCCAGGAGACGCACGACTGTCCAGGAGACAACACCGGCATTTCCGGGAGACCACGCCAGGTCCAGAAGACGACTCCAGGTCCGGGAGACGACATCGGGTTTGGAAGCTGACCTTTCTTGGATACGGCCTCCAAGTGTGTCGACGCTTCCAGGAGACAGAGACCTGTTCGATTGCCGACCCTTTAAAAGGAGGCAGAGCCTGAGTTCTCGTCCTTGACATAGCATCTTCCTCTGCACTTACGGGTAAGTATTACATATAGATTTCAATTATTGACTTCCGTAAGAAATTAGAAGGAAAATGAGTTTCGAGCGATATCTTTTCCGGCCTTAGTGTACTGTTGTTGTCTACCCTACCCTTGCCCTCTTGATATACGCCGCTGACAATAGGGTTCTAAAGTAACATGCATCATCCATATCCTACTACCTGTCATTATTAATCTTCTTTCTAAATTAACCAAGTTGTCACGAGCGAAAGGCAGGATCTACTAATTTGTCATAGCAAATTGAAAATGATATGTTAATAAAGTTGTGTTAGAAGAGAAGGATCTTCTCCCCTTCTTCCCCAAACCCTCCTCCACAAAAATCCAGGAGTCAGTAAATTTAACTCAATTCAATTCGTTTAAATTGAGAAGCATGACTAGTTTGTCAGTTGTAAGTTCACATACTCATCACGTAAATCAAAATATATAAATAAAACTTCACTAAAACATAAATACCAAACTAATCGTCAAGAACTCGATTCCTTGGAACTTATTTTATTTTCCAAGAAAATGAGTTATAGGAATGTGCCAGTTACAGCAAACCAATCAGAGCCTAAAGGGCTAGTTTGGTTGGAAGTAAAATCAACCCTCACCTGTGAATTGAAATCAGGAAAACAAAAGTGAATAGTTAAAAGTACAACATTTTTATTTGGTACGATGTAAATCCAATTAGACAATCTGTAATATTTTTGTTTGGTTCTATTAAATTTCAGCCAACTATTCCAGCGATAGATCATTCTCCTTGCGGAAAGACCAGGTTCATATGTTGATAAAAACTAATCTGGTATAGCCTACAACCATTACAGCTCATCCAGTCAGCTAGTGAAAACAGACTGTGCCCAAAAGGAGCGCAGTTCATTTTCAAAAACTATCTACGTAGCTGAGTCGTACAGTGTAGTTGGTTTTTGTAACTTATCTTCTAACCACAAGGAACCAAACACAGAGAATTGAAAAAATATGCAATTACAACTGCAAACATTCACTTTCAGCCCAACCAGACGGGTCCTTAATTTCTTACCTTAGTGTGAGTTCATAACATCCGTCCACACAAATTCCCCATAAACAACAACGTTTTGATTTCCTCAAAATAAAATGGGAATAGATAGTGGTAGACGCAGGGGCAGCCTACCTAAGGTCGCAGCCTCACCCATTGGTTGCCCATCCCTTGATTATGTTGTTGTATACTCCATTGGCCTCACCCACAACAACGTAATTAGTGTTCTGATCAAACAAGTATTAGCTTACGTTATTGTAAAAATGAAAAGGATGGATGAGAGAAAACCACATGGTAGTTTGGGAGAGAGTGCATTAAAGTATTAGAGGAACAATCAATTGACCATGTGTGAGAAACAAAAAAAATAAGATGAGGGGTCGGGAAAGCTAGGTTGCATGGGGAAAAGATGGAAAAGATAAGAAGAGGGGGAGGGAATGGTAGAGCCGAGACCAAAAGGAAATCATTAGAACTTTTGGCAATTGAGAATAGTGAGCGAGAGAGTCTGTGTGATCGAATTAAAGTGGGAGGATGATGAAGTTGTAGAAATAAAAGGTAGAGAGAGGGAGGTAATTAATTAATTTCATAGTTTTGTAAAATATATATCAAAGCCATAATCTAATAATGGTAGGACATGAGTAGTTCATTTTGTCTTTTGGAAAATGATTAAAGTGATAGACCTTATTACACTCGTTAGGAATTCATACGAAATTGAGAATATTTTTATGAGATGTACAAACAAGACATTCATTTGTTTAATAAAGAGAAATATTCGTTTTGATAGAAAAATGTGTTCAGTCCGTTGAATAGAAGGAAAATGCAATAATAAATTGAGTGAAAAACATGATCCATACTCTAGACTATTATGCCTTCATATTCTGATATAATCCATATATTGAAAATTTATGAGAAGAACATACATATAAAAGGATCATTGCCAATCCCATTTCTATAATAATCCGTAGATAGATGGATGTACCCTCATCAAAGTTATCTTTAATTTATTTTACATTATTTGTAAGATATATCATCATGTCATTTTCTGTTAATAAAAAAATTGAAATTTGACCATAGTCCTATATCTGTATGGATTTTTTCATATACATGTTGACAAATTATCGATGCCACTATATGTTAATAGAAAGTTTGAAACCGAACCATAGTCATGTATGAATTTCTTTTTAGTATACATGTTGACAAATTGTCAATAAAAAATAAAAATAGTCTATCACGTCATGCCCTCACCTAACTCAAATTTCTAGACCCGCAGGAATCCATACACCATGCCATTATCCATAACAATAAAACCATAAAACAGTAATGGAAGAAAAGCACGGGGTAGTTTGGGAGATACTACATTCAATTATCAGAGGAACAACATAAAATAGGGATGAAAGAAAAGCATGGGGTAGTTTGGGAGATACTATATTCAATTATCAGAGGAACAACCAATTGACAATGTGTGAGAAACAAATTAAAGAAGATGACGGGTCGGGAGAGAAAGGTTGTATGCAAAAGAGATGGTAAAGATGAGAAGAGGGGGAGGGAATGCTAGAGTAGAGACAAAAAGGAAAACATTAAATTTTTTGGAAATGAAGAACTGTGAGAGAGAGAGTTTGTGTGATCGGATGAAAGTGGGAGGTGGATGATGAAGTCCTAGAACTAAATGGTAGATAGAGGGAGGTAATTAATTAGTTTCATGCTTGTGTAAAATATGTTTCAAAACCATAATCTTATAATGGTAGGACATGAGTAGTCTATACATTTTTTTGGAAAATGATTAGAGTGATATACCTTGTTAAACATTCATATCGAATTGAGAATATTTTTATGAGATGTAAACAAGACAAATTCATTAGTTTAATAAAGAAAAACATTTATTCCGGTAGGAAATAATCTACATTGTTTGTGGTAGAGCCCTATCCAAAAATGATTGGACACCAAAAAATGAATCGTGTTAGCCCTACATGATACTAACTCATCTTTACATATCATTGATCGCCCGACTAAAATCACTACTAAATATGTGTTTAATCTAACTAAAATCACTACTAAATATGTGTTTAAGAGATACTCATGATATTTTTGGATCATTCCCTCATCATATAGTTTCATTCGGAGAATTTGACCTCATTTATTGTAACCTATATTGTCGATATTGATCAACATGATAAGTGGTTGACACATAATATAACACAATGTAGAACGTAACCCTTGAGTGTATTATCTAGGGGAAAATATACATGCAACAACTTTGAACTATTTTGATGTCCATTTTGTGTTGTCCAAGTATGTGCTTGATATGTCCTTACATAGTTTTTGCTTTCATATGTGCAATTACGTTTTTATGTTCTATTAATAGTTAATGGAAAATTATATAATAATTCAATGTAATAGTTTCTATTTAATATTTTAGGTTTTCATAGCCTATTAAATATGGATAAAAGTTGGATTGAGAAACCAGTTTGCTCCCAAGATTATATTGATGGACTCTATCAGTTTCTTGAGTATGCTAAGACTGGGATGGAAGGAGGGAAGATAATTTGTCCATGTAGGAAATGCAAAGTGCGCATAAAGAAATGATATTCTATTGATGAGGTAGAACATCATATTATACACCATGGTTTTTATAATGATTACAAGGATTGGATCTTTCATGGTCCTAGAAGTCTTGTTGAAAATCTTACTGCAAATGGACAGATAGGAAATGATGAACCACCTATAGTTCATGAATCCAATGTGGCAGGACAAGAAGACATGGAAACACTATTAAGAGAGGCATTGAGGGTGAATATTACACATCTCAGTGATACATCTAATAGTGAAGGAAATGAAGGGAGTGTGTTTGGTGATGCTCATGGTGATGACTCTAATGATCAAGAATTTCATAATGCAGAAAATGTTGATGATGATGTGAAATATCGAAAGATGGTTGAACTTTCTAATAGAGAGCTTTATCCTGGCTATAGAAAGTTTTCAACAGTCTCATTTATTTTATGACTATTCAATCTTAAATGTATGTTTCATTGGCCAAATAATTCTTTTATCAGTTGTTGGAGCTTTTGCTAGATGCCTTTCCTCAGCTGACCTCGTTCCCATCTTCTTACTATGAAGCTAAAAAAATGATTAAGGACTTAGGCCTTGGATATGAAAATATACACGTGTGCCCAAATGACTGTATGTTATATTGGGGTGAAAACTCAAATAAAACACAGTTTAATGTGTGTCAAACTCCTAGGTGGACAGAGCAAAAAGACAATTTAGATGATGGTGGTAAGAATGATAATACAAGTTTGAAAGGGACACCAGCAAAAGTAATGAAGTATTTTCCTCTAATTCCAAGATTGAAAAGGATGTACATGTCCTCTAAGATAGCAGAAGATATGATATGGCATGAAAAAGGTTGTGTCAAAGATGGAAAATTAAGACACCCAACAGATGCATTGATGTGGAAAATTTTTGATATGATGTATCCAAAATTTTCTTTAGACCCCCATAGTGTGAGGATTACCCTTGCTAGTAACGGATTCAATCCCTATGGGATACAAAACACAAATTATAGTATATGGCCAGTAATACTCAGTATCAATAACATGCCTCCTTGGTTATGTATGAAATCACATTCATTAATCATGTCTTTAATAATTCCAGGAAAATCTAGTCCAGGAAATGATATTGATGTATACATGCAACCATTAGTGCATGAGTTGAAACTATTGTGGGAAGGAGTTGATGCATTTGATGCTTATGCAAGAGAGCCCTTTAAAATGCGGGGAGCTTTAATGTCTACTATAAGCGATTTTCCTGCTTATGCTATGTTATCAGGGTGGAGCACCAAAGGTTATTATGTGTGCCCTCGTTGTGCAGAATCAACACATTCATACCGATGCGGTTCAAAAATTTGTTATGGTGGTCATCGTAGGTGGTTACCACATGACCATCCTTATCATTTTGAGGGTACATTATTTGATGGAACTAAGGAGTACAGACATTCACCAACTCCCACATCTGGAAGTGATGTTCTACATGCACAACAACGGGTTCAACATATATATGGAAAGGCTCCAAAGTGACTTACTAAGAAGAGAGGAAGAAAACATGGAGATGCAACGACTAGTTGTAATGTTTAGGATGAAGATAATGATGAAAGTATGGGATTTTGGAAGAAAAGAAGCATATTTTTTTATCTTCCATATTGGGAGTATAATCATCTTCATCATAACCTTGATGTCATGCATATTGAGAAGAATGTGTGTGAAAATGTGCTTGTAACACTTCTGAATGTTGATGGAAATTGTAAAGATGATGGGAATGCAAGAAAATTCCTTGAGGAAAATAATATAAGGAAGTCCCTTTGGCTCCAACCTCAGCAAGACGGAAGTTTTGTTATGCCTCCAGCTCCATACTCTATGCCTATAAAAGAAAAGGAACGTTTTCTATCTGTCTTATCTAAGCTTAGAGTGTCGGATGGATATGATTCCAATCTTTCTAGATGTGTTAACTTGAAGTTGCGGAAGTTAATTAATCTTAAGAGTCATGACCATCATGTTCTTATGCAAGATATACTTCCTATATCTTTACAAGCATCTGGAGCAAAAAAATTTATTGATGTGTTGTCTGATTTGTCATATTTCTTTAAATCACTATGCTCAAAGATTATTGACCCGAATGAGCTGGATGAGCTGCAAACAAGTATTGTTGACACACTTTGTCGCTTGGAAATGGAATTTCTTCCTCCCTTTTTTACCATAATGGTTCACCTCCTAGTTCATTTGGTTGACCAGGTCAAGTATGGTGGACCTGTTCCCTATGGATGGATGTATCCTGTTGAAAGGTTAATTATTACCTATGACCCTTCATTTATCTTAAATATACACAAATAATTATATTATTAACCTCAATGACATTCTTATAGGTATTTAGGTCGGCTAAAAGGATATGTTAGAAATAGAGCTCAACCGGAGGGTTCCATTGCAGAGGGCTACATTTTGGAAGAAACAATTACATTCTGTTCTAGATATATGGAAGGCACTGAGACAATCTTTAATAGACAGAAAAGAAATGATGACAGTATTCCAAATAAGGATATATACTTGTTCCACTCGTGAGGACGTCATGTTGGGGCTACAAAAGTTGTTCGCCTTGATAAAAAAAAGTATGTCTCAAGCACATCGTTACGTTCTACTCCATTATGAAGATATTTTGAAAGACCTTAGAGAGTAAGTTGTATAATGCTTATTAAAGTACTTTATATCTAATAAATAAAAGTTGCTAACCCACAATGTTTTTGTAGAAAATTTTTATACCAAAAGAGAGAAGAGTGTCTCAAGAAAGGAGTAAGAGTTGACCAAACATTAAAAGATAAGTGGATGCTAGAAGATTTTGCAAGATGGCTTAATTCTCAAGTAATGTGGATACAATCATAGATATTAAGGGCTATATTTATATTTTAATTAATGTGCCTAATATCTCTTCAACTATACTAGGTACCAAATATTGATGTCAGCAAAGAAGGAGAGTTAAAAATGGCTTTAGCTCGTGGTATGAATGTATATGTTAAGAGTTTGAAGGGCTTTATGGTCAATGGATACAAGTTTCACACCATGGACCGTGAAAGATACAAAAAGGCACAAAACTCTGGAGTCATGGTTGAAGCTGATAGGAATCCTTACTATGGAAAGCTTAAACAAATTTATGAATTTGATTACTATGGGACATATAAAGTAGTGTTGTTTCGGTGTGATTGGGTAGATATAACATCACCAAGAGGGTTCAAGATCGATGGAAAAGGTCGGACTTGTGTGAACTTCTCTAAGTTGATGCACACAGGACGTTCATTGAAAGAAGATCCGTTCATTTTTTTCATCTCAAGCTAAGTAAGTGTTTTATGTTGAAGATGAGATAGAGAAATCATGGTTACATGTTGTTGAATATAAGCCAAGAGATGCTTTTGATGTTGGGGTGGCCCCGTAGTTGGTTATTGATAGCATAGGCACATAGGTGCCTTATGATATAGGAAAGATTCTTAACTTTATTAACATTGATTTTGCTGAGATACAAAGTTAAAGGGATCCTTTTTTGTATTCAAAAGATTTCTTCCTTTTGAGAGAATAAATTTTGTCCTTAAAATTTCCTGTTTCACTTAATTTTTGTCTTTGAGTTCTTTTCTTTACTGTGGAGTTCTCATTTGTTCTTGAGGTTGCATAGGCTAAACACATATTTTGTGGTAAGGTATCATTATTCGTGATTTAATTTGTTATTTAATTAATCAAAAGTAGATACATCAGTAATTCAGGTCCGTTTACATTAACATTTTGGCAGGTTGTTTATCATCTAATACTTGATTTGCTACTATATTTATATATACTCATGAATAGGTTGAAGTATGTGGTGGAGCAAGAGAAATGTAGCAATTCTCACATCAGGTGATCCAGATATAAATGGCAATGAAAATCAAGTTGAATCATGTCATCCTAGAGATCCCTTAGGAGAACCAATGACTCAACCAACTGAATACATAAGTCAAACTAGTTTGGAGGAAAGTGAAGATGATCCCATTAAAACAATAGGTGATTTTATTCATTTTTTGTCTATTTAGTATCTTATTCAATTATATAAGTATACATATAACATTTCTTATTGTTGTAGATTCTGAAGGAAAAATAGTTAGAAGGAAAGGGAACATTCATGTGTCTAAAGTATGGGTTTTTGAGACTGGTCTAAAGATTATCGTCAATTTTAACAAATTCGAATAGCCAATAGGTAAAGGAGGGCATGTATTAGTGAAATTTCTTGGAGAGGTGGCAAAACAGGGGAGTTTGTGTCCAATTGGGGAAAGTAGCTGGCACTATGTGCATGACTGCTATAAAGTGGATATTGTAAAATTAACTCGGGTAAGTAAAATATTACCCTATATAAGTAATGATATTTCAAAAATGTAGGAATACTTTCACATAAAATATATCTCCTTTCACATGATCCTTTTTGTGTGACCCAGGGAAAGTTTCATATTCCTGTTGGCTTGGAAATTGATGAGATGATTCTTTCACTTGTAAATGGAAAATGGAGAACTTTAAGAAGCAAGTTGAAAAATCTTTACTTTGATCCAAACAAGACAAAGAAGCAAATTGCTATCTTAGTTCCAGATAATGTGATCAAAGAGCAGTGGGTGCGCTTGGTTAGCTACTGATTTTCTCCTACAGGAAAGGTAAGCTTTATCCTTTGATAATATAGAATAATAGATGCTTCATTTTCTATTATATGAGATAATTATTTTTATTTGCAGAAACTTTCCTTAATAGGAAAGAGATCCCGGTCTCAAAAAGCTCATCACCATACTACTGGTTCAAAAAGCTTTGCTCAGAAGAAATATGATTTTGTAAGATAACATATTAGTAGATTGCAATGTGGAATAAAATAATAGAAGTAACACAAGTTAATCAAGACATATTATCTTTTTCACAGACAAAGAAAGAAAAAAGAGAACCAAGCATTTTAGAGGCATGGAGGCTTACTCATGTAAGGAAACATGGAAGCTATGTAGAAAATACAAGCACAAAAGAGTTTGTGGTATGTGTCATTATTTAAATTTATTTTGAGAATTGCAAGATGTGAAATACATAAAAGTTTATATATAGATCATTGGAATAAATAGATAACATTCTAATAAATTGGTATAGGAAACTACTGAAAAGATGGTAGATGAACGTCTTGTTGAACAGCCTGAAATGTCAAAAACTATAATAGAAAATGATGTATTCAATGAGATGATGTATGAAGATGAGAACCCTAATCAACGTGTAGTTGGATATGGACAAGGGGTGTCTCGAAGCCAAGTATTTGGGTTAAAAGCAGATTTGAGGAAGTGTGTTTCCATGGAGAACTCCATGGATGTCAAAGAACAACTTGTTTCTGTTGTGAAAGAGAATGAACAATTAAGGAATGCACATGCTGATTTGCAAGCCCAAATTCATCAAATGACGTCTGAACTTGCTAAGAATGGAATTGTCCTTAATATTCTACTAGGAGTGATGGTATTGGAAGAGAAACACATGGATAAGTAAGTATCATTGCATATATGTTGTTTCTTACTACTATTTGGTTATACTCATCATAAAACATGCAAGTAGTATGCCTTGATTGTTCATTGTCTTTTACATATACAATCCTCTGAATTATCATTATATATTCTAGTTTGAACTTGGTTATCTGACATGAATAAATTAACTATATATCTACTCATGAGTTAGATTTTGACTCTGAAAAATTCATTTGTGTGTGTGTCTTCCTTCTTTAATGACAATCTCCTTTGAAAAGTAAGGTGTTTGAGGGTTTGCACTCATTCAAGATCTAAATTGTATTACTTTGGGTCATATATGGTATGATTTAGGAATGATTGGGTATAATGAGGTCGTATTTTTCCCAATGTAAGCATATATTGCTTATGTAGGTCCTATTTTTACACCGCAGATAATGTTAGGGGGAGCAAGACAGGTTGGTTTTTATTAAGTTTGATTAAGTATAATGTGGGGTTGGTTAATTAGAGTCATTCAACTATTGGATTCAAGTCAGTTTTCAATAGACTAGTTGGAAATTTCTTTTAATATATTGCTAGCTCATTGATTTTTGAGTTATGTTTTTACTCACTTGACAACTTAGACACACAATTGAACAAGGAACCCATATTTGTCCTCCTTAGTTAATAAGTAATTGATTGGGAGATGTATAGTGGACCTTCTTATCTCTTTATAAAATAATCCTTTGACAAATGTTTCCCATTAAATAGTTGAGAAAAGTAACACAAATGTCATAATTTCTTACAAGTGTTTCCAAATATCTAGTTGAATAAAACTCAAAATTATACATTTGATCAATCTTTGGCATCATTAGAAACAGCTATCATACAATCTTTATCTTGTCCTACTCGTGTTCATCCTTAGCCGATAATGATGACTATACAATATGATATTAACTAGATCTGTACGATATGTGTCAACCTGATTTTAGAGATTAGTAACAGTGATTAGAAAAATTGTCCATTGCAGGAAGATTCAGAGGTTCACCCTCCGTCTGCATTCATATGGCTATGGATAATATTATATTCTTAAGAATACCCTTAAGAAAGGTTATGAGTTCTAGATCATTGGAGGACCACCATCTATCTATGAGGTTTGCCAACCCTCTGTATCTACACCTGGCTGTAATGTGTAGGTTTTCATTTTCACTCCCCAGGTTCTCAATGTTGGTGTTAATGTACAGAGGACCAGTTGCTTCCTTTCTAGCATGTTGTAGAAATTCATGCCGCATTGCATGACTCATATCGTATGTCCTCTAGCTTAATATGTGCGCATGCCTGTCAAGAGGGTTTAGGGACTGAATCTTGTTCTTGCTCTCAGACTCTACTAAATATTGTGCCTCTTGATTATATATTACACCTTCGGTGTGTATCATCCTTTTCAAGATACTACTCCTTCCTCTGTAAAATATTAGGCTTTGATATAAGTGAATCTAAGGCAACGATAAATTTTAGAAACTACTATAATTTTAGTAAATATGATTCAATTCTCTCTTTATTTACTATTATGGGAGACACAAACAATATTGTTTGGCCTCACTTCCTTTCCTAAGGCTCTGCTTTCTCCATCTTCATACATCAATAGCACACATAATTGTTGCTTATCTTCATGATTATGCATAAAATGCATATAGGAGAGAAATGCACACGAGAGTGCCTCTAGGTGGAATGCATTGCTTGGTTGAACTGGTGTAGGGTTGAGGGGGCATGGTAAGGTTGTAGTGAGCTTTGCAGACAGACATCTGAAAGGTTCATATACATGATTTAAATGCTACCTGACAAGTGTACTACTGGGAAAATAATGAACAAATTTGCATCCATTCATCTTGAAAAACAATTAAGAAAGTACAATCTACATCGTCTTGTTTAAGCTATTGATATTAATTATAAAATCTGATTATACACAGATACTCAAATATTTTAATCCCAGATACTAACCATATACACATGTTATATGAACATTATGGGTTTATTATACCAGGCCTTGAATAAGTGAACAAACCTATAGATTTGTTTATATGAATAACAATTGGACAAGCACATTTCATAGCTATTTGGAATCTTGATATAAGTTATATATGTGTCGTTCAACAAAGCGGCTGATTCCGCTACTGGCCACTGTTCTGTTTTGGTACAGTGACATTGGCCGCTACGGATCGTTGTAGTTGTACTGAAAAAGAGCACTTAAACAACAATTAATTTCACCGGTGTTTGGTGTGCATTAATTGTCGCTGGCCTATCCTTCCCGATGCTGCCTGATCTTTACCAGCCGCTCACACACGCTCTACCGAACAGAGCAATAATCTAATTATAAATGAGATACTTTTGGTTTTGGTGATAACTGTACGCATGTATAATATATGGGCATTATTATTTGCCTTTATATGTTTGAATCTGAGGTATTCTTCTGTCAATTAGGCCTTGTATATTAGATTCTTGTCATAGACTAACAATTATGCTAAAAACTATATGCATATAGTATTAAGGTGGAATTTTCTTGCATCTATATCACTGTGCTGTATCCATTGTACCATACTTGTCTTTGCCACTGTACTTTTGGATCCTGAGTCATCAGTTGTCTTGTTATTTATACATTTCCTTGTATTTATTAGACTCAGTTGTCTTGTTAATAATGCCATATACTTGTATCTATTACTTTTTATTTCCTGAATCAATAACTGGTACGATACTTGTATTTATATGCCCATTGTACACTATTTGTATTTTCTCCTACACATCTGGAGTCTAACAGAAGATTGTTTCAATTGGCTTCTCCACCTTCTAGTCTCCTTCCTCGTCATTTAATAATTCCTCCAACATTAGAGGGGAATGGAGAACCTCATTCTTCATTGAATCATTTCGGACACAGAGAATTATTGCTGGAGAAATGAGATACACACAATTAATGCCATTTTAGTTTCATCCAATCGAGTAATAATTTATCTGGACCCTATTTAAGTTCTGTTTCTAAGTAGTTTTTTAAGTACTGTATCATTATTATAGTTTTGCATGTACGTGTAGCAGATATGAATCATGTTGTGAATGGTGTGATGATGTGTAGCATACATGTCTTGATTTTATTTATTTTCTCTACCAAATTTTTTTCTACTTCTAGTACGTAGTCATAGTGTGCAGTAGAGACAAATGTGGGGTAGATATGTTCTATATAAACATTGATATTTATGTCATAAATTTATAATTTTTAGATTAACTTTTAGTAAGAAGATTTTTTTCATTCAGATATGAATTATATTTGTTTCTTGTAATTTTTGGAATCACGTATCTTTTACTTATTTCTTAATTGGGTTTTGCAGGCTACTGATGATGCCTTGAATGGACAAGATGATGACTGCAGTATGACAAACATTTCAAGAGGAGACTTAAATTTTAATGGGATGTTTAGATGTTTATTTTTATGTCTTTGTAGTAGATGACTACCATATATGGCTGCTTTCCTTTTCTTTTAGATGATTTGTTATGAAACACATAACTAGGTGTCTTTTGTAAGTACACTCTTTTGACGCGGTTCAATGAAACAAGAGATTTTGTTAATGAATATCGCCTTTTTCAGTTAAAGACACATTTTCGCACAAATTGTTCCATGAACGCCTTAATTTGATATTTGTATAATGTGTACAAAAATGTTTGTATATGTATGTGCGTACACACTTAGTGCTCATAATCCATGGTATCATAAAATTCTTAGTTGTTTATTCATGCCAAATCAATAACATTTTCATGCTTTCTAATGTAGATAAAATGTTTCCCACCAAATAGAAATGTGATTCACATTAATAAACATAAGAATTTCTTCACACTGCGAAGCATGGATAAGTACGTTTATATACAAAATCATATGAATACATCCACACCGAAAGTGTGTGGATGATGAAATACCACGCAAAAAGATATGAAAAAATATCGTAATAAAATTGCGGAAATTTAAATGCCAAACAATATAATGTTAATAAAAAGCTTGGAACTTAAGATGCCACGTCATGTAATGTGAACTAAAATGTGTGGAAATATAGATCCCACACAATACGATGTGGACGAAATAGTGTGGAACAGTTAGATGTCACGTAATATAATGAGGATTTAAAAGTGTGAAAATTTAGATGCCACACAATATAACATGAATGTAAAAGTGTGAAAATTTAGATGTCACACAATATGATGTGATATAAAATGTGTGGAAATTTTATTTTTCACACCATATGTTGTGACCGAAAAGTGTGGAATTTTTAAGGCCACACATTATAATATGGATTTAAAAGCGTGGTTAAGTTTTTACGCTCATTTTTTCCATGCTTTTAATTAGCGTGGACAATGTGTATTTTCACGCTTTTAAGCGTGGAAAACCCATGTCATAAAGCGCGAAAAAACACTTATTTTTTTTGTAGTGTAGGATTTTCAGTGTGTTGTAAAATCTAGCTAGGTTTATTATCAAATTGTTTCAGGTCCGTCCTAATGCATACATGTACTTTGTTTCTAAGCAAGGGTCTATAGTAACATGTTGTATAGATATTTTATGTTTATCTATAGGGATGAGATAATAAGTGGGATGTTCAATGAGGTTGAATTTTTTTTTAATGTAATTGATATGGATCTTCACCCTTTATCTTAAACGTGTAGAACAACTACCCAAAGTGGATATTAAACGAGCCAAGTAAACACATTTGTTTGACAACTTAATTAGTGCATAACACTTAGGTTTGCTGGTAGGTTGTAGTGCTTCCAGATGAATAAATTGGAGTTTTGCATCAGGTGCATGGATAAAATTTGTAAATATATTAACATCTCACAGAGGTGGAGGGAGACCACTTATGGATAGCCAACCAACCCCTCTATAAGTGTCCCTTTCAACATGAGTCTCAATGTATGCAAGGATTGGAGATAATGTCAATGAACCGTTCTTACCCCAATCACAACTCCACTATCTAGACAGTGGTAGAGGGAATGAAGCATCCATTCCTAGGTGGTCCAATGGATAATACACATGTATATACAACAAAAATAATAAACCATACATAAAAGATTGAAAAATAACTAACAACCCATTTTATAACTTTGCAGATGTGTCCTTGTCATCACAATTGTTGAGTACAGAAGAAATCTAGTCATATTTTTAATAATTCATCATGTTTGCATAAATCAAATATCATGACCCACTAAAATCATAAAAATAAGAATAATATATGTATATTTGAAAGTAAATTACCACTTGGAATATTTCTGTGAAACAAATATTAACAAAAAAATAAATTTCAAGTGCTCAAGAAGTAAAGATTTCAAAATAGTTCATAATATACTCAAACATGAGTCAATCTCCTCACATATATGACAGCGGGTGGAAAGAGTAACAAGGTACCACTGAACCCTAAGGCAAAGACCAAAGTGCCATTAAGGGAAAGGCAAGTATTACCACTTAACACCTAACAACAGTAAGGGGAGAGGCTTAAATGGTCAATAGCAAGGAAACATGGGAAGTATATTATAAATCCAAATTTCAAGTAAAAGAATGAACAATCTACATACAAAAATTTGAAACTCTAGTATGTAGGGAACATGGTATCTCATGCAAGTAATATAGACAAGTGTTATAGTCATCATACATATTTACACATACAATAAATCACAAGAGGATATAGTACACATACCTTTCAAATAAGATCTTAAATCACAAGTTGCAAAAGAGATCAAGGAGTAGGGCCAAGACCTAGTCAAAGATCAGTAGCTTTTTGTCAGGATTCGATGTCTGAGAACTTTGGTTTCTAAGATAAGATAGAGGATACTTATTCCACATGAACATATGAAAATCATTCATACGCAACAAGAAGCATGATTCCACAAGTACTAATAATAACAAATAATCAACATCTAGATGAATGATCTCCTTGAGTAATTAGAATGAAAAAGGGCCTCTAATCAAGTATTAAGTCCATATTCCCAAAGTTCAATTTTAAAATTCTAAAAATAGGTCCAATACCGATCGCACAAGGTTTCATGATAATATGGTCAAGATTAGATAAAGTGACAACTTTTACTTTGCAAGTCATAATCAAAATATCATTAGTAAAGAAAATTTAGAAAAGTATCATGAAATAGATGATGAAGGTAGTTCCGTTGTATCCCACTCCTTCTCACGATAGAGACATGCTATATTTCCAAGCATGGAATTGAAAGTTATTATCAAAGCAAGTTTCTACAGATAAAAAAGAGAGAAACAAACCTATAGAGAGACAGAGTGGCTGAAAAATGGAGCATCTTGCTATAATACCATAGATGTAAGGTCCTCATCCAAGATGGAGAAATCTACTAGTGGGAAGAAAAGCAAAATCTAACGGTGTGGATGTGTTCATGGGGGAAGAAATGAACTCAAATATGGTCTTATATAGGTGTGAGGGTCTAGGGTTAGTGCATAATAAAGAGCTAAAGCTCCACAATAACAACCACCTTTAAGGATTGGACTCTTCACAGAAGCACTCCATTAGGAGATGAAAAATGGGTGCAATGGGAGTGAGATCTAAAGACAAAAATAAGGGGAATGATTTTGTGCAAAACAGTCAAGAAATGAGGGATATCCAAGGATTAGGGTTTCCCCACCAACCCGACAATTGGTTTGCTACCCAACCTGAGGTAGGGGATGACCCCTACATGGTGGACTGACTGGCGTGTATCATGGGCCTAGAAAGGGTGGATTTTGGCCCAAAAGCATAGAAAAAGAGCAAAAAAATGCTGAAAAAGGTGATATAGATGTAAATTTCATTAATTTTAGAGGGAGCCAGGAAGCTGAGTTTGGGATGAAAATTGGAGATGAGGCTTACAATATGGTCTAGAATATTGAAAATATTTTGGGATTCAAAGAATAAAGATGTATACTATAACTATATAAAATATTAGCAAGTCTAATATAATTAGAAATTCATGTATTGAAGGTATACAATGGTATCAAATTCTTCAATTATGTGTCAACAATGTCCTCTAATCATACCATTATCCAAAATTCCTCCATAATGACTGTTTGGTACCTATTTGATGTTAAAATGGGGTTATTGGGTACAAGAAATATACAAATAGATTTATAAATCAAAGGGTGATATTTCCACTTTATCACATCCTTTCCCTCTTAAAGGGGATTTTTTTCCCCAAAATTCCAAAATATCCTCAAAATTATGATCATGTGAAACTAAAAGCCACTTATAAGTTTGTATTGATCAATCATAGTTAATTGATATAGCTGAATTCCAAGTCATGTCTATATTGAGTAAAGGATGAGAACAAGAGTCAAGATTATCCATCACAGTTCCAATTGGGTCATGATCTAACAAAATTGTGTTTAAGAGTCAATATTCAAATATCAAATGTGTTTGTCCAATCAATTAAAGTAGGGCGATATTTCCTATTTTAGACCCTAAGAATCGTCATTCATCCAAAAGCAACAATATAGAAAAATCTCCAGAGACTGATGTCCATTCATAGTCAAGGATAATCAAGGTTGATGATGACCTGACCTAGGACTTTTTTAGGAAATTAATCCTATAATAAAAACATCATCCTTAAAATTATCATTGAGTCATCATATAAAAATTTGAGTTTTTGGGTCAAAGGTAAAAAAATTGGATGATCATATTTTAGGTTAGTATTACAATAATATGAACATTTTAGGGTCCTAGCTTATGCATGTCCTAGGTGCGGTTATACATCCATGATAGAGATGTTGTGTTTCAACAATTCAAAATAAACATCATATTTCAATATTGTGATTTCATATTCAAAATAAATGGAGCGTCCCACTCTTATCCACATGAGAGTTACACCCAAAATCATAAATCAATTCGATCCACATAGACAAATTTTCAAACATTTTCAGATTGGGAGTATGAAAGTGGCCGACCTAAATCACACATCTAAAATGGAGTGGATCTAGAGTAGTCAGACTCTTAAATTTATAAGCCAACTCTCACTAGTACATAACTGACCCTTAGTGTTGGTTATTTAAGGCATTTAGCGTCGGTTTTAATGTGACACCTATGTGGTCACCACTAAAAGGCAAACCGTTAGCTGTCGGTTTTCAAACCGACGCCACAACCCTTCACGTGCCACCAAAAACATGCCAGCAGGGGGTATATGTGTCGATTATTAGTTTTGAAACTGATGCCATAAACCTTCGCGCCACAGAAAGGGTGCCATCTGGGGCACTATCAGCGTCAGTTTATTAGTGATAACCGAAACCACATCACATGCATTAGGTATCGATTATAATTATTTATCTGACGATGTAATCATTTGTCGTCGGTTTTAAACAAATAATCGACGCCTATTGCATGTTTTTTTTCTAATCAGTCTGCAGGCCTGCTGTGGCTGGTCGCAGGATGAGAAACCTGCAGTTTAGTTATGAACTGCAAGTTTTACGACATCCATTGATATCAGCTAACAAACAGGCCACAAACCTGCAAAATTAACAACATTAATTTTCATACATTTAGCAACCTGCAGTTCCATTTGATTTTCACACATGTAGAAACATTCATGTCACAATTTGCAGTTCCATTCATTTTCACATTCACACATGTAGAAACTTTCATATAGGAACCAGCAGTTTCATTCATTTTCACATTCACACATGTATAAACATTCAGACACATGTAGAAACATTCACACATATTACAATTCAGAAATTCATTTACAAAATATTATTCTGTAGTCATTATTTGCTATCAACATCCCAATTATATTTTAAAAACCCCACTACTTGTATGGCTTTTTCCCATTCTTCTCTTACATCATTTAATTCTTCCGTCGTATAGGGAGCATGTACATCTAGTAAGGTCTTTCCTGTAGTGTGGTCAGTTTTAAACACCTGCAAAGAGAATGATGTATATATATAATTAATAATATATAAATAAGATTGATATATTTCATATTATCTAATGAGACTATATATAATACCTCAAGAATGGTATCGATGTCCACTGTGGCATATTTGATAATCATGTGCATAAATCGCATCACATAGTATGCACATGCCCATCCGTTGTCTTGTGTAGCACACTATAAATTAAAACATAAAAAATATTAAAGAATATAACTAATTAAGCATTGTTCACATAAATAATATATACATTGCAGTCGGGAACTTACTTCCATGTTCTTCCAAATTATTGGCTGGTTCTTTTTCCTGGGGACCTTTCCTCCAGCCTTTTTGAACTCATCTAAACCCCTACATGTTAATGTAACATAGTACATTGCATAATTAAATAGTAATGTAATAAAATATGTTAACGGATATGAAAATGTAATATTTCTCACCAGAATAATGCCATTTTCATTGTGTGTCCATGTTTTGAATTCAATTTAGTCCCCTTAGGATCTAGATAATAGACAGTGAACGTCTCGGGGATAATAACTAGTAACTCCCAATGCATACCCCTAGAGGTAAAAAAGTTAAAAATTAATAACTCAAAATCCATAATAAAAATGTAATTTTCTTAAGTTTAAATTATAAGCAAAGTAAACTTACTCCGCATTGAATGGAGCTATTATCACCGTCTTGTTATTTTGAGAAAAATTTGTAAAAGCATCACAGCAGTATTGTTGAACTGAAGAAGGGTCTTTAGCTACTAGACTAATCGAGAGTATCAGGGTCAATAACTTTATTGCACAGGTTGTTGAAAAAGAAACAAAGTCTGGTGATTGCAAACCTTACATGCTTCGGCAATATAGATCGAATTGCCACATGCAATATTTGTTGCATTAGAGTGTGAAAATCATGATATTTAAGACCTATCAACTTCAGATCTTTCATTGATACCAATCTATAGATGTTGGATGAGTAACCCTATGGCACCTTAACATTTACCAAACATTCACAAAAAGCTTTCTTCTCCTTTCTAGACAATGTGTAACAAGTGGGAGGTAAGTATGTTCTCTGATTTTCCATTTTACGTAATTTTATTAATTCTGACCTTATTCCCATTTCACGTAGGTCTAGTCTGGATTTTGTCCCATCTTTAGTCTTACCTGATATATCAACAAAGTACCAATGACACTATCATAGACATTTTTCTCAACGTGCATGACATCAATACAATGTCTGACTGTCAAAAAACTCCAATAAGGAAGATCCCAAAATATAGACTTCTTCTTGAATAAAGATTTGTCACTCCATGTGGCCATAGTACATTGTGATCTCTTACCAAATTCATTGACAAAGTCTTTTACTCTTTCATAAACAACCTCCCCTGGTATAAGTTTAGGTGCACTTCGTTCCTCATTCAATCCATTGAATGCTTTGCGCTTCCTACGATACGGATGGAATTTTGTAAGAAACCTTCGATGATCGAGATATACAGTCTTACCGCCATGTTTTAGTCTTGTTAAATCAGTGTTCTCTTCACATATAGGACACGCTTTATCTCCTTTGACACTATATCCAGACAAATTCCCATATGCTGGAAAGTCATTAATAGTGCAAAACAACATAGCATGCAAACAAAATGTCTCTCTTCGTGAAGCATCATAGGTCATCACACCTTCACCCCAGAGTTTCTTTAAGTCATCAATCAGAGGTTCAAGATAAATATCGATATCATTTCCAGGTTGTTTAGGGCCCGATATCAACAAAGACAACATTACGTACTTATTTTTCATACACAGTCAGGGAGGAAGATTGTATATAATAAGCATGACTGGCCAAGTGCTATGTTGGTTGCTCAATGTCCCGTACAGATTCATTCCATATGTACAAAGCCCAGGTCTTAGATTCCTGTCTTCTTCACCAAATTTGGGGTACAACAGATCAATCTTCTTCCACTGTGGTGAATCAGACACATGTCGTAGGATCCCATCATTATTTTTCTTAACATCTGCATGCCACCTCAAATTCTTCGCATCTATCATATTTGCAAACAAGTGTTGAAACTGTGATATTATAGGTAGATACCACATCACCTTGGCAGGAGAACTAGTTTTGGACTCCCCCGAAGTCGTCAATTCATACCGTGACGCACCACATTTTGGACAATCTTTCAAATCCACATAGTCCTTTTGAAATAATACACAATCATTCGGGCATGTGTGTATCTTCTTGGCCTCCATTCCCATTGGGCACAACAATTTCTTTACCTGGTATGTTGAGATTGGCAGCTCATTTCCTTCAGGAAGCATTTCTTTCAACAAAGACAACAATGACGTGAAGCTTTTGTCGCTCCATCTATTGTTAGCTTTCAACTTATACAATCTCAACACAGCGCTAAGCTTCATAAACTTAGTACAACCTATGTATAACGGTATCACAACATCATGCACAATGTTTCTAAATGTGGGAGGTGGATTGATGTGCTCTACCCCACAACTATCCAGCATCGCATCAACGATGTCTACTGGAACTGGTTCATTCACATCTACGTCATCGGAGGCAATTTCTTCTTCCACACAAGCACTGCTATCGACATCCACTGGTTTCGGGTTTGAAATCTCTCCATGCCAGTGCCATTCTGTATAGCCTTGTACAATCCCGTTGCACATGACATGACTTTTGATTTAGTCACCAGTGCTGACTTTCAAGTTATTACCACAATGCCTACATGGACAGTAGAACCTATCTCCTGGTTGTTTCCTATGTTCCTCGACAAATCTAATAAACTGGTCAAGACCAGAAATAAACTCTGGGGTGCAGCGATTGCGAATGGACATCCATGATCTATCCATTCTATTATCAAAGAGAAAACAAGTATATATTACAACAAGATTAGGGTCTAGGGTTAACAGATTAGAGTTTATGCATGGTTAAAACTTTAGGCCAACAAATACATGTGATGTCATTCTTATATATAATAAATGCGTACCACCTATCCCATTCTTGAACACCTAATATCACTAGTAAGTGTATAATGTGTATTGGGTTTTCAAGAAAATTTCGACAACATTTCCCCATTTGTTCTCTAAGTACTACTTAGAGAACAAACGGGGAAATGCTGCCGAAATTTTCTTGAAAACCCAATACACATTATACACTTACATCCTAAGTGAGATTAGGTGTTCAGGAACAGTCCCGGACTGGGGACTATCCAAGATTTAATCCTAATGAGTAAATCTTGGACGGGTTTCTAGGCCAACAAATACATGTGTTGTCATTCTTATATATAATAAATGTGTACCACCTATCCCATTCTTGAAAACCTAATCTCACTAGTAACTGTATAATGTGTATTGGGTTTTCAAGAAAATTTTGGCAACATTTCCTCGATGTTCTCCAAGTACATATGTACTTAGAGAACAAATGGGGAAATACTACTGAAATTTTTTTGAAAACCCAATACACATTATACACTTACATCCTAAGTTAGATTAGGTGTTCAAGAATAGTCCCAAACTAGGGAATATCCAAGATTTACTCCTAACGAGTAAATCTTGGATGGGTTTATAGGCTAATGAGTACATATCCACTACATGTATTTGCTCACTTACATTGCATCACTCACAATTAGAGCATTATTAAATAATAAATCAAGAATTCAATAGTTTCAAACATGCAATAATTCACAATTAGAGCAATAAGATTCACTTTTTACAAACATACATGACATAATTCAGGCACAATAGCAGGTGTGGTCATTGACCCGATTCAACATTATAAGAATAATTTTAGAAGAGTAATAATATTTCCCAATTGAGAGTATATGAATTGTCCAACAATTGGAACAAGAGCAAGGTATTGTAAAAATTGCCTCATTAGTCATAATAATGCCCAATCATGTTTAAATCAAACAAAATATCACCTGGGTCTGAGCAAAAATTAATATCTCAAAGATTAATATCACCTACACATGAGATTATGCTAGAGTTAATATTATGTCTTCTGCAGTCATTTAATCTAAAAAACCACTCCCTTTAAAAAATCCTATGGTTTCGATGAGCACACTCGTATACATATCTGATCTACTAGTGGTTTAAGGATTGACTTAATAAATGAATTTGCTCACACCCTACCACTGTCAGCATCACAATAAGAAGAAACAATAGCAAAATAGTGACACAGCAAAAATGCTCCCCACCACCATCAAGTCAGCTCACCACCACGAAGGAGAAGAGGAGGAAGAAGGTACCTCAAACAGCGGTGGCGACCAGCAGGTGCGAGAGCAGCGAGTAGGCGAGGAGCTGCACAGAGCGGCGGTGCCGACCAGCAGGTGCAGAGTAGGCACGGTGAGCAGAGAGGGCGGGCGAGCAGCTGATCGATCTAGGGTGGAGGTCGGTGAGTAGAGAGGGCCTTCATGGCGGCGGCCAGCGTGGAGGGCAGTGGCCGGAGGACCAGCAAACGACGGCGTAGGAGCAGCTAGCGGCGGTGAGCAGAGGAATCATCACCGGACCCTAAACCCTCAATTGAGATGAATGAAACAAAGAAAGGGGAAGAGTCTGTCTTGCGTGGGTGTTGTTAAGTTAACAATAGGCGTTGGTTATTAGAAACCACCGACGCTTAAAACTATAGGCGTTGGTTACCAACAAAAAACTGACACTTCTATTTGCTTATAGTCATCAGTTAAAACAAGAAACATCGACGTCTATATATATATATATATATATATATATATATATATATATATATATATATGCCGAAAAAAATAAATGTTCTCCAATTAAGACCATAGTCGTCGGTTTCCTTGTAAAAACTGATGCTATATGGTGGTGAAAATTTTCATGGTTAAATGCGCAAAAACACATCGGCGTCAGTTACTATAAGACAACCGACGACACAAATTGGTCAAATTTCTGTTTTGCAGAAAACCTTTAGTCGTCGGTTTCTTCGTTAATAACCGACGTTGTATGTTAAATTTTGGAGGTAATTTTTTTCGCTCAAAAAATTGGATTTGGCGGTCAATTTTTAGCGTCGGTTTCTTATTTGGGAACCGATGTTAAATAAAAAGCGATACCCGTATCTGGTCGCCCTTCACAAATATATGTCGATTTCATTATTTTCCCGACGTTGTATGGTTTAGGCATCAGTTTTTGTATACAACCGACGCTTTTAAATGTGACATTATAAGCCATTTCTGTAATAGTGTCTCAGGCCCCCACAACTATTATATGGGGTCCGAAGTAGTAGATTGGGGTCAAACAATAGAGAAAAGTAACATTAAGTGCTAAGAACATAAAATCCTTGACTCAGATACACCCAATAAAATGGTTATGTTAAGAAGGTGTTCCTTATGGAATGATGTTCCTCCAAACAAACAAAACAAGTAAAGGTAAAATAAAAACAAAATAAGAGGATGGAAGAAAGAAAATACATGTTAACAAAATATGGATGGGAACTTAGATTGGGTTTCACCTATTGAGATCTCTCACCATCATGCAATAGTCACCCCCTTTGTATACCCTTAGCAAGATTACAATAAATCACCATATATGTTTGTTCCCTCCTCTCTTGAGATTAGGAAGGATCTATATTATAAGTTGGTCTCTCTTTCAAGATGCCAAACAAACAATCACAAATACAATCATATGAACGTAAGCTTAAACATTCCAACATTTTCATGCATTCATGCAACACCAAAACAATTAGATAAGATTAGTGTTACTCTTTCGAGGCACTAACAATCAAGCATCACAATATGGTATCTAATCAATCAAGTGAAGCATAAGATCAAGACGATGGAGATAATATTTGCTACGATCATATGTATTCAAGTGGATGTAAGTATATACATGTTGGGAGAGACTTAGTGTCACCTCCCAACCCAAGGAATGAGTTTAGACACTCATGTTAGAGAGTAGCATTACAAATTTACAAAAGTGAAGATACATTGAGATAGATGAAATAATAGATGAACAATGTGAGAGGGACTATAGATCTAAGGAGGAGGAATTCAATACTTCAAAAATACTCCTTTAGATCTAGATCTGGTGTTAGTGTAGAGGATGGCAACTCCTTCTCTCAAAGAAGAGGGCGGAGGTCTTCTATCTCTTTAAGAACATTGTCTTTAGAGGTAGAAGATTGATGGATGTAGAGGAAAGTGACTCTGGGATGCGGAAGCACTTTGTTTTCTATCTGATGTCACCCACCTACATGGACGAGGTTAGTGCCTAATTATAGACATTGGCCACCAACTTAGAGATTGTTGTGGTCGCTACATTAAACTTGTATCAGTGTCAACTAGCAATCAACCCCTTCTATTGCAATACTCAGATTGTAGCAACCGTAGGGGCTTTGGAATCCATTAGTCGCAAGGGTAGATGTATTTGTAGTGACCACAGGGGAGATGGCTTTCATTGGTTCATCAGTCGCAAGGGGCTAGTGGTTTTGGTCTCTACATCAGCTGTAGCGACCAAAGAGGCTTGGGTCCAACAACTTGTAGAGACCGTAGAGGAGTTGACTTCTCCTTCGATCACAGGGGTGTCTGATGCCTAAATACCAAAATGTTGACACAATGTTTTCTTCATTGGATTTTGAGTTGTCTTCAATTGTAGTGATCGATGAGAATTCCGTTCAAGGAAAAAGTGTTTGTGAGCTTAGGTAGTTATATTAGGTCTTGTCAAGAACAATCAAAATTGACTAGGTAATTATAAAAGAGATGCCATTATAGAGATAAAATAGACACACAAATGTCCACAAAATAGGATGTTATTAACTCCCCCAAACTTAGAATCTAGCTTGTCCTCAAGCTAACAAATAGAATTATGGCATCAAATTACTTCAAAGGGATTTAATGGTTATTGTTTTTGCGAGTGTGAAAAATGAGATTATGTCAGCCTTAAGTGAAAACTTATGCATCGGGACAAAGGGTTTTTGACACCCAAAACTCTCCCTCTTAGATTAGAGTTGCGAAACCTCATATTGCTTGCTATGACTTTCTTTATTAGAAAGTTTCTACCTCGTGATGCATCGGTGATTCTTTTCTAGGTCATACTTGCACAAAATTCGGGCAGAGGTAGCTTTCACACCCAACTTTTTTTTTTTAGCTAAAGTGCTTGGGTGGGCTAAGGCTATAGTGTTTCCCATATTTCTTTGGTTGTCTCAACCATGTAATCTATCTTAAAGACAATGTTGCTCGAATGGGACCTGATGTATTATCAAGTGGTTGTGTGAGGTCCCCTTTGAAATGTAGGTGTGTAAAAGTTGGCTTCCAGAATCCACTACCAGGTATGACATATCTGCATTCTTAAGTGTAGCAATATGTCGAACGGGTAAAGTCCTGCAACATCTTTCTAGGCACAACTCTCATAATTTTATTCCTCTTGGCCTTTATTCATACTCACAGTCTTTGGGATGATAAGATTTTGGGGAAAGTTGGGTTGCCACTTTTAATCCCAAAGCAAGGATTTTAAAACCAGAAGGGACAACAGGGGTTATGCACTTTCCTACATGTACTTGGGAACCTAGTGATCAATTAGGATCATAGTAGGTTGAGTCCTCCTTACTTTGAAATTTCATCTTGGTAGCTAAACATAATTGTGTCTCCTACATTATCTCAAGGTAAGGCTGACGTTAAGACATTATCACACTCAGATATTTTTAAGTAGATTGAGTAGCCCAAATTCGTCATTCTTGAAGTAATTACGCTAAGAGTTAGCATAAACACAAGAAGGTCCAAGAGTTGGAGATATGACACTATCCAGGAAAAATAGATTTAAAATTCACCTTTTTAGATTACATGTGCATCAAAATTTCCACAATGATATATACATGGATAGAGATTAAGTCAAAATTGACCATTTAGGTCGATCAAAATTTCAAAATTTTCCCCAAAGGGAATATGTATGCACATAATTTATTTTTAACAAAATTGAGTGAGATGAACATCAATTAAAAAAGAGACATTGAAACTTGAATGAAGGAAGCTAGAGAGAAATATCTCTCATGCTCGTTTATAGACCCCCCAAACTTATCACACACTTTGTCCCAAAGTATCAAAGAAAGAGAGAGGAATTAAATGGGCTAAGTTATTCATGATGAGGTTGTTCATGTATCATCCATTTGGATTGCAATAACTTGTCGACATATCCTCCTCTGAGTGTTTGATGGAGTTCATGTTACAAGATTTTGACTTTTGCATCCTATAAAGCTATGGCGGTCATCCATTCTAGACAATAAAAGCCACAGTCATTTGATTAAATGATTTTTTGGGGGCTTCTATGACAGATCTGCGTCTTTTTGAAGTCTTTATTCTTGACATACTTGTACCTTGTTCCAAATTGGCAGATCATGTCAACTATTGCTTCCACACATGTTACCACTTTTTCTTCAGGTGGTGTGTTCGGTGTAGTCATGTTCATGTATTTATTCAATGTGAAGGATGAATCAGAGTTGTTATATAAGATCACAATCTTTTCCTTGATGTTGATCACTAGAAGCGTCCAATGATTATCATGGAGGATGAGTAGGAATATGAAGTTAGGGAGGAAGTTCATCAGACAAAGTTGTAGGCATTTCTTTTCTCCTAACATCTTGTTCTTTAATATGTCATCAACGAGTAAGAAGTAGGCCATATGTATATTGGGCATATTGTCTCCCAGTAGTGACTGATACGAAGACATCATGCTTACGACTAGGTATCCTCCCGTCTTTAGAGTTTCTTGGAGGTCATCTTTAAGAATGCAAGTGCATTCTCGTTCAAAGATTACATCTCCACTATTATTATCCTCTTTTGGTCTATCCATAATCAGTACAAAGAATCCCATGATAGATCTTTACAATCCCATATATCAAAATCAAGACACGTGGGCTCTATTAGTCCAGCTGGTCCATCTACCCATACTTCCTACAGTTCATCCTCATTGAATTATCCTTCTTCTGGTTGATCTATAATAACCTCTTTTTCTTTTTCTTTCTCAAGTGTGGCCGTTGGATTTTCATTAGATACCTTTTTCTGAGGTTCTTCCTATGCACCCTATTTGCTATCATTCTGTTGCTTAGAAGGTAGCCATCTTGCCTTCCATGTGGATGTTGAGCCGGTTCAGATGGATCAAGCCACATTATTTTAAACTACTCTCTCCAAGGCTTCTTCTCTACTAGAGGGATATTTCTATATGCATTCTACATGGCACGCCATCAACGGGAATCACCAGGTCGTTGAATAAGAGGTGATCATATATGACATCCATTGTGTACGTACCATGCAACCCGTGCAAGTCTTCAAGAAAAAGGTCCTCCAATGAGATGCCTTTGTTTATCGCCTCCATCATTCTGAGTACTATAAAGGCGCAATTCCCTGTTCCCTATTGTTCTTGAGGGCCTTTGGTAGTGATTGTGAAATTCTTCCAGTTTGTCTTGTGGTGGGGACCTACCACTTGTATAGCGTGTTGTAAATGAATTGGCACGTACTGAATATATCAAACATCTTTGTTTTTTAAGAATAGAGAAGTGCAGGGTAAATTCACATTGCAACAGTTGTATATTGTCTTGTGCCACTTGTGCAAATCCACTACTGTCACATCCCAGTATTTTAAAGTTATGATCACTAGGGTGATAATTGTTTTCTCTCACCTTGTCACTGCCTCTTGTAATTCCCTGATAGGTGTAGAATTGTATTCTTTATAGTACAACTTCTTTTCTAGAATGCTCATTCTGTTGAATACTGGATGTACTTTTTTGGGGTGTAGGAACTCCTCCATGGAAGTTGCACAGAGTACCTTGAATAGGCTTTTGCGTACCCATGCTCTATGTAGAAAGATCCCTCTAAAGTGTTCTCTGGTTAGAGTTCTCCCTTGGATGTTATAAACTATATCCGTACTACGGAGTTCTTCAACAAGAATGTCAGCAAGTATATGGACATTTGTACAAGTGATTTTGGATGTTGATGACATGTCCATGCCAGTTAGTTTGAGGGAAGCATAGTGCTATTGCTACTTGGTTTTCTTCTATAGATGGGGGCCATTCCCTTCTTGGTGCACCATTAAAGAACAAGGCTAGACTTCCTTCATCATCATATGATGTCCCTTCATCGGTTATGTGTGTAGGTAGGGATGGGGTAGAAGTGCTGGGGATGGAGGTGGGAAATGGACCTTTAGTCGTTCTGGTTGGTTCTTCTTCTATATTATCTTCTATTGCTTCCATGCCTGTATTTGCCTCTATAAATTGTTTTTCTATCGATGGCATTTCCAGAATTACTTCATTAGTGTTGATAAGGCGGAAACCATTTTTCCATCATAAAACTCATCACGATGCTTGTTGTTCTTATCAAATTGAGGTAGACATCACAAATGTCTATAGGTATGTTTAATTCGTTTATGCAGTGATGTAGAGTTGAGTCATCTGCAGAATCACCTGACTGCCTTCCACTTTCTTCTCCTAGTTGAGGTAAGTTGGAATTAATGAGATAATCCTCAAGGGGCTTGTCTTAAGTGGATGAGGAGTTTAGGTCAAACTCCAGCACCATAACAATGGTGCTAACTATCGACATGATTTCAGGATGTGGTTGCTCTAGTGGCTCGGCTATTTCTTCTACTGGTGGTGCGGGTGCGCTTGTGGCCTCTTCATCCTTGCGGATGTTGGCATTGGGGGACTAGAAGATGCATGCGATGGTGAGGGATTTGCTCTACTTCTTGATGGTGGTCTATTGTGCCATTTCTCTATCTGTTTGTGTTCTTCTTCTTGTTCCTATATAGCTTGTTTGTATCCTTTGCACATCATTTCTTTCTTAGCGCATAATATCTCCCTCTCCTTCCTAAGGTCCTCCATCTCTTTGGACATCTTTTTGATGGTTTGCATCATCACATGATACTGGAGAAGGACATTTTGTCTGAATTCTAGATGGCCTACAGTCCTTTATTTTATTCTTGATACCTACATTGTTAGTGCTTGTAGGCTAGTGGTCAGGAATGAGCTTGTGAGGATGAGATATGAAGATGTTCACAGATAGCATCTAATTGACGCCCCAACTCTACACCAAAGCTATGAGGTTTTTGCTGTCTCACATGTTGGTCTGAAGTTTGGGATGCAAGCGGAGCTAGAATAGACATGTGCTTCTTCGGCGAGCTTGGTCCATGTGTTGGTGGCAGTGGTCATGTACTTTCTTATATCTCTTGTTGAGGATGTGGTGGTTGATTCTATTGCACTGGCTGTGTGGGTTCTTCCTGTGCTCTTATAGGCTCCTTCTCTAACACATGTTTGGCACCTAATGGTGTGGGTTGATCGTCTTCTATCTCAACTAGTATTTTGGGCACCAGACCCATTGGTATAGGGGTAGGGGTTGGTTGTCCTAGACTCACGTGATGGCCTGTGAGCTCTTCTTTGGTGCCTTTGGGTACTTCTGATGCTTTATTGGTGATTATGGGGGATCTTGGGGCAGCATCGAATATTTCATCATGGGGGGCAATTCGTTCTGTTAGAGATGGATTCTCTCCAATTTCTTCCTCTTATCGTTGTGTCTGAGGTAGCTGATGTGCTGGCACTGACACTTTTGATGTTTCCTTGTGGGGTTTTATCACTAGTTTCTTTATCTTCTCAACCCTTTATTGCTCAGTTTCATGTCCTTGTTCTTCATCTTATGGGATGCTAGAAGGTGACTCTGCGTCTGTGGGTCTCTGGTAGCACTAGAATGCATTTTGTCTACATTGCATGGGCTTGGCCATAGTTTTTGTGCACCGTAATAGGCCATCTCTAGGAGGGGAAGTAGCAATTTATAATTGGTCTGCTTGTAGAAGAACTTTTCTCC
Organism: Alisma plantago-aquatica; assembly: GCA_963693085.1. NCBI lineage: Eukaryota > Viridiplantae > Streptophyta > Magnoliopsida > Alismatales > Alismataceae > Alisma > Alisma plantago-aquatica. The sequence continues at coordinate 796,419,303 of OY856412.1, forward strand.
CTTCTATGCCAGTATGCTAGTAGTCACCAGGTGTTTTAGTCAATCTTTGACCCTTCAGTCTTCTCATACTTGTTCAATTGCTCAACCTCCATGCAGTAAGCCCCTATGAGCACTATTTGAGACCCCATGAAAAATTCCCTAGTCTTCTTAGCGTCTTGTCCCACTACCTCCAATAGTCTGTCAATGAGTAGCCTTCCAATGTTTACTTGCTTTTTTATCAACATTGACCTGATCAGGAACAAATTCCCCTTGGATGCACCTCCTGTCTCACATCATGCAAAAATTTTGTTTTTAGTGATCTTATGAATCACTCTTATGAAGCATTAGGTGATCATAGTTTCTTTGGACTTCTCGGGTTTGTGTATATTTTCTCCAAGAAACTTCTCCCACATTTTGTGGCTGCTGTAACCCACTGAATTCTTTTCACTGGGTGTTGCTATGCATGCTTGAGCTTCCTTTTCAATTTTAGTGAAGATTGTATTCAAAATAACTTCAGTGACATAATAGTCTTAGCTTCCATCCTCACCTATAGTTTGAACTCTTCTCCAACCTTCTATCTTTCTCTATAGCCAACTAGTACATTCTCAAGTGAGGATATAAATTCAGAAGTCAGTTTTGTTAGTGAGCATGAATTGTTTTTACAAAGGGTGCACATATTTTCTCCCCCTAGGAATTCCATTACTCTATCGTAGATTCCCAATCTTTTGAAGTCTTGGATGTCCATGTATCTTGTTGTCTTGAAGGTTTTGGTCCTCATGATCATGTCGTAATTTGATTGGTGTTCCTTGTCTCTAGCTATTAATGTTGTGTGCTGCTATTTAGATGTTACTATTGGATTCTTCCTTGATGTAACAGAATTTGGTGCCATGCCAACTATTGAGTTTGTTTCTTGTCTCAGAGCTCGAGACTATGTCTTCTTTGTTACCTTCCTCTTTTTGGTTGTGGGTGCATCTGGCTGAGACGCCTTCCATTTCACTTTCTATCTAGGTTCTTTTTCTGATGGAACTTATTCAGACATATTTGTTCCTTCTATGCCTTGTGATACCTCTATATTCTCTAATGACTCATGTCCAAGTATGATCATATATTTTTCCTTGATTAGCTGCAGGCAGACCCTTTTCTATCACAACATGTTGGGATGATCCTATAGATCCTTGTCAATTGCTACAATGGTTTCCTGAATCCCTCTTAGAGATGTTGCATGTTTGTTTTAAGAGTGAATCTAAGGTCAACATCCTGTAGTTTGAGTAGTGCTTATTTTTTAGGCCTTTAATATTTCTTTCCCATTTCCTAATAGATATGTCTAGTTTTTACATAGTAAATACTCTTCATTGGTTGTAGTGACTGTTAGGGATAAAGGGAATGCAACGATAGTCATAGGTTGGATAAGATGTAGTGGTTGCTACAAACCCTTAGTAGGAGTAGTCGGTCGCTACAAGACGAAGAAGAGTAATATTTTAAGATTGTCGGGTTTAAAGCATAGTGGTCGCTACAAACTCTTGTAGTCAGAGAACAATAGCAGTCGCTAAGAATATGAAGGTAGAAACCAACACACAAGTGTTTTGACTGCAATACTCATCCAAGGGGAGTGATAAAGGAGTGGATCAACTTAATATTAGTGACCAAACAACTCAAATCACCATAGCAACCACGTTGACAAAAGTTAGGGTTTATGTAGTAACTTCTAGGTCATAGCGACCTCAATGCCATCACCAATTGTAGAGACCACAAGGGACCATCACGGGAGGAACTCTAGTACTCTTGAAACTCAAGAATACAAAGGAGAGAGTATAATGGAATGATTAGAGAGATAGTTCTTGATATATTATCACCTTGTGGCAATGAAACAAGGTGGTGATCAAGAAGCGGTGATTTTAGAATACCACAAACAATCAGAGATTGGAGTGAAGCATTGTAACAAAAGTTTATCGGTATCTAAAAAAAGTTTTCAAGGTGTACCTTCTGAATACTCAAGGGGAACAAGAGAGATGAGAAGGGGTGGCAGTAGCATGTGTTGCTATCACTTTGATATTGGTTGGCCACCGCGACATTGCAGGTTCATCGCTGGTATGCTCCTATCTTTAGCGCAAGGTTTGGATCGCAAATAAAATCTCTAGAGGTCTGCCATAAGAGAATGATGGAAGGGAGTCTAGGGTTCTTGGTTTGGTTTCTTATACCTTTCTAATGAAGCAGTGTAGCAATCACTATAGATTAAAGAAGTATTGCAGTCGAAACATTTTAATAGAAAGAGTAGTGGTCAAAATAGCTGAATGAAAGTGTTGCGGTCAGAACGAGTAAAGAGAGTTGTTGTAGTCAGGAGCTAAGTGAGTAGAGGTCACTACATTTTTAAATTGTAGTTATTTCTATAGGTGTTCAAGAACTATTATGCAGTGTGGGATTAAGATTCTACTCTTTGTACATACAAATTAATTTAAAATGTAAAGATATAGTTGCAAAGAAATTTTTTCAAATTTTTACTACTTAGAATGGAGCAATTCATTATTAAAGATAAGGATTATATATATAGTCTAGAGTTTAAGTAAGAAAAGAGAAAACTTGCAAATTTAAAGAAAGAATTAAATCCTTGGGTCACCTCCCAAGAAGCACTAATTTATAGTCTTTAGCTTGAGATTCTATTTTGACTCTTCATGGTACTTCATGTGGGCCAGGTTGGGGTTCCTCTAATTGGAGTTCCAACTTTCTTACAATATACTCATCCTCATAATGCCTCTTGACTTGATGACCATTCACCTTGAACGTCCCAGTCTTCTCGCTAGTGATCTCCATCATTCCTTATGGGTATATCTTTGATACAGTGAATGGGACATACCATCTTGATCTTGATTTCCCTAGAAATAGCATGATACTGGAGTTAACCAAAAGGACTTGTCTCCTCCAGTGATGTATTTTCTCTTCAAGAAGTCATCATAACTCACCTTAGTCCTTTGCTTATACATTCTGGCATTTTCATAAGCATGTAGATTGAGTTCCTGGAGCTCTTATAATTGCAGAAATCATTTCTTTCCAGCTTGGTTCAAGTCCATGTTCAGGAATTTGATTGCTCAAAAGGCCTTGTGCTCCAATTCCCCTGAGAGGTGGTTGGATTTTCCATAGATCAGTCTATAGGGGGTAGTCCCTATTGGTGTCTTGTATGTTGTATAGTAGGACCATAATGCATCATTAAGCTTCATGGATTAATCTTTCCTCATTCTACTGATTGTTTTCTCGAGGATTTGCTTTATCCACCGATTTAAAACCTCCACTTGCCCACGTTTGAGGGTGATATGGCATTTCTACTTCGTGTTTCACTCCATATTTCTTCAAAAAATCTTCAAATTGCCTTTTCCCAAAGTGGGATCCCCCGTCACTAATGATGATGTGTGAGACTCCAAACCTTAGGAAGATGGTTTTCTAAAAAGCCTGATATCTACCTTAGAGTCAGAAGTAGGGGTTTCTACTGCTTCCACCCACTTGGATACATAATAAAAAACTATGAGAATGTGTTGGTTTCCTTTTGAATACGGGAATGGTACCATGTAATTTATTCCCCAAACATCAAAAAATTCCACTTCAACTCGATTTTCCATATGAATCTTGTTCCTTTTTGAGATGTTGCCTATGAGTTGGAACTCATTGCAAGTTTACACATACTAGCTAGTAGAAACTAGATTTTAGGATTTCTGTTGTGGTTCTTTTCATGTCTAGATGTCCTCCGTAAGGTGAAGAGTAGCACTCCTTAATGATTTGAGGCACTTCTTCCTCTAGTATACAATGCCGATACATATTGTCAGTGCATTTCTTGAATAGGAGAGGATCATCCCAGTAATAGTTTTTCAAGTCAGAGAATAACTTCTTCTTTTTATTGTATGTGATCTCTGGTGATAGTTGGCAACAAGATAGATAGTTGCATATGTCAGCAAACCATGGTACATTTGGTTCAATGACTTTGTCCATCGTGAGTGCTTCATCCAGGTAGTTATCTAACTGGAAGTGGGTCTTCTCTAGTTAATATTATCCTTAATAGACAGTTGGCAACTACATTATCAGTCCCTTTCTTATCCATAATTTCATGATCAAAATCTTGTAAGAGAAGGGCCCAAGAAACAGTCTTGGCTTTGTATGTTTCTTCCGCATTAGATATTTTATAGATCCATGATCTGTATACACTTTAAATTTTGACCCTATCAAGTAGGATATGAACTTGTCAAAGGCAAACACTATCACTATCATTTCCTTTTTAGGAGTGGTGTAGTTGATTTGGGAATCATCCAATGTTTTGCTAGCATAGTATATGACATGATGTTTCTTGTCTTTTCTTTGACCAAGAACAACAACGATGGCATAGTCACTAGAATCACAAATGACTTCAGAGGGTAGTTCCCAATCTGGCTGTTATAGTATTGGGGCTATTGTTAAGGCATTATTCAGAGTATTGAAGGCTTATAAGAACTTGTCTGTGAAATCAAACTCAACATCTTTCACCAGAAGGCTTGACATAGGCTTGGCAATTTTTGAGAAATATTTAATTAATCTTCTAGAGTACCCAACATGCCCCGGGAAACTTCTTATCCTCTTTACTATTTTTGGAGGTGGAAATTTGGAGACAACTTCTATTTTAATCAAGCCAACAACTATTCCTTTCTTAGAAATTTTATGTCCCAACACGATGCCATCTTGCACAGTGAAATGACACTTCTCCAATTCAAAACCAAATATTTTTCTTCACATTGTTGTAAGACTAGAGATAGATTTTTGAGGCACTTATCAAAATCAGTGTTGTATACAGAAAAATCATCCATATAGATTTTCATTATATCTTCCAAGAAGTTCACAAATAGAGATATCATGCACCTTTGGAAAGTAGATGGTCCATTGCATAAGCCAAATGACATTCTTTGGAAAGTGCATGTGTCATAGATACAGGTGAAGGTGGATTTCTCCTGATCATCGAGGTAGATTGGCACTTGATAGAATCTAGAATACCCATCTAAGAAGTAGAAGTATGAATCATTAGCTAATCCCTCAAGGACTTGATTAATAAATGGCAGCATGAAATGGTCTTTTTTGGTTACATCATTCGATTTCATGTAGTCTATACACATTCACCACCCAATCACGGTTCTCGGTTCTCATGGCTACTTCATCTCCCTTCTTTCCTTTCATGACATTTATTGCTCCCTTCTTCGATATTACATGTGTTGGACTTACCTAGTTTCTATCACTAATAGGGTATATAATTCCTGCATCACGTAGTTTTATGACCTCCTTCTTGACTACCGCTCAACATCTGAGTTAGTTTTCACTGGGGGTTGGGATAATGGCTTAGCCATTTCTTCCATATTGATTCTATGCATGCATACAACTAGGCTCAAGCCCTTTATATCTTCTAGTAAGTAACCAATGGATTTCCTCCAGAGTCTAAGCTCCTTCAATAGCCTGACCATCTGTTCATCAGTAAACTCAAAGTTAAATATCGCTGGGTTTCTTTCTTCACCATCTAGGAATTCATATCGTAGTTGTAACATCCCAAGATTTGAGGACTCCGATAAAGTGATCTTAAAAGGAATGATTGGGCTACCCATATCACCAAGGTGCACCTCCTTTTCAGGGGAGCATCACTAAGAACTCAATCATTAAGCATGCTCAACTTGGAGTAGTACTAGGATTGGTGACCAGTCAGGAAGTTTATCCTGGCTTGCGGGTGAGTGAGGACAAAGCGTGCAGTTAAGGCTAGTGGTGGTCTGTGAGGCCAATCGTCATTCCTAAAACTCTACTAGAGCCTTGGGTAATGGGCCTGGGTGTTACAAATGGTATCAAAGGCAATTTCCCTCCAGTAGGTGAAGCCGATATGGGCATATGGCATGCCAGTCCTAAGCCATGTTGTCTAGACAAGTTGGAAAGGGCTATCCGCTGAGATGAGATGGAGTCGCCCTTGCACTGGTAGCCTTGGATGGGAGCTAGGTGTCCATGGGCCATTCTGGGTCTACATTGAAATGGAGAAGAGATTATGAGACCATATAGTTGAGCCTTGACAAGGACGTCAAGAGTCTAAGTGGGGGAGATTGTAACGTCCCAAGATTTGAGGCATTGGATAAATTGATCTTAAAAGGAATGATTGAACTACCCATATCACCAAGGTGCACCTCCTTTTTAAAAAGCCCATCACTAAGAACTCCATATTTAAGCATCCTCAACTTGGAGTAGTACAAGGATGGGTGACCAGTCGGGAAGTTTATCCCGGTTAGCATGTGAGTGAGGAAAAAGTGTGCAATTAAGGCTAGTGGTAGTCTCTGGGTCCAATCGTCATTCCTATAACTCTACTAGAGCCTTAGGTAGTAGTCCCGGGTGTTACAATAGTCCTTCAGGTAGTTGTTTCAACTCTAGATTTGGCTTGGGTGTTTCTTTCTCTTTAGGAGTCTTCTCTAATGATGCATACTTTATGGTTCTAAGGTTATATATTCTTCATCACTGAGCTCTTTTTTAGGTTGATTCAAGTCGTCTAGAATCTATACTACCTCAGGATCTTCCTTGTTTGGGTCTAGGTTGTTCAAAGCTCTCATAAACAGGTGAGCAATGGCATTATTTTCTTGTACCTCTTTGCAATATTGGGTGTATCTATCCATGAAGTTGATCGACTAAAATAGATAGGGTCCCTTCATAGAGTCTTGCACATGAAAATAATATGGTCGTTTCTGACAAAGAGTTACCATACCTTCTACCACATAGATTAGGGATCTATCGGTGGCAAGGAAAGGTCTCCCAAATATCATTGGACATGTTGGGTCCTCAACTGTGTCAATTACCATTATGTTCAAAGGAATGAATAATCATCCTACACAAATCAAGACGTCTTACACTACTACTATCGACTTTGTGAAAGTGTGATCAAACAATTGAATTCTCATGTCGTTTTTTACCATGTCAGTAAATCCAAGCCTTTGAGCCAGAGTCAGCAACGTGAGGCTAATGCTCACTCCCAGATTTGCTAGTCCATTGCTTTCCACATTGTCTCCAACATTGAAGGGAATGGTAAATGCCCTCAGGTCTTTCTTCTTTGTGGGCATTTTGGCCTGAACAAAGGAACTTGACATTTGGCTAGATGCATTATCTCAATGTGATATCCTATTCTTCTTTTCATAATGAGGTCCTTGAAGAACTTAGCATTGGTAGGCATTTCTTCTATGGCATCAAGGAATGGGACGTCTAGGTGTAGCTTCATTACTGCTTCCACAAACTTATCATATCGTTTCTTTAGGTGTGCCTTGATTAGCTTGTATGGAAAAGGGATCCTTGGTGAATGTGGGTCTCTTCTGATAAATAATTCTTCAGTAGAGTTAGACTTCTTTGCGCTTGTAGCTTTCATTTCTTTAACTTTGTCTTTATCCCTATCCTTCTTAGCAACTTCCCCTTCACTTGGTATTTCTTCTATTATGATAGGTACGTGTTGTGGTTGGGTATCAGTGTTACCTCCTTTGTCAGTTTTCTCTTGTTGGTTTTCCATGACCTTTCCAGAACGAAGAACAACCATCTTTACAGTTTCTATTTTAGAGGGGATCTTACCCTGGGGGTTCTTGATCAATTTAGATAGTTGATCTAGTTGTTGGATAATTTGCCTCTGATGCATTTGTATATCATCCATCTAGGTCTACATTGAGGTCAAGACACTAGAGTTGGTGATAGTGATTTGGGTCATCTGGTCATTCACTGAGACTTTCCTTTTTACAAAATCAAATAGTTGAGCCATCATGTTAGGCTGGATGTTGCTTTTAGGTTGGTCTTGTTCTTTATTCTACTGGTATGTGTTCTTATTATGGCCTTGACATTGCCCTTGGCTTTACTAATTATTTCTATTTTGCTGGTAGTTTGTAGTCTTAGTAAATTGAGCCTACCTCCTCTTCCAAATCTTGGTGGTGGTTTAGATGCTCCACTTAGCTCGTAAGAATTTTCCGCTACATCTGTGATTCCATAATTGAAACCAGGGTGATCTGGTCTCTTACAATTGACATAGGAAACAATTTTTTTTCTTCTTCTTCCTTGCTTTCCCCCTTGGGTTGAGTATAGATGCAATTATTGATTCCATGGCCTTCCTCACCACATGTAACACATTTCATTACTTTCTCTACAAGTTTCTTGCTTTTTCTTCTTGAGTCTTTTAGTTGCTTGAGTTCTATGGCAATCTTCTAGATCTGGGCAGTGATAGATTCTAAAGTATTTGATTCAACAGAAGGTCCTTTGGATGCCATCTTCTTTGTTGAACCTTTACCTCCTCTATCGAAGTCCATTCCTGCCTGTAGAGCAACCATGTTGTCAATGATCTTCATGGTATTCTTTGATTTTTTTCCTAGGAAATCACTTCCTATGGAAACGTCCAGTGAAGTTCTCTCAGTAGAAGTAAGACCGTTGTAGAAAGTAGTGAATAGATTTTGTCATAATTGTGATGTGGATAGTCCCTCTAGTACTCCTGAAATTGTTCCCATGCTTCATACAAGTTTTCTCCTAGCTTTTGCATGTAACCATTTATCTTTTGTTTGTTTCTAAGGGTCTTCTCCACTGGGTAGAACTTGGTGACAAAAATGTTAGGCAAGAATCCCCAACCATTAATCTTCTCTCAGGTAAGGAAAGGTACCATGATAGAGCCTTGTCCCTTAAGGAGAAGTTGAAACCCTTACAATATATCACTTCTTGTGGAACTCCCCTCATTTTGATGGTGTCATAGATTTTTTGTAGGCATCAAGATGATGGTAAGGATTCTCATCTCTAGAATTTCCTACAAAAGACTTGTTTTAAATCATGGCAATGAAGACTAGCTCCAGTTTGAAGATAAGAGCATCAAATCTTGGGATGACAATGTGACATCTTGACTCATTTTCCTTCGTAGAAACTAGGTCTTTGAGGGAAGGGCCTCCTACATCATCATCTTCTTCATTGTCATGGCTATTGTCTTCATGCTCTCGATGGTTCCTCTAGTT